>OY728132.1:1502611375-1503239877 GCA_963277665.1 Viscum album
TCTCTTATAAATTCTGGCTTAAGACCATGGAATATATGATCCTTCTTTCTCTTTGGATCATGTGCATTGCTGGAGTTCTCATTCCTTCCACTGGGCGCCATTTCTAAACTATGGCATACAATAGATTAGTTTATGAATAACAATACCTAATCCCAAACTTTTAAAACACATAACATAAATTAAATAGTTTATGGATATAATCCATAATCATAAAAATGTCTCCTTTGAGGAAGTATATACTCATAAACCCTTCATAATGGTTTTTAAAGAAAATGAGAATCATCCTATGTATATCCCCCGGGAGTGTCGTAACCAAGAGTGAAGCAAGGCCCGTTGTCGTGAACTAGTTCCCATTCGAGTCTAGCTCAAAGCTATGTTTTCGGGTTTTACCTCTAGGTACATCTATGCCAGAGCCGCCTCTACCTGGTCATATCCAGACAGGGATGTATTGTTCGGAAAACTCACAAAATCTCTCAATACCAAAATTCAAGGAATTTATTCAATACTAATCCTCAAAGTCCAACTTAAATCTATGTGATCTAATCATATTTTATCTAAATCTAGCTTCCAAGGTGTGTACTAAACTTTCTCTGATACCAAATGTAACGCCCCGGCCCCAGTTACCTAGAGTCAGTGCATTATTACATAACATTGGCATGATCACAAGAAAGATCAAGTCTCAGAAGACCGATTGGTTTAGTAGCCTTGGAAACACTAGATACATTAACAAAGTTTACATTACATCATAAAATGAAAATTAAAACAATACAGTCTCCATAGTCCACACTCATATCCCCACATACTATCCATACAGGTCATTCATAAATTAATTATTCACATCCTAGGAAAAATAAAACATTAAAAGGGGTGAGCTCAAATGCTCAATAATGATAACAATATAGCAGAAACTTTCATAAATAAGAATAAACATTTAAGGCAATGTATAACTAAAACAAAATCCTTTTAAACTTGAACTTCAACATAGTATGGAACAAATGAAATAATGCCATTTACTTATTCATATGGATATTCTACTAATCGAATAATCACATGAAATATCAATAACCACTTTCATAATGATGTAATTCATAATGCCAGACTATCATAACCACATAGCCAAGGCCTCATGCCAAGACTACAAATAAGATTTTGCCAAGGCCTTGTTCCAAAACACTAGTTTGTCTGATGAGACCTATGGATGCATCGAGGAGCTATAGCGGGCTCCACCTGTCACATTTTAAGTCCAATGCATTCCCATATGAAAAGCTTCAAACATAACATAAACATTCATATTAAAACTAGGATACGAAATGTAAATACTTCATCTATAAACCACAAATGGTATAAGAATAACACATCCATAGTCAAACACATCACAAAAACATCAAAACAATATGGAAGTTCTGTATAATAATAAATCAACTTCAAATAAACTTAAAATCCATCAAAGGATGTTAATATAGATGAAATCAAAACTATTTGAGATAAATATCTCTTTTTTGAAATAATTTAAGTCACACATTTATTAAGGAAGTACTTTAAAAGAGATTTTTGAATCAAAGTGTCCCATAACACTTCAAAACTTTCGAAAAGGAATATCATTTCAAAACATTCATGTCCATATAAACAAATCCATAAAATCATTTTGAAAACATGGACATTAATTAAAAAGATTTAGAAAGATAAATCATTAAAACATTTAAAATTCTGATTTTGATAAAGAGTACCTTTCAGAAATTCATAAAATATTCATTTTGAAATCATTTAAAAGTCACATAATTATAAAATAAAACATTTAATTTGAAAATATCCTTATAATCTTGTAAGGGAAGCTTTGATGATTTTATAACAGCAGAAAATATCCGCACCCGCCATATAAGTTAAAAAAACATTCTTCCCTAAATTCTGTCGAAAAGGATAAAAAAGACCTTGTTTGGAAAACAACGGAAAGATTCCTTTATAAACCACTTATAAAAGTCAACAAGGGTATAAATGACTTTAATCCATATTCTAGTAAATAGTAATTTTTTTTAAAAACGTTTTTAAGAAACATGGATGTGGATGATAATGAGATCCCAGTAGAATATTACGTATAAACAACCTCAGATAATGAAGATATTGAAAAATAAACCCTTAACTTGTACTTTTCCTTGGTTGGGGTAGGTTAAACTCCTGTATAATGGTGAAATAACTGTTATTAAATTATAAAAGAATCATATACATTAATATGATATCATACATGATCTTTTAACATTGATTTGTTAATAATATCTTAGTATTATCGTTGTTTCGGGTGTTAACTTACTCATTTTCTTTTATATGTTTTGTTACGTAAGTTGTGTTTGTCATGGATAGGTTGTATATTAATCATATCCAGAATGATATCATGTCATTATATACTACTATTAATCATCAAATGAGAATTATAATTGAATGGATACGATGGATAATGAATCTTATCGTGTTCGTGGAGACGGTTGTCCGTACGTACGCACGAGCGACAATATCATTCTTTTGATATTAAAATAATATATAATTGGATGGTATATCATATATACAGAATCATTATCATGTTATATTTATTATTTACATGAGTTACACATCATTTTTATACCCATCCAAATAATAATTTATTGAATAACAATTACACCACGACGTGGAGACGGTAAGCCGTACGTACACACATATGACGACATGTTAATAAAAGGATGAATAGAATACTGAATATGGTTGTACCATATTTATAATAACATCACAGTATATATAAGATACTGGAGTTATTATTTTAGAATGGCAATAACAATGAAGGAAGAAGTGGAAGAGAAAATGAACTTAGAAAAGGGTGGTGAAATCATTACCTCTTCTTCGGGTTCTTCCTTTTATTTTGATCACAAGGGATCTTAGGTTGGCATTATGACTAAAGTAAGGCCTCTAGGATTAAGTGAGGGAAGTTGAGAGAGTATGTGGGAAGAGTTTGGACGAGCCAAAAGGCTTTGAAGGTGTGAATTAATGAGAATTGGGAGTGCTCTTTTATAAGAGGGGTGAAGGGAACCTTTGGAAAAGCTGGAAATATTATTTTATAATAAATTAATATTCGGTTTCTAATGACTCCCAGGTGGATTATTTAAAGGTTAAGGTGGGGATGGGTCTAAAACCGGTCAACCAATAGAATTTAGATAGGTTTGGGTTACAATATTAACCTTATCATTAAGTATTAACTCTTAGTTAATTAGTTTCAATTTTACAATGTCTCTTTGAATTTTTTTATTATATGGTTAATAAACGTACTATATACATCCAAGAGACCCCCAAGTGGTCCATTAAGGATACAACTATCATGATATAAGACTCTTGGCAGAACCTTAGATTTTTAGGAATTTAATATCAATTAATAATATAATATTTGTTTTAAAAACTATTTTATGTCAATTTTGAGACTATTCAATAATTGATTTTTGTAAAAATCATAACAGAATGATTACTTCTAACAAAGTTAATTAAAGCATTCCTAACATTTCATATTAAGCTATAAAATTATTGTAACTCATAAAAAGTCTCAAATTATATTTATTTGGGTATCTACAATATCAATCATTTTAAGTTTTTACTATTATGGTAATTACTGCATCACCATTGTGTCATAGATAAATTAATTTATATAATGTCTAAAAATTATAATAAAAATAACATTATGTACGAAATATTTTTATCTTTCTAATTAATATTTATAGTCTAAAATAAAACATATATAACCTTATGTAAAAATTGTTTTTCTAATAGATATATCCTTTTGTCATTTTTGTATTCATTTTAACTTAATTAAAATAAAGTGTCCCTATCACTTACAAGTGGCACCATGGGGTCCCAAAATCAACCCAAAGATGCCCATGGTCGGACATGTATCAACCAATAATTTTAGGACACGTTTTAGGGTAATTTTTTATTATTATAATATTATTTTTAACACTAATTTACTGGATTTAACCTTTAACCACGGTAAATAAAATATTTACCCAAGTAATTATTCAAAATGTCTAAAACTAAAAGTTACCAATTTAAAAAATTTGAACATCCTGATTTAAAATATGGAATCCATTTTTTCAAATTCAAAACACAAAAGTATCAGAAATTAATTTAAAATTAATTCCTGCTGTCAAAACAAAAAGCGTGTTTTTAAGATATAATAACTATCAAAAGATTGATACTTGTTTATGTTCGGTTTAATTGTGAAATTATGTCCAATGACCAAAATAGTATTAAATCATAAAAATATATTCTAAATATTCTTTAAAACCAATCAAATTCATAATTTATCACTATTAATTATTTTTATTAAAAAAGTTGTTTTTAAATAAAATTTAGTAATTTTCACTATTCATCAAAATATGAAAGTTATCTGAAAAGTACCAAAATTTCACCATAAGATAATTTCGATTTTAAAAATCCAAAAATGAAGTCCATTTCGAAAGATAAAATTTATAAAATTTTAAAATGTCGGTATTACTATTCATAACGGCTAGTTTGATTGGTTGTGGTGTGTTAGAACTCGATGTTGCGTACAACACACGCTATCACATTGTTCAAAGAGAAGCATACCGTAGAATCTTGGGGTGTTAAATTGTAAATTTTTGATGTCCCCATTCTAAAAAGTAAATTTATTTATTCAAATTGAATATATAATAGTTTAAAATATTGGATTTGAAAAGGGTTCACTATTAAAATTTGGTAAAAGTGGAATACTGAAAATGAATTTGTTCTTACATTATGTCTAAGAAACTCATAATATGGATTGTAAAATTATAAGGATTATATAAAGTTTAAAATTTAGTAAATACTATTCATATCCTCTCTTGAACGGCTTGTTTGGTAAGTCATGGTGCGCATGAACTTGGTGTTGCATGTAGTGCAAGTTATTGAATTAATTTGAAGAAATAACACACTATGAAATCTTGGGGTGTTAAAAATATAACATTCTATGTTGATTACTACACCATAAGAAGGCCATGTGCACACAACAATGATGTTGTGGATGAGTAATAAATAGGATCCTTTATACCGCATACTATATCATAATGTTTTAGGGCACCAATATACGAATAACTTATAAGAGATAAGGATACATCATGTTAGGGTCCTTACCATTATACCGTGACGGTGAATGGGTGTAAATTCTACGAAAATTTGAATATGTATTAATTTTTCCATATTCACACTTCTATGCTGAAAATGGTAGATGACAAAATAACTAGTGAAACATTGAAATTGCACACATTATCCCCAAAAACATTCATGGTAAAACCAAACTATTTATGATAATTTCAAGAATGATTAAATTTTAATAATCTAAGATTTCTTTTCCATAAATATTGGGTGTTAAAAGTTTAATGATTATTAGATATTCACATCATATTAAAACTTTGTCTACTGCATCATTACCATGAATCCAAGAGTAAAAAATATCGAAATTTTTAATGGATATATAAGAGTCACTAGATAATGAGTACTATAGTTATATGATGAATTCAAATAATACTTTTACTTTTACTTTATAACAAATTTAGATAGGGACATAATTTTTTTAGACTTTCATTCTAATCTAGGAGAACTTTAATGAGGATGATAATGTTTTAAAATTTTAAAATTGAAGACTTTTATGCCAATTGGGTACAATTTTATTTCATTCCTTTTTAGTTATTTTCTATATCAGTATGTTCCATGCATATATAAGGTATTTATTTTCCCTTAGGATGGATTCAAAATTTTCTATGAGTATAGTTTTGAGGGATGTGAAATCAAGAGTTATAGGATGGTGGATTAAAAAATAGAATGATTTATCTTGTTGGTGAATTTTTTTTATTTAGTATCAAATTCATGTTTTTTATATCACATTTCTTTTACATTTTTCCAAATAATTAATGAATAAGGGGGGATATCCAATGTGATAGGGAATGATGGGATAATGAGAGAATTCTCAAATTTTTCTATTATAATTTGTAATTAAAACATAATAGAAATTTAGTAGAATGTAGATCCATTGGTTACATGGGACTAAAATATTAATATTTGGGGTAATTAACAATGAAAAAGTTTTTTTAGTTAATTATTTTGAATCTTGATACTAATTTTTTCATTATAACACAAAATTTAATGAAATTATATTTTTTTAGGAAAAAATACTCCCTAAAATAGATTCATAACATTTTTTAATAGATAATATTTCAACAACAGAGAAAATTTTTTTCTTCCATTTTAGAAAATTCATTTCCAATTTTTTTCATTTGAATTTTATGGAAAATAATTATTAGTTACCTAATATTATATTATTTTGGGGACATGTTCCCAGTGGATATACTTCATTGTTCCCATTATTATACCATGATTTAATAGTTGTTTTAGTGTAAATTCAATAAAAATAATTATAAAAATTTATCACTACACTTGGGAAGTGATGGTGACTAGAGGTGTGGGATGTTTTTGAAAAAATAATTAGGATATTCCATTAAACTAGAAAAACATTTCAATATAAGTTTCATGGTTAAATTATCGTATGGTATTTTCCCGTTTCCCATTTTTAATCTATTTTATGTCTAAGAGTGTTCAGGAATTTATCTTCACAAGTCATAGGTTCAAGAGACATAACCCTTACAAACGATCAATGAGTTGGGATAATAATGAAGCATTAGATTTCAAACTTGATATTTCAATGTTGAAGATCCATGATGGAAGATCAGGTTCCAAATGGTGTGAATGATATGTTTAAAAACATAATAAATAAAATCCTAAATCACCCAAAATGATGAACCTTAAGGAATACAGATCCCCGTTAGTCAATGGAGAAACTATTACCATCTTGATACCAAAAATTATAGCCAAAAAAATTCTTTTTAAATTATGATTAAATTAAATGATATAATGAACTCGATAGTTTTGTGCCTAACAATGTGAATACCTAAATACAAAACTATCTAATTTTCAAGATATTTGTGATACAATCAAGAACAAAAGGGTGTGTGATAATGTAATTTTGGTAAGATCATTTAATTTTTCCTTGATGGATAATTCTAAATATTGGTTAAATTGTCCATATTTTTATAAGATCACCACGTGGAATGTTCTTGCATTTAAATTTTGGGATATATTCTTCCCCTCAGTAATAATGGTGATTATCTTGAGTGAGATTCAGTTTAATTATTTGTATAATTTAAAATATTTTTAAGAGGCTTGGTAGAACATTAAGTATCTATTTATAAACTGCAAACATTATGGTGGGGGGGATTGGAATTTTTTATAAAATTTTTAATTTAATTTGAAAAGAAATTATTTAGTGGTGTTTTATTCAACAATCGAAGGAGAAGTAATGAGGAATAAATCACAAAATGCATAATAAATATTGGATTGACCATCCAATAATATTTATTAGTATAAAAGGTAATGATTCACTCATTAAAAAGGAATTCATAAATTATATTTAAACACAAATTTAAGAACCCAAATTTAGATGATATCAATGAAATTAGTGTCCCCTCTATCCAAATAAGATAAAGAAAGCACATAACCCCAACTATAAAAAAATATTTTTTGTGAGATTTGTGGATGAAAAAACATATATTAGTATTTATTTTCGGGGACTAAGGAAAATAAATTCATGAAGAGATATTTTTAAATTTTAACTAATCAAAATAATATATTCTAAAATTTTATGGTCAATAAGATCCATTGGTTACCTAAAACCAAGGATGAAAACAACAATATGGTTAAACAAATGTATGTAATGTAAATTTTTTAAAAATATTTCCCTAGGGACAAAAATCTCCATAACATTTGTGGCATAAATTCTACGCTCCAATGTATTAATTTTTTCAATAACCCCAACACCAACAATTTAGGCAATATGTTAGAGAAGCGAAACTATATTTTAAAGAATTAGTGACAAAATATATTCATATCGATTTATATACCAAGGGGAGATAAATATTTAAAATAATGAAACATACTTTTCAGACTAATAAATATTACTACATAACATCAATAATCACTTAGGATAACATTACAAAAACATTATAAGTGACTACTACGTACTATACTAGGTAATACATAGGTTCCAATGGAGAAAGTAAAAGTTTTAATATTGAGGAGTTGTAGGGATCTGATAGAGATAGATGAAAGTAATGATATAAAGTATGAAAAAAATAAAATGTTATATAAAAATAGAAAAAAGAACCAACTGAGGATTATTTTTAGTAAAATTAGGAGAATGTAATAATTATTAAGAATTCAAAATTAAATCCGCCCAAATTTAAATTTTGTTATAAATATATTACATTTACTAAGTTGATAGATCATGTAATTATTGAATAATAAAATAAAAATTTCATGGATATGTTTAAAGAATTTTAAATCAATTTACCATTTAATAAACAAATATTGTAAATTATAGCATATACTATGTTACTCAAGTAACTATTTTATAATAAGTAGAAGATAGAATAATTATTCATGATTAATATAATTTAAGAATTTTCACATGATTTTCATTGGAATATCACCAAAAAAATTCATGATCCATGAAGGTTCTCTTTTCTATGAATTGTCATTTGATGAAATTTCAAGAAATATCATTTTTATTTAAGTGAATGTTTCAACCTTATGAAACTAAATATGTTCAAGATTCTTCGAATAAGTAATCCAAATATCCTAGGAGTTTCTATTTAATGATAAAAACAATAATGTAACAATATAATTAATATTATTGATGATGTCTTAGGGATATTGAAGAAATTCATCTGACCCATTGATTTTCTTATTCTTGATATGGAGGAATAAAGATAGGTACCAATCAGTCTTCATCAAATTTTCCTAGACATGGGGAAACTGAACATCAATACTAATCAATGATTATTAATATTTAATGTTGATATTATAAATTATTTTGTTTATGAAGGTGATGAAACCTAGATGTGGGCCTAAAAAATTATAATTCCATCATTATCATTAAATAATACTTATGATTACTATAAATCTAATAGGAGAAATAATATATGATATTTTTGGTTGATAATGATGTGAAAAGGAATGTTGTGGGTAGTTGTAAGAATATGGAATGTGAAGAAGAATTTTTTATAGTGGAACTCATTCATAGGGACATCTTTTTATAATTAGTTACCTTAGTTATGAATTTATTAGTAATGGAGATGAGGTAACTCTTGGGTAATTAATATACTCATTCTTAAGAGAAGGGGGAAAACTACTAATAGTAGAATATTTTAAACATTTAAAGAAGAAAGTTCACCAATTGATTGTGATTTTATGAAATAGGAATTTAAAAATTTAGTTTCGTATATAATAGATCAAATGAATAATCACTTCCCTTTTTCAGCAACATAGTAAGAATAAAGGAAGGGAAAAAGACAATAAGAAAACTAGAAAATTCATGGAAAACTCTAATGAGTGAACTTTTTAAATAGTGGTACTAAAATTCTTGGACACCAGTATCATATATCACATCTATATAAAATAAAAAGTGACCCCATTCCAAGTTATACCCCAAAAAATAAGGTATAACTTTTTTCAAAAGTTGATGAGTTGATATCCACCCAAATAGGGATGGGTAGGAGTATTGTCTTGACTATATGAAACTCAATAATGAAATGTGGAAGGTTCAATTTTCCCTCTAATTTATTGACTAAATATTGGAATTTTCTACTAAATATGAGTACTAATTGTTTTTAATTGACACTTTGGTTAAAAAAAGAAGATGGATTTGTTTGAATATTTATATAACACATTTATATTTCCCTATGTATCATTCACTTAACATAATATGTCATTTGGTATGTGTAATTCACATGACCCTCATCAGTGATTCCTGTCACACATATTCTATTGGATTATGATAGAGTTTCTTAAATTAATAAATGATGTTATATTGTTGTATGGAAGATCCTTTAAGGTTTGTTTATGAATCCCTGACATGTTGTTAGAGAGATATGATGAGACATGCCTAATGGTGAAATTAGATAGATGAATTTTAATGGTGAAGGATGGAATTGTGCATGGTCACTATATTTACAAAGATGAGATAGAGGTAAATCCTACAATGATAAAGGAAATAAATGAATTTATAAATTTTATGAAGGTTAGGTAAATACATATATTTATATAAAATCCCATTTTTCTAGATCCATTGAAATTTTGAGGGATAATTTTAGTTTTCATTTTTTGAATGGACTAAATTCTAATTTTTGCATCATTATTTGAGTTGAGTTTTTATAGTGTAAATATCTAAAGAATAATTTTTTGGAATGTAGAAAGTGTAAAACATTTTGTTAGAAACTATGTGGTCCACTATGAGAAGTAGTGTGGCCCTGAAGGGGGTACTGTATGGTTTGTCATACAATTCAACTGAGGGTGCATAACCATGAAATCCATTTTCATTTTTTAGAGGTGAACCATAGAGTTAACACAACTTTTTTAATAATAGAACTAGTCCATACAAAGTTTGGGGATTAGATTGTTAAAATAGAATGGATGGTGTATGGTTTTCTAAACTATGCACACAAACTATGTGGGTTGTGTCTCCAAGAAAGAGTAGAAAACAAGGTTGGAACAGGGTTTGAAAAACATGTGGCCAAACTACACAGAATATTAATGGGATAAAAACTAAAATTTTCCCTACCTCCTTAGTTATATTCACCATATTTTCATCTCTAATTTTAGAAAAAACAACCCCATATGTGGAGATCTCCATTTTCTAACCATAGGAAATGATGCTCCTCCTTCATTCGGTGTCCGAATTGAGTGTCATTAGGTGCTTTAGAATTTTATCAGTTAATCCTAAAAACCACTTACTTATTTTATTATTTTATATTTCCATAGTTAATTTTAAATCTATATATGACCATTTTCCTCACTTCTACGGTGATTAAATATTTTTTTACTTCTCTTAAACCAAATCAAATCAATCCCTATTAATGGATGAGTGTATCTTCTTAAAATGGGGTAGGTGGTCTATGTTTTTTCATTACATTCTAGCTGTTTTATAATGTAAATAATTGTGCCTCATTATATATTCTCCATTAGATGCTTCTAAAATGGTAAATAACTTGAATTAGTTACCTAAACCATTATATAGAACATTTTAAATACCCATTGACATGGTTAGAGTTTGGTAAAAGCATCTTGGTAAACCAATTTGTGGGTTTACTATTAGTTTTCATTATTTTTCAAATATTTTAATTGGACATGAAACAAGGTTAGAATAAATTAATGAAAAATGGGTTGTTGAAATTTTATGTGGAACTGAAGAAAAAATGATTTTTGGGAACACATTTTTCAAATTGGTTATCTATAATCGAAGTGAAAAATAAAATAGAATTTTTATCATGTTTATTATTAAATAAATGACCTGGAATACTATTATTTACATCAAATATAGAATAAAGGGTGTGATGTTTTTTTTGTTATTTTTTTCACGGATATTTTTCAATAACTGATGTAAAAAAAAGTTTCCCATGTTTTTTAATGAATAACTAATGAAAAGAAGAAAAAACCAAAAAAAATTCACATTGGATATTTTTTAAACTACATGAAAAATATAATTTTCTATATTGTTTATTAAAGAAGTAATATAGAAAACTATTATAATTTTAATCAAGTATTGTAAGGAAGCATTTTTTTCATTATTTAACCTGAAATCACTTATGTTTATTTAAAATTTAAAATATTAACCCTTTGATATTTAATAAACGAATTCAAAATTATTCATTAATTGATCCATTTTGTCAAAAATATCTATTATGCAATCCTTATATTTGAATATAATTCAATTTGTATCCATCAAATACATCCAACATCACCCATCGTCAACCGTCATCTACACCTATTTCCATTGATGTGGCTCTTCTTAGTTCCAATTTCAATTTATGGTTTGTGTTTATTATTTCCATTTTAATTGAATTATCACTATTTTTAATTTTGGTTTCAATTTTTTTATGTCACCTAATCATTGATTTGGAATCCATCACCATCATTTGTTGTCAGCTGTCGATTGTGACTTCTTTCTCATTAGTGTTGACTTCATAATTATTCTAGTTATAATATAAATTTAAACAATAGGATTTTTTTTTCATTTTTTGTTTATAAAAGGAATTTATATTTTTATTTACCTTTCCAATTTTTCATTTACATCACTTTATCCTTGAGTTATCATTCACCACCACTGTCCACCATCACCATCTTCGATAGCTTCATAAGCCTTATTACCATTGGTTTCACCATCTCAATCATCCCAGTTGTAATATATATTATAGATTGAGTTTATTATTATAAAATCAGTTCATATAATGTATTTTCATTTCTATATGCGGATCCAATTTTACATTTATTCTACTTTATCATCACGATTTATATTTGTAGTTTTCATTATTTCATATCTTGGTTATTTTTTAGTTAAAAATAATTTTTTATATTATGGTTTGTGTTATTAATTAAATAATGAAAATTTAATATGTTCAAATTTATATTTATGTTTATTAAATATGTATTATTTCTTTTTTTAAAAATATTTTAATTTTATTTTAATTATAATTTATAAAAGTATATTTTTAATTAAATTTTATATTATAATAGAATATTTTCATATTTTTATATCTTTTATAGAAAATAATGATTTTAATTTGGATTTATGAACATCAAATTAGTGATGAATTTGAGGAAGTTTTCGATTATTATTTGGAATTTTCAGAACAAAATGTTCAAAACAATGACATACATTATTATCCATTCCTAAGATGATTAAATATAATGAATATGAAAAGCATAGAGATTTATGATCAATTAATTTTTCATGGATTTAATCTGAGTTACAAACCTTAGGTTTGCGATGGTGAAACTAGAAAAAATTTAAGATATATAAATGATGATGATTTCCAAGATGATCAGTTTTGTCAAATTGAAGAAATGATTTATAATTTTGATGTTTAGGTAATTGATAAATAATTGAAAATTGAGATTCTATATAAAGATATTGAAAAACAATTATATCTATCTTGTTTAGAATTTATAGTTTTACTGATGGTGTTTATATTAATTAACTTGAAGGTAAAAAATGGATGAAGTGGAAAGTTTTGTTTAGAGTTTTTAATTTTTTTGAACGACATACATCATAAATACAATGGTCTTCTATATTAACATTAAAAAGAAAAGAAAATATTATTCCAGATGAGATTGGGGTAAAGGAAAATACACTCTTTCCCAAATTATTGTGTTCAATATATGATGTTATATGATTATATTTGAGAGTGTCTTTATTGAGAGACATCATGGTATAAGTTGAAAGAAAAAATCACTGGCGAATTTAGTTATTATAGAGACTCATACCAAGGAATTTTGGTATCTTCATGTAATTCCTGATTCAAAATGTTTATTTAAAAATTCCAATGATGATAAATGGTTAATATGGGATGAAGGTGGGAAGAAATTTGATGGAAATTTATGTCATCAAGATGATTGTATATAGTGGAATAAAATTGATCAATATTTTCCCACATTTTGAAATGATTTTATAAATCATAGATATGGACAGTGCACAGATGGAAGGAGTTCATATAGAACACTTATTATTTCACATGGTTCATGTACTATTTTATTTTTAATTTAAAATATATCTCTTAAATTGTTAATTTATAAAAAATATGTCATGTTGAGTTCCATTATCTCTAGACAGAGACATGCAGAAAATAATATTGATTTTTTCCTTATTACTATTAATTGGATATTTAAAACATTAATGGGAGGAAGGTATTAGGGCATATGATTCTCCTGAAATTTTATATTTTCAACTACATATGATGATAATGTTACCTAAAAATGACTTCCTACTATATGGAAATTTCCCTATATATAGTGCTAAGTGGTATAAATATAATCCAATTTGAAAAAAATCACATCATATTATCAACTCTAACGTGGGAGGAAAATAAAATACGTGGTTCATCAGATGATTTTTTATGTGGAAAACTTTTATCAAAGATTAAAAAATGATTTAAATAAATCCTGAGAATTTGATATTTCTAAAAACCCATTTCCCACCAAACTGTTTTTTGGGAGGGTGAAAGAAATTGATATGACATTTAGAAAGTCACAAAAATATGGTAATGACAAAAATATTTTGAATAAAAGTTCAATATTTTTGGACATAACATTTTATAACTATCATGAGTTCAAACATATAATTTATCTCATACACATGGAAAAGAATATCTATGAAATATTGATTGGAAATGTTTTATATATTAATGAAAAAACTAAAGATGGGATTAATGTATGATTGGAGTTACTCTCAAGGGGAATACATTTAGAGTTAGATCCGGATGGAATGTGATCATACATTCCTACATATTCTTATACACTATCCAAGAGGTATAATATTATATTTTTCATGTTTCTTCATGATATCAATGAGCCACAATGTTATTTTTTATATGTAAAAAATTCTATTTCATTAAAGGATTTGAAGTTGAAAGGTATGAAATAATATGATTTTCATGTCACGGTGCAATAGATCCTACCAATTTCAATTCATAAAATATTTCCCATATTTTTTAGAATTAATGTAAGGTAGATAATGATCAAAAATTCTTATACAAGGATATTACATCTTTTTAGATGAATATTAATTACATTGCACAAACACATTCATGAGGACTGCAATAGTTTTGTGCTGTTGGATACTTAGAAAAAATATTATATTATGGTGAAACATATTCCATTCATTCTACAAATATCATCCCATTTAGTACTCTTCATAGACATACCCTACAAAAATCCTTTTTTCATAACCAAGGTAATGGAAATAGAATAAATTATGAGAAAAGATGCCCAAAAAGGGTAAAAATAATAGATATAAATCTATAAACACATGAAATAATAATATAATAATAATTTTATGTCATAAAGAACATAACATACAATGTCTTTACCAAACATTTCATAGATCATAACATGATTAATTGCATAAAGATTAGAAGTTTATAATACATAAGTCATTAGGTAATCAACTAACATGGGCCATGAGAGGATAAAATTGGCGTAAGAGATATATTTATTGAATAAAAATCTTATTATAACATTTTTAGAATGTATAAATATAAATTGGTTCTCTCATTATGTTTTGAAAATGAAATCAGGTCTTTACATAAACTTATGGACATGAAACTAGGTGTATGTATAACATTATAGAAAAGAAAGATAAGTCTACATATGAAATTGTGAGCATGTAATCAGGTTCATGCATAGTATTTTGAACATATACACAGGATTACACATAAAATTATGAACATGAAATAAATTTTCACATATAAACTCATTGTAGTCAATGTTCACTGCCAAGATCATCATATTAGAAAAATTTACTTTACTGAACTGATTTTACATTTAATTATAGTCTTATATTTCTCATAAGATATAAAAAATACCTAATTAATTGGAGAGATATCGTACAGAACACATCCTATATGATATGATGGGATCACCTAGAACTATCTGGTCTACCCCATCATATAAGCTATAATGGGATTACTTAACACTATTTAGGTTTAGTCATCATATAAGATGTAACATCCTTATACGGTACTATCTAGGCCACCCCATCATAAAATTTGAAATGGGATTACTCAATGCTTTCTGGGATTCCCTATCATATAGTCTATAAAATTCTTACCCAACCATATCTATAACACCACATCGTATAGGCTGTAATAGGATTACCCAGTGTTATCTGGTCCACCCTATCTCATAAGTAATGTCCCTGAACTATATCCTGAATAAAGTACACAGAGCATGTTTATTATCATTGAAATTATTAAAAATAATCATTATTCTTTTTTATAACACAATTAACCCATGGAAAATAAATGGGTTTCATGTTATTTTTTTTAAACATGGTTGAACGATAGAAAAATGGGTTTAATTACAATCTCTTTGAAACAATATTAGTCTATCCAAAGAAATAATGAGTATGGAATCATTAAAAAAATCCCCATTAAAGGATAAGTGACAACTAGGGTTTTTAACATTAATGAATGGAAATACTATTTAAAGTTCATTAGAATCCTTCTTGAGGAAAATATAATTTTCATTTTTAAAATCACTTTTTAAACATTAATCATTTTATATACTGTTTTTCATATGAAAATAACCTTTCCAACGTATAAACTAAGATTTGAAAATCATTTGAAACACATATTAACCCTATTTTTGTAAACCCTTTTATTTAAATATGAGATAAAAACATTATTTTAAAAAATATTTGAAAACACTCTTAGAAAAATGGTTTTAAAAGAGAGTAGATTTCTGAACGAAGAGAGAAAGAAAGACGAGTTTTTTTAAAAACATTTTAAGGTTAATTTTATGTACCAAAGAGTTGAAAAAATGGTATAATTACATGAATATATAATTAATAAACACGGGAGAAGAAATTTAATGAGAATAATTTATAGGTAGTTCATGAGATATCAACATTGGATAATTAATCATAAACAATCCTAATAAATTATACGATTGTAACATAAAACCTATACCAGTTTGGTAAACATGAATTATAATCCCCATGAAAGAAATAACAATAAAATTATATTAAAATATCAGGAGGATATATAAATTCATGATATTAAATTTAAAATGGTAAACATATCCACCTCATGAAGGAATATTGGTTAATAACAAAACGTATATCTCAAAGAAATAAAATAGAGAAAAAAACTCCATACATGTTTGGTAACATTTTAACCATAAAAACCATGAAATAGGGATAATAAAATGGATATGTAAATACAAATATTTCTCATTACAATAATCATAAAATATATTCTTGGTAAGTATACAAACCACATAAAAAAGCTTGTGAACATGGAATGTGTCTCACGAATGTAAAAAGTGAGATAGAAATCCCTTACTAAAAGTCTTGACTTTTGTTATAATCATTTCAACCTCCTCTTTATCAGATCTACTCCTTAGGTTTACAAAAAGATTTCATAGGTTGTATTTATTCCCAAAATAATTCATGAAATACAATGGTATGTAATTTGGTAATTGATTTAGGAAGGGGTTGAACGAGCCAATTCTTTTAATAGGGGAGAAGAATGAGGGGAGAATCAGTGACCTTTTATAATTGAGGAGGATTGACATTCTTGTAAATACTGACAATTATTCAATATTGGGAGGTATTCCTTACCTAATGTGCCTCAAGAATATATCAATAAAGTATAGAATATTTTATGTGTCTCACACATACCTCCCCCACAAAAAAAAGTAAATACTTTTTTAACATATAGTTTCTTAGTCTGTAATTTTCCTCGATTTTTCCTTTGTAGTTTTTACAATCGTAACATTTATCATTTTATTTTAATAGTAAATTTATATTTTGAGTCTAAAATAAATAAGTATTTATTATATGATTTATAAATGAATATTATATATATTAAATTCTATTTATTTCATAAAAATACTATGTGTGTGGAAAATTAATTTTCACACAAACACATGTAATTCACAAAACTCTATTTTAACCTTAATTTTATTAATTAATTATAATTATTTTTATTAATACATATAGTTAAAAATTATGTTTAACATATTATAAAAATAAATTTATTCTTATATTTTTTCTAAAAAACATATAAAATGTATGTTGAAAAATTTTATTGAATATATGAAGTATACATTTCATTAAAATAATTATCAATAATTTATTTGGTTAATTAATTGATATGAAACATAGTTGTATACATAAAAATAGTTTTTCAGAAAATGTTTTCCTTTTATTTTCGAAAGGGTTTTATTTTATTTTCTAATTAATATTCTTGAAATAATTCATTTTATATACATTTGTAAATCATATTTTCATTATTTAGTTAATATTATTCATAACTTCCATTCCAACACCTAGGTGATGACTATCATATTTAATAATAATCATTTAATAATGTGTATAGTTTCCTGAAATTTTAGTTTTACAAGTAATGAATGATATGATCAGTATTGAATGTGATGTAAGAGAAACTCAATGTATCATGAAACTCAAGATAAACTTCGTGTTGTGTGTAAAGATAAATATTAGAAATATTAAATCAATTTTGGAATATAAATATTTCAAAAAATCTCATGGTGTTACATTATAGCCCCTTAAAATGAAATTATCCATCAAAATTCATCATGATAATCAAAGGCTGATCATTTGAAAATGACTATATAGAGACCTACATCGTAAAAAGTGTTAATAATTTTTTCAATTGAAAAAGAGAAAGGGATGTGAAACATTTAACTCGAATAAGATATACTAGGTTTCCAAATATTAGAACATTGGTTGGATATGATATAATTGACATAAAATAGAATATAAACACCCAAATACTGATAGAGATTGATAGAGAAAACAATCAAGAAAATGTTAATGATAAAAAATCCATAAAATAAAGGGCTCGAATAAGGTAATTAATATCATCGAAATTGATAATAACATGACAACATTTGATTTCCCAATCCTTTTAATTACGTTGAATAATATTCTTGAGAAGATATACATACTTGATTTTTTTCCATTTCATAAGAATTATCTCACTATATTGTTGTGCCTTGATCCCCTTCCATTCCATATATTACTTTAAGAAATGAAAGTGAATTTTTATGCTTGAAGAACTAATGGATCGTAAGATACATATGTAGAATTATATTTTAATCCTTCCATATTTAGTTATCATTAAAACAAAATGGTTAATAAAAGTTATCCAATATGCACAATTCTATATATGCTACAACAAAATATTAATATTGAAAACCTCATTCAAAGATCAACATAAACCATTTGATAAATGGTTTTCCTTATAACCCTCCAATAATTTAAAATTTATATGTTAGGTTACTAAATTTCTCAAAATAAATCTATTATTAAACCCCTATATATGATAAGGCGGATCTTGATTATCACATACCATAAATTTTAACACCATCATCATACACTCCATTGAAACATAGTGATAACCTAAATTACCATAAACCATTATTTAATTTTTTCATGCTTCCTCGTTCCATAGATAAATCATAGATTATTGGATATATTGTTTAAATATAATTTATTTTTAAACTCCATCAATTATAACATATAATAATTTGTCATAAAAAATAAATTATCAGTTCTGAGGTTGTCAACACTACCCAATTTACATTATTCATATCAATTATCTCTCTTTATCTAAGCTAAACACAATTTCCTAAACACCAGTAACAATTAAATGGTAAAATTATAATAATACAAATATCACCCTTCTATTAAATAACTTTTTTCTATTCATTAGCACCATTCAATTTATTTTTTGAAATCCTTAAGGTAAAGTACTATACCTCATGATTTATGTAACAAAATTATTGAATTACATTACGTAAAAACATCAATCATTTAATTTCTTTCTCAATGTATTAACTGAGATTAATGAACATATTCTTTAATACAAGTTTCCTTTCATATGTAATTCATAGTCTCTTCATCTTTAACTACCAAAACAATTATTATACAACCTTGCTGATTATCTTCATGATATTTTCCTTTAGGAAATTGATTCACATTTTTACAAAAATCTATACACTTGTAACAATGGAACATAGGTGGGGAATTAGTTGGTGTCCTCTTCACTTTTATTGGATTAACTATCTCATTAATAAAATTTTTACATTTTTGGTACTTATGACCTTACCTCTCACATTTTACACAATTTCTAGTTTCACTCAACCAGTTTACTTGAATCTTCTTCACATGTTTCAGGGATATAAGAAACTTTATCTTCTTTACTCTAGTATCTATGTTACCCAAACTCTTAGTAAACTCTATCATTATGTTCTTTGGTGAGTCCGAGGGTTGGTTAATTTTAATGTTGTTAATCATGTTCCGTGACGGCTGATTCAGAACAATATCTTTAACATCATTCACTATCCCATTTGAATTCTAATACGAAACTTTTCCATCACATTTAATGTTAACCTGGATCCTTTTGGATCATTCCATTGACTAAAACAAAAAACCATAGTGTGAGAAATACTATTTATAGTGGGAAACCAAATAATCATAGAAAATAACTCATAAAATGTCTAAATGAAAACTCCACCATTTTAATCATTGACACATTAGGATTATCAGAGGTTATTAATAGTCATCATCTATTTAAATCCTTCATGTTGGATCATAAGGATTTTGTGAATTTTCAAAATCATATCCCTCGAGAGTGTCAAACCATGTTTGTAGTAAATCCCATTGTCGTTCACCCTATAGAGTCTAGCTCAATACTATGTTTTTTGGGTTCTTTCCCCAAGGTACATATATACTAGACCCACATCCACTTGTAGTATCTAGAAATATATGTAATATCATGTAAACCTCTCACACTATCATTTACAAAAAAGTAAAGACATTTTACATACATTCACTCTTTTTTTAGATTTACCCTTAGAGACTTCCCAATACATATCCTTAGATATTTCCCTAGGGATCCCACTATAGTTTTCTCATCACAGTTTACAAATATTAAATAAACCTTTACTTTATATAAACAATCGTAACCTAGGATTCTCATACCTAGATATTATATCTTTTTAAATGAATATTCATTACATTTCACAAACACATGCGTGATAACTATAATAGATCAGTGAGATAGAAAAATTGGAACACAATATTCTAATCATGAGGAAAATTTAGGAAGTTTTCAAAAAATTGCTTCCCATTTTTTAACTCTTCATATATATACCCTACATAAAAACATTCTTCATAATCATGGGAAATTAAACATAATAAAGGGTGAGATCTTATGATCAGTAAGGGTAAACACAATAGATATAAATCTAAGATCATATGAAATCATAAGATAAGTATTAGGGAAATTGATAATGAAAATAACTTATGATGTTCATAACCAACATATCATAGATCATAAACATGAGTAATGTAGTAAATATTGGTTGTTCATAAGATAAGAATTATAATGAAAAAATAGAACATGATCAATGAGAGCATAACATTGGCATAAGACATAGATTTTTGGAAAAAACATGAACATTAAATATGGTGAACATTTATCAATAGAAACGGGTTCACTTATTAATTTAATGAAATGAAACTATACCCTCACATAAATATATGGACATGAAACCAGGTCCAAACATAACATTACATACATGAAACATAGTTCTCACCATAGCATTTTGAACAAGTAATTAGTTACACAAATTACATTTTGAACATGTACTCTGTTTCATGGATTACATTATGTATATAAAGGATATGTCCACACATGACATCATAGTAGCCAGGGTTTACTCCGAAGACCATCATAGTAGACAAATTCCCATAATGAATAGAGTTACTCCTAATTCTAGTCATGTCTATCTCATTAGATATAAATCACCAATCAATATGTTAGAGTTCTATTTTGGCACCACTATCATATAATCTATAATACAATCACCCAAGATTCTATCTAGAACACCCATAAAATAAGCATAATGTGCTCACCCAATGTTATATGGGTTGCCCTATCTTATAAGGTGTAACAGCCTTACCAGATTCATTTTTGGATTCCCCATCATGTAATATG
This sequence comes from Viscum album, assembly GCA_963277665.1. Taxonomy (NCBI): domain Eukaryota; kingdom Viridiplantae; phylum Streptophyta; class Magnoliopsida; order Santalales; family Viscaceae; genus Viscum; species Viscum album. Next base: position 1,502,633,014 of record OY728132.1, read on the forward strand.
TAACGGGTTTACCCAAATATATTTGGGGCATGCCATTGTATAATATGTGAGTGGATTACCATAAACTATTTGGGTCACCACATCATATAATATATGACTATATTACATTGGGCTATTTGGGATGCCCCATTCTATAAGTTGTAATGCGATTATTTTTTGTTATCTAGGTCACCCCATTGTATAAGTATTGTATGATAACCATAAAATGAATAAAGTGAAAATTTATTTCTTATCGTCATAAAAAATAATTAAAATAATAATAATTATTTCATAAATTGATTTTATTCTCCAGTAACGGGCTCGATGTGGTAGCATTGTCCTTTATGACGATCTAGGCTGGTAAGTCCAGGGGATGGGATTCTTCGTCCAATGATCATGGTACCATGTACCTCTTAACGGGAACTCATATGGTCCTAATTATTACTATGAATTTCTTGTAAAATATGTGCAACCCCAAATTCCACTAGATCCCAAACCTCTATTTTGCCTACACGAAAAGTGAAAAGAAAGAAATTCAAATGGAAAACCACATTATTTTTCTTCACACCAAGGATTGCGTCATGGATCTTTAGATAAGAATCCAAATATGAAGAGAGACACAAAGAAAATAACTACTATGTAATCCAAGAGTTTATGATTAAGAATTATAACATCAATCCCTTTGAAACATGATTAATTCATGGAAAAGAAACAGATTTCTTGAAAATATCTTGGACTCAATATTAGTCCATCTGAAATAAGGATGAGTATGGTATCGTTACAAGGTATACCTATTGAAGAAAATGTAACAAAAAAGGTTGTTGATGTTGATGAATTAAAACTCCATTTAAATATAATTAAACACCTTATTTTGGAAAGTATTTTTTTTCATGTTTAAAAAATCATTTTTTCAAACAAAATACATTTTGAAAACTATTTTCATTGAAAATAACCTTGAAAATTTCTAAAATATATGTCAAAATAATTTAAAAAACATTTTTAAAAATATTTATATTTTGAAACCCTTATATTAAAAAATTATCTAAAAACATAATTTAAAATTATCTTTGAAAGCATTTTTGAAATCATGGTTTTAACCTAAAATATATTTCTGACCAAAGAGAGAAATACTATTTGTTTTTTTAATTTACTTATTAAAATTAAATAAGGAACATTGGATAATATTATCATTAATTAAATATACAATAAATAAAATTAAGAGAATAAAATTCGGGATAAAATATGAATGTTTGATTTTGGGATATCAATACTGGAGACTTAATCCTAATCAATCCTGATAAATAATGAAATTTTAAAATAAAACCCTTACCACTTTGGTAAACATGAATCATATTCCCCATGAAAGAAATAAAAAAATTGAACATAAAATATAATGACTACAGATAAATTCATGATATTATATGTCAAAGGGTTAGAATTTACACCTCATTAAATAATATAGGTTCACAACTGAACATACATCTCAAAGAAGTAAAATTGAGGCAAAAATCCTATAATACTTCGTAAACATTTTAACCGTAAACCCCATGAAAGATAGTTCCAAAAATTGATATATAAATCCAAATTATTATCATTATAATAATAATAAAATAAATACATGGGAATTATACACACCAAAAATAAATAAAAAAGTGGTGAACATGACTTTTGACTGATAAATGGAAAAAGTGATATTGAAATCCTATATCTACATTCCTGACTTGTATTATATTTATTAAAATATCCTCTTGTATGGGTATTGTTCATAGTTTTACACTAATTACTTAGTTGGTTGGATTTATACCCAAAATAATTCTTATAGGGTGAGGGGACGGAATTGGGAAAGTGAAATTTTTAGGGTTTGATCGAGCCAAATGGATAGAGTGGTGTGAATAAAAGTGAAGAGTGAGTGAATTTCTATAATTTAGTAGAAACATTCACATAAATACTAAAAAGTATTCTCAATTAAGAGGCCTCCCTTAACTAATGTTCCTAAAATATAGATCAATAACAAAAGGGTAGTTTATTTTTCTGAGAAAAACCTCCACCACAAAAAATTTATACATTTTTATCATGTCTTTTCCTACTTTTTATGTTTAATTAGTCTCACCGTTAATGTTTTTACTGAGTTGACTTTGATCATTTTATTTACGTTAGAAATTTTACCATTAAAAATAATATTTAAATTTCTTTATAATATAATTTGTACCTAATTATTCAGGATACGAAATAGAAATTAATAAATTAAAATATTATGTGTGTGGTAGATTAATTTTGACACAAACGCATGAAATACCCAAAACCCAATTTTAACATTAATCAGAGTAACTAATTCTTACTATTTTCACAAATAATTTTGGTAAAAAAATTATATTTAAATTATTAATTAATATAAACTATTATTATTCAAATGTGCAGTCTATTTTTGTAAATTAAACTCACAAAATTGGATGAATTTTATTTAATCCTAATCCCACATACATGATGAGGACATATATATTTAAAGTGAAAATGTTCAAAAGTTTAAAAAGTTTTTATATCTGATTTTCTTTATGAAGCTTATAAAAATTACCCATTTTCTATTAATAGGTTTATTATTTAACGAATTCTTCATTAAATACAATTTTAAAAATGATTTAAAATTACAAATAATTTTTGTGAAATTATAGTTTTCAATTAAAATTCATTATTTTCCAAAATTAATCAAAAATGAGAATTCTCAAAAAAAATAAAAAAATTCACCCTTAGATAATTTTGATATTATGATTTTAAAATTTATGTATTTTTATGAAATTAGTTTCTAAAATTTGGAAAATTTATTTTTATAATAACTGCACCATAAAAAAGAAATAATACTAATTTTTTTAAAAATACAGTTTTTATGTGTAATATTGGATTTATTCTTATATCTTGTCTAAAAAACATATAAGATTAATTTCAAACATTTTTATCAAATATATAATATTTTAATTTAGTTAAAATAATTAACCAGAATTGATTTTGATATTTTATTGACAAAAAACACACTACTATGCATAAAATAGTTTTTATATAATTTTTTCATTTTTATTTACTAAATGGTTATTTATTTATAAATAATTGTAAAAAATAAATTTTATATTAATATAAAGAACATATTTTTATAATTTATTTTATCTTATTCGTAACCTCTAATCCACTGACTAAGTAAAAAATACCACATTGAATAATAATATTTTTATAATATGTCAAATTCTATTTAAACTAAGTGTTGTGTGTATTATAAGTTAGTCTCAGTGTTGTATATAATAGATTTCAAAATCAATGTTTCCTGTAATTCTAGATATAAATAGTATTTCATGAAATGAAAAATAAAAAAATGATTAAATTAATTTTTAAAAAATATATTTCACAAAATCTCGGGGTCTTATAATGAAAGTGTGTTATTTTTTCAATTCAATTTGTAATTAGGTGATTGGCATGAATGCTTTGAAAAATATTGATATTGAATTTTATTTTCTACTTTATCAAATAAAAATTTATTTTCCTCTATATTTTCATGATATAATGGTGAATAGAGTAGTTTATTTGGTGTGAGAAATAAATCATTAGAGACCGATATATTTACATTGGATGTGTCCTTTTAAAAGGTATATGAAGATAAAGAAGCAGTATAATGAGAAACCATATTGACAGAAAGCCTCAATTAATGGGATGAATATTACTAAGAAGGATGTTGAGTCTTGTACAAACTATTTTTTTGTTGCATCACACATTATTTTTCCAACATATCTCCATGAATGAGTCAATTATGGGGGAACAAGGATCCGTGGCATGAAAGTAAAATAAATAGTAGGAAAATAGTTAAATAAGGTAAATTTATACATCATGAATAACATAGATAATTCCCAATCATATATAACACTACATATTAATGTGTTAAAGAAATATTATCCAAGGAAAGAAGATATATAGGTTTTTAAGGACAATAACAACACTTTTTTCCTTCGTATAGAGTGACCATGATTGGTAGATTAGATACATAAAAAACATTGAGATGGTTTTGGAGTGGAATAAGTTTAAATGTGATTTCATTGTCCGAGTATGACATTAGTGGCTACACATTTCATAAGAAATATTAGGATAATAGAAGTGGAGTTTGAAATAGTAGTGTATTGGTATTCATAGAATAAATTCATTTTTTAGGGGTTAAAGAAAAAAACCAATATTTACATCAAGTAAATATTATTGATTCAATGAAGATATTTGGGAGATTGATTACATTAAATTTTTATTTTTAGTGTTTAACTGGAAATGGTTTATCTCTAACAATAGATTCAGACATGATAAATTTGGAATGAAAGAAGTTAATCAGAATTGACTGAAAAACACAAGGAATACTTTTATCCTGGAAACACATGAAAAACAATTCTATGTTCTGGATATATCATATATTAATTGGTATATTGTTTTAAAAATAATGAAATAGTATATTGGTGATGAAAAACGTGATGAAGATGTTGATTAATGTGATATATCTACTTCCATGGAAGGATTAATATATAATATTTATAATGACTCCATGGACAAGTATTATTCCATTCAGAGTGATCATGATGAAGGAATTTGGAAAGAAAATCCTTTAGTTAATTCCCAATATTATAGGTATCATATGTTTATATCTTATTTATGTTTTTAAATTTCAATAAAATTTAGATATATTAGTTTTAATATCTTTATAAAAATACATATTTTATTTAATATGTTTTTTATACTAGTTTATTTTAATTTTGTTGATCATTTCATCCCATATTTAACTTATCTATTTTTTGATTTTGTGGAAAACCATTATTTTTATTCCAGTATGTTAAAAAATAAATTTTTATATAAAATAATATATTTAATGAATACTAATTTTGGTGTAAAAAATGATTAAATACATTTGATCATTTTGAAAATTCACACAAAAAATTTGGTTTTGTTTTTATTTATTATGTCATTACATCTCTCATTAATGTTTTTAGAATTTTATTTAACTATACAAAGAAAATCAATTAAAATTTTTGTAATTTGAACACATTTTTTGGATCATTTTTCATATATTCAATGAATAGTTTTTTAGGTATAAAAAATGGTGTAATACATTGGAGTATTTGTACAATTAAAAAACATATTTTAGATTTTTTTTAATTTATATCATTTCATCTCTCATTAATATTTTTATAATTTCATTGGATTATATAAAATATAATTAAATAAATTTTTTTTACTTTAGTTTAAATTTTTTGTGACCATTTATAATTTTTTTACATTTGTATATAATGTTTAGATTTTTATATTTATGTACTAATTTTTTTTTACTTTGATTTTTATGATAATGGTTGATCAAACATCTGATCCACCACAAACATAATGGGATGATAATACGCAAACCTCTTGGGAGGACTATACACATACTCTTATAAATGATTCCCCCCATCCTTATACATATTAGGAATCTACTTCCATGGAGGGAAAAAAGATTTTAGGGTTAGAAAACATGGAAACACAAACTTACAAAAATTATTAGTTTCTTATTGTTGGGAAAATAAGATACCTGTTGACATTGATTATAGGGATATTAAAGGGGTCAAAATTCAAAACAATTCATGTTTTTCTTTTACAAGCTAAAATAAAAGTTAATAATTTTAAATTTCATTGGGAAAATGTTTAAAAAATAAAAATATATCAATTATGGGACAATGTTTTGGTAATCTCATTTGTTATTATTTTACTTATTATTAAATTTTTATACTAATATAGGTTTCCTCTATTTTTGGGTGTAGTAAATATCATAATACATGTGATATAGATCCATTTAAATATTAAGATACATGAAATCAATTTGCTAAAAGTATATTAAAAGAACCATTTTTTATTAAGTGAAATGTTACCTTTTATATTTATTTATATTAATGATCATATTAATGATTGATTAATCACTCATTTAAAAAAATAAAGATATCTCATCAGACGATCCAATAAGAAAATGTATACCATTATACATTTTCTCACTAAGGGTATACTTAATTAGAAGAGTAAATGATAGGTGAAATATTTCAAAAAATGAGAGGTATTTCTTTAGGCTCTAGAGCTATTGAAACTCCTTCCCCCAACTAGACATAAAAAATGGAAGCAATATTAGATGGGAAAAATGGGAAATTTCTTATGGAAGAGTCAAGGGTTGTGGATGAGTGTATTTTAAGTTATTTAATTTTTTTATATACTTATGTTAAACAAATTATATATATATATAAACACTACCAAGTTTCTCAAATATTCTATACCATAAAATATCGAGGAGAAGAAAACATAGGGGACCTTCATAGCTAAGGGTAGGTAGGATATTTTATCAAATAATTGGGAAATAATGGACAACCAGAGCATGTATGAGGATACCCCACATGTGTATTAGTAAAAAAATATGTTTCCTTGTTCTGAAATTTCCTCAATGGAGGATGTTTACAAAATAAAAATAGACTCTTTGTAAGATGCAATTCTAGATATTCATGAAATAATGGAGGATATGATCGTAACATCAATAAAATCTATTTTTACAGCCATACAAAGGTAGTTTGATGTTGTTTATCCCAGTTTTCCACCTCAACCTATAGATCCCATTCATCCTAGTTATAGTACTCTTACACATACTCCTACATATATTCAAATTTATTTCGAGTTATATGTTTGTAACACCCTAATATTTCATCATACATTTCTTTTTAAATAAATTCAATAGGTTTCACAACACACAACACTGAGTTCTAGCATACCATGATCTATCAAACTATCCATTTAAAAATAAGTTATGAATAGAATTAACTAAATTATTAAATTTATCATTTTTATTTTTCAAAATAGACATAAATTTGGAATTTAGAATATTAAATTTAGCTTAGGGTTATATTTTTCTATTTTTCTCAAAAGTTTAAATTTTTCATGAATAATGAAAAATACTACATTGTTATAAAAAACCAAATATTTCATTGATGTAATAATTTAAAGTTTAATTTTTTTCTAATTATAAATATATAGATAAATTATATATTAATCTAATGTATGTCATGGGAATATTTTATTTAATAAAACTAGCTGTTAGAAAAGTTACCAAACTTTTAAATATCTATTTTTACCATCTTATCTATACATTAGAGTTAAATTCAATTTATCCAATTATCGGAATTGAAATTGTAAAATGGACACACATGTTTGTAATTAGTATTAATTTTTTATCTAATAGGATCAACTTAATTTATTTGTGAATATGATTTTTAGATAGAGGATGTATCTTTCATTGGGCATGTAATCACTAGAAAAGGGGTATTTGGGTACCTTTCCACGATAAAGGTAATTGAGGAGTGGCCCAGGACAATATCTACAATAGAGGTCCATAGTTTCCTTGGTTTATCAGGGTATTACAAGTGATTTTTTAAGAACTTATAATGATTTGGAAATCAAATGACCAAGGTGAATCGAAAGGGATAAAAGTTTTTATGGACTAATTAATGCGAAAACTACTTTAAAGAGTTGAAAAAGTGTCTTATCACTCCACTAGTGATCACACTATCAATAAGTATTGAATATTTTGTGGTTTACTATGATGCTTCAAAGAATGGTGTAGGATGATTACAAATAAAACACGATAAAGTGATATCCCACGCATCAATGTAACTGAAAATTATTTAGATAAAATATCCAACACATGATATGTAGTTGGAAGCTTTGAAATTTTCATTGAAGATATGGTAGAATTATCTCCATGGGGACAATTTTGAGACATATACTGATCAGAAGTGCAAAAAATATATATTTACATAGAAGGATATTAATATGTTCCAATAAAGATGGTTTGAGCTCATCAAGTATTACAACTTCTCATTCCACTACCATCCTAGTAAAGAAAATAAGGTGTTCGATTCTCTAAATAAAAAAATCCTATAGATTTATCAATGCTGAGAATTGAGAAAGATTCAATCTTATTAGTTCTGAAAAGGATTAACATTGGGATCAATAAATAAGGAACATCATCAATCCTTTCAAAAATTATTGCTCAAAGATACCTCATGGAGAAAATAAAGGAAATTCAAAGAAATGATGTATAAATTTTGAAAAATGGTGATGCTATCATAAATAGGAAATATCACGAGTTCTAAATGGATGAGGAAGAAGTCATGAGAGTTGGGTCATGACTATGTGTACCATACAATCTAGAGATAAAGAAATGCATTTTTTAACGGTTCACATAAATTAATATTCTATATTCAACTATGGATCACAAAGATTTATCAAGATCACCGAGAGAACTATTGTTGGGAAAATATGAAGAAAGGGATTACTGAGTATAAATCAGAGTGCATGGTATGTAAAAAAGTGAAGGATGAAATAAAAAAATAAAATGGGATGATGAAACCTTTACCTATACCAATATGGAAATGGGAAAAATATAAATATGGAATTTTTCCATGGACTTCCAAAGACATCCATATGGAATAATTCTATATGGGTAATTATGGAACACATTACAATGACATATCACATTATCTCAATTCAAGATCACTTATCACTATATCAAAATTCATAGATATGCATCAGATAAGTGGTAGAGCTGCATGGTGTACCACTATTTATTGTATCTGATCAAGATTTGAGATTTACCTCCATGTTCTAGAGAAGTCTCTAACATGATCTAAACATTAAGTTGATCCTTAGTATGATCAATCATCCTCAAATTTATGGGAAATCTAAATATAATATTAGGAAAATAGAAGACATATTATGGGAATGTTCCGTGGACTTAGGGGGGATAGGGCCAACATCTACCTCTGATGGAGTTCTCCTACACCAATAGTTTACACTCAAGCATCCAAATGGATCCATATGAATCCATTTATCAAGAAAAGATGAAGAACACTGACATGCTGGGTTAAAGTCAGTGAACATAAGCTATTATGAACTAAAATGATCGAAGAAATAGTGCAAATGTTGAAAACCATTCTATATCCAATAAGGGAATCCCAAAGTTGACTAAAGAGTTTTGCAGACAATCATTGAAGAGACTTAGAGTTTACGGTTGGAGACATGGTATTCCTCCACATAACACCAAGGAAGAGAATCATGAGATTTAAGAAGAATAGAAAGCTATGTCCAATTTACACTAGACTCTTCAAGATTGTTAATTTTGTTATAGTTGTACCCTATCAACTAGCACTTACACTAGTTATTTCTCAGGTAAACGATGTAATCCATTTATCCCTCTCGAGTAATTACATACTAGATCCCTTACATGTGTTAAATTTAGAGGCGATATAGTCGAATAATGATATCTCTTATGAGGAGAAGATAGTGAAGATCTTGAACCATAGAGATAGTGTTTTATGAAACAAGAACACTCATGTAGTCAAAGTAATAAAGAGGAACCATAAGTACGAAGAGGAAACATGGGAACCAGAAGAAGTGATGAAGGAGAAGTACCCTCCCCTTCTTTTTTCCCATATTTTGTAAAACAAAAATTTTAAGGGTGAAATTTCTTAATGGGGGAAAAAGGAATGGCCCAAAAATTTTATAAATGAAAATTCCCTTATTATGTTTTTTATATATAATTAATGACACAAAATCAGATATAGGGAACAATATAAATTTTATATATGATGAATGAATTGAATAAGAAGTATTAGTAGAAGTTACAGAATATATACCAATAGAATAATAAAATGACCTTTGGAATAGTAATACGAATCTTAAGAAAACTAATGAGTCCAATAGAATAATAAAATTACCCATGAAATTATAAATAAAATTTATCTATATGATAAATGAAAATATGATATAACTATATCATAATATATGTAAATAAATGTTTTGAAAATGATAGGTAATGCATTGGTATTTTTGTAAAACATTATTCCTTATTTAAAATTTTATAATTAATATAATTATTCCAAAGGGAAATAATTTTCATTAAATATATTCATAAATTGATATCTTATTTTCATATATTTATAACTTAATTTTATAAGAACTTAATTATTTTATTAAACTTTCATAAAATCTATTAGAATTCAAAAAATTTTTTTTAGTAAATGATGATTTTAATTAAAAATAAAATTTCACATATTCATTAAATTATATTTTTAAAATTGAGTCCATTTTTTAATTCTAAACATTGAAAAATGTTTAGGGTGTGTTTTTTTTGGATTTTTCTAAAACAATTGATTTTTGATGAACAATGAAATATGGTAAATTACAGCATTTAAAAAAATGATTTATTTTGTCATAGAAGATGTAAGGATGAAGTAAGCTCATAATTTTAAACTATCCTTCAAATATTTAATTTATTTCGTGGTAATTATCATACTATTAGTATTATTGCTCCAAAAAAATAAATTATTGAATAAAATAATAAGAAAACACTACTCTCCTACCCAAGATATACCACCCATCACCACCCCTTCTCCTCAAACATTTAAAGCATTGATAATTTCAAAAATTATACCAAATAATCTTCCCATGTCACTAAAAAAATTTCTAGAAGCCATGTTCTCAACCAAATACCATACCCATTTCCCTAAAGTGGTTCTCAATGAGGATAAATTCAAAAGGTGAAATTCTGTTTCATTTTCTTTTAATTTATTTTCAATTTATTTTCCTTTTATTATTCTCTCCTCCCATCCCCTTATATAAGTGACATAAAAACTCCAATATATTATAAAAAATATAATTTTATATTGTTAGTGGAATAATTCATCATCATTTATCATCCCCTCTCAATTTTTACTAAAAATGAAAACATTGTTTTTGTTGTGTTAATTTATCGAATTCATGTATGATGAAGTTTTAAATTTCCATTACCACATTCAAGATTTATCATAAAACAATTTATATGTATATAAATTATTGTAAAATATGTATTACATCATATTTAATTTTATTATCTATTAGATATAAATGATATTAATTAATGAAACAATACTAGTTCCCGATGATAAAAAATTACAAAATAATCTAAATGGTTATCATTAATGTTTTTCTAATGATCCATTCTTACAAAAAATAGAAAATAAATTTTATAACAATTTAATATTATTTATATTAATTAAAAAATTTAAATTCAATTATTAATATATATTCCCATTGGGCATGATCTTTCATTCATTTATTCAAGAAAACCAAGCATGAAAACTAGAAAAACAAACACTCTTGAAGGATGAAATTGAATCTTATAACTCATAATCCAAACCATAAATAAAAATAATAAAATTATAATAAATAAAATACATGTATAAAATATTCTTAATAAATTAAGTAATGAACTTAATTTTATTTTACTATAAATTGAGATCTTGTTTACAATTGTTTCAGACATAAGGTTTGATATTCTTTCCGAACCTCCATTTTTCCTTTGGTTTATGTTTTACTTATATCTACCTCAATGAAACTCTTAATTATTTTTAAATAATTATTCTAAATTATATGTAAATTTTAAAACTCATGTTTCCATGTTATTAAATCTTTTTTATGGGGAAATACTTATTTTAAAAAGCTCCCCTTCATAATTATTCATGATAAGATATTCTGAATAATGTGAACTTTTTGATTTCATATCTATTTTCATGTTCACTCAATAATTATTGTAGGAAAAAAAATTTATTTCCAAGAACACTAATCTTGTCGAGAAAAATTATCTTCATTTAATATTTGTATTATACAAGTAATTATGCATTTTCCTTTTTAAATTAATTTTAATTTTTTCCCTTAAACAACATTAAAATGATTTATTTCTAAAATTTATGAAACACTATTTTTACATGTTTTCAATTCGTTTTGACAGTAATTATCAAGATATTTGCCTATATTCTATTATTAATTCCAATGTATTGTTTAATACCATTATTTCATAGACACAATTTTGATATTCCCTTTTGTTATGTTATTACATGATTATGATACCTAGTTATTTCCATGGGTAAATTGAATGATTATGGTTGATTCCTTATGAATGTCTTATCATGTGGGAGACATATTAAGGAATATTATTTGATTGGTTCACCCATATAGAACGAAAATTAATTTTATAATGTTCAGTCTAATGATATATCGTTTGAAATGGTATTGGTGGATTTCCTTGACTCGTGATCCATGTGAAATGGCCTTGGTGGTTAGCCTTGACTCATGCTCCTCCATGTAAAATGTTCCTTGAATCATTATTAAGTAATGATTATAGATTCTATAAAATTTATATAATTAATTTTCTAGATGAACTCCTATTTAATATGTTATGATTTTGTATATTTAGTCATGCTCAATTCGGTTTTATGTCATCACGTTAGTCCTTCTAACTGATGTGTTATTCTTAATTGTTAAGTTTTCTCCCTTAATGGAATTTTTAGATCTTACCTTTATTAATGTATTCACCTAGGTTATACTATTAATATATAAGTTCTAAAAGTATTTTATGATCTCTTTATTGATATTAAATAATTTTTTTAATTTATGTTCCATTTTTTCAATTCTACGTATCTAATCCTCTATAGACACTAGAATTTTTGATTCTTGGATTGGAATTTAATTCTTAATTATCCTTAAAATATTTAATAGTACATGTAAATTTTTTTGGATGTTATAAAACTCACTACCATTTTTTAATATAAGTACCCCTCCATAGGAGATTGTAACATCAGACCTTGTTGAGATTAGCCTTATTATAGGTAGTTATGAGAGATCATAACCCATATAGGCAAGATGGTCTTCACCATAGGACAAGATAAGGTCACTCATACATTTTCTTTAGTATTAGAACATTTATAGAGTTTGAAGACTTATGAATTATCTTGTTTTAAAATCATGTAATTGTTTTAGTTTTATTATGACTACATTCAAAATAATAACCCCATATTAACACTATCTTATCATATTGTACCATCCAAATTGACAGGGATAATGAGTGAATATAAAGACTAAAAGGTAATGGATTTTATCCTTTTGAGTAACTTTACTAGGGATTATTAATTGTCTCAATCTAAGAATTGAAATAATTGATTGATATTTCACATGAACTATAGTACGATAACCTAGATTATTGTAAATATTATGTTTTATTTTCTATGGATAAATGGATTATTTAATTAGTTGATAAAAGCATATTAGTTTTTTAGTAGTGATATATAATCAGGTTACATAAAATAAAATTAAAGAGAGATTATATATCATGGATGATATTTTTAATTAGGTATGGACTATATGACTTCTTATTCATACCATTCTATTTGATGAATGTGTCTATGCCATTTATAGATCTAATGAACTAGATTTTCTATACTTATCTTTACACCTTCATCATGATGTTCATTAATGATATTTTTGTACATTATTGTAACCAATAGTTCATGAATATCATTTATAGTTTTTAGTTATCAATATTAATGTTAATTAAGTATATTAGAAACCCTAAAAGTGTTATTTTTTATGTTTTATTGATACATTTTCTAGTGAACATAACGTCTATGGCTGGGAATGCTATTGATCCCATTAAATTATAGTTTGTGGCATATTATTATCAACCCAATAATGTCTTTAATACATGATTTTTTCTTGTATGGGGTAGAATTTAAAATAATATTAATTAAATACAAATCTCTATTAGAAACATTTATTATGAGTTTAACTAAGATATGATTGAAGTCCAAGTAGAATTATTTGTGCGTTGTTTTAATATGGGAGTTGAAATGAAGGTTTATATACAATATGATTATGATATTTCTTTATCTAAGATGGTGTAATATGATTTTATTTGTTTATTTATAGGTTATATTGTGGTTTTTATTGATTTAATATTATATTATGATTTATTATGGGTCTCAATAATTTTTCCCCATGAGAGAAACTTCCATTCATATTATTTGGAGCACATTATTTTAGTCTATTCCCTAAAATATCATAATAAATCTCTGTTGAGAAATATATTTTTATATAAATTTACTATTAGAGCCTTAGATACATATTTTTAGAGTGATACCTAAACCAATAGATGAGAAATTATGTAGAGTACCTCGTGATATTTGATTCTGAGATGAAAAATTCCCTAAAAAGGTGGAAAATAAATATAGATGAACTTAATAAGAATACCTAGAAGCGTGTGGTACAGAAATATAACATGAATGGGGAGTTGATGAGGCAATTTTTAAGTATAATTAGGATATGACCATAGTGAATAGGTTGATATACTTTTCTAATTTCAACATTACTTACTCATTATTATACTGAGTGGAAGGCTATTAATATTTAGATTCTAATTACATTGTGATGAGTGATAGTATCTTTTATGAAAAAACTATTTTAGGGTGGAACTAGGATGACGATGAAGTTCTCTATATATATGGAGGATTTTCATTACCTACTTCATTTAGTTTTGGGATGATTAGGAACTCCCAAACATCATGATAAACTGTACATCTAATTTTGACAGTGATATATGATGATATTAGGAACCACATCTATTATCCATGGACAAGGAGATACATATTGTATATGTGTCTTGATGCTTCACCTATCAGAGGAGTAAAGAATAATAAACCACAAATACTATTATATCTACTCTATATACACATGTAGACGTGGGATGAGGTGATAATATAATGAATAAATAGATTTCCAAGATCACCAAAGAGTTATAATAAGGTACAATTTATTATGAAATGATTAAAAAGTATGTTTCGATTATTTCTTATGTTGGACAACAAGTTATTTTATTTTATAATAATTTCATACATATGAGGGATAAGATATATATATGGTATTTTGATGCGTATTATATTGGATCAAGTTGCACATTTCACATATTTATTCTAGAAGGATTTATATAAGGATATAGAGAATCAAAAAAAAGTAGAGTACATATTATCTCACGCTACCATTTCAATGAATTATTTAATTTTTTTTAATATTGTGTAATTATAAGCCTTTAATGATTTATCTATGTTTTTATAGTGTTTTGGGAACTTATGGGGGTTTCATGATAGGTTTAGATTTGGGAAAACCACGTTTTAAGGTGGCATTATCATGGAGCTCATTTGGGAATGCACCCTATTTCACTGTCCTTAGTATTGTACTGTAGTGTTTGGGGCTTGAGAATGGGGTTCATTTCAATGGGATGTGTGATGCACCATGTCCCGTAGGTTACATTATAGGGGTTATCAGAAACGGACCACCACACCATAGGCATGGTTGTCCACACTATGTAGGGACACAACAAGGAAATTGACCTTTTCATATTTTGTCCCATACACCATGGTCAATATACAACACTGTAGGTATTTTGGAGGGGTGTATAATGACATGGTGGACAAGATCACATTGTTTAAGGTTTCTGCTTAGTTTTATAATTTTTTTGAGCTTTGGGCTTTCCACTATTTGGTTTTTAGGGCCTTTACCACCCCCTATTTTTCATTTGAAATATTGGAGTGCACCTAGATCATATCCTTACACTTCCCTTTAACCCATAATTTCATGCTCTACCTCATTTAGATTTAAGTGTTCCAGTGATGTATTTTAATTTTTTATTCCTATATTCTCCCATCATAACATCCCATAAATTTTAATTCTTTCTCAAATTGTATACACTGTGTAGTTTGAGTTCATAGATTTAGATGAATTAAATGACTGGTCTTTGGATGTTTCGCGGATGAGAAATGTATTTCATTGATTTTTTGTGTTTTAGCCAACAAAGGTGAAATATCCTGATTTGTTTACACTTGAATTATGTTGGATGTTCAATGAAAATTCTTATAAATTACATGTCATGAAATTAATGTTTTTTAGATTTATTTATTATGAATTACGAATATATATTTTCTCTTGAATGAGATTGAAAATTATTTTGAAATGGGTTTTGTATGCTGTGTGAAAAGAGGTTTGTATATGTATTCATAATGGAGATTTATTAATTTAATGTTTTTTAATTTAAATTATTTTCTAAAACTCCTCAATAACTCTTTAAATAAGAAATTGGGGGTTTAAAGAGATATTTGGAACTGATAAATCTTCAAAGAATGGGGTTCCATGATTTATTTATTTTTTCAAAAAGGGGAATGATAACACCATATATGGATTGTTATATATTACTATTATTTTTAATGAGATTCTTAGAAAAATGTAAATATAAAAATGTATTTCAATTTATTATTTCATTAATTGGTTGCAATAGATGCTTTAAAGTAATATTTTATGGAATTTAAAATGACTTCTCATTACAAACTAGTTTGGAAATTTCTATTTGGAATTTTATAAATGAATTATTTTATAATTGTGAGACCCCAATATGAGGCCCTTTTTATTTGATGTGATGTCAATATATATTATGGAACTTAGTGGTTTGTTTCATGTTATTCATATGATTTCTAATTCTTTGGAATGGATGGAATGGAAATGATTTGTTTTTTGAATGGAGGTTGGAAGTGTGATGAGGTTTTTTTCAAAGTGTTCAATTATTATTGATTCTTCTAATAATAATGTTCCTTGATTAATACTCACTTACATAGATTGATATCATTAGATCATAGGTATATAAGTGCATCGTTTTGATGCATTCTATGGTAGCTCTGTGTGAAACTGTCTAGTTCACTAGGAATGCTTTCCCCTTCCATGGGTTATTTATATTGTGCCTAAAGATAGTAAAAGGGATGCCAAGATGGTTGTTTTAGTTTCACATAGTGGCATTGTGCGTGATTTTATGAGACATTTCTTATAACATTATTTTTAGTTCCTAGTATTTTTCCCATGATTCTTAATTCATCATGGGTATTATTTTGGGGACCTAATTCCACAAATTATTTATATCCAATGGTATTTATTTGATCCCATATGGACTTTTCATTGTTATTTTATTTTCATTAGTCAAATTTTATATCATGGTTTTGATAATTTTTGTTTTCAATTTCAATAATTATTTCTCATTACATTCAAATTATTTAAAAAATTAATTTTGAAAGTGTAGTTTATAAAGTCAAGTGATAATTGTTTTCTAAATAAAATCATGAAATTTTTTTTTTGAAAAATAATGGAAAAGGGTTATGTGTTGTTTCAAATAATTAAAAGTCATTATTTTAATGGATGAGAAAAAAATTAAATAATAGGTTTTTTTTAATGTTTGGGTTTGAAAATTATGACTTAAAAGTATAAACTATTTATTTAGAAGGATTATTTTTTGGTTTTAAAAGGGAAATAAATAATGTATAATTATTTTTTCATTTATAAATTATCATTTATAAATTAAAACATAATTTTTATATTTTATTTTTGAATTAATTTATATCCACATTTATAAATGTAATTTCATATAATCATTGTGAGAACCTACTAGAAATATTTTTCTCTCCCTCTACACTCAGACTATATACGTGTGTGAGAGTGAAGATATTTTTCTTTAAAATCAGGTGCCTAAATATTGATCTGATTAATCAGGTTCTTGTTCTAGTAGACTTCTAAATGTGGTGGATGTAGTCAGGGACTATGGGTTATGTGGAGATGTTCAGGTGATAGACTGGGTTTTAGTTTTAAATTTTCTAGGGCATCTATGTATCGAACACTTCATCTAGATATTGTATTTATTATGGGATTTATTTATTTTTTAACATTTTTGTGTATGTAACTGTTTTGTGTATTTTAGAATGTGATAGTTATTTTTATACATTATTCCCTATGTTCATTGTTATGTATTTTGTATGAATTTATTTTATATATATGGTTGTACAATGTATGGATTTATCATGAAAAAATTTTAGATAGTTTCTGCTACTAATTTATGTTATTATATAAGGGTGAAATCATTCCAAAGTGCATTATAATGATACATGAACACTATTTCATAACTAATGAGGATCAGAATGCCTTATAGGCCTAGTGAAGATCTAGGACGGGTCAATTGTGGAGTTATCATGGGGTGATTCATTACAAATAGTGTCAAATACTAGGTTTTTAATTGTGTATATAAATAGTCTCTTGTTATTTAAGAGGTCTATTAGTATGGACATAAGACTTTGAGACCTTGATAGGTATGTTCGGGGAGAGTATAATGAACTCATTTTCACTATGATCCTTGAGTTTCCATCGGTTGTCAGGATTGGGATTTTGTTTTTATTTTCCTTATGGGATAGAGTTTTTTAACAGTTGTGTTTAAAATTTAAATGGAATTATATGAGTATAATTAGAGGATGTTGTTATAATTTTTAGATGAGAAAGAAAAATAATTGTAGGTGTTATATAGGCCTATATAGCCTAAAAATGAAGTGAAAAGGAACTTGATTTCATAAAATACTTCATAAAATATTTTTTGATTGATGCATATCCCATCAAATAATATGACCATGTAAAGAGTGGATATATATCTAGTTTGATTTTTTATTAGAAATTCAAGATTCTTGGAATTATTTTTTGGTATTGGTAAAATAATTGATAATGGTTTTTGAACAAGTTTATATTTTTGGAATAAATTTTTCATTGAATTGAAGTGACCTCTTACTTATGATCTTGTTGTGATTTTGTATGATAGAATATTTCATGAAAAGTGTTTTTGGATTGAATTTAATCATTGGGGATTGTTTTTTAGAATGATATGTTATTCAAAAAATATTTTGGATGTGGTTTTTATCATAAAATCTAGAATGTGTTTTAATTTTAAATCTAGTTGGTGACTTTTTTGTGATGGATTTTAACACCCATTCATTTCATAATCATGGGTTTTGGGTTTAAAAATAAAAATCAATAGGTTTTTTAAATTTATTAAAGGATTTTGTTGTTTAAAATAATGGAAAAAATTTAAGAATTTTTATTTTTTCATTTATTTTAATGAAATATATTGGTTTTCAAAACCATATTGTCTAGTCTATTTTATTATTAACCTATGATGGGTGTTTAACAGTAAATGATTTAACAATTTTTTAAAATGATGTAATTATTTATGGTGGAAAGTGGAATTTATATAATGGTTTAAAATTTATTAATTTGGTATTTTAACTTGTAATTGAATTTATGAAAACATTCAATTTATTTCATTAATATAGGGGGAATGTTTAAAAGATAACATTGTTTTAAAAGAAGTGTTATTATTTTAAATTACTTTTTGGATTCAATGATAAATGTTTTTAGGTTATAAATAAATGGTTATGAAAATGATTTTCTTTCTTTAGTAAATTCTGTATTTAAAATTTTCCCTTAGTTTATATTTAGAATATTTTTTATGTTTTAAGAGACATGATCGGGTTTCATTCATATAACTCACTATTCAAATTATGTCTAATAGTAATAACTTGATTATGGGTAGAATTTCTATCCTTATAGGTAACCCCTTTCTATTTATTGGATATGCCTAGACCCTAGTTGGATTAAAAGATGTTTTTTTCTTATTATTTACTGTGAGTCTTAGAATTATCTTAGATAGAGTTATCCTAGAAGGTTTTTTTTGAAATAGTAAGTTAATTAAGGTCAACAATGTTGGGTGATCCTTAATTAGATTGATGTATTTCTAAGGACCAATCTTTATTGGATTTTGTTTGAAGATCTGTTTTCAGAAAACATTTGATTTGTGTATAGATGTTTTGGATTTGAGGTGGCCTTTTTTATTATGTGTTCCTTGAGTACCCTCTCATTTTCTTTTTGTAAATGGTAATTATTTTGAGATATTCATGGTTAATTATTTTTTTTCCTTTTGTGGTTGTTTTATGATTCCATATTTCTGGTGAGAGCTATAAATGATGATAGTTTTGATGGGTTGAACATGGAGAAGCTTAGGCTCTATGCATAGGTAATTGTCACAGGGAGTTGTTTCTAATTTGATTGTGAGATGTATTGATTTGTTATTTTTTTAGGATCTTTATTATTTAGTGCTCCATGATGTTGGATCACAATACCTACAAAGGCTCATGTCTTTCCAGGTTATGAAAATGATAGAAAATTTTAATTTTTTCATCACAATTGATTATGAGTTGAAAAATGTTAATTTCATCTAGAAAATGATCTTGTTAAAAATTTTAATGATTTTTTGATTTGAGGAAAGGTTGTTTACCCTCATGAGGGATTTATTTTATTTTGAGCCAATTTTTGTTTCAAGAAAATCTAGAGTATAAATTGCTTGTCGATAGATGAATCATGGTGACTGTGATTCCACTTCACATGATGATAGAAATATTAGAAAAAATGAGGTTATTTTATGATTAAAAGAAAATTTAGTTAAAGATATGTTTAATATTGGGTTATTATATTCTAGTCCTAAAATAGCCATGTTATTTCACAACCTACAAAGATAAAATAAAGATAAAAGGGAATTGATGTTTTTAAAATTTATAGACACCTAATGAAAAATTTTAGGATATTTGTGATGATATTGTCAAGAATTATCAAAAATTATTCCATGATTATTGATATAGAATGATTAATATAATGAGTATCCTACTTTATTTCATTCCGGAATGTATTAATGAACATGATAATATGATTTTTATTGAACTGCCTTTGGAGGAAGAGATAAAGTATGTATTATTGTCCCTAAACATTGTTAGTGTTACTAGGCCTGTTGGATTTAGAATTTTTTTAAAATTTTCTAGGATATTATACATTTTAGTATAAAAAATATTTTAAGTTAAATATTTATCTCTACATATAGGCCTAATGGCTCTAATTCTTAGTTTATTGTTCACCTACTTAAGGAGGATAATGCCCTCGATAATAAATATTTTATATATGTTTTTATTTTAAACATGATTCTCATGATCATTAAGCATATTATCTCAATATGACATTGAAGGTTCATCCCCAGGGTTATCACTCCTAACTATTTGGGATTTTTCCTTGTAGAAATATTAAGACTTGTAAATTTTTTACTTTCTCTATATGTGTTAATGCTCTCAAGATTAAATCAAAGGACATGAAAATTTCATTGAAGATATATATTTCAAATTAAATTGATACCATTAAATTTAACTTTATTATAATAATTCTTTAATGGTATGTATTCTATAATATTATTATGAAATTGATTTTTTTCATTTTTAAAATTGTTAAATTATCAATTTTGGTTATTAGAATTCTGAAAGTTCTCATTAAGTATAATAGTGGGGATCAATAGGGTGACCCACCACCATAGATTATTTTCTGTATTTATAATTATTTTCCATGTATATCCATTTTGAAACTCATTCAACATAACCAATTTAATATAACTAAAATTGTAATAAGTCTGTTTTATCAAATTGCATCATTTGTTTTCGTATGACCTAATCTTATTTGGGGAGGGTACAAAAGGGACATTGATGGATATTTAAATAATAATTCATTATTATCATGTTGTCTCATTTAAATTTATAAACTAGGGTAAATCATTCATTTTATTTTGAGAATGTATAACATCATTTATGAAAAAAAACCATGGCATGGAATATTAGAGTAATAAAATATGATATACCATTTACATACTTAGAAATTCCACTTTTCTAGTGAAATATTAATCCATGATGTTTCAAGAGAATCTAATCTATGATTATAGGACAATTATTAGGCATCAATGTTAAGTGTATTTTATAAGTAAGGAAAATTACTCTAATTTAATCCATAAATGCTTCAATATGGGTTTATTCATTCCCAATTTGTAGATTGAAATAATTACGATTAATAGTATAAATAATATTGTAAAAAATTTCATATGGACTATGTGTATTTTTTGATTGGAAACATATCATGTTCTCTTCAAGGGAGTGAAAAAATAATTTATACTTAGGGGTATGGGTGTTAAGAATATTAGAAAGTTCAATGATTCCCAATTAATAAAATTTGCATGAAATTTATTAAATAGATGTGATGGTGATCTATATATCTTGATATCAAGACTTTTTAATAAATTAAACAGCATTTTTTACTTAATATTTCTCCTCTATGATTTATTTTTCATTTATGTACTATTTTTATAATACTATCATATTTTTAAAGTGGTTTGTTATCATAGATTATGTTCTCAAATTTTAAATAAAAACATGGATTATCCAACCACTTCATGAATTGATTTTTGTTCTATGACATTTAAATAAGAAGCTGACCAGTGATTCTATGAGAAACATCAATGTGGGTGTTGAGATTACTTAGGGTGAGTTTGTAAACATAAATTAAATTTAAACATACTTCAATAATGATACATTGGTATATATGGGGAATAAATTTTATATTCCCTCTAGGAGCGACATAAAAATACAAAGAATAAAAATATTAAACAACCACCAAGATGGTTGATGAAATTTATAAGGAATTTTATATCCCTATGAATATATTTTTATCATATTTAAAAAACAGAGAAAAATATTTCTAGTAAAGGATAAACTATATAAATATGTTTTATCTATATAGTTGGGTTTTATTAAATATAAGCCTGAGTATGAAGCAGATACACATTTTTTTTAATTATATTTGTATATAGATTTATGGATTTATTTATATGGAATTTTCATGTAAATATATTATTGGAAAGCGACATTCTTTATTTTATGGGAACGTTTCCTAAGGTTACTTTAATAGAAGAACTATATAATGTACTTTTAGTTTTATATATATATATATATTTATTTATATCATGAATAATATAAATAATGGTATTGTTGACTAAGGGAAGTAATTTCATAGGATTTTAATTAGGTTTTTGAAAAGTTACTTATGGGTTAATTTTAAAACTAAAAGGAAAAATATGAATAATGATATCTCTAATCATGTAAATTAAAAAATATTAGATATTTTTGTAAGATACCAGAAACCTACAAAATTCATGTTCATTAGATAGAAACCTCATTTAACATTGTGGTTCACGATCAATATTTATGGAGACACAAATGGATTTATTGGTGATATGTGTTACAAGGAAAGTTTACCTACCTATAAATTTTTTTAAAGGGATACGAACACTTTATATTGAGTTGTAGGATGTTATACATGATATGAATCATTATAAGTATGTTGGATGGATTATTGATTGAATCTTGTGTTAATCCACTTTGATTGTATATATCACAAATAAAAGACCATTAAATTTATTAAAGAGAATACTCTAAAAATAGGCACATTGAAATTATATTCTTGAAGAGTTTCCAATAGACATCACACATGTTTGTTGAGAAGAAAATAGGTAGTTAATGCTTTGAAAAAATAATACATTATGGATGAAAATTAAATTTGGTATTTTAATGTTATTTGTTTCTTTATTCCTCATATTGATGCTAATAATTTGGGTGTTTTATATACGTGTGTCTGTAATCCATCCTTGTAACATGACTTTTCAACTTTTTCTCATAAAAATTATTTGAATATGATAGATAAACCCCATATCTTTTCTTATTTTTTTATTATATTTACATAAGAATTAATATATTTTAAATAGATTAATATATCTAAATTTTGTCATCATGGTTGAGTTCGGAATGGGTTGTTTTACTTGGGCGAGGTATACAATTTATTCAGGTTCTAAGATCCATGTTAGTTCCTTAAAAAAGTACATAAATTAATATAAATTTAGTTAAATTTATTTTACTATATTTTAACTTCCACTTATCCTTATGTATATTCCTTATTTTTACAAAAGGGAGTGTATGTATACCCCTAGATACTATTTGATCTTGGAGATGGAAGGTGTCAAGGGACAGTGAATTCCTTGGTTTTCTCGATAAGAGACAAATACAGATGTAGAGGCCTTGGAGCACGTGTCTAAGTTAATAGATTTTTTGATTAACCTTTAGGCCATGGATTAATTTTATTTCCCCCCTTTCTCTATTCACTATGAAAAATTATTTTTCTATATGGTGTTTTAGAGATTATTGTTGGTTGGGGTCCCCTGTGCTGTGATATGGGGGTGAAATGGGGTTATGGAGTTTATGAAATTTTCCTCATCTTATTTATGGTTTCATAAATTATCAAATATTTATGTAATTTTATATTATGTGAATAAAAATATGAAAAAAATTAAAAAACAAATTAAAATGGGGGATTTATTGTGGGTTTTTCTTTACCCTTACATAGCGGTAAACTTAAGGGTAAATTGCAGCTTACCCTTATAGAGTGGGACCCTCGTAAAGATGAATTATTTCAAATCCATATGCAAGGGACCTATATAAGGGTAATGTTTCTCAAACCCTTATATTGATGGCCTATGCACAAGTAACCACTTTTACACTTATGAAAACATGATTACCAATAATTTAACCCTGGGAAACGTAGGTATTGTTGATTCTGAGTGTCACTATATAACCCAGAGATTGATGGTTATTATTTTTTTACACTTCAAATCTGTTTTATTTATTCTTATAATTATATCACATGTACATACAATAATTTTATTAGTTATGGTTCAGACCCCATTGGTGGTTCCTATAATAACCCATACTTTTCCTCTAAAGATATTGCATCTTATTAGATGAATATTCACTTAATAACATAAGTATCCTCACCAAAATCATATAGTTACAGTATATTTAGAAAAATGGATATATAAACAACTGGTTAATAAGTGAGGTAAATATTTTCCCTCTATTTTTTTATAACTAGAACCCTAATTATACTTGTGAAAATTAATACCTTACATTATAACATGGGGAAGGAAACATAAGAAAGGGTGAGCTCAAATTCATAGAAAGGGTAAAAAAGGGAGATATCAATGATTAAATAAACATAAAATGAGAATAAGGGAATCATAAAATTATATTACCATTTTAAAACCATACCCAACATATCATTGATAATATTGAGTAGTGGAATAATTATTGTTAGTTGATACAACAATAATTATAAAAAGATCCAACAACATAAGATATTAGATTATAACATTGGATAAGATATATATTTTTAGAATACAGATAATCATATAAAATTATTTCATTACTAGTAAATAATTTCTTCCAAGAATATCATAGTGGATTAGGTTCACATCCCATTCAATCATATTAGTCAATGGTCAGTCACAAGACTACCATAGTTGACATAGTCCCTTATTGAAATAGGTTCACTCCCCATTCCAGTCCTAGTCATCACATGATATACATATATTTACCAAATGACTTAGAGGACTTTTTAATTTTGAGTCAACTAATCATGTAATTAAAATTATATATATGTGTACCAAAATATCATAAAATAGTCATCATATCATAAACTACGGGAAAGAAATGGGAATCATAGTCATTTCATTATAGAAAAACCCATGTAAAATAAATGAGTTTCACAAACAAATTATCATAATAATATATATATATATATATATATATATAATGAATAAGGATTTTATACATGGAACATATCCCCACTGATTATTAAGAAACATTGAAGGATGTTATCATATATATAAAAATCATTAAAATGATCTGATGTAACATTTTTAGTAGAAAATACCCATTCAACTTTGAAATAACATATTGAAAATATAAATATTTCCTAAATATTATTGAAAAGAGTTTATTTTAAATTTTTAAATGAATATTTAAATTATTTTATTTCCTTGATGATGGTAAATCTTATTCATGCAGTATATGTTATATAAATATTTCATTCACATTTTCTGATAAAAAGTCAACAGTACTTAATTTAGAAAATGGCAAGAAGATTCTATTTAAATAAATTTTTAAAAATTCAAAGATAGGATAAAATTTATTTAAAAATTTAAAAGATAATATTACAAACATTATTGAATTTTTTTTTTTAAAACATAGACATTGAAGATAAAATATTTTTTACTGAAGAAAGAAATGCATTCATTTTCCTTAAAATGATTTTTTCTGTATCTTGAGTACTTATGGTGTGAAAAATTATGGAAAACATGTATTATCTGGAAATAACCATAGGATAAAAAACAATAATGAGTTTATTGGGAGTTATATAATAATAGGTCATTATAAAACACATAATTTTCAACAATCTCGATAAATAATTAAATTGTAACATAAAACCCTTTTCTCAGGTCTGACTTCTTTCAAAAATGTTTGAAACTCATGTATAATATATTTAAATATATTATGACTCCATACCTAACTCATGTAAATAATTATAATATAATATATGATCCTTTTATAAAATTTCAATACCTTATTATAACTAACCCTTAACTAAAATCATCATTTCTGAGTATTAACTATTTCATTTTTAGGAGAATTTTGGTTTTATAGTTCCATAATGTTTAATTTTACCATGGTTAAAAAATATCAATAATGTCAATAAATATATAAATATCATATATAATCAATATATATTTATATATATATAGAGCGATCACAAAAATTGTGAGACAATGAAATTAATTACAACATCCATATAGATGGAAGGTCGTACATACGCCTTAATGTAGTTTGCATTTTTTAACAAAAAGAAAAAAAGAAAGGTAAAAAATATTTCAACTTTCATGAATCATTTTAATATAATAGATATCATTTATATTCATTTAATTCATTCTTATTATCATTTTTTGTTTAAAATTAAAAGAAACTACACCGCTTAATGTTTGTGGTAGTCCACATGTACGTATGAGCGATATTGTCATTCTTTAGTAGATTGGATGTTTATAAGATATAGGACATATTATAATTAAATAATTATAATTATGTAATAAATAATATATATATATATATATATTAAATTAACCATTATATCTATCCATGGGTGGTAGTGATGCGAAATGAATTACATCAATTCATGAGGCAGTAGCCTGCCATAAACATGATCAACAATTTCGTTTCCCATTTGATAGAAGATTAGATGAATATAGGTTATTACATTAACATAATAACATATCAATATATGGTATATAATTTTATTATTATTCCACCTTGTTTGAAGTTGATTTTATGGATATATAGTAATAAATATAATGAAAACGCATAGTTAATAATTATACATCTTCTTCTGACAACCTCTATAGGTTTACGCCCAAATCCTTATGGGGATGGTCTTCTGATCACCCCATGGAATATAGGTCATAGATAGAATATATGGAATGGTTTTGGGAAATTATTTTCCAAAAAAAAGGACCTTTAAGTGTGGATAGAAGAGGAGAGGGGTTTCCTTTTATAAGTGTGGGAGAGGACCCACTCATAATTTTTAAAAGAATACATATATAAATTTATTATTTATGAAAATAAGTCCAAAATAGGGATATTAAATAATAATAAATAATATAGATTCAAAATATGGAATAAAATTACAATTTAGATAAGTTTTTGGGTCATTTTAACCCATATATATTTAGTTTATCTCCCCAGTAAACTGGTTCAAACCTTAAACATGACCATAGTTTTTTTATTTTTACAATTAATTATGAAATAAATTTAAGGTGACCTTATTAATTAATATTAGTTGTTCTTATTCCATATATAGAATCATTTTTAACAAATTTAAATCTTACAACAGAAGCAAATTTACTTTAGAGATAAACTAGTAAGAATGATGAAAAACAGCTTTCTAAAGAAAAGGATTTCTCATATATAAATATTTATTATAAGTAAATAAAAAAATAAAATAGATTCAGATGAACTATATTAGTTTTATAATAATATAATTGAACTAATTTTACTTTTATATCCATTTAAAATAAAAAAATTTATTTTTAAATTCATTAAATGAAAAGATAAATTTTAATAAAAATTACTATTTTTTACATATTATTGAATTTTTTTTAAAATAAATTATCCAAAGTAAACACTAATCAAATTATAAAATATTGATTTTAAAAATCAAGTTCAAATTTCCAAATACATTTTCTAAATGTTGTAGAAAATAAATTATATATTTTTCACCTAAAAATAAATGAAAACCATTTTTCGGTAACAAAAAATTAGAAACCAATACATACTTTAGTAAAATAATATATTTTATTTATATAAAAACATTATAAATAATTTTTCAAATTTGGTTATTTCTATTTATATTGAAAATTTAAAATCCATGTATTAAGGGTATACAATATTTCAATTAATTATGACTTGGGGTTGCGTGTATGATAATTCATCAAAGAGATTAAATTTATTTTAAAATAAATATAATATAAAATATGAGCGTCTTATATTTTACCCCCTTCAAAATGAATTTTTTACCTTGAAAAATTTTCTACCCAATATAATCAATTGATGATATATCTATTTTATTACATCATCAAGTTCCTTTGTTTCTTGTTCAAATAACTATTTCCCCACAAAAACTCTAACCAGGTTAGTAGTCTTGTTCTTTATTACTTTATCCCCATGATTCATTAATTTTACTACTCTTTCTTCATAGGAAAGATCATTATCAATTTTTATTACATATGAGTTTAGTATATTTGAAGGATCATGTATATAATTATTCATGAGAGATATAAGGAACATATTGCAACCTTGAGAAAGGTCTGGTTGAATCGCTAAATGATAAGCTACCATCCCTACTAAATCAAGAATATATAAGGGAGACATAAATTTAGGGATAAACTTCCTTTTCTTCCCAAATCTCATAAACTTATACGACAGGGAAATTCATAGAAATACATTCTCACAAACATCAAACTCAAAATATCACTGATTGTTTTTAGTACAAATTTTCAATCAAATATTATATTCCTTGATGTGTTGTTGAACATTTTTAAATTTCTCTAACATTTTCTATTATAGATCTAGTCCCAATATCATTTTTCTCCAAATTATTATTATAATTTTAGAGCTCTATAATTATTTCCATAGAGGGATTGATTATGGTTCATCTTAATGCTTGAGTGATTCATATTTTTTAATAAAACATTACTAGAAGAAGGTATTAATCCCAAACCCCTTTAAAATATAGAGAACAAGATCTCAACATATCCTTTAGGTTTGGAAGGGATCTATTAGACTAACCATCTATTTAGGGAAGGATGTGATAAAACATTACTTTGTATCCAAGACCAGAACAATAAGTCAATAAAAAATTTTAGTTAAACCTCAAATTAGGGTTAAAAAAATAAAATTTTGTACTCAATGTGACATTACCAATTTCTTAATGTGTTTTCTTGAAAATGGGTTCTGAGAGAAATAATCATATATATATATTAATGTTGTCTGGTAAATTTTTAAGGTGATAAACTAAAACCCAAATAGAACTATATCCCTTATATATTTAGGTAACTCAAATAGAAAAATACATGTTTATGTTCCCATTTCAATTATAGTATGGCCAATGGTTGTAACATCCCATTTAACTTTTGTCTCACATCCTTATCTTATAGAGATACAAAAAACCGAGCACTAGTAGAATTGAAGGATTCAACATAGAGTCTCTGATGTTGGTTTTTTATAATCTGAAAAAATGCATCTACATGATCATTTTGGTGTTAGTTATAATATAAAACAACAACTGAAATTTGTTATATTTAATTTATGGAATTGTTTTTTACCAAAACCAATGCCCAAAATGACCATCGAAAGGATTTTTGTAGGATATAAATAATGAGGTAGATTCTTAATTAAAATAGGGTGGGGGGAGGGGGTGAATTGTATGTTTAAAATCATTCATTTTTAACTGTAAGAAAAAATATTTTTAAAAAGGTTAAAAAAGATAAATTTAGAAGACCTATTTTAGTCCTACTGAACAAACTTTCTAGGTTCCGGAAATATGGTTATGGAAAAGGAAATTAAGGAAATTTTACAAGGAAAAATATTCTACCATAAAGAATATAGAATCTTACTTATCAGAGTATACAAAAGTACCAGAAAGTGTAAGAAGGTTATACATTCATCCTTTATCAAATTACAGTGGAAATAAACTTGACAAAAAACAAGTATGAAGTATGAAATATTTTAACCCAAAGAGTAGGGTATCCAACAAACTTGGATAAAGGTCCCTTGATTTATAATTTCTAGAAATTTTTTCTTACCCACACCAAGGTGAGCCATCAATAATAATATCAGAATCTGTCTCGCTATCCCAACCATCCGTCGATCATTAAGGTACTCAGCACTTTTTTCTTCCTCTCCACAAATGTCCCAAAAATTTAAGGTAGTCCGTACCTCTGTATTTCTATCCATGGAAGCACCCAATTGTACTCAGCAACAATCAGAGTCACAAATAAAAAGATGAACAAGATGTTCAGTAAGCACAAAGAATTAGAGTTTTTCACTCTAGAAATCATTACAACAACATTTAATCTCTAGAGTGATCAACCAGGGATGAGTTCGTTCAAATGAGCTCCTATTTATAGGAACTTCACCAATGGTCGGCTCCCTCCTCCAATGGTAAAATCTTTCATAGAGACTCAAAGGGACCTATACACATGTCACTCATACAACGGTTAGTTAGAAACAGATTGTACGTCATAGTTTCATAGAAATAACAAGTGTAACGAAAAATATGTTACGTAACCAACTCTATTTTTTGGAAGTCTAAGGAAAAATTGAATTTGGAGTCTAAAAAAAATAAAAATTCAGATTCAATAATACATGGATATAAAGAATCTATTTTAAAAAGAATTTAAAATATTAATTCTATATATTTTAGAGTATGAATTCCAATTAATTTTAAATCTGAATTTTGAGGGATTCGGAGTCTGAAATCTGAGTAATTCAGAGTCGGAATTCTGTAGAATTTGGAGTCTGGATTTCAAATAATTAAGAGTCTCGGTTTCAGAGAATTCAGAGTCTAAATTTTATAGAATTCAGAGTCTGGAAATAGAATACACTATATCCATATATTTATCGGGTTCTAAGGTTTTAGATATGAATCCTAATTTTAGACTTTTGAAGAAAATGAGTATGATTTAGAGAAATTATAAAATGAAAAATGAAAACATTAGTAAGGATAAAATGTATCCATAGAGAATGGAAAATTTTCCTTAGAAAAATAATCCATAAGAAAAATATAATTTTCTTTAACATAAAGTGATTTTGATTTTCAAAACCTAGAGAAATGGAAAAGTAATAAGGAAACCTTATTGACTCAATAATCTCCCCCTTTTTGGAAAACATAAACATCCTTACAAAAATGAATATAAGGACATATAATTTTTACTTGTGAACATAAAAAAGAAAATCATATCTTCCTTTAATTATGAATCATGATGAATACGACTAACTCCCTATTTGGTTTTTAAATCCCTAAGGATCATATTCTTGACTTCTTAAATAGATTTTTCTTTTTCTTGTATAAGGAAATTTTATTTGTTAAAACCCCCCCTTAGATAGACTCCCCCTAACTAAGGGAATTGTATTTTTTTACTTAGTATTATTTTAATTATTACAAAATCCCCCTTTGTAATTTTCAATAATGAATTGAAAGAATGGAGAAAAATATGGTACCTGAAAAATTAGTACTATAAAAAAATACATGAAGAACATCCAAAATATCATTACGATTTGAAATATTTAAACTAGAAAGGTAATAAAAAAGATCAAATTGAAAAAAAGTCATATTTCTCCTTCAATATTAAATTCATTAAGATGGTTTTTGGCGTCTTAAAATCTTTATGATCTTCTTCAAAGTGGTTGAGGAGATGTTTTGGATCCTAATTTTTCTTCTCTAGAGCTTTGATATTTTTATCCTGAGACTTTGGGATTTCGGCCTGAGAAATCAAAATCTCGTCTTGCATGATGAAATTTTCCTCAAACTCTATTTTGAGATCCCTTTACCTCTTCAAATTCATTGATACGAAATTTAGCTTCCCATTTAGAAATTTTACTTCTAACTTCTAGGGTTCTTGATCTAGGATCATATTTTTCTGAAAACATTTCGTAAGCTCCTTCATCTTTACATCTTATCTTTCAAATGAATCCTTTACAGAAAAATGAAATTCATTATGATTTATCAGATATTTAATATTCATGTTGGACCATGTAGTGACTTCCTTACATAATCTTCTATGAGTATCATATTCAATAATAATGGTTTTGAAATCTAACTCATGCTTACATAATTTCTCTATTAGAATTTTTATGGAATTTATTTTCTGATTGAAATAATGTTGAAGCAACTGGAATCTTGAATCAATGACATGACATATAGTAATGGTGTTTTCTGACTTTTTCAAAGGCTAAACCTTGAAATATTACCCCATAGAAGTTTATTTAGAATGAAATTCCGTTGTTGAAGAAGAATCTTTTTCTATCTCAATAGCCTTTATTTTGGATAATCCTCCAACATCTTTCTTAGCATCCACATCTTTCTGAGGTGTATCAGCTATCACCTGTTTTCCTTTATCAACACTAGAAAAGGCCACCATAGATTTTGGGGATTGATTCTCACTATCTAATACTTGAATAATTTTTTTGTCATCATACTTTTCCTTCTCAGAATCGGCCACAAGATCATCTGGTTTAATGAAGTCAGGGTCACTTCTCTCATCATCATAAGATTTGTTAACTTCTCCAGATCCTCATCCATTTTACATTGGGAAATAATTTTGGTTGATTCATTTTGAGAAGTCCAGATTGACAATTTTTTCAAAAGTCTTTCCTTTGAATCGTATTCTTCAACATGCCTTATAATATCATATATATCATCACTTCTTACCTCTTATTCTCCTTCCACATCCTCTTCCTGCATAATCTCTTCCTCTTCATCAGGATCCAAAATGACCATCTTCCATACTAGAGTCACTTGAAGTGATTCTTGTAAAAATTATTTCTGTAACTGGACATGTTTAAAAGCTTTCTCATTATCCTTGAGAATATATTGAACTAGTTTATCCTCCGACATCTTCTAATTTTTCTTCTTATATTTTTCATAATTATGAAAATCCTCATCAACCTTGATCTTCAATGATTTTGTCTCAACAAGGTCCAAACCAAAATGAGGCTATCCATCCATCCTATTTTTCTTATATTCTCTCAACATAGCTACAACTTCATCCTAATAAGTCTTTTTCTTATAAGATTTTGGAGGTGTTGATTGGGTTTCCTAAACTGTCAGAGTTTTTTCATTCACTTATGGCTCCTTCAACTTTCTCTTCATGGTACCCTTTTTGAAAGTATCATCTACTTCCCACATTTTGGATAAGGCTTCGATCTCACTTTTAGAGAAGTCATAAAATTCTTCTGATTTTCCATTAAAACCAACCTTCATCCTTCTCAAAAAATCATCACTGAGAAACATTACTTTGAATGATCTGGGCTTTGATCTAGAAGGGATTTTGAACTATTATAGGAAAAGGAGAATGAAAATTGATAGGATTTGTAGATACATAATGATATGCTATTTGAGGGTTCCATTTTTATATTTACAATCGTTAGAAAGATATACTCCACAAGGTTTATCTTTCTGAGGTTTACTAGAAGAACCAAAACATAGAGTTCACTTTTATTTAAGGAGTCATTGTATCTTATTATTGGAATGAGAAATCCATAAACCCATAAAGATAACATTATTAATTAGTAGAGAGATGGTTGATCTTTGGAGTTTTCACTCCTTTGTGTCTGAGGTACACTATAGATTTTTCTTCATCAAAACTTCCCGCTTGATTAGGTAGTTTGTGGTTGTAGAAAATGGATTCTCCTTCAGATGATATTTCAATGTTATTTGATACCTTTCTATAGGAAAGATAATAAGTTTTTCCAAAACTTTTGAACGATAAATTATCTCTCCCACCTTCATTAAAAAAAACATACAGATTGATGGAACTCAATAAGAAACCCCAGATAAACCAGATCTTTCCCTTTTAGTTTTTCTACACACATGATTTCCTAGCCATTCAATTTGATATACTTTGAAATGAAGGAATCATTGTTTTAAAAAAACTTCAGATCAACTATCATTTCTCTATAGATTTTCCATTTAGAAATTTTCTTAGCTGATAAAATTTTCTTCTGCAAGGATTCATGCAAAGACATTCAGAGTTGAGAAAATCAGTAATAAGGAATGGCGTTTAAGAAGAAGGCAGAACATCGCCACTCTAGGTTTGAATAAAGATATGTGAAAACCATTAGGGGGTCTTTATAAATAGGTTGAGGTGATGATTCTTCTTCCCTGATTGATCCAACTTTGAAACAAACACTATTTGATCTGACAGTTGAGATGAAAGCCGAAGAAGGGTTTTGGAAGATTTTGATCTTTTTGTATTTTTTGGATAAAACATTGGATTTAAGGAAAGTGAATTCGAAATGTTTTCTTAATTCATGAGGAAAATACCAAAAAGTAAAATTTTATTACGAAAATTTATGTAGGAAAGCATACCTTCTTTATTTATAGTAAAATTACCATTAACGAGGAAAATTAATCTTGAAGAACTTTAAATTATAGAAAACTTTGTTAAAGAAATGATATTTTCGAAATTAAGAAATTTTGGACTATGAGAATTTTTAATTATGAAAAAATTTTACTATGAAAAATTTTAAATATGAAATATTTCAACTATAAAAAGTTTTAACTACGAAAAATCTTAAATATGATAAATTTTAACTATAAAAAATTTTAAATGTGAAAAAATTTAACTACTAAAACATTTAACTATGAAAAATTTTAACTACGAAAAATTTGAACTATGAAAAATTTTAACTATGTAAAAATTTACCAACGGAAAATATTAACTATAAAAATTTTTAACTACAAAGAAAATGTACACCCCTTTTGAAAATAAGTTTCTTAATGTAATGATATAGGTTTCAACAAAATGTTAATATGGAATATTACCTTATGGTTATCATTCATAAATTTTTATTAATGTATTAAAATATTTTATAAGGTAAAGATTTTGTGAATATATTAGCATGTTGTTATTGGGTTATGATAAATTGAAGAATGCTATTAATTTTTTGTGTGTGATCTCTAAAAAAGTGATGCATTATATATATGTGTTTTTTATGAGAGTGACGGGTATGGTGTTTGTTTAGGGAAATGGAACTAGTGTTATCACACAATATCTGTGTTTTGGTAAAGCTCATGCCATAGTTAGTGAGTGTGTATTGCATCGACAACACTTGAGCACAAAAACTTCAAGCTGCGTATATTCAGTATCAGTAGTGTAATGTGCTACTAAGTGTTGCTTTTTACATGACTAAGAAATTAATTAATACCATAAAAAATGAAAAGTTTTGGATGTACTTTTACTGTCCATTCTACACAACCAAACTTATCATCCGAAAAACACTTCAAAAAAAAATTCATTTCTAGAAGTATAAAAGTGTCCTAAATCTATGGTTCCCTTTAAATAGTGAAAAATTATTTTACTTACTTTTAAATTAGATTCCTTAGGATTGGATTGATATCTTTCATGGAAACATACTAAAAACATTAAATCTAGACGACCAATTGTCTTGTGTAGTAATCATCCTATCGTACCTCCAAACGATGTTTGATCTACTGGTTTCCTAGCTTCATCAAGATCTAGATAATTTGAGGTAAAAATTATAGTACTTATACTTTTAGTGTTATCATATCCAAACTTTTTAAGAATATCATTAATATACTTTGGTAGAGATTTATATGTTATTTATAGATTTTGAGAAATTTGAAATCCTTGGAAAAATGTTAAATCCACCATCATACTCATTTCAAACTCATATTTCATTAGATTCACAAACGAATCTATAAATGATTACTGAGTTGAACCAAATATAATGTCATCAACATAAATTTTAAAAATTGAAATAATTTTATTACATTTATTTATAAAAAGAGTCGGATTACCAATTCTATTAACATAATTGTTTTGTAACAAAAATCATGTTAGTCTATCATACCAGGCTCTAGGGGATTTTTTAAGTCCATATATAGCTTTGTTATGTTTGAAAACATGTTTAGTATGTTTTGTGTCTTCAAAACCAGGATGTTGTTCAACAAATACATCCTCTCGAACTTATCCATTAATGAAAGCACATTTTATATCCATTTGATAAAATTGAAATTAAAGAATGATGCAAAGGCATGTAAAATAAAAATAGATTCAAATATAGATACTAGAGTATAGGTTTCATCAT
Source organism: Viscum album (assembly GCA_963277665.1). Lineage (NCBI taxonomy): Eukaryota > Viridiplantae > Streptophyta > Magnoliopsida > Santalales > Viscaceae > Viscum > Viscum album. The sequence goes on from OY728132.1 coordinate 1,502,668,917, forward strand.
ATTATATTCCTTATTATTGATTATAGATTTGGAAACTAATCTAGATTCATATCTTACCATGATTCCATTATCATCATACTTATTTCTGAAGACCCATTTTACTCCTATAATAGAAGTTTCCTTAGGTCTTTCAACAAAGGTCCAAACATTGTTCCTTTTGATTAAATTTAGTGCATCTTGAATAGATTTAATACAATCACCATAACCTAAAGCTTCATCAGTGCCTTTTGGTTCTAATTGAGAAATGAATACAAGATGTTCTAATTCATTACATGAGGAACATCTAGTCCTTACAGGTTTATTTACATTACCAATGATACTATCACTAGGATGAATCTTAAGAAACAGCTGATTTGGGTTTTGTAAAACTTTTTCATCAACATATGGTAAGAAATATTCAGTGGAAAGTTCTTCATAAATGTTTTCTTTTACATTTTCCTTATCAAAAGGGGATTTTATCAATGATTGGTAAAAAAAATTTAAAAACACTTCTAAGAATGTAAGTTGGGGTTGTTTAAAAATAAAAGGACTAGTTTCATCAAATTTATCAAGCATTGTTTCTTCATCAATAAAAGTATTTCTATTAAAAGCACTACATTCCTTAGAAGTTGTGGAGTAGCCTAGGAAAATTCCTTCATTCGATTTGTGTGTGAATTTTTGTAAATTATCTTTAATATTCATAATTAATACTTTTCAAACAAATACCTTGATGTATGAAAGTCTATGTTTTCTACCATTACACAATTAATATGGGATTTTTTTTATAAAGGGTCTAATCAAAACTATATTTATAGTATAACAAACAGTTTATACAGCTTTAGGGCAAAAGTTTTTAGGTATAGAATATTCACTCAACATGGTTCTAGTTATCTCTTAAAAATCAAATTTATTCTTTCGACAACGCCATTCTTTTGAGGTGTTCTTGGAGCTGATAAGTTATGAGTAATGCCTTTTTTATTATAGAAAGCTTCCAAATAGGATTTTTTATATTCTTCTCTATGTTCTCTATGAATAGTTATCAGTGGAAGGGTTTTTCTCATTTTTAACTTGGTCTCTAAAAATTTTGAAATTGGAAAAATATTCAGACCTATTTTTTATAAATTAGACCCATATAAATCTAGTGTAATCATCAACTAAGACAAATACATAATATTTTCCTCCAATTATATCAATTTGTGTTGGACCAAAAATATCTATATGAAAAAACTACAATTCATTATAAGTTTTTACTTCATTAATTGATTGAAAACATGATTTATGTTTATTTTCATATTGAAAAGGATTAAAAACTTTTTAAGAATTAAATATAATCTCTTATAGATACTTATAAAGTCATTTCATTGAGAGTTTACATAGGTTAATAAGGTTAAAATGTATTATCCTTTATTCCATAACCATGATTAATCTTCCATTCCACTAAGGAATGGTATATATTGGCTTCAAAAGTGTTCTATGTTAAGTGTGTAAACATTATCTTACCTATGGGCCAAAAGAAAAAACTCCTCCTTGGAATTGTGTAGTAAGAATTTATCATTCCTAAAATTACCAAGGTAGCCTTCATCACATAATTGTTATATGCTAATAAGATTTTCCTTAATACCCTTAACAAATAAAACAATTGAAATTAACGTATTTCCAAGAAGAACAATGTTGCATATAAAAAACAATTCTCCCTGAGCAATATATTTGAAATTTCGTTTTTCTTCTTTCACCCAGATAATATTTTCAAAGAAGTTTTTGTTGACAATCATATGTTGAGAGAATCCACTATCCTTGTACCATGTATTTCTATTGGTAATTTATTTATTTTCATGAAAATAAAAGAGGTATACTTTCTTAACCCAAAATTTATTGGATCTGTAAATTTCATGAAGAAAATTTTTAGGTATCCACATTTTCGTAGAAAAATATTCTTTATGAAAACCTAACGATTGAGTTTTATTTAAAGAATAATTTGTCACCAAATGTCCACCACACTAACATTTAGTGCAAATTGAAGCACTTTGGAAAACAAAATAGTTATTACTAAAAATTGCTTTAGAATGAGTATAACCTAATAAAGATATTTTTTCATAAAGGTTTAATTTGGGAATACATCTTTTCCAAATTTTCCTCACCTACGGTAACCTTTTATAGAAATTTCCTTAAGGAAGATAGTTTGGACTTTATTTTAATAACTTTATTTTTATCCTAAAAAACATTACATTTAGCACTAGAGTTAGCCGCTAAAATATTTTTCTCAGAAATTATATTTTCAAGATCCATAGAAAGTTTATCCTTCTCATAATTAACTTTTTAATGATTTTTTAAATACTGTTAAAATCAAAAATTTTCTTATCAAGATATTTTAAAAGATCTGATAATTCATTGGTTAAAATAGATAATCTAGAAATTTTCTTATCATAATTTTTCTTGAGTTTTTAATTTGTATTCTCAAGAAGATTAGAAAACCTAGACACTTCATTATAAGAAGGCAATGTATTTTCTTCTAATGAAGAGGAATATTCATCTAATGATTCGTTGTATTTATCATAATTATAATTTTCATTCAAAGATAAAATAGTAATAGATTCATCATTGTGTACCTTTTCCGTTAGACAGTGATTTTCAATGGGTAGTTTGGCTAGTAAACCAAGATTCTTCAGTTTAGAAGATTCATAATCTAAGGATTCATCAAATGAGTCACCATCACGAGCACTCTAATTTTCATTATAATTCAATTGTTTTTTATCCTTATAATTGTCATACTTATTTTTATTCCTTTCAGAATGATTTTCCTTTCTATTCTTTTTCTTAAGCATACGATAGTCTGGCCTTATATTCCCTGCTCTTTTGCATTAATTACAAGTGACTTCTAAGTCTCTCTTTTATTTTATTTATTTCTTCTTATATCTATAATGAAATTCATTCTTTCCAACTGTCTTGTTCATCTTTTGAGCAAGATTAGCGAGATCATTCTCAAAATTTTCACTTTCACTAGATTCAGATAAAATAGTAACATTCTTCAACTTGGATCTTGTAACCCATTTTAGAGTCTTGAATTTATTAGTAGTAAAAGATAAACTAATATTTCAATTATTATTGTTATTCATATCATCATCTCTTTTCATTCATGTATCATGTTGAAGAAGAGTTCCATATAGCTCATTAAGAGTTATTTTGGATACATTCCTATTATCATAAATTGATGTTCTCTTAGATTCCCACTCATTAGGAATAATATCAATAATATTGTCTATAAGAGCTTTATTATCAAGTCATTTCTCACCCATAGATTGTAAAATGTTTACGATAGTCATAAATTGTTGTTTTACATTGCAAACCATTTCTCCATAAGGAAAAAATAATCCATGATATTCAACTCTAAGCATAGCTATTCTAGTCTCTATAACATTGGAGGTACCAAAATTAGTAACTTAAAGTTTCATCCAATATAATTTTCTAAATTACATAAAGAAATCTGAATATATATAATCCTTGTCATAGAACACACCAATTTATTGTGTACCTTTCAATTTAGTTGATACTCAGATTTTTTTTATTAGTAAAGGTTTTGACTTCCTTGTCCCTAATCTTCTAATATTCAGTAATAATAATAAATTTTTCCCCTCAAGTATTGATAAAAAATGTCTTAATTTGATCTCTCTAGTATTCATAATCATTCCCACAAAATGTAGGTGGTATATTAGGTTTTTTATTATCAATCGAACCAACATTCATTCCTCCCATTCTATAAGAAAATGTCTTTCCACGAAACTTGTTAATGGTAAAAGTTTGTAAAAAATATGATAATTTAAAATCAATACAAAAGTAATATAAGTTAACCAAGAAAGTGTTTAGAACAATGAAAACTTGAGAAATAAAGCATATATGTGGATATAAGTATTTCAGAGACCTTCTCTGATACCAATTGTCAGATCGAAATAATGATATAGATGCTCAATTAAAAGAGGGGGGGGGGGTAAATTGTATGTTTAAAAACATTCATTTTTAAATTTAAGGAAAAATATGTTTAACAAAGCTAAACAAGGTAAATTCACAAGACCTATTTTAGTTATACTAAAAAATGTTTCCAGGTTCTGGAAATATGGTACTGGAAAAGAAACATAATGAATGTTTATAAGGAAAAAGATTCTACCTTAAAGCATATATAATCATGCATATCAGAGTATACAAAAGTATAAGAATGTATAAGAAGGTTATACTTTCTTACATTATCAAATTATAATGGAAATAGACTTGAAAAATAAATTAACAAGTATAAAAAATTTTAACCTAAATAGTAGGGTATCCAAAAACTTTGGATAAAGGTGCCTTGATATATAGTTTTAAGAAAGACTCTTTTACCCACACCAGGGTAATCCCTCGATAGGAATATAAAAATATTTCTTGATATCACCACAATACCACACTCTGTAAGGTATTCAGAACCTCTGTCTTTTTATCCCCAAAAGTCCTGAAACTTTAAGGTAGTCGACTCCGCTGTCTTCCAATCCAATGAAGCCCTCGATTGTACTCTGCAACAATTGCAGTCACATGAAGAAATATGAACAAGATTTTTAGGGCACAAAAATCATGGGATTATCTCTCTATCGAAATCACTTCAACGTCATGTAATCTCTATAATGATCAACCGACAATTAGCTCTTTCAATTAAGCTCTTATTTATAGGCACTTATCAAAATGTCGGCTCCCTCCTCCAATGGTCAATGTTTTCCTTGAATCTCAGAGGGACCTATACATGTGTCAATAAAATGATGGTTAGGTAGAAAAAGATTGTATAACATTGTTTGAGATATATAACAACTGTAAAGAAAAATAAGTTACTTAACCAAATATATTTTTTGATGTCTAAGGAAAAATAGAATGCAAATTATAACCAAATAAACAATAAAATTCTATAATACATGGATATTTGGAATTTATTTTACAAAAAATTTGGTATCTAAATTTTATAGATTTTGGAGTTTGAATTCCAATGAAGTCGGAGGAATTTGAAGACTAATTTATGAGGGATTCAGAGTCTGAATTTCAGAGAATTTAGAGTCTGACTTACGGAGAATTTAGAGTTTGAATTTCATAGAATTTGGAGTCTAAAAAAACAATACTCTATATCCAAGTATTTTTTATGACTCTGAGTTTTTAGATGTGAAACCGAATTTTATACATAGGGAGAAAATGTGTTAGATTTAGAGAGATTATAAAATGAACAATGAAAACATCAGTAAGAAAAAAAATTTCCTTAGAGAAGGGAAAATTTTCATTATGAAAATAATCCATAGGAAAAATATAATTCTCTTTAAGATAGACTGTTTGTGATTTTGATAACATTTAGAAATGTAAAAGTCATAAGGAAACATTATTGACACATTAATTTATGTTATTAGCTTTTATAAAAAACTCACACCATAAATGAAAAAATATCATAGAAGTCTTTTTGAAAAAACATTGTCGATAATTAGATTCTGGCATCAATTTCTATTAAATATGATGCCAAAAACAATTTTAATGAAACAAATGATCATAAAACCCTCATTTTATAAATTTTATAAATGTTGTTCTCAATTCACGATGACCGTAAATGTGACCTGATGATCTTCAACGACCATTGATGTTGGTTCACTATGCTTTTTGTCACCATTTCATGATCCATGGTCTCAATTATCCATCCTATATCATTATTTCATTATCTTAAAAAGTTTTATCATTGGAAACCAATTTCTAGTACACCATCAATGAAATTTTGATTTTATTTCTTTTGTTCTTGTTTATTGTTCATTTCTACAATTTTTTGGTAGATATTATAGTGTTTATTCTTCCAATGAATTGGATGGTGAAATTTTACGTAAAGGAACCATTTTCCTTATTGAACTCAAAATTATGTATGTTTTTTAAAATTTTGAAGTTAATTTACTTATCATATAGTTATATATTTGAGTTATTATTTCAATTAATTTTTTATAGTAGAATGTTATTTATAATTTTTTATTTTTAAAATCTTTTAATTTTGATAAATTTTTTATTTAATGAAATTATCCAATTTTCGTGATAATATTATGAAATGAATAATGGTATACTATGTTATTCATCAATTAAAGATATATCACATATAATGACTCCCTATTTTTCACTCATTAAATTAATATAATATTCAATACCTTTTTTCAAATGGGACAACGAACTAATACCAAAACAATGTAAAATGAACTAATAAATGCTTGATAATTGAAAATAATTAAATCCTACTATCAATTAAACAAATATATATAATAAGAAAATTAAAAAATTTACTATTTTATATATAAAATATATATATTTTATATCACAAGAGGATTTTTTTTCAAATAAAATATGTTATCATTTTATGTAATTGAACTTAAGAAATTAGATTGACCTATTTTAAATGATTCAAACAGTATATAATTTTTCTATATATAAACTAATATAGTATTATTAATTAATATTCATATTCTTTTGAAATAATATTACAAAACAATAAATGTTTAACTAGTTATATTTAAATAAAAATGACTTTTTATTATATATAATACTTCATTTAAAAAATATAATTATATAAATTTAATTTGGTAAAATGAACTTCAATTATTGATTTATAATTTCAAAATTATCATAGTATAAATTTTTGGTATTTTTTTAGAAAAATGCATTTTTGTGTAAATAGTGATTAATACTGTTTTTACCAAAAAGAGGTTATGGATAATAGTGGGGGTCTAATGACTTTTCATGAGGTGACTGTAAACTGAATATTAGAATGTTAATTAGTAAATTAAGTAACCATTTATCATACAAACCCAAACATAATATTTTATGAATATAAATAAACATTCTAATATTATAATATGAGGTGTGGAAAACATACATATAGAGAACAAATCATGATTTTCTACTAGTGATACCACACACAGATATATATAAGCTAATAAATTAAAATAAAACAACAGATTATTTTAAAAAATCCTGATTTTCTTCAAGGAATTTCTACTGGGTTCATTACATGTGAGGTCCATTGGATCAACATGACACAGATCACGTTAATTAAATACATTAAATATATTTGTTTCTATTTCATTACTAATAATCCTTGATGATTCATATCAGATTACCAATAATTTTTATTGATTTTTTTATTTTTATAATTTATCTATATATATATATATTATTGTTTATATTTTTTAATACTTTCTCGAATTATATGGTGATATCTAGCATTTAATGGATCGTAATTGCATAAATTTACCATGAACCACTCGTGAATTTGAAAAATGTGATAAAGATTTTTTAGAATTTTCTAAATGAAATCATCAAAACATAGATTTTATTTTCTATCCATGTGTGAATTTTTTGAATATTAGAAATTTAAACTCTAATTATATCATGGGTCATATCATTTTCTATAGTGTTATCCTAAATTATTCACATTGGATCTGGCATGGTAAAATAACTAAAAATCCACATCTAAGGTTGACGAAAATATTCATAATGAGATAGAGGATTATATTGATGAATTAATTCATCATGTAGGTGTTGAAACTATTGAAAAAAAAATTTGAAAAATTTTATGCAGAATCTGAGAAACCATTATTCACAGGTTAAAGTAAATATAAAGATTATTCTGTTGTTTTGAAATTAGTTGACTTGAAATAATAAAATGAGTGGAGTGAAAAACATTTCTCTAACAGACTTGAGCATTTAAAAGAACTACTTATAGAAGGCAATGGGCTTCCAGATTCTAATAATAAGGAGAATAAAATATTATACCCAATGGGATAGGTATAAAAAATATATAGGCTTCTAAAATTATTTTGTGTTGTATAAGAAATAAAATGAATATTTATAAAACTGTCCTACATGTGGGAAATCACGCTATATGATTGATAAAAAAGTCAACTCAGATTCAATCTCAAGTACAAGAATCTAACCTCTTGAAAAATAATTTTTTTATACATTCTAATAATTTCATCCAATAATTCCTTCATTTAATTATGATTATTCAATTTTGATTCATCCCAAGGTTCCATAATAAAAGCTCATAATAAATGAATTTGGTACCTACAAATTATTACAAATTTAAATCATTTTTTTAAAATTCAATTGATATGAAATGGTTAATATGGAATTCATATGAGCACATGTGATACGGTAACTTATGTCACACTACGGATTCACCACAGTGGAAGAGAGTTGATAATAAATTTTATAATTATGGAAGTGAAGTTAGAAATCTCATAATGGAATTATATACTGAGGAAATGATTCAATATGGGAGCCTAAGTTTCCAATATATTTTATGGTCTGTTTTGTTTCTAGTTTACAACTTATACCCACATATATGTTTGAAGTGAAAATATCTTATGATGATATTGATTATTTCTAGGAAAAAATAGATGGGAAATGAAAATGATGTGTATATTTCACAATTTATTGATGGTTTGAATCTACTATAAGAGAAAAATGTTAACTATTTCAATTTGTACAATATAGAGTATTTATTTATTTGTGATAAGATAATGTTCAAAATAAATGACATTCTAGCATATCGAAACTTATATTGATATAGTTTAAAGTGATACAAATAATGTGCAATTTTTGATGAATAGACTTCATATTGCCAATTGTAGAATTGGAGATAGTCAATGTACACAAGAAATCAAATTTTTTTTTCAAATTAATCATCTTTAACAAAAATTTAAAGAAATAATTTAATGGTTTAATGGAATAAAAAAATCCTCTATAAGCTTTTTCAGTTGAACAATATTACAATAGGGTGAAAAATATTGATTCAAATATTTTTAAAAAATAAGTTGTGGTTCTAAAAAAATATATAGAATAAATAGTATATCTTTTATGAACTACCTTATTAGATATTTTTAAAGATAAAAAATAACATTGATGTTTTTAATCTTGAGAAAAACTTATGTAAAAGTTTTATTGGAACATTTTTAGTCATAAATGAAAATAAAAAATACGGATTCCATACTATATTGGACTGTATATCAATGGGAATATGTTTATATTAAGCTCCCACTATTATAGGGAAAAACATATTTACCTCTGACTTATCACTCATTAAGAAATATTGAAAAACATGATTTTCTTTCAGATTCTTTCTGGTATTAATGTTCCTTGTGGTTATTCTTTAAATCTGAATAATCTAGCATCACTGAAGGATTTTTATTTAATATTTATGAAATCTCAGGATTGAAATTTATTGATTCGACAACTTCAACAAGTTGCATTAAGTGGTACATTGCTATCAACTATTAGAAAAAATATCATTATGTTATGTAATTTTTTCAAATAAAATTGTAGAAATGTTATTGATCAATGTTTTTATATATGTTAGAGAAGGAATATTCTCTTATTATTTGTCATCTAGAAATATATTTCCTACCAATATTTTCTGATATAATGGTTCATCTTGTAATTCATTTTCTTCATGAGATAGAAATAGGTGCGCCTATTTATTTATAATGAATGTATCATTTTGAATGATATATGAATAATTTTTAGGGATTTGTTAAAAATAAATATCGACCAGAGGACCCTATTGTTCACCAATATTTATCAGAATAAGTGATTAAGTTCGGTACTGATTATTTTTGAGAATTGGATAATATTTTTCAATAAATATCTCGATATATGATAGTTGATAGTGATGGTAGTGGGATTCAACACTTAAAGGTAATGTTTATTCCATGTGATGAAGTAATACCGGATCATTTATACATTTTTAGCAACATAGATAATGTTCCAAAATATATATCATCACATATTGGTGAATTAAGGTTATGGTTTTTGAAAATAAATGAAAAGTTGATAATGATTGAGAAAAAAATACATTTTATTACAGGTTTAAAGATAAATTTATCATAGATATATTTGCATAATAAACATTGAAATGGTTGGTAAGGGACTATCTCTTAATTTGATCACATTATCTTGTTTTGATATTAATAGGTACACATTTTACAAACAAAAACTGAATGACAAGAGTACTGTTCAAAATAGTTGTGTAATGGCCATTTCCGAAGGACTTCATTTTTATATAAAAAAGATAAAAACCTAATTTTTGTTTAAACACCATATTTTATTGTTCGAGAAGACAATTAAGAAATTTATTATATTAAATTTTTAGTGACCATTCTTAGGTGTAATTGGGTTACAAATAATAGTGGTGTAAAAAAAAGATGAATATGTATTTAAACTGCTTGATTTGAAATAATATAGTTGAAATGAGGAAATATTTATCATGCCCACACATGGAATGAAATATTTTACATCATTGATCTATTTAATGATTATAGGTCTATCATTTTTCAATGGAAGAGAGTCAATTTCGATGATTTAGTGGATGATGATGTTATGGTTTTATATGAGGCTTCTTCATCTATTACACAATTTCTATATAACAATGACTATAACATAAACAAAGTGCATGCAGTATGAGCTGATGATACTTAAGGGATATAAGAAAATAATATATTAATATCACAATTTATCATGTAATTATTTACATTATATTTCATTTTTAAAATTTACATATGTAATAACTATATTATTTTATAACAATTAGATTTTTAATTATATATATTTGATTATATATATTATTTTTATGTTAATTTTTTATATTCTATGATCACGTTTAAATATTTTTTTCACTGAAATATCAAACATAAATTATTATATTTTGGTAAATGTTATATATATGAGAACACTTTTTAGAACTTTTATATTTTAATTTATAAATGATTCTATGATTTCAAAAGTAATGTTTATATTTTATAGTTTAACTTGTTTACTTTTTTGGTTAAGAATCACTATATCATTATTTTTTGTAACTCACACATGTGTGAAAAATTTTTTACTTACAGATTTTTTTTTTACTATTTTATAACGATTTTATTGTCTAATAAAATATATCTACATAATAATTTCATTACATTTTCATGTTTCAATGACAGATATAGATACCGAGATAGAGTAACGCGTATTAAGTTATTTTTGTGTTTTCATATTATTAAATATAAAATAATATAATTAGTTATTTTAAAAAAATATTTAGTTGACAAAAAAATATTTTGAAGACTACTGATAAGACTTCATTGGTGGAGCCTTTTGATTTTACTGTTATGAAATCGAGTTTTCAACATGGTAAACATGGCAATAAATTTTTTTCAAAACTATCCCTTTCTCATTGAGATGAGATATTTCATATTATTTTTTATGATAATAACAATGTAACTTTCCCAAAAGAAACAAATTTTATGAACCAAATCTCTTTGCTTTGTCATTCTAGGATTAATAGTTTGTATTATTATTGGAATTCTGTTGAAAAGACGACAATAAATTATCTTTAAAAGGCTATAATGGTAAAATATTTCCATTTATTTAATTTGTGTAATTTTTATAATATGATATATTTTAAATAACAAATATTTATTTTGTTCAATTCTATATTACATTTAATTGTGAAGAAACAAAATAAATGAAGAAAGTATTTCTTTCATTAGTAGCAGTTTGATATAGAAATTTCAAAACAATGCTAAAAATTTAATATTTGTGTAAAGAGAAAAAATGAGAAACCATACCTCAAGTATGATTTTTTAGATGTAGAGGCATGCATGAAATTTTTTTGCAACCGATATGATGAAATGTTTCTAGTTTGATAATTATTTTAAATTGTAAAAGTTAATATAAATATACCTAATTACATATTATCTTACCTTTTATATATAATTCCTCTATAAATCCCATAAAGATATATAGTTTTAGAATGTATACCCATCACCTTTATTATGTGGAGGGTATCATTTATTGAAGAATAATTGATTGATAAAATGCTTCAATCATTAATAGATCAGTCTGTTATTGGTTATTATGATGTCTAGTTTGGTCCTCTATCTCCCCCACCCACCATGAAAAATACAAAAGGGAGAGATGAAGAAAAAATGAAAAGTATCTTATATGGAAAGATAATGAAGTAGATGAATGAATTGAAAGTTAATATTAGTTATTTTTTATGATTTCGTCTATTTTACAAATTAAAAGAACTAAAATATAATTTTTATTTATAATTTCAGGATGATGTTCATATGTAATTGTCATAGGGAACTTTTCTCTCTAAGGATATGATGGAAATTTAACCCGCTAGTTTAAGAAAGCTAGAACACCTTTGTTAAATAATACGATATGAGCCTGGTGTTCATATCTAGAATGTTTTTGATCTTCAATGAGAGAAATAGAGATTTCCATAAATAGAATCCATAAAAGCTATGTTGAAATATTTGAAACAGTCCACTGGTGATCAAATTTAATCAGAGATGAATATGGGGTGGTGGGTTTTTTCAGAGAGGAAGATGGGGTATTGGTTTTTACAAGATATTTGTGATAGATTATTAGTGACAAAGATGGGTTGCTAGTTTTTTCAATTTATTGATGGGTAAGAACCAAAAAACAATTGTGAAAAAAATTTTATAATAATTTCATTAATTTTGATCTTTTTATATTGTAGGGTCATTGGATGTTAGGCATATTCATCTTACATGAATGCAAATTATATTTGGTTTTCTATTTATCAGGTGATATTTGTATACTATTTTTTACCAGGTTAGACTGCTAAGATTTATTATTTTTTTATAATTTTATTATATTGAATTATTATTTTATATACCTGTATTATTATATTATATACAAGAAAATTTTGTTCATGGATAAAATTAAAAAAATATCACTTGTCGAAAAAGAACCCGAATGTAATCAGATATCTGAATGTAATGGTAATTAATTTTTATATTAGATATTATCCAAATTATATATATATATATATTGGTATTTATTATCATGTTAATGTTTTATAACCATAGTTTCAACATCAATAAGGATATGGTGAATGTGGTTACTATGTTCTACGATTCATGTATGAGATAATAAAAACAGGGTAAACTACTAAATATGATAAAGTTAGTTATATTAATTGTCTTATATCTTTATCACAACATTCTACTTTTTAATCTTATATCAGTCAATGTTATTGTATACATTCAATGATGTTGAGTCTTATACAAAATATGAACTTTCCCATATTCAATCTTTTTTTGAGAACTATTGATAATTATGAATATTATTTAAGGTATGTATATTAAATTGTTTATGGTTAGTATTACATTTCCTTAATAATAAATGTTCAAAAAATAATTTTGTTGTTATAATAGCTGTTTTAACATAATTATCTCAAATTAATTATTCAACTTCAACCCAAAATTATAATGTTGTAAATTTCAGGTAGGTGTATTTTAATTGTTCTTTATAATAAAAATAAAAAGATAACATTTTTATTAACTTTTTTAAAGTATTTATTTATTTATTTATATTCAATAATATAAGTTGTTTTTTATATTGTTTTTTATATTATAGGGAATATGATTTTTTGGTTGGTGTAATATTCATAATTTTATTTTTTTTCACTTTGGGCATCACTTTTCATCAAAACCTCTGCAAAAAACGTTAAAAAAAATCATGGTTTTTGGCATCAGTTCCCCAAAGACGATGATGCCCAAAATGAAGCTGATATTGATTTTTGGTGTCTATTTTTTAGAAACTAACACTTAAAATGGATCCAATTCATGTTTCCATCATCATTTTTCTAAAAATCGACCATGAATATTTTGTTTCAAATGTCACATTTATAAACGTTGGTTGAAAAAGGTGTTAAAATGTAAACAACTAACATTAAACCATGTTTTTTCACTGATGGAGATAAAATATCTACAATATATCTCTTCATGGGGACCCACTAAAAATAATATTTTTCTTCTCTATATATATTCATACTTTAGGGTTGAATAAATAATAATGTTCTATAATCCTTATATAATAGATACCTTTTCATTTTTGGTATGGGAAGAAAAAATACATAGTTCTTGAACTTTATTATTCCACACAATCAATGTTGAACTTAGGAATAATTATCAATTTCATCTACAGTTCCACATCTTCCTTTGGTGCCTCTTTAATATTTTCTTGTATAGATAGATAATCTATAATTTGAGAAAGATAATATTCCTCCTATTTAATATTTCTAGATCCATCCTTTGTAAACACAAGCATATTGTATATTTTTTGGTCATTTTCATATATAATTGAGCATGATCATTTGAACTAAAATAATATGTCACCATGTTCACCTTCCTAGAGTGGTAATGTCTTATGTTGTCATATAAAATTCAACCATCTTCTCTAGAACATATTGATCACTTTTTTAGTTAATAAGTACTTTAAAAAATTTAATCAGTATATATATCCTCCATTTATCATCAAAGATAATGACTCAATATTTTATTGAAAAATTACCATAGATTACTCCAAATCCTGAGTTTGGTAATTTTTCTATTGAACATTCAATTTTAAATAAAAAATCACTTAATTTATGAAATACTATAGAAAAAACCCTTATCCACAATAGGGTAATGTAATCATTATTCTGGTGACTAACTTTCCCTTAGTTCTTTTATGTTTTCCTCACATTTATCTTTCTAAAGGAATTTTGATCCCTTCTGAGTTAGCTTTGTGAGTGGATTAAATAGATGTGACAAATTATCCAAAATGCATCGATAATTTATTATAAAATAAAAAAAAACTATGTTTCATAGTAGCTGATCTTAGAAAATATTCAATAACCTTTATCTTTGATGTATCCATATATATAACTCTCATGAGATTAAATAACCTAAAAATGAATCTTTTGTAGACAAAATCAAATGTTTTTAAATTTTTCCTAAAACATATTATTCAATAGTGTTTTTATTATAATACTTAAGTTATATTAATGGTATTCCTCACTCTTTGAATATATAATAACATCATCTATAAATACTACCAAAAAATGATCAATGTCTTCTACAGAGACTCGAAGCATTATATTCATAAATAAAGATGGGTAATTATTGAAACCAAAGTGAATCCATATAAATTAATAGTGTACATAATATTTATGGAACAATATCTTGGGTTTATCCTCCTTCACTACCCTCATCTAATGATATCATGAAAAATTTTCAATATTATAAAAGCATTTACCCCAATGTAGTTAATTAAAAAAGTAATCAATATTAGGAAGATGAAACTTATTCTAAATCTCTATTTAGTTAATTTCCTGATAAATAGTGTAGAGTCACATTGATCCATCTTTATTACTAAAAAAATAATAGGTTCACCCAATGGTGATGCACATGGATGAATACATACCATTTTATGATTCTCATATTGTTTCCTCTTGAATTCCCACAAAAAATTGGGTCCATTATATAGAGTCTATGAAATAGTTGTATCACCATGTATGAGTTCTATTAGGAACTCAAATTCATTATTTGGTGGAAGGCTGGGAAACTCTTCTATAAATATTTCCACCCCCACCATAATATTGAAATATCATCAATGTTGATTTTCTCCCCAACCAAATGATATAAAGACCCATTTTTAATTAGAATCAGGACCTATAAAATGGATGTGATTTATTTCTAAAGTTCATATTTATCAACCCAATGATATAAAATCATAAGTTAGTTTGGAATATCAAACATTAATTCACTTCCATGAAAATTTATATATGATTTATATAGAGAAATAAAATCCATGTGTAAATAACATCATGTTCATCTAGAGGGAGAATAAAAAGGTTTTATGGAATCCCATTACCACAAACATCAATAAGAAAAGCATAATATAATTGAGATGAATTCTTCATAATATTAGGGTATTTAAATTCTAATTCAACAACTAATAATTAAGGTAGAATTTTATAATAGTTTAAATTTTAGTCAAATATAAAAGAGTGGGTAGATCAATATTTTAATAAGATGTTACATGTTCTTTAGTGGATGGAAAGAGTACCATTCACCATGTTGTTATCGTAACTTTAATCAGAAAGAGTGATATCGTTTGATTTTACTTGTTCTCTAGGATTAAGAGTATGTAGATGTTGATTGTCATTATCAACCTTAAAATTTGATCATTGGTCAGAATAATGTCAATACTCCTGGTATTAGAAATGTTGGAGTGCAATAGGTGAATTCTATAGATATTTCCCTATATTCACATCATTAACTAACTTTTTATGAAGCCTTTAAAATTTAATTGCTTTATGTACATATATTAAAGGAAGAAAAAATTTTACTACCACTTTAAGAAAATTCCATCAATGTTTCATTCCATATTTCAAGTATAAAAGAAGGACCATATTATTCATTCCATGGTTTTTAGACTTCCATTTAATTTCATATTTCTTTACATATCAAAACTATGAGGCTCGTGTGTAAATATAATATCCATTTCCACCTTAATATGACATAAAATTATTTTCTCAGAGCTACTGATGTCCCTTATGGGTAAATCCCATAATAGACTTTCTTTTTAGATAGTGAATAATTGATCAACCATACCTTCAGATTGGATGATAATTCCATAATCAAAAAATTCATTTAATTTAAAATTTTCCTCATATATACCAACATATTCCTATTTGATATGATTTATCTCACAAAATTCATTGTCCATTTTTATATAAATAATACGACGATATTACATAATGAAAATTATTTCTTAAGATAAATTTTCTATATGGAGTAAATTTATTCATGTTTCCTCTTAATGTTGATAAAATTCCACAATTTATTCTCTACCCCTTCTTAAAAATATACTGGAAAAATGAATTTTTCATATATAGAACACCAAGGAATGGAAAATATATTTTGCATAGTACCTGATCCATTTATCCATAACTAGTAGATTAATGGGAACACTAAATGATTGTGTATTCTTCCTCATGAATGACACAGTGTAATGTTGATCTCTTCATTTCTCATTTGTAAAATTTTTATATTTAAATTATTGAAAATTATTTGTAAGAATATAAATGTGAATTTTTATTCTAGATCCCATAACATTTGGTTTTTTTATGAGTAAAACAATTTCATTTTATATTAAATTCATAATTGATATAATTCCATTAGGTACCAACCATTGAATCAAACCCAAAATCAGCGTGCATAAAACAATAATCATAGCATAAAACCACAAAATCACGAAAAATAATTTATAGGATATGTAAACTAGGACACATTATTTTAAATATTTGATACATTTGGTATATCATAGATCATCCATAGTTATAATCTATTAAAATCCTTAATGATGTTCCATAAAAAAATGTAAATTAACATAACAATAACCCCAAGTGAGTAAACCCAAGTGCTTAATAAGATAACCTTCCCCATGAACTAGAATTATGGATGCGATATATTGAAAAAATATTTTTGGGTTTATTACCAATATTATCAATCTATCACAAAACCACATCCAATTATAGTGTCCATACCAGGATGTTTTCTAGGAAAATCATACTACTTTCTTTACCATAACATATGATGTTCTCATATAAATTGAATTATCCAAATGGTTGTCAATTTTTTCCCCTCCTAGATTAAAAAATTTAACTAAACCTATATTTGCTAATAACTATAAGGAACAATAATTTTTATACATAGTTATTATATATTATTAGATGAATACTCAATACATAACATAATGATCCATTCTAGAATTTTATAGGCCTAGTATCATTGAAATCTTATATAAATAAAAAACTAGTTCATAAGTTAACTACATAACATACCACTAAGTTATTCATAAATAGAACCCTTATTAAAATTATTTTCCTCAATAAATTTATTCATAACCTAGGGGAATGTAAATATTATAAAGGGATAGCTCAGATGCTCAGAAAGGGTAGACAACAGGGTTATCAATGATCAGTTAAACATAAAATGTGAATAAAGGTATCAAAACATGGGAAAAACATTAAATAACCATACCCTGGATATCATAGATCATAATAATGAGTCATGAAATAAATTAAAAGACAATAATAGTTATGTTGGTTCACTCCCCAATCTATCATAGTTGTCAAGTTTCACACCCAATATTATCATAGTGGACAAATACCATTACTGAACTGGTTTCACTCCCCATTCGACTATTATTTATCTAATGAGATATAAATATATAATCAATGCATTATAGGTATATATAATTCAAATCCCAACCATCATATAGTCAAAATCATATACATGTTTTCCATAATATCATTAAAAAATATTTATATCATTACCCATGATGAATCCGAGTTTCATAAATATTTTATTATTGCAAAACTCATGTGAAATAATCACATGTCATAAAAATTTTGTTATCATAATAAATAAATAAATATATATATATAATAAGTTTGATATACTTGGATCATATACATAGTAAATAATGGGAAACATCTATGGTTTTCATCTTAGATAGAAAATTATTTTAAATGATCACTTTGAACATTTCACAAAGAAAATATACTATAAACGTGGAAATCACTTATTGGAAATGTTAATATTTCCCAAATATTAATGATAAAATTTTATTTGAAAATAAATTTTTAAAATGTAAAGTAATATTCAAATTATTTAGGGGTCATGATAGTGGGACATTCTCTTTAGTCCGTATAAATAAAACAAAGATTCTTTTCCTATTTTCAGTAAAAATTAAAAAGTACTTAGTTTGGAAAATATCAAGATGATACTTTTTAAAAAACATTTAAAAAAAAATAAATGTGTTAAAATTATTTAGAATAATATTAAAAAAAATCTTGATTTCTCAGTAAATATTGATGTTGAAGTGAATTGTTTTTTTACCAAAGAGAGAAATAAAGTTTATTTACTTAAAAACATTCCTTTAGTGTATTTTGTGTTTAATGTGAGGATAATGGAAGGAAAGAATGTAATACCGTATAATTTCCAAAATATAAGAAAATTAATGTGTTTATAGAGAGTTATATCTTAATAATTAATCATTGGAAACTTAACCAAAAATAGTTTGATACATAACGATATTGTAACATGAAACCCTTACCTCAAGTATGACTTCATTCATTTGTGTTTCAAGATCATGTATAATAAATTTATATTTATTATAATTCAATACCAGAATAATTTACTTACTTATATTATCATATAAGAACCTTTTAAAACATTTTATCACCTCATTAATAATAATTCCATATTCAAATCATCATTTCATGGTGTCAAAAAAAAAATTTAGAAGAGTTTTGATTTAACGGTTTTAGGACATATTCATTGATCATGGTTTAATTATAAAATATTTTTTCAAATAATTATATAAATTTCATCAATATGATTATATATATATTTTTTTATTCATAAAATATGGATACAAATATAATAATTACACCATTTATGGAGATGTAAATAAATAAGTATGTATTCATGTTGTTTCCATTTTTAATGAATTTAATGAATGAAAGGTAAATAATATATCATTTTTAATAAATAATTTTCATATCATATATATCATATATATTCATTAAATATATCTTTATTACCATCCATTTCAAAATAAAACCAAAATCAAATCACATCCCTTCATAGAGGTGGTAGTCCACATGTATGCACAAACGATGTTATAGATTTCCAATGGATTGGAATGTAAAATGGAATAAGTGATATTATATTTAAAAAAATTATGATATTAATAATATATATATATATATTAAATCAATCATTATATTGATCTACGAGAGTAAATGATGTAAAACTATTTATATCGGTTCTCGATGCGTTAATCCACAATATGCATGATCAACAATTTCATTTCCCAATTGATGCATAATGACATGGATATAGGTTATGAAATAAAAATAATAAAATATCAATATAATAAATACAGTAGTTTTTTGGTTTAATTTTATTTGAAGGAGGGAATAGAGGATACAAAATGAAAACTCATTGTTAAGAACTATACTTCCATTTCAGAAAACCTCTTTCGATTTTTTACATAAATCATTCATAAGATGATTTTATGAAAAAAAAGTGACTCTAAACTAGATATAAGGATGTAATTAAGGTGTTTGGATAGGTATTGTCTTAGCCAAAATGATCATTATGTGTGGATAGGAGTGAAGAGTGGGGTTTCCTTTTATAAGTGGGGGAGCAGATCCACTTTTAATTTTTGAAAATAATAAAATATATTAAATTCTTATTCAAACTAAATATATCAAAAACTAACCATTAACTAATGTTAGATGATATAGATTCAATATATAGACAGAAAATTTAATTTAGAGAAATTAGTTTGGTGATTTTAACTCTTATCTTTTGATATTGACCAACAGTAAACATGTTTTAACCATAACCGTTGTAACATATTTTTACTGCTAATACTATTCATTATAAACAAAAATTATATTGTAATTATTACATATTATTAATTATTATGATTCAAAAATGGAATCTATTTTTCCAAATTAAATCCCAATAAGTGGTATAATTTAATTTAAAAATAATCCCGAATGTGGGAAAAAACAATTTTCCAAATAAAATGTTTTCTTAAATATGAAATTTTTTATATCAAAATTCAACATCAAATAGATTCCAATAACAAAAATTTGATTAAAAATAATTTAATTAAAATAAATTTCTTTATTAAAATAAATTGAAAAATTACATTTTAAATTTACTTCAACTAAAAGACAATTTTTAATTATGAATTAGTATTTTTGACTACTCAATTAAAACATAAAATTTCTGTAAAATTGTAATAACATCATCGTAATATAATTTTGAAATATTTATAGTATAATGAAGACAATTTTTTGAAATATATTTTGTAGATATAGGAAAACATATTAATATTTTATTCTCATTAAATTTAATAAGAACCTATTTATGGAAAAGTAACTTTTTAAAAAATATATTGAATTCACAAAAAATATATATTTTATTTTGCTAAAAACTTTTAAAACATTTATAAAATGAGGTTATTATTATTCATACCACCAA
The DNA here is from genome assembly GCA_963277665.1 of Viscum album. NCBI lineage: Eukaryota > Viridiplantae > Streptophyta > Magnoliopsida > Santalales > Viscaceae > Viscum > Viscum album. The sequence continues at coordinate 1,502,689,829 of OY728132.1, forward strand.
TTTACTAGATAGGTTATAATTTTATACAATATTATGGTTAATTTAGACTCACCATTCCATTAATTACAAGAAATGGAAGAGATTAAATTTATTTTAAACAAAAATTATCATAAAATATTAGACTGTTAAGGTTCCAAAATAATCTATACTCACACCCTAATTGATTGTCCTTTGAATATGGTTACCAAAGTAAACTTAATTGATTATATGTTTATGTTGGGCATGAGACTAGTGATTCTTGATCAAGTGGGATAACTCAAATGATATTGTAGATTAGGATGTATTGAGTCTCATAGATGGTAGTTGATACTTATAATTTGTTTTATATTAGTTATCTGTATTTTTGATAAGTCCTACGGGAAATTAGTTGATAAATTCTTGTATGATTGTGTGTCTGTATGACTACTTTCAAATTTATTACATTTTTTATAATATTATATTTTTATTTATTATTCATAATATGGTAATAGTTTTATTTGTAATATTTGTTTTATTTTATATCGTTGTGTAAATTTGAAAATGAGGTTTTTTCTCATCTTGAAAACACACTTGAAACTCATTTCAATTAAACAGAATTTGGAATTTAGGCGGTGCCCCAATGGTCATATATTGACAACAATTTCATAGAGCAGTTGAGTGGTCCTTGGTTGGGTATATTACATTTCCCTCTAACTTAGTTTCATGTCCCAATGATTGAGCCAGTTTTTTCCCTTATAGATTAATGTTTTTGGTAGAATATTTTATTATGTTTTTTATGATGCCATGGTTTTAGTGAAATGATCTTGTAATATTTGATTTATTTTGGTTTCTGGGTTTTAAAAATATACTTTTGGGTTGTGTTTCATAGTATAGTTTTAACTAGTTACAAAATTTCATGTTTCAGTTGGTGAGATTTTTTTGGTTAATTTTTGTTAATTTTTGTAATTTTGGTTGCTTTAGTAGCACTCTCTTTTTTGATGATGTTCTTATTTACTCACCATTTTTTAGTATTTTAAAATGATGGGTAGAACTATTCTAGACCTATTAATTCCTAGATATTATAGTATAATGGTTGTGTATGGAATCTTGCTCAAGGTTACTTGATGTTTTTAAGGAATTAATCTTGTTTTATAGGAGTATTATTTGAGTTTATGTTGCCTATACTCTTACCGAGGAATTTTTATTGGACGAAAGTGGCATGATATGGATAACGATGACACCATGATGTAATTATGGATTTTAATTATATTAGTTTTCAATAATTTTGTTTCTTTTATGTGTTAGAGATGTTTTTTGGGTATTTTGGGATGTTTTTGGGAGTTGTAATCTAGGTTTTCCATAGAAAAAACCATTAGTTAGGTTATTGGAATGCGAGGAACCTGTTCATAGAATAATAATTTAAAATAATCTTAAGCTCAAGATAACGAAAATTTTCTCATCCGATATTCATATTCTATAAACTTGTTTCAGCCTTGATAGTTTAATATTAGTAGGTTCTGACACGTTCCTATTGTGGGGTGTGGGAAAAAATATTTCCTAAGTTAAAATGTATTAACGTGGCTAACATATTCTTTCTCCAAATATGAGTGAACAGAAATAAAGCTTTCACCTTAAAATTGGATAAATAAGTGACATTGTTTCTGAAAATTTTTTATTTTTAAAAGAAATAATGAAATAAAAATAATGTTTGAACACTAAAGAGTGATGGGTTCATAGTAGGATAAATTTTTTCAATGTCATCATATTCATTTATATAATTCCCCCTCTCTTATACCTGAATGATAAATTAATGAATCCTCTATGTAGTTATCAATATCTGTTGGTTGAAGAAAGCAATGGAACCCACTCATATGTGCATGGATGTTCATAAAATTTCCCAAAAATCTGTGGAATATCCTGATCTGGAATTTTTTATCCTTAGAAATCTATCAACAATTCACTAGTTCCACACACCTGCTACCAATCGCTATACACTCACCGCCCAACAATATATGATAGATCAAGATATATTTTCACTAGGTATAGGGAGTTTAATGTTCTTAAACCAATGATATAAACACTGAATGAAACCAATGCCCAAAATACATTAAAATTTATAAAATTAGAAATCATTTAATAATGAAATTTTCTTTTAGGTTTTATCATAAGACTCCAAAATTAAAAAAGTAAAAACCCCCCTTCCCCGATCACTCAGAGGAGTTACCCCTCTATGTGAAGGGTAAGAGAGTTGAAAGGGGAAGAAGAGAGAATAATGATACTAAGGAAAAAGAAAAAAGAAAATAAAAATCACTTCAATATTCAAATACTCTATAAAAACCTCTCTTTCTCATTCATCAAAAACATCAAATGGAAGTGAATACTCTTATTTATAGGAACGGTGGGTTCATAATTGCCATCAAGATTCAACACTCTAAATGGTTGAGTCTATTTCATATAAAAATGTATAAATATAGGGAATATTTCTTTATAAAAGTTGTTCCCCTCCCTCTTATAAACTATCCCATTATATTTTAGAGTATTTTGAAAAGTTCCTCAAAATTTATTCTAGAATTAATTAAGAAGAAAGTTTCTTCCTGAAGAGACTAATCCACTAACTCTACTTTATCACATGAAATAGATGCCTTAATTAAATAATTTGCACATGAAATTTATATTAATGTTGACTATAAGAGACCAATTTTTAATACATCTTGAATCACTTCATTTGGATTTATTTATGATGAGACATGATTCAATAATTGATGTGGGTTCCATTATGTCATCCATAAATCTTTTTCCACTTGATTAATTTTTAGGGTACACTGTTTGCCGAATTGGGTCTAGTTCAAGAAGAAAATATTGAATCCCAATAAAAAAATTAAACCCTAAAAAGGAATAACACAATTTAGATCAAATTTGTAAATGGGAGGCCTGAAATACAGAAGATGCTTAAAACAACTAAATTCATAGAATTAAATAACATATAAAATTATTCCCAAAATTCACCAAAAATAATAAAATGATGAAATAAGATCATATTGAGTAATTGGAAGGGATTAAAAAACTGAAACACACATTAAAGATAATTAAAATATTATCTCTGTCAATTACCTCACACGTAGAAATTGGAATCCTGAACAAGTGAGCATAAAAATCAAATAAAAAAATTCAAAACACATGCTCATGATATCCACCAATTACATTATAAGAAACAAAAGATATAAAACTCTTCAGAAACCATTATTATATGTTCACAAAGAGGTCTGTTAAATCCATTTCCTATTCATTTCTACTCACATGCAAATAAAACACTTTCCTCACCTATATATTCTCTTATCTCAAAAATGTCAATTTTCAACAAAGTCGTTCTCATCCAAACCAATGAACGTGTCACCATAGGATTGATAAAATTTTAATTATCCACCCAATCTGATTAATGTACTTGTGTGTATAATTATTAATTTTCAAGGTCATTCTATGGCTTCTGGTTGGTATGATTTTTATTTGATAAATAATGAGGCAGAATTAAGAGGGCTTGGCTCGTTCTGAAGAGAAATTGAATGATTTTAAATATCACCAATGTATGGACTCCTCCTCTCACCCTTAGTAGAAAATCAGGACCATCATCATTAAAACTCAAGTAATTTTTACATAGTTCATAATTTTAGAAGAAAATTTTCAATCTTCTCAAATATAATTTTTCTTGAACGCTCCAGAAAAGGAATGACTTTTTTCCTCTGTTAGACACTCAAGAATGGAATATATTATCTTATCAATAAATCACAAGAAAAGGTAAATATTTCAATCTAATAATTTTTTAGTAGAAAAAAAATCACATCAAAATTTTATTTTCCACCCAAAATACCACCAAATGGGGTAGTATAGTACAAGACAACTTCACCACACACATAAGTTCTACTAGATCACGAAATTTCACTTCAATAGGAGGTTGGATCATCTTTCCACGAGCGAATCTTATTCTCTCTATGTAAATTCTATAATTTTAAAAATATTCACTTATAATTTCTTATAACTCCTCTAACTACAAGATTCACTATTTTCTATTGGATTCAATATCCAAATTCATGTTTCTCATAAACTAATATGCCTTATGCTCCAACTCCATTGGTAGGTAAATATTTTTCCAAAAGTCAGCCTGTATGGACTAATTTCAATTGGTGTTTTTTAGTATTTATAATAAGACCATAAGTTTTCTTCCAACATTTGGCTTTAATACTTCCTTTCTGATCTAAAATCTTTTATAAGATTAATTTGATTTCCCTGTTGGATAATTTAGATTTCCCATTAGTCTGTGGATAATAGGGTGTTGATGTTTTATGCTGAAACATATAATTGTTCATTAAAACATCCATTATTCTACTGAAAAACCAAGTCCCTTGATCACTGATGATAGATATGGGAACTCCAAACCTACAAAATATGTTATCCCAAAAAAATTAGAAACAAATTTAGCATCGTCAATCCCAGTGGATTTTTTTCACACCAATTTGGAAACATTATCCACCTAAAGCAATGATGTAATTATTTTCAAATGAAATTATGGAAGGAGTGATGAAATCTACCCACCAATCATAATTAATCTAAAAAATTTAAAGTGGTAATTTAGATATTTCCTATATTTTTTGAAATTTTTCTGGAAAAAGAACACTTTTCACAGCTTTTTCAAAATTAATTAGAATATTTAAAAAGGGTGGGCCTGTAAATACCAGATTTTAAAACCATTTTTACTATCCTATGATGTCCAATGTTGTCTCCTCATTCTAATGTATGAAAAAACTAATAGACAGAACCAATTTCACTCTCAGGAAAACTTTTTTTATCACTTGGTCATTACAATTCATCCAAGGAAATGGAAAATCCCAAATATAATATATAGATTTAGCTTTTAGTTTGTAAATTTTGTAAGAATTTAAATGATATAAGACTGGATATGTAACAAGATAATTAAATTTGTTATCATACAAAAGAAAATTTGATTCAACCATGTGAAACTACACTCATATAAGGTGATAATTTAGTTGTTATTTTTATAGAATTTCAACTTTAGTAGTGTTGTGCAGTCTTTTAAAATGATCGACCACTTGATTTTAAAATTCCTTCGGGTACTTGTGTTTTATGTTGAACTCTTATAGCAGTAACATTAATTTCACTTTCCATGGTTTATCATTATCCTTCTTCACCAAGTACTGAAGTTTTGAATTATCAAAAAACACTATGATATTAGTTCCATGTAGATATGATCTAAACCATTCTAAAGAAAATAATGAATCTAAAAACAAATTTTTTGTGGTTGTGTAATTTAGTTGAGCTGAATCCAAGGTTATTTAGGATTAGAAAATGACATACAGACTTACCTCAGTTCACTGAGAAAGGACTACTCCAACTATTTGGTTGGAAGTATCACAAATTAGCTCAAATCATTGTTCCTAATTTTGTGACTGCATTATGGGTTTTGTTATCAATATCCCCTTTGGATAATAAAAGGATTACCTACATGAACCATTGAAATTAAAATTAGAATATTCCGAAATTAATGTAGATATAGGGAGATAAATCTTTTTAATTTTTTTTAATAAACCACATAAGAATCTTGCTTGTCCGAAAACTGATTTAACACAATTCATAAAAGTTTTGTAAGATAAAACAATTTTCACTTCAATTTATGATTTATCAACTTCCATTGCATTTTTGGAAGTGACATCCCTAAAGAAAATGTATCTCTAAACTAGGAAATGATACATTTTATAATTTAGAATAAGGTTATTTTCAATGAAGGATTTAAAAACTATTTCCATATCTTTCAAACAATGGTCTAAAAAATTTCCAAAATTTGTGAAACCATCCATGAAAACATCCAAGAAATCATCAATGAGTTTAGAAAAAATATTTACCATGCACAAATGAATTGTACATGGAGAATTACATAATCCAAATGAAACCTTTTATATGAAAAAGTCACAATGGGAGAAGTAATATTTGTCTTATCTTGATCCTTGGGAGAAATGGGTACCTAAAAATAACCTAAAAATCCATCCAAAAAGCAATAATGAGTTCTCCCAGCCAATCTCTCTACCATATGATCAATGAAGGGAATGGGGAAAAAACTATCAAAGTGACCTGATTCAACTTCCTAAAATCAATACACATTCTCCAATTATTCTAAATTCACATAGGTATTAATTCATTCTTTACATTCCCCAAGGTATTTAGTTCATTTCTCTTTGGAAATACATGAACTTGGATAACCCATTGTGAATTGGATACATGATATATGATACCAGTTTCCAAGAGCATCTCTATCTCCTTTACAACCTCAATCAATGTGGGATTTATCCTCCATTGGGGATCTCCGAGTGTTTTATAATCTCCCACATAAAAAATCATATGTGAGAATATTTTAGGGACATTATAGGGATATCACTCTAACTCCACCATATTGATTGAAAATTATCTCTCAAAAGATCAATACAATATTTTTCAAGGGTTTAAAATAGATTATTATCAATTATCATTGTTAATTTATATCCCTCCATAAGGTACACATATTTCAAATCAATGGGGGAGGTTATAATTATATATTAGGGGGAGACTTAAGAAATAAAATTAAACTAACAATACCCAATTATAATGGTAGGACCTCCCACAAAAAATTATTCATATCAACTTCCTCATCATTTATTAAATCATCAATGAAATTATATTTTACATCTCCCCCCACATGAAATCCAAAAATCCATCATTTTGGGTATCCATATGTTCAATGATATTTTCAATAGAATAACTCTCTCATAAGGATAATAGTTCATAAAATATACCTCATTATTCAATGGGTTAAGTAACAATTTCATGGGAGAGTTCAAAGAGTGAGGATCATCCTATGGGATCCTCTTATATTCAAAAATATTTATGTGGACAATTTTGTCTCCAAACACAATGGTGACTGTCCCTTCATGAACATTGTTGATGGTTTTGGCCATCATCCAGATTGGTATTCCAATTATTATGGGTGAGTGTGATGGGATCTAATCTTCGTCTATATCTAGTACATATAAGTCCTATAGAAATAAGAGATCATTGACATTCACCAGACTTCCTCCAGAACACATGGTAGGAAAATTGTGGATCTTTTTTCAAATAAGACAATCACTCTTATGATATTCAAGTATCCCATTTTCAAATAATTGTATATTGAGTGAGGAAATAAATTAATTTAAGAACATAGATCATAGAAATCATTAGAAGAATTTAAAAAACCAATGGTTCATGGAATGAAAAACATCTTTGGATCTTGACATTTGGTTGGAAACTATGGTGTGATATAGGATGAGACACTTCACCCAAATTTGATTATTTCATTCCCTTGAAGTATTCACTTCTTTGTAAATAGATACTCTAAAAATTTATCACACTCTGGAATTTTTTTGAGTGATTCAAGAAGTGTATATTAATTTCCACATTTAAGAAGGTATTTAGAATTTTTTTAAGTTCTTATTTTTGAAATTTATTTGATTAAATTATTCTCAAGGAAATGATGGGGTTGGTATTTATTCTTTATTTATTTCAATTTTAATGGTGTTTTTGGACTCTTCCTCCTCATCTTATCCTTATCGTTGTTTTTTTCTTCACATCTCTATAGTAAATTGTCAAAAAAATATTCATAATTTACAACTTCAGTATCCATCAACACATATGGTATTGATTCAGGTCCATGGGATGATGATGGTGAGAGTTATTTTCCAATTATTGTTGTTATAATTCTGAAATTCTCTTTTGGGATTGGGATTGTCTATTAAGGTCTATTTCCTCATCTTTTGGATATTATTTCAAAAAAACATCCAACAAGGGTTTCCAATTTATTGACCTTATCCGCAAGGTAATAATACTTTGATTATAGTCGTTCTACAATTGGTTGTGTGTCTTATGATATTTAATCATATGGTCTTTGGAATGTGGGTGTTTCATAGTAATACAGATGGTTATATGATTTTTTTTATTGAAATGGTTGTGGGTATTGAAATTGTTTCTATAATGGGGGGCGGGGTCCAACTTGATTCTGCTGATATCCGAATCCATATTGAAGTTTTTTAGTCTCTATACATCCTTGATTTTGGTGGAACTTCTTTGGATGACAGACTACTGCAAAAAATTTCCATTCCTTGTATTTCAACATAGTGGTCAGTGAAATGATTAGGTGATGAGTATAGACAGCATACCTTACCTATTGTTTGTTGGTCACTCACTTGCTTGAGGGCTTCCTATCTATTGATACTAGATATCTCATCAAGATTATTTTCCCATAAAGGTGATGGATAATAAGTTTATTAATAATGAATAAATATTGTTCCAGTACATCTTGTTCCAAAATTTTGCGAGTTCTGGGAAATCCTATCAATCAATACTTTTTATTCCTCTGGTGAATTGTCAATCAATTCAGCTCATGATGATTCATCAAAATGGGTCCTATCATTTTCTAGTACACCTTGATAGATTAATATATGAAATTTATTCTCCCCAATTTCTTGATGTGGGTAGAAGAATCATTTATTTATAAATATTCCCCATTACACATAGAGGGTTTATTAGGATGAATTTTTGATGTATAGATTTTATTTCTCATGGATATCCTTCTAAAGGTGGGGAATAATGTTTCCATGGCCCAATCATGTCATCTCCTAGATGTATAACAAAAAAAATCATTGGTAGATTCATCTAATGAAAATGGGTGTTCCTTCAAGTTTACCTACTCCTCAACAACTCAACGGGGTCTGAAAGTAGTGAAAACATGTGGAAACTCATTATTATTCTTGCTTAGATCTTCACCTACCAAGACATGGAATAATGGAAGAAGTGGGATCATGTAAGGTTTCACATAAAAATTATTTTTTACCTCTAGAATGAAAATTTTATGGTTTTTATTAAGGAATTGTTGTGTATAAAGTCCTTAATGGAAAGCTTCTGATTTCCATCCATGATAACAAGCTCAGGGTGAACACTTGAAGATTCACTCATGTTTGTAAGAGTAATATCATCAAATTTAGATTGAAAATTAATATTTCTTCATCGATTCAACAATTTACTTTTGATTTATAAATATAGGAGAAAGGTTTAGTGTTTGAGGTTCTAGTAATTCAATTTTGTTGAGAAAATAAGAAATGAGAATAGAAAGAGATAAAAGAATGTCAGATCTGCCTCCCCGACAACAACAACATGTTTTTATAGGTTCTTATGAGGAGGTGTGATAAAAAAAATATTTCCAAAGTTAAATTATTTTAAAAATGGTAACCAATGCTGTCACATGAGAGGAGTGTACAACAATCAATATTTCAAATTAAAATTGTAAAATTAAGTGAGATTTTTTTTTTCAAATTGTTGGTTTTTGAAATAAAATAAATAAATTAAAATAATTTTTGAACACTAATGGATGAAGAGACGGATGGGGAAAGGCTAGGATAAATTTTTTTAATGTCATAATATTATTAAATATCATTCCTTCTCTCTTACTATTTAATGATAAATGAAAGACTCCTCCATCTATTTATCAATTACAGTTTGATGAAGAAAGAAATTGAACCCACTCTTATGTGCATGGATGTTCATAAAATTATTCCCCAAAAAAATTAGGGAAGAACTCATTACGAATTGTTGATCCATATAAATATAAAAATTATTTAATAGTCCCAAACATGTGAAAACAATCTCCAGACACTCACAACCTAATACAATCTACTCGATCAAGACAAATTGAACCAGGTAGAGGGAGCTTTATGTTCTTTCACTAAATATATAAACAATCAATGAAACTGAAACCCAAAATAGAACCACATTAAGAGAATTTTACATCACTAAAAATAAAAATATTTCAATAGAAAAGGTGTTTTTTAAATTCAATCATAAGACTCCAACATTACAAAACTGGAACTCCCCCTTCCCATACCACTCAAAGGATTTACCCCTCTATGTCAAGTGTAACATAGTTGAATGGGGAAGAAGCAAGAATAATGATACAAAGGAAAAAAATAGAAAATAAAAATCACTTCAAGATTACAATCATCCATGAAATCCCCTCTTGTAGCTTCTTCAAAAATCTTGAATGGAAGTGAACACTCATATTTATAGGCTTGAGGGGTGGAATGGTTTCCATCCAGATTCAATCTATTGAATTTTTTAGTCTATTTTTTATAATAAATGTAGAATATCAGGAAGAGTTTTTCATAAACATTGTTTCACTATGTACTATGAAATCGCCATGAAATCTCAGAGTATTTGGATGAGTTAGTCAAATTTTATGATCGAATTACTGATGAAGTCTTTTTCTACCTGAGGAGATTGCTCTACTACCAACAATTTGGTGCATTCAGTGAATGACTTAATGTATAAATTTATTCATGAAATTTACTATGATGATGATTTCTATAGTCCACTTCTTCATACCGCAGTAATCACTTAATATAGAGTTATTTAGGCTATGATATGATTCATAACTGATGTGGGGTCCGATCTATCAGCCAACAAACTTTTTCCACTTGATTAATTTTTTTGGGCCATTGTGTTTTCTATTGGGTGTATGACCAAAGAAAATATTGAATCCCAAGAACTAATAAATCCTAAAAAAAGAATCACTCAATTTGGATAAAATTTTTAAAATATATTCCTGAAATAAGAAAGATCAATAAAAATGCTAAAATTGTAGAATTAAACAATCTACACAAATAAGCACAATATTTACCAAAAATACTTAAATGTTGCAAATACGCTCACATTGATTAATAAAAAATGAATAAGTAATTGAAAAAAATGAAAAAATGAAAATATTAACTCTATCGGAAAGCATTATCATATAGGCCTAACCATCATATGTTTATAAATGTCTGATGGATTTTTTAAAACATTTTCCTTGGGATCGGTGAGCAGTGTACCAGTTGATCTGGTTGATTTGGTGAAAATATCAATTGAAATGTAAAGTCAAAGGATATATAACCCAAAAAATAGAAGGTCCATGTTACCTATTTGACATGTAATGAACCTATATAATAGGACATGGGACTAGCTGCTATATCATGAATTTTATACAATAATCTAATGTAATATAATAAATTTATTACAAAAAGTGTCACACTATATTTGTAAGATAATCTGTTCGTAAAACTTGTACTTCTAGTAATATGAATGTAACACCCCAAGATTTTATGAGATATATTACTTTTAATTTCTTTGATGTCTTCTATTATACACTACACCAAGATTAGCATGTACTATACGGAACACCTTATTAGCTTGCATTATACGCAACACTATTCTTGGATCGTGTTACACACAATTTCAAGTTCGGTTGATAGTAGTTATTCTACGCAACATTGAGTGTATATATATATATATATTTAATGTATAAAATAAATATGGTTGGATTCTATTATACGCAACAACAAAAGAGTATTACACTACACGCAACCCTGACTTGGCTTGCATTACACGCAATCACGGCCTTCCACGATAGCGTGTGTTCTACGCAATACCAAGTTTCACTAAACAACGATATGTTATTAAAATATTATATAAACTAGCCGTTATGAAGAGTAGAACCAACTTTTTAAAATTTTATAAATTTTATCTTTTAAAATGGACTTCATTTTTAGATTTGGAATTCATATGGAAAAGATTATGACACTTATATAATTTAATTTAAAGTGATGTTAAATTTTCCACATTCATGTTAAATATATATATATATATATATCATTTTTAATATTGGACTATACAGAAGACATATTTAACTATAAGTATTCTTATAAAATCTATAAGATTTATCTTAGTCATATTTTCTTATTTTTTATTTATATTTAATATATAAATATTTTTTAACAATAAACAGTAGTGATGTTGAAATTATTTTATTAATGAAAATACCAAATTAATGTGATTAAAAATATTAAAATAAATATTACTATGGATAATTAATCTATCTAATTAATTTTATATATTACATTGACCACAAAAGGATATAATAAAAAATTTTATTCTAGGATAAAAAATTATCTTCAAATTTTTAAACATTCATGATTTTGGTAGTGTCAAAATTAACACTATTGATATTTTTAAAAAATTATGTTTTATAAAATTATTTTAAAATCACAATAAATTTTAAAAAATACAAAATAATTTTTATATTGTATAAAATATCATAAATTGTTCATTTATGCCTAATTTACATCAAATAAGTAAAAAATACACTATTTTAATATGAAACATTGGTTACCTTAGTTAAAATTCTAATAGAATAACTAAGGGTTAATTTAAATGACAAGGTTTTAATTGACAGAAAAACATGGGAAAAATTTACTGGTTAATGAAATTATAAACTTATATCATATAATAATATAAAATCTGACATTTTGGAGGTTTTTTGTTTTTTGATTTTATTATAAATTAATAATTTTATAAATTCAAAAAGTGTCCCCCACCACATTTCTAAAAAGAACCTCCTCGCTTACATCTTCACTTCACATTGAGCCTTCATGCTCAGACCAACTCTACCCATTTACCTTATCAAATTTTTTATTTCCATCCTATTGGTTTTAGTCATCTTGAAAGACTAAATTTAGTTCCTTTGATAGAATAGTTAGTGGGAGCACATCGAAGAAGAGGAGTTTCAGATACATACAAAAAAATCAGATATAAGGTAATGGTTTATTTTGTCTCACTTTTGATTCTTTGGAAAAAATTCCATATACATAACCTATTTCTTTTGAGTGGTTTTTATTCTTCCCATGTATGTTTTTATGATACTTATTAGAAAGGTTATGATATTTTCAAAATTATATACGTTTTTTATTTTATGAGGCATACGATTCGACTGATTATAAATTGGTAAGGGATAATTGCACAATCTCATTATTTTCCATGATTTTTATAGGTGAGTATATACTGAGTTATATTTATAATACATTTAAATGTTTCCTAAATATGATATAAAAAATATTCTTTCTATAGTTATATAATTTTTTAAATTTATTTTTACCCAGTTGGTGAATTTTTATTAAACTTTATGAATGGAATATTTTGTAATACTTTGATAAGTGGTACTTTTTTGACTTATCTGAAAAAACTATGAGCAAAATTTTTTATTTTAACTTATATGGAATGATGGGTTTTTACATTTTCATAATACCATATTTCCACCAATCTTTGATTTTAAGATTTCAATGTTATTTTCAATGAAATTATTTTCTTTGAAAATGTGTTGTATTTTTTGAAAAGAAAATATTTTTGAAGAAAAAAAATAATATTTTCCATAAGAATTAATTTCAAGGGATCAATAAATAAAATACGATATAAGTTGGAATTATTTACTAGAGTTATGTTTCAATTATATTATCCCTATTATTATTATGGTTTTAATATTTTTTTAATAGAATGCTATTTATAAAATCCATTTGTTTGACATGGATTATGTTATGATAGAATGATGTTCAAGAAACCCATTTTATTTTTTGGGTTATGTTATGATGAATGATTTATATTTTTGTGGCATACATAAGAATGATTTAATTATGATATGGGTGGAACAAATATCTCCATCCAATTCATTGGTTAAATTAATAATATCTCAAGAGATATACAAGACTAGAATGACAAGTAAATATAGTTCACTAATAGAAGACTGTAAGGGAAAGTAAACCTAGTTCAGTAATCGACTTTTTCCACTATTATGGTCATATAAATGAGGCTTGGATAATATGGAAATTATTTTCTATGTTTATGTGATTCCTACAATTCTTTGTTTTATTCCAATTCTCTATTCTCATATATGTTTCTCTTTTATGATTTAAACCTTATGAACTACAATGATTTATTTCACGAAATCTAGAATTTGATATCTCTTATGAAATATATGATTTTCAAAATTTATCTTCATGTTTTTGCATTATTATGATTATGTTTTTTTTATATTTTCCATTTTTACCCTTACTATCATTTGAGCTCACCCCTTTTTAGGTTTATTTACCCATGATATAAAGAATGATATTATGTAATATGTTTCAATACGGGGTTCTAGTTATGAAGTAAAATGAAGGAGATGATTTAGATGTTTTATGTACCAGTTCATTATGTTTTCTAGTTTCCAAAGACACCAATCTAATATGATCTCTGGGAATCCGTTTGTATCATTTATTATGTATTCTGAAAAATTAATTTAATTATCATGTATTTCAAGCCTATGGTCTTTAATATATGTAAGGGAAGTCTGGGGTATATCCTTGGGTGTTAAAGTTGAAGTCTCAGGTTTTATGTTTATATTCAAATTATTTTAAATGGATATGTTATATAAGTTATTTCAAAATAGAGTTAAAAAGTGTTTTGATATAAAAAAATGTATTAGAATTAATAACCATTTTGTATTGTAAAATACTCATAAGGACCTTGTTAATGGATAATTATTTTATAATGGGTTTTGTGGTATTTACATATTATTTAAGGTAAAGATGTTGAAAATTAGTATTTTTTATATGATGTAGTGGTTTATGATGATATAAAGGTATATTCTCATCCCTTGTTTATGATTATGGTCATGTCGATCCATATCCAATGGTTGAGATGTTGGAAATGGAAATCCTAATTCATTATTTCATATTTTAGACAAAGAGATCATTATCCATGATTTAGGTTATTGGACATGTAAATAATAATTTTTCATTTATGATATTGGACATGGATATCACCCCCCATGGTTTAGTATATTTGATATGGAATTTCATAACGATATGTTTTGGTTGGTCATGATGATTTATATCAGTACCAATGGTTTGTTTATGGTTTGATTTCTTGATCAAGGTTCCACATACAATTGATGTTGATGCATGGTTGAGAATAAATACAAATAATCTGGGAAATGATAGTATAAGGACATTGGATGGATACTTTGGAGTGATGTTTTCGGAATTAGAGGTTAGTGGATAAATGAAAATTACCACCCTTTATTTAAGATATGTATCAAAATATGTTTCTTGAATTGGATGATTTGTTTTGGTCGATGTAGGTTCAGTTGGATTGGATGGAATTTATAACCTGAGGGATAATAGGTTAATCAATAAATGGTGGATTTTAAATTTATCTATTTTTTTATTTTTTATTAATACCGTTATTTATCTATATTGATTATATCTATGATTGGTGTTTTCATTAGATACCATTGGTGGTAGGATATTATATTGTACTAAACCATAATCAGGCCACCCCTACACATGGGTACTTAATCAACCCTAACAAGTTTATTGAAAGAAAATGTTTGGGATGAGGCATGAAGTTCATATTTTCAGGATCATGATGGATAACATGGATGGTATCAGGATATTAGTTAATTTTTTTAAGATATGTTGTATAGAACATTTTCATGTTTTAATTGATTCTAGAATTTTATGTAATTGGAAAAGATAGTAGTCAGTTTTATATTGACATGATTGTTTTGGACTCCACTGAATTTCATTATTTTTTATTCATGTTTAGATTTGTTAGGATATCTTTCTAGTTTTTTAATGATGTTAAAATTTATTTATTCATTCATCTTAGTATGGTGTATACGATACTTGGTAATTTATATTATTTTTTTATTATTATATATGGATATATTATCGTCAAAATACAAACTTAGAACCCCACTTCTATTAGGCATCCTCTATCATATAATAAGTCATATTTGAGATCATACAGTGAACCAGGTTAGGTTACCAGTTATGTGGATAAAGTGATGAGATTTTACATAGTACTAGTGAGGATGATACTTTACTATTATTTTACTATTTATTATTTGGTAGATTGAAGAAATGGGGATTTTTTGGATCCTATGATGGATATATGGATGGTTCAATGTGAAGCCCTATTCCAGAAGGTAATCAGGGACTGAGATTGATACTATTTGGATTCAATGTTATGGTTGTATATGATTTTTTACATTTGTTGATGCATGTGTGGTATGAATGTTTTCATGTATTAAGGATTTCTGGAACATGGATGGTTGGAAATAGGCCAATGATTTGGGTTTATATCTTTGATTATAAAGGCATGAATCATCTCATGCCACGTAGTAGGAATGTAGCATCCCCATACTATATGATTGATAGTGTGTGATTTTTCTAATTATAGAGTCTTTATTGGTTATATACTCAATAACTATTCGTATTATGTTTTACCAAATAATTACCTCGATGCATTCCACTTGGATGCATTGAATTATATAGCGTTCTTTTTCTAATGGATGTTTATGTGGACCTATAGTGAGATGCTCAACGATGAGGATGCTAATTCAGTCATCATGCACAATAGGTACAATGGACATATTTAGTCTATATGGTATATGTATATGGATTTTAAGCCCTATTTGGAGGTTTTTGTTTATGATTGGTTTTGTGGACTGGTCCTCTAGGGAGTGGAATAATGTACATATACTCATAGAGGTTAGGTTCCCTAGTTATGTGATGTTGGTTTGAAATATGATTTCATTTGGCTGTGTTACTCTAGAGATGGGTGTTTTGGAATATTGATTTTTTTTGATATTGGTATGAAATATTTTTTGAAGTCCCATTAGTTGGAATGGACCTAGGTGTTAGAACCTAGTTAATATTCATGAGACCTTATTGGAGGTGCAATAAGGGAGAACAAAATGGCCATATTTACATAACATCTATTTGAGGAGTTACTCTTGTTTGAATTTAATGGGTATCCTGTAAGGTAGGTTTTCATAGTTGTGAGTTCCTTGGGTGTGTGAGTTATTGGTTGATTATTTGTAATTTTGACAAACATGCATGAAGTTTACATCATTTATTGTGTTTTAGGAATGTTGTATTGATTTTTTTTGAGAGAGATCACTTTTATGCTAGTGTTTCGACCTTTTGGTTAGTTTATTGAGGGGAAGTCTCATTCGAGTTCCTAGATCGGGTAACGATAATGATGAAGGGATGTTCTTGATGGTTAATATATTAATTGGAATTCTATAAGGTGATCTAGGGTATATGGTTTTAGGTGTGATGATTTTCTTCAGGAAATTAATGCAAGAATGAGGTATAAATAGAATACTCGAGGAGAAGAAATAATGTTATACCTATAGATACGGGTATCTTTAAAAGGGATTTTAGTTTAATGAATGTGAAATTTTTTGGTTTCATTGATATAAAAATAAATTCGTTTTATGATTCATTGGTAGAATGTGTGGTTTTTAGAGGATTGGGACGATTAGATTTGTGAAAAAAATTTCCATGGATTCATATATTGGAACACAGTGAGAACATAAATGGACTTAGTGAAAATTTTGAATGAAACTAATGACAAAATTTTATTGAAAAATTGTATTTATCTTGGTGGGTTTCCTTTTTTTGGAAATAACTAGGTTTGTCCTTCATTGGGTGATATTGTCAGGATGGAAAAGCATGGCTAGTGTCTATGACTTGTGAGCCAAGTATTCATTGGGTGTGTCTCATTAGAGTCAGATTTATGGTATGTGATTGGGTTACAAAATAGTTTGTAATTTTTAATCATTAATGGGATATTGGAAGATCATGTAGTGTTGTTATATATTATTTGGCTCGTGTATTGGATGTTATAGGATCATATGTATTAGATACCTCAGATTGGTAGGAAACCATGAGTAGGCTAAGAACCGATGTGTGTGTGGGATAAGACCCTTGTTGGTGGGGATGCTCGAGGTCATTGAATGGGTTTTAAATATCATTTTAGTAATATGTGACATCATAAATGCATAATTATGTGGCGGTATTCATCAGTGAAATCTTAGTGCACTACCAATTTAGCGGCGATCATGACCAATATGTTAACTGTAAGATCCTAGGTATTTTTAAATTAATATTATTTTATATTCTTTAATATTTATGAAATAGATAGTAATTTTACCATAAAGTGGAGCTATGTTCGATAGCGTACCCAACATGTAACAATGGATTTTTCTAAAATCGTATGTTTCCCACAAGACTGAGTAATATCATAATATAATAAAATATTAATTATTATTATTTTATGTGGTAGTTAACACCTAGTCATTGTTTTTTGGGAATGAACAGAACTAACTATATATTTTTTACAAATGTTTTTAATGTTTTTAAATTCATCAAATAAACTATAGATGCTTAAAATAAGAATAAATCCATTTATAGGCATAAAAGCTATAATATTTTTATGAAAGTTAGTTTTACCGACTTTTGATGGAGAAACCATTTTGAATATAGTTTTTGAAACTTTCATATGTTTTATTTGAAAAAATAAAATTCTTATATCAATGCGGGACAACACAATTTTCTTTGGATAATTTTTTTATTCTTTTAATTCGAAACAGATTTTATATCTAATTTATTTAATTTGATTGATTATAATATTAATTGATTTTAAATTATATTTAGATTATTTTTTATCATTTAATTCGATTTTGGTAACTAGAATAAATTTCATGTCGAAATTAGATATAAAAACATTTCAGTCATTTTAACATTTCACTTTAAAAACCTTCTTTTATGTTTTGTTTCTAGAATTAATTATAAATCAATATTTTTAAATTCTGGGAATTATATTAGATAAAATGTATTAAATATTTGTAATCATATAGTCCAAATTATATTTTAAGGTCGTATTTATTTTGAGGTATTAAAAATTTACCCTTGTAAAAAATCAATTACCGTAGTAAAAGTGAATTTTTTACTAGGGTTAATGTTAAGAGTTAAATACATAAAATACCTAAAAAATAAAACATTTAATTTTTATTTGAGGTGTTTATAGAAAAAAAATCCTATAAAAATTTATTTATAATCCATAGTCATGGAATTTTTTCCACCTCTATATGGTTGGATTTTAAAATGAAATAATCAACAAATTAATCACTTGAACCCACCTCTTCTCCAGTATAAATACCACCTCCCCACCACACTATTTAAACCCAAAATACTTGTAACTCCTAATATATCTATCCAAACCTGTCCTAACCACTCTCCCCAAAATCATGTTCTTTAATTTCCCACCAAATAACCAAATACAAGGTCCTCTAGTGTCTTTCAAGGAGGGGATATTCAAGAGGTAATTTTATCAAAGTACCTCTCTTAATTTATTTTTCTTTTCTACTTTTTCCTCACCTCCTTCATCCATCAATTAATGATTACTCCAAAATCATGTATACAATGATGTTATATGTTTCTAATGGAATATATCATATAAATTCCATTTATCACTTTTTCTTATTCAATGAAACAAAATTATTGTCCATGTTATGTAGGGTAATCACATTCGTGAATAATGTCTTAGTTCTTCTTGCTTTATCGCCTTCATAGCAGATCTTAAAACCATTATTCTGGTCAAAAAATATTTTAATTTGTATATTATAACCTATTCATATTTTTTATAATTTATATTAAACATACCTTCATGATTTTAATATTCAAGTGATAAACCAACTTCATTTGGGGAGGTGTGGACTACTGCCTCCTCAATATGATGGGATTCATTCGCACATCACATGGAATATATTAGAGATTTTATTTAAAAATATATTATATAAACAATATATTAATGAAACTTTAATGATATCATATATGTATATATATTTATATACATTTCATTTAATTTCACTCTTTCAATATGACCAGAAAAACAAAAATAGATTTCGTGCGTATGCATGGATTACCATCACCAAGAACGATGTTTTTAGTCTTTATTATTAGAATAGTATAAATTTTTATATAATAAATATATATGATATGTATATAATGTTTTATATTTTAGAGATAATGTACTTATGACCACATAGACTATTGACATCTCACAAAGTTCATTTTTGACTCAAATAATGAATATCAAAAAAACATCTGATATGAACATAAATAATTATGTAATTGTTATAAAATGGTAAAAAGTGATATAAAATGAATAATAAACATGAAAAATGTTCTCAATCATGTAAAAATTTACCTAGGTTTTTTATTCTTGAAGATAAAGAATGTATGAGACAAGTAAGACTTGAGGAAAGGGATTTTTTCTCAATATCATTTTGTTGAGGCATTCCTAATGTTATGCACCTTTTATTTCCTATAATGTATATATAAAATCATTTTGACACCATATATAATTAATTTTTATAATATCATTATATTTAATGTTTTATTTATTTTTATTGCTTAATTATTTTTATTCATGTTTTTCTTTATTGGTATGTGACTCTTTAACAAAAACATTAGTAAGTTTTAAGGATTTGTTATTCTAAAACCTTCTATTTCATGTCAACACATTGAAAAAGGTTTTTATGAATATATTTATATAGAGATGAAAATTTTAAAACTTGAATTTTTTTGAAATGATTCAATGTTGTACGGTAAACTTTGATTCAAAATACTCTTTATTAAATGTTTTAAATGTTTTTGGAAATTGATTTAATATTTTAATATATTGAAATGATTTCTTGAGATTGAAAAATAAATTTAATGAAAAAATTTCTGATAATTGAAAAGTTTTAGGTGTTATGATTATATAATGGTATGTGGAAATTTTATGGGTGCTTACATGATAAACCAAAATAGGTGGTTATGTTATAAACTAAAGATAGGTGGCTCTTTGATAAACCAAGGATGAGTGGTTATGTTAAATCCTCCAATGCATTCGGTTTGGAACTCTAATGTTTGTCTATTATATTTAGTGATATGTGTCGATGTCAATCTAATGATTATTACATTTCAGTGCGGTTATGTCCCAAGTTACCTTTATGTGTTATGTGTTGATTTTAATGGGTTTTACATTAATATTTTAGTTACAAAAATTCTATACAAAGAGGTTAGATTCAAGGAAGAGTACATACAAATTTATGATAAATTATTAATTTTTTACATTTTTCAAAAAGTAAAATAGTTTTACTTATTGTTGTATCCCTTTTTGATATTTTTATGTTCCTCATAAGTTTTTGAAATGTTTTTGACAGGATTTATGGGATAATAGGGTCTTGTATAAGATGAGAGAAAAGTTATTGTGATTAAACATGAAAAGAAACTATATTTCTTCCTTAATGTTTCTATTTTATTTATGAAATTAATACTATTGGAAGTGCCCACATTTTATTTCTTTTGATTTTAATGTATGAGTTATGGAATAAATATCTAGTGTTGTAAACCTGAAAATATCCTTGTTGTGAATTAAAGTCAAATTATTAACTTATATCATGATTATGTAGTGTTTAAGGTTTGGACTGTATAGTTGGTATCAGAGACCATTTTAGATGTCTTTAGGAGTTATTATATTGTTAAAATAATATCCATAAATGATTATTACTTTAAGGACAAATTGAAATGATATAAGATATAAATATTATAATGTTTCCATGTCTAAGATATGTTTTTTTAGAATCAAAACTGAAAATTTTGTTGTAGTGATGGATTAGGTGAATTCGGTGATAAATGGTGGTGTGGTTCATACAAGAGATAAACCAGGTCAAACATAGAAGAATACATCAGTAGTAGATAATTTCATTAGGTAACTCCCCCTATCATTAAGGTGATCATCAAACCCTGTCTAGGCTAAAGGCTGGATGAATGCACTATAAATGGTTTTTGATGTAATAGTGTGTTTAGAAAATCTAAAGGCCAACCTGTCTATTTATCATTTTAAAGGTAAAGTTGATCAGCGGTGGTCAATGGTTAAAAATATCATAGGAAATAAAGAAATTAATATCATTAATGGGATGGGTTTTAGAATATCTCCATTGAGAAATACTTTCAGAGGATTTTTAACGTAGGAAGGAAAATAATTTCTTTTAATTGAGGAAAAGTAGGAAGATTCAGGGGCCTCAAATGATTAAAATTTCCCCAGTTTTTTAAGGTACATCCCAAATATTACCCGGGATATTGATACTATGATAAATTAGTTTTACTTAGTATTGAAGTTGAGATATCAAAGAGAATTAACTTCTATTGAGTACAAAAGCTATGGGAAAATTTTACAATGTTTTGAGAAGGTATAAATTGATTTTTTTTATGAACATGTGTTCTATGAGAGAAAGAAATAAAGTGATATAGTTGGAAGGAAATGGGAATGAATTCATCAAAGAAGTCTGGAGGTAAGAAAACTAAATTTCTAACTTGTGATACATGTGGTAAAAAGAATCCTATATAATGACTCTCATTGTATGGGAAGTACTTATGATGTGGTAATACTGGTCATATTGCTCATAGCAATACAAAATATGACCAGGAATGCAATGAAAAACCAACAGTAAAATTTTTTAGTTTCAATAAGTTAGGAAATTATGCCAATGCATGGCCAAAGTTGATTACTTAGGGTGAAAAAATAGAAATATTTAAAGTATAGGAATGTGGGAAAATCTTTTTATATTACCATATTTTATGTGGGACCATAAAATTAAGTAGTGATAGGTTTTTGATAGGATTTTTCAATGTATTCCAATATACTATTGGACTCTAGATCTTCAATTTCCTCCTTTTATAATATTTTTCTATGTAAATTAGAAATATTACCACATAAATGTGATATATAAATTTTGGTAAAAAACCAAGCTGTAAGTATTAAAACAACTGATATTTATTGGAATATTACTATAACCATTATTGGGATGGTTCTTCCTAAAAATATTAATGAGATTCCCATAGTGTAATATGATATCATTTTAGGTGTGGACTGGATTTCATTTTTTAATGATAAAATATTTTTCAAATCCAATAATTTTTTATTCAATGATTTCATAACATTGATAACATACTATGAATTTGATAGATAGATTAAATATTACAGGTAAAGTTATCTAGCTCATGTTGTTGAAAAGAAAGAAACATTTTTGATTAGTGACATTCCAGTAGTGAAATAATTTACAGATGTTTTTCCTGATGAATTTTCATGTATTCCTCATGATCAGGAGGTTTAATTTACAATTTATTTGGTGCTTAATGTACATCCTATTAATAAACCCACTTATTTAATGACTCAAACTGAATAGGTGGAATTGAAAAAGTAGTTTCAAGAATTTCTTGACAAAGAATTCATTCAGCATAGCACTTCCCTATGGGGTGATCCTGTATTATTTTGGGAAAAATAAATATGGTTCTATAAGACTTTGTACTGATTAAAATTCCATGAATAACAGCACTATTATGAACAAATATCCTTTTCCTCATATAATTTATTTGTTTGATCAACTAAAGTGGGATCAGTTTTCTTGAAAGATTGATTTGAGGTCTGGGTACCATCATCAGAAGGTGAAATATGATGACATAACATAGACAATGTTTCGAACGAGATATAGAAATTACGAGTTTTTAGTTGTTCCCTTTAGTTTATCCAATTCAGCTTTTGTATTTGTTAATCTCATGAATGGAGTCTTTTATTTGTTTTTGGATTAGTTTCTGGTTATTTTATAGATGATATTTTTGTATATTCTAAAAACCATAAGGAAAATTAAAGTCATTAAAGGATTTTTTTGAAAACATTAAATGAAATGAAACTATATTTAAAGTTCAGTAAAAGAGTATTTTTTTGCAAAAAAAATAATACCTTGGCCATATGGTATCTAAATATGTAATAACTACTGACCATTTTAAAACAAATGTTTTTTACGGGTGGCCAAGGCCTACCGATATCACATAGTTTCATAGTTTTCTTATATTAGTGAGGTTTTACCAATTTTTTTATCAAAAATCTCAGTTATCTGACCCCCTAAATAAATTATCATGTAATTGATTTAAGTCCATCAATACAAAATAATGTGATGATTTTTTTTCTGGAAGTGAATAGATGATTTATAAATTCTTTATTTTGGCCATGCCTTCAATGAATGGTGATTTTTTTGTATAGTGATTCTTCATTGAAATGACATGGTTGTGTCTTAAGGAAGAATGATCAAGAAATTTATTATGATTCACATCAGTTGAAACCTCATGAGTAAAATTTCCGTATTCAAGATTTGGAATTAGCTACTTTTATTTTTTCATTAAATAATTGGTGGCATCATTTGTATGGAATAATATTTGAAATATATATTGATAACAAAAGTTTTAAGTATATATTCACTCAGAATGAATTGAACATGAGATGATTAAGATGGTTGGAATAAGTAAAATTTTATGATTGCACGATTCATTACCTCCCATGAAAAGGAAAAAAGGTGGCCGGAGTTTTGATTCGGAAAATTAATGTAACATTAACCATTTTATGTTTATAATGTGACCCATTTACTAATGATTTGATGAAATATTGCATAAAAGTTTTTTGTGTAATAAATTATACTATTTTGTTTCAGGTGTTAGTGAAATCATCTTTTTTAGAATGAATTATGCAAGCTTTAAAGGAAGACAATGATTTGTAGAAAAAGGTATAATTTGGTCATAATGGTATGTTACCGAAATTTAACATTGATAAAGGATGTGTTTTGAGGTTTGGGAATAGATTACGTGTTCCTTACGATTCACATTTTAAAAATGATTTGTTATTCAAAACACATAGTTTTTCATTTTTAGTTCATTCGATCCAAAATAACATGTACAAAGACATCAAGTTGTATTACCGGTGGGATGGAATGAAAAGATATATTGCTGAATTTACCATGATATATATGATTTTCAAAAGCTTATAGTAGAATGGATGTTACCAAAATGAATGATTCGGCCTTTTCTAGTGATAGAGTGGAAATATGAAAATATATCCATGGAATTTATAGTTGTATTACCATATAATTTTCTAGGTAACAATGCAATATTTTTTATTATTGATCAATTGACTAAATATACTCATTTCATTCCTATTAGAGATACTATATCTCGAGATCAACTATCTCAGTTATGTATTAAAGACATAGTTAGGTTCCATAGAGATATTATCTCTATTGTATCTGATAATGATCCCAATATCACTTCTAAATTTTGTAATGGCCTTTAGAATTCATATGGTATTGAATTAAATTTCATTAAAACTTTTCATCCTAGGTTATATGGGAAATTAGAATGAAAAATTTAGATGTTGGAGGATATACTATGTGCAGGTTCAATATATTACCTGGGGTGTTGGGATCAACATATTTCTTTGGTTGAGTTTTCATATAATAACTGTTTCTTTCTAGTATACATATGACAACATTTGAGGCATTATATAGAATGTAGTGTGGAACTTCTTATGTTTGGGATGAAGTGGGTGAGAGGAAGTTGATGGGACAAGAATTTTTAGAGGAAATATAAAATAAATTTTAGTTTATTTAGAGCAACATGAGGACAACACATATATGGAAAAAGATTTATGTGGATAACCAGAAGAAAGATCTTTCATTTGAGGTAGGTGATCATGACTTTCTCAATGTTTTTTCATGTAAAAGAGTGATGTGTTTTGTTATGAGTGGGAGGATGAGTCTAGGATTCATTGGACACTGTAAAATATTTGAGAAAGTAGTATAAGATTCCTAACAAGTGAATTTACCTAACATTTTATACTAGGTATAAATGTTTTTTCATGTTTAAATGTTATGAAAGTATATGCAATATCAAACATTTTGTTTCATCCCCAATGTAGTTTAATTGGAATAGATTCTTTCTTATGAGGAATAACGAGTCCAGATTCTTGACTATAAGAGAAAATGATGAGGAATAAGATGATTTTTTAGGTTAAGGTTTTATGAAAAAACTATATGGTTGAAGAGAAAACATTGGGATATGAAAATATTATGAGGGAGAAATACCCCCCATTAATTTTATAACTAAATAAAATTGTAGGACACAATTTCCAAATGGGAGGAAGAATGTAACATCCCGTATATCTATAGAATAATAGATTTTCATATTTTTTAATTTCTATGAAATAGGTAGTAATTTTACTTTAAATTGGTTCTTTGTTTGATAGAGTACGCAAAATGAAAAAATGATTTTCTCTGAAATTGTACCATGCACACAAGACTGAGTTATACAGAAAAATAATACATTGTTAATATTATTACATTAAATTGTAGTTAACTACTATAAATTTAATTGGAGGGAATGAATAGAACTAACTAAATTATGTTTACACTTGTTTTTAAATGTTTTTACATTCATCAAAGAAATTTTTTAGGCTTAAAATACTAATAAACTCAATTTTAGGCATAACAGCTCTAATAATTTTTAAAACAGAAGTTTTACCCCATTTTAATATAAAGACCATTTTAAATCTATTTTTTTGACAATTTTATAGCTTATATTTGAAAAAATAATCTTCTTATTTGAAATTGGTATATCAAAGTATATTTTAGATAAATATTTATTATTTTCTTGATAACTTTTATACTGTAATGAATAATGAAAAATAATGCATTTTAATTCAAAATTTCTTTTTCATAAAATTTAATTAAAATGTTATATTACAATTTTATTTTTTTTAAATATATTTTGATTATTTTTTATCAATTAATCCAATTTAGTACATTGGAGTAATTTTGAAATTGAAATTCTATATAAAAACATTTCAAACTTTTGAACATTTCACATAAAAAACCCGCGATTTAGTTTTGTTTGCGAAGCTAATTTTAAATCAAAATTTATTAATTTTGTAAATCAAATTAGTTTAAATGGATTCCATATTAAATCCAATTTTCCAAATGTTGTTTATGTTCAATCTCATTTTTTGGTATAAAAAAGTAACCATGGTAAAAAATATTTACTGTAGTCAAAGTGAAATATTGACAAAGGTTGAATATAATAGTTGAAATCTTAACATACCTAAAAAATAAAACATTTAATGGTTAGTTGAGGTGTGTGTAGACCAAAAACAGTCGATGAAATATTAAAAATAATTTAAATTCATGAAATTTATGGACAGCTCTATATGGTTGGATTTTAATACAATATAATCAATTAATTAATCACTTGAACCCACCTCTCCTTAAGTATAAAACCGGCCCTACAACACCATATTTCAACCCAAAAATCAAGGAAGGTTCTCTAATATCCACTAAAACATCTCCTCACCACTCTCCCCATGTCCAAGTGATAGGGGTGTCTCCAAAAGACAAAATCTAAGGTCTTCAAGGGTCTTTCAAGGAGTTGATATTCAAGGGGTAATTTTTTCAAAGTAACTCTCTTAATTTCTTTTCATTTTTTACTGTCTCATCACCTCATTAATCCATCAATTTATGATTAATCCATAATCAAATGTATATTTTAGTTTTATATTTCTAATGGAATATACCATGTCTATTTCATTTCTCACGTGCAATTATTCAATGAATGAATTTTTTTGGTTATGTTATTCCGGTTAATTGCCTCCACGAATAATATTTTTGTTATTTTTTACATTACCACCTTCATGGATGGTATTAAAACGATTTTTTAAATAATATTTTAATATATATATTACAACCTATTTCATCTTCTGGATATATTTTATTAAATATACCAACATTCTTTCCATATTTTTGTTATATGATAACTTTGTTTGGGGACGTGTGGACTACCACCTCCTCAATATGATGTGATTCATTCACACATGACATGGAATACATTAATGATTTATTTAGTAAAAATATATGATATATATGAAATATTAATTATACTATAATGATATTATATATGAATACTTATTTATATACATTTTATTTAATTCCACTCTTTCAATACGAAAGAAAAAAATGAAAATAGTGTTCAAGTGTACGTACGACCTACCATCTCCATGAACGGTGATTTTAGTTTTCCATAAAATTTTATTGTAAATAATTATATAACCAATATATAAGATTTTTATATCATGTTTCATATTCTTTAGATAATGTATTTATGTCCACATGGACAATTGACATCAAACAAAGTTCATTATCGATTCATGTATAGAATATCAACAAAAAATCTGATACAAACATAAATAATAATGTAATTATTATAACATTATTATAATAAATTAAAAATCAATAATAAACTTGATGAATATTTTTAGGCATATAGAAATTAAACTATGTTTATTATTTAGGACGATAAAAAATATATGAGACAAGTTAGATTCGATGTAAGGGACTTCATCTCAATCTCTTTTCATTGAGGCATATAGTGATGTTATGCACCTTTACTATTCTATAAGGTATATATACAACCCTTATAACATTATATGTCATGAAATAGTATATTATCATGATATTTAATGTTTTATTTTATGTTATTCCTT
The DNA here is from genome assembly GCA_963277665.1 of Viscum album. Classification (NCBI taxonomy): domain Eukaryota; kingdom Viridiplantae; phylum Streptophyta; class Magnoliopsida; order Santalales; family Viscaceae; genus Viscum; species Viscum album. The sequence continues at coordinate 1,502,717,960 of OY728132.1, forward strand.
AATTATTTTTATTCAATTGTTTCTTTAGCGGTAAGGGACTCTTTATCTAAAACATAATTCTAAATGATTTAATGATTTATTCTTCTAAAAACTTCAATTTAATGACCATGGTATAAAAAATTATTTTTGAATTTATTTATATGGAAATGAATGTTTTAAATTTTTAATTTCTTTCAATAGTTTATAATTGGTATGGGACACTTTTATTCAAAAGTGTTTTTATTAAATGTTTTAAATGGTTTTGGAAATGGACTGAATATTTAAATATATTGAAATGATTTATTATGATTGAAAAAGAAATTTTATGATTAAAATGTTGATAATTGAAATATTTTATGTGTTATGATTATATAATGGTGATTTTAAATTTTATGGGTGGTTATGTGATAAACCAAAGATTGGTAGTAAATCCATTATGGTGGATGATGGATTTGAGTTTTGTATTTGGACTTGATGTGGTTCAAAAAAATAATTGGATGTTCTTATGTTGGAGGTACATCGGTGTTGTGGTTGGTAATTATGATTTTTTTGTGTGTTATAAGATAACATTAATATGGAATCTCTCTGAGAGTTGTATATAGAATCTTGCGGGTGTGTCTGGGTGGTTATGGAATTCCTTTGGGATTGAATGCATTGTGGTCAGGTGATGTGGAAATGTGCCGACAGATGGAGATGTTCATTTCCTGGATTATTTTTACACTTATATCCCAACATTTTTTTGTATATGGATTAGATTTAGTATGTTTCAAGATACATTTGAAGTGTAATATTTTAAATCTTGGATATGTTTTATAATGTACACCTGAATCCCAAGGAAATTTGATTTTGTTCTTAGTTGATGAATGGATTGTGGGTATGACCCCACTCCATTTATTTTTATATTATAAGGACTATTTATCATATTTACTGGAATTCACATGGGTGTTGGTAATTTTATTATAAGAATCATTCTTCGACCAATGTTAGAGCATGAGTTTTTGGTTTTATTCGAATTTTACAATAGTGAATGTACTGGGTATCAAACATTATGGGATATTTACATTTGTATACCGTTGGGAAATCTATGTATCTAATGAGTGATTAGAAAATAACATTGTTTTTTTTTCAATTTAATGAACATGGGTATATTCTATATTGGTATTTTTGTTTTGAAAATTTGTCTTGGATCAGGATTTGTCTAGTTGAGTTCCTTGAGTTATAGGCCGTGTAGTGTTTTGTTTGAGGCATTCAAAAAGTAAATGAGGTCATTGGTTATAAATCGTGACTGAAATAATTCAATTGGTGAATATGGGTGTAAAATGATACTTATTGATTATTATAACTATTGTTTTAGAGGTTTTATAAGAGTCCAGTTCTGTAAGAGTTGAAATGTACAAAAATAATTTGAATTTTCATTCAATATATGTATCAAACATTGCTGTAAGAATCAGGATAGTTCGCTAAGAGTCTGAAATAATCAATGATTTTTTATGGAATAGGAGAAAATGTGGATTATATATTTGAGTGAGCATTTGGAATGTTGGGATAAAGTTTGAGAGTTCTGGATTATTTTTTGGAAAGGGAAGATGGTTTTAAAGAAACCGTGAGACACTTTGATGCTCAAGGTGTTTTAAATATTTTTTAAATGATCATAGTTAAGTTACATAGTTAAGGAATATTTTTATGTAAGACATAATTTACAAAAAAGAAACCATGTGATTTGGTGGATATAATGAGGTAGTACACACATTCTGTATATATTTTCAAAAATATTGTTCACCTTTCTTCAAAGGGGAGGTAGTGCTAGAAATGTGGTTGGCGCATTAATTTTCTTAACATATGACCTATCTATGTGAGGTATTTATGAATGGATAGTGAAGGGTTGATGTTTTTTAAAACCATATTTCAAAACTTTATGGATGCACAAAATTTCATTAAAATGGGAAAATGACAAAAATAACCCTCATAGTTTTTATCTACTCCCCGCTCTTCCTCCTAATTTTGGTGAGCACAAACAAGGGTGTTCCCATCCCATTCCAACTTATCCATTAACTTTATTAATGGTGTGTTTATGAGGATCTTTTAGATTATTTTTTATCATAATAATCCTCTAGAAAATTATTCTCTATTCCCGCTTCTTCTTCTCTAATTGTGATGTTATCTAGTTTAGGGTTTGTTGATGATTCCACTAGAGCATGGTGAAATAGTCCATTTTCATGGAGATTTTTGTTGGTATTAATAAGGGGGTCTCTATATGATTTTTTTCATTTTTAGGCATCGTTTCATTATGTTATGAATTCAAGGGTAATTTTATTAAGTTTCTCATAATGAATTAATTTAATTAATCTTTTTAATGGTATTTACTCTTAGGTATTTTCCTAGGAATAGAGATAGGGGTCTATTCTGGACCACCAATTGTTATTTCATGAATTTTTGATAAGAGGTGAGTAATTAATGTTTTTTTCAGCATCTTTTGGGTTAGGGTTTGAATTTTTAAGGAATTATGATTTTTATGATTAATTAAGTTTTGTGTCTTAGTGTGAGTTGAGAGAATGGGTGGTAAATAATGTCTCATTGGGTTGGTCTTGGAAATTCCTCGAGGATATTGAAATTTTTAAAAATATTTAATATCAAATTATCTCGTCAAGTAAAATGGACCACAGTATTCTCACTTAATTTACAAGTCTTTTTATCATGTTCATTTATGCCCTTATGTGGGGAGATTATTCCATGGATTAAGAAAATATATTATACATTAGAATGAAACTTCATAACTTCCATCTACCCATTAGATCCTTGGATAGTATAATAATTGACCCAAGAAAATCAACAGGGTTTGAAAACCATTGAAAATAGAACATTTTTATGTGTCGTGTTTTGGAAATTCCTATGACACTCTATAAATGGGTTTGACCATGTGCCTTGGGTTCTGACTCAGTTTTCGATTTTTAAGGGTGAGAACATTATTTTTTAGTGTATGTGGTTTCCAAATGATTTTTTAACCTCTAGAATAAATTTAAATGGGGGGGGGGGGGGGGGGCGTTCGAGGATTTAAAATTATAATTTGAAGTGAGTTCATGGTTTCTTCTTTGGTGGAAATGTTGTGATGAGTTTTTAAAGGTTTTGATGGAAGTAAAGGTTTGAGACTTAACATTGGTGTTAAATAAAAAGACACTTGTCTTAATGGTGGATCTGGAAGGGTTTGAAATGGAAGTGTTATATCTATCAACTAAAAAAATAGTTGGAAAGAATGTTTATGTGTAAAAAATGATCACCATTCCAAGAAATGTTTCATTTTTAAAGGACAATAGGGATCATGGTAAATAATAATGGTTTTAAAAGGGTTATTGGGGTTTTAAAATGTTCTATAATGTTATGATATTTAACCATAGTGTTTGAAATATGATGGGCTGATTTAAGATATTTTATATGGAAATCATCATCCATAGTTTGGGAATTCTGACATGGAGAAACTCCACCTTAGCTAGGATTTTGTAAATAGAAATCATCATCGATGGTTTCATTTTTTTGACATTGTGATCCTCATCCATGGTTTAGGATATTGGAAATAGGGATACTCATCTATGGTTTATGATCTTCAACATTGTGATCCACAACCTTTGTTTAGGATAATATAAATGGTATTCCACATTGATTAGTTAATGTTGAGAATGATTTTCTATATTAGTACATATGGATTGTGCACGGTTTGGGTAATGGAATGAGGTTCTAGGGATTTTTTATATTGATTCATGGTTTAGATTTCAGAATAAAACTTTGGTAACTAATTGAATAAGACCATGATATATATTCTTTAGTGTGATATTTTAGGGTTCATGAGTTAATTTATAAATGAAAACACCCTTCTTTTATTATTTTTATGCATCACCATATGTTTTATGAATTATATGATTAGTTTGGGTTAATAAATTTTTGGTTGGATTGAGTGTCATTTAGAATCACTAGGATAATAGATGAATCACTAAACAGTTGATTCATAGTGTTTATAATTTTCTATGATATTTATTCATCTTAATGTTTATATGTATACAATATTTCTTTAACTGAGATTTTATTTATACATAATTAGTTGTCTTTTAATATTTCATACCCATAAAATGCTTGGGATACCAATACACATGGGTACCTAAGCATACCTAATATATTTATTAACTATAAGTTTTAGGGTTATCTCCATGATTGAGTTTCTCATGATCGGGCATGATATCTCGGATAGTATGAGAATAATAGATTAGGGTCATCCTGGATAGGTAAAATATACATTTATCAAGGTTTTTATTTATTATATAATTTTATGCATAGAACCTAGTTTATGTGGAGTTGTATGATGATTTAACTATTTTGGCCCCTACTTCATTTTATTTGTTGTTTAGTCATGTTTATATTTTTCATCTCCCATTTAAATTTTATTCAAGATATTGATATTAATTTATTATCTCTTTATCCTCTTAAGTGTATGATTATTGGATATTTATATTATTATTTTGAAATTTTATATTGGGGTATAGATTCCTCAGGGCACCACCTTAGACCCATGTTGCTAGTCAGTAGCCTTTGGCACATGATGAGGCACTCTTGAGGTTATGTGGTGAACCAAATCTGAGCATTAGCTTAGTGGAACCAAGGAAATTATGTTACATTGTATATTTATATATATTAAGATGAGATTTTAATATATTTATTTTCACCATAAAAAATTCATGAAGTCTAGAATTGTATATTTGTTCACTTTAATTAGATGAACTTCACAGTTTTAGCAGGGAAGAGCATTCAGATGCTTTATAATACATCTACCATAAGTTGTGTGAGTTGTATTATTATAATTAAACAATTATTATCATTTAATATGATTGGTTAGAATCATATATCCTATATATTAGATCATGTGAAAATCGATTTCTAAGGACCTGATTCAGTTCAATATCATATAGGATCAAATAAACATTGTAACATTCATTTTTGATGTCACTGGGAAGGTATGATATTAATTTATTAAATTTTTTTACATGTTTGATGCCCTTGTACAGTGGAAAAACATGGTGTAATTAGAATGTTGTTATAAATTAAAGTGACTAAGATTAGATAATTTTGGTGAATACAATTGTATAATCTTCCAAAAATTATATCAAAATGAGGATATCATTCTTTAGAGAAAAATTTCTAGAAATTTGGAAAAGAATGGAGTGTAAGAAGATGATGAACCATAAATTCCAAAAAAGTTGAGATATATGCAGTCCCACTCGGGTATGCCCAAGACTGTCTAGAGAGAATTAATTAATATGAAATAATATTTTATAATACAATTATAGCCTGTATATTAGGATAATGTTTTCCTTAAGAACATTATTATGAACAAATATTGGATCTTTTAGACCACATGATCAAATGTTTCATTTTTATACTATATCTTATATAAAAAAGAATGATAATTTGGAGGGAAACTATGTAGTGTATCATCTTATAGTCTATGTAATTGAATAGTTTATCTACATAAAATTGAGTTATGATAAATGAAAGATCATTATAAGAGAAGATAAAATATTTAATGAGAAGATCCTATAGAAGTATCAAAACTTAGTTGAATCACAAGTTGAGGATAAGGGTTTAATTTCTGATGTTTAGGCTGGTTAGGATAAAAACGTAGAAAATTCACAAATATTAGTGATATTGGAAATTAAAAGAAATTCATTATATGTTTGATGAATGGATGATATGGATAATTACTTCAGAAAAAAAAGTTGTTACGTGGGAATATATTTTAGAAGAACAACTGATATAAGGATCACCAAATACTAAAGCACTGGGAAATTCTTTTTTGATGAATGGTGTTACCAATTGAATGATGTATAATAGAGAAATGAGACTATTAAAACAGTGTGTTATAGAAAAAACATCTTAATTTTTATGAATGGTATTATACCAAAATTCCCTGAAGATGGAATGAAACTCAGGGACTCAATGAATTTGGAGTTATCCATGGTGGAAGAGATGAATTCCTTATATTTTAAAATAACATCGATACTGAATGAACTACTGAAACAGAAGAAAGCATTAGATAATAAGTGATGTAACATTTTAAAAGGATAATCTAATAGAAAAAGATGATATAAAGAATGGTTTTTGGTGAAAGTATTTAAATTTAAATAATGAATAAATTTATCTAATATATTTTCGCTATTAGTAGAGAATATTACAATTTGAATGGTTTTGAATCATTTTTATCTAATAGGTTACACAAGGAAAATATAGACATTAATATTTTGTTTCTTCATGTTCAATTAAAGTTGGATATATATTTTATGAATAATGACGGTGTCAAAATGAGTGATCATGATCACTATTACCATCAATAGTTTTAAAATGATGAAACTATCATCACTATCCATCTCTATGTGGATGACATATTACAGGAAAGGCTAGAAATTTATTTGATATAGAATATTGAGGGTAAGTTATCTAGATTATTTGAAATTAATGACACATCCAAGAAAATATTTTCAATGAGGATTGAAAGAGATCCAAAATAAATTACTATAGAGCTATCGTATTAACAATACATTTTTATTATTAATTATGATTTCAAATGATATGATTTATATTCAACGAAACTCTCGTCACTAGAAATTTCATGTCATCTAAGGCACATTAACCTTAAATATAAGAAGAGGTTTGTTAAATAGTGAATTTACTGAATGTTTCAGCTATAGGAATTATGATGTATGTGATGGTTTTTACATTTCCAAAGATTACCTTTGATGTGGGGGTGGTATGTCGTTTCATTTCTATCCCTTGGAAGTGGAACTAAGAAACTATGAAGTGGATCATCCAATGCCAAAAAGGATAATAAGATGTCAAATTTTTCATTGGGTATACTGATAATTTACAATGATTTTTTGATGTTGTTTTTTATAGTAATTTTGAATCCCCAAAAAGAATATTGATATTTTTATTTTCCTTTGGTGGAACAAAGATCAGAAGGATGTCATGACTATAACTGACGCTAACTTTATCAATAACTGATGAAAATTATTTTGTAACTATAAAAGTTATAAATGTGTTTATCGGGTTAGTGTGGTCCATTGAAGAAATTTTAGATGCTAAAAATTAAGGAACACTATTCTCTTATTTTTATAATTCTAACCATATTCCAAAAAATATAGTATTTCATTCAAGAATGATAGATATTGACTTTAAATTCCATTTCATTAGTGTTCCCCTAAAGGTAAAAGTTTGAAGCATAATAAGATTTCATTGAATAAAAATATACCAATATGTTCAAAAAACTATGAGTTGGATAAAGAAAGAGGGAACACTATACCTCATTGAGGCTCAAACGAATATATAGAAGTCAGATAACACTACAACAATCACAGAAGAATAATATTGTTATCCAAAATTATTGGAGGATTCCCGAGAGGTTTCAAGGAATAAGTCTTCAAGGAGGATATTATTGGAATGTGAATCCATTAATAATATTTTTAGAATCTCTAATAATATGAATCAAAATATACCATAAGTCAACTCATAAAACATTTAGAATCTGGAAGTTTACATTGGCCTTGATAGTTCAGTCATAGTAAGAACCTTCAATATCTATGTTCGACCATGATTAGTTCAAAAAATTAAAATCAATGTGGTGGAGCATGGGATTTGTGAATGGTGAATAGTGTTATAACAAATCTGGTAGATTTTGTAGAAATAATTATTTTATGGAAAAGTCAATAGATGGTTGTGTATAAAATTTTGTGGATGTTGTTACGTATTTATCTAGAAACAGACCACTATAAAAGTAATTGGGCCCAGTTGCTGAAGGTGAACATAATTTATAATAATGTATTGTATAATATAAATTGTATTGTAAAAAGTGTAATGATGTATTTTTAAGCTATAATTTTGGTAAAAATTCTTCATATAGTGATAGGAAATAGATTTCAGTGTTCTCCAATGGATGTGGGAAAAAATTCTGAACCACCTAAAACCGGTGTTCCTTTAATTATTTTTTGTATGTTTTTGTGTATTATTTATATTTTTATTTTTGATTATGTTGTTTATTTAATTACAAATTCCTATGATCTATTATAGGGGTGGAATAATTTGTCATAAAATATTCTGTTGTCATTTAATATTTTGGGATAGAAAATTTTGTGAACTCGAAGTTATACATTATGGTTTTGGTATCGATGTTTTAGGTGAAATTTATTTTTTTTCTACATTATAAAGTTAACAAATTCTATAGCTCATATGGGAATATTATTTATTCTGTAGTTCTCAGCACTATTTAATGAAGGATGGGGCTTGATATTTAATTTTCTTCTAGAGGTAGGTGCACAACATCATAAATACAAGGATATAGAATATTGGTTTTCTAGGAACGGAAACAACATCGTAGGATAAGAAGGAATCCCATTGGAGGGGGGAAGTAGGGTAATTTTGACTATTTATTATTGAGAACTTTTACAACATATTCAAGAGACCATGTCGCAGGGCCTCCAACATGAGGGGGGGGGGGACACTATGGAATAGTGAATGAGACCATGCTGTGGAATGTGTATTTAAATATTTTTAATTATTTTCTTCAAGTTTCTAGTTTTGTAACCATCATGTTTTAGTGGTTTATACCCATTTTTCCCTCCGCTCTCTATCTCACACATTCATACTAGATGATATCATAATGTTCGTCTCTTCTCCAGTTTATCCATTGATTTTGTGATCCTCCTCATTTAGTTTCACGATTTCCTTTGATGTATTTTACTTTTTGTATCATCCTATATTGTAAATTCATCCTATATCATTTATTACCCTTTCTAATTGATCCTTATTCATTTATAAAGATAGATTATAAGTTAAGGATCATTTTAATGATGGGGTATTATTTTTTAGGGGTTGATAAGGGAGATCCCTTGCTCAGTTTTTCATTTTCCATTGAAGGATTTATGTTATGATATTCTATAGAATGCGGTGTGTGATTTTATATAAATTCCCTTGAATTAAATGTTATAATTTTTTTGAGTGTTTTTTTTAATTTATTATGAGTTATATTTATATGAAATACCCCTAATATGGTAGAAATTTTCATTTTCAATTGGTAAAATACTTGGAATGAATAGATATTTCTATATATTCTTAATGGTGATATCCAAATTGAACAATTTTATGTACCGAGTGTTTTAAAAAATACATAAATTAATATTTAAAGGTGAAATTTGGAGTTTAAAGGGGTACTTGGAATTATTCTATTTTTTATGATGGGGGTTTCATGATTTTGAAATTTTTTTTTTCAAATAAATGTTTGAAAATACCAAGTGATATTGTCTTTTGATCTTGCTACCATTGGGGTTATTTTAAAGTGATTCTTTGTAAAATGTTTATTTCAAAATGAATTTCAAATCATGTTTTATCATTTAAATACAATTGATTTTTTAAATAATGATTTTATTTAATGTAAAATGGATTAAAATTACATGGAGGTTTAAAAAAATAATATTTTTAATTTTATAAATGTATTATTTTATAGTTTTCATATCATCAATTGAGCCATGTTTTGTTGTATTTTATGTATATGTTTATTGTGTCACTAATGGGGATGTTTCATATTTATCATATATTATGAAATTATTGATAATGGATTAAATTTTAAATGGGATGGTTCTTTAAAGGTTTTATTTGGTGAGATAAGCTTTAATTCAAAAAAATATTATTATTGATTCATGCAAGGATCTCCTACATTAGTGATAACTCAACAACACAGATTGACATTATAAGATACTAGGTAGCTATGTAGAATGTTTGGATACATTCAATTCTAGCTTGGTGTCTACACCACTACTAGTGATATTGTAATGTTTCACCCTCCTAGAGGATTATTATATTGTGTTTGATGAGATCTAATGAAAATAATTAATGTTTGTTATAGATTCACATAGGGGAAAAGTGGGTGATCCAATTGTCCTTTCCTCTTACATTCATGTTAAAGACAAAATATTTTCCCATGATTCCTAGTTCGAATTGGGGATTATTTAAGGGATACAATTCCATATGTTTTTTTGAATTCTTTAACCTTGATTTGATGACATGGAACCATTTTTTATTTATTTTAGTTTTATTATACCTCGTTATTTTCTTGAAGCATAGGTTTTTTATTTTATTTTGAATATTATATTAATTTACATTCAAATTATTCCAAATCTTATTTTGAAATGTTTTGTTTATCAATTTATGTGTATATTATTTACTAAATGAACATATTATTTCATTTTGGAAAAAGTGGGGGAAATGGGATGGGTAGGTCACACCCTGAAATTTTGTGAAATATTTTTTTTTGAATTAATTTAATAATTTTATATTTTATATTTCACACAACATTTAATGTATTTTTTCATATTAAATAACAATGTAAAACATTAATTTAACATGAAACCTACTTGAAATATGTTATAGGGAACACTGAATTGGTTTACATTACAAGCAACACTGACTTGATGTACGTTACATCGAACACTGATTTGGCGTACATTACATGCAACAATGAGTTTCTACGAAACATCATTTTAATGTTATAATTATTTAAATGGGATAATTTTAACCTTACCATTAAAATTTTTAATATAAATACTAATAATTACTTCTAAATATTTTTTTAAGGATTTTGTTGATAAGGAATGTTATAATTTTTTGGTAAAGTGCTTATTTGTTTTAGATACTATTTTTTCAAATAAATTGATTTTTATGAGCTTCTATAAAAAATAATAAAAATAATTTCGGAAATATTTTGAAATTAAATGTGAAAAATTAAATTTATGTTTAAATTTATAATTTCAAAATAATCTTATAGAGAATTTTTGGGATTTTTTGAGAAACTTCATTTGAGATTAAATAGTGAAAAATACCAGATTGTAAGTCAAATCCGCCTTTTATAATAATTTATTTATAAGGTTATATTATATATTACTTTTTTTAAAAGTATAATTAGATCATATTTTTATCAATTAATCAAATATAAATTACTGGAATGAATTTTACATTGAGATGGGGTATAAAAACATAGAAAAAATTTGTATATTTTTACGTTAAAAGCCTGTATTGTTGTTCAGTTAGAGAGATTATTTTTAAATTAATTTCTATAAAATATATGATTATAATATTTAAAAATGATTAAATATTTGGAATCAGAATAATTCTTAATTTGATTTAAGTTCAACATAGTATTTAAAAAAATATTAGTGAAAGGGATTAAAGATAATTATAATGGTTAAGAGAAAAATTAGGTTAGAAAAGTATAACACTATAAATTTAAGACCCAAAATGACATATAAACTTGTAAAAAGTACATTTTATTGAAATTATATAGAATTTAACCTTCAATTTTTGTGTTGTTTTGGATTTATATGAATTTTTTAGGTAAAACAATTTGTACCCCTAACGTCTTTTTTTCAAAATTGCCAAGTGTGTCCTCTCCCTTCACTATAAAGGCCCCCCAACATTCCCTCTTCTTTACTCCTCCAAAACCACTTAGGTTAAAACAATATCATCCCATTAAACTTACCAAAATTCCTCTCATACACCTATAAGCCACCTTTTTATCATAAACTGATCTGTAGATTCATTTTGGCACAAAGAAAAAGGAGTTACCTGATTAAGGGGTAATGCCTTCTCTCAAGCTCCTTTATTTTATTTCCTTTATCCACCCCCTACACTCTATTTTTTACAATATTGTAAATAGAAAATTATATTCAATATACTATTATTATATAATTCTAATTTTTTATCTACACTTACACACACATCAACCTAATGGGTGACAAAAATACTATTTTTGAGTACGATAAACTACTTCATCACTAAATGATGATTATTCATTTCTAATTTTTCACTTATAATAGTGAAAATTATTATGGAAAAACTATAAATATATTTATTACATTATATTTATTATTATTTATTCTTTTTAAAACACATAATTTTTAATTTTCCATTTGGAGTAAATACAATAATTTCATTTGAGGAAGTGTGGACTATTGCCCCCTCAAAGTGATGTGATTCATTCACACACTACATGGAATTTATTAAGGATGGATCTTTTTGAAATTATATTATATATATTATATAATAATGATACTATAAAAATGATACATATTTATATTTACATATACTTATATGTCATTTTCTTTCTTTTGTTCAAAATGAAAAGAAAAACGGAAATATTATTCATGCGTACATACAACTTACCATCATAATAAATAGTGGATTTAATTTCATACATATATATTCTATAGATTAATATAATATATATTTAATATATATACATGATATTGAAACCATTGTTTAAATTGAGGAAATCTTGATATAAGTATAAAGACAAAATATATAACAAATTATGACACATTCGAAGATCAAAGAAAATATTACCTAATGTGAAACCATAACATTGGATTGTTAACAAGTGGGTAATATAAGGTATTAATCAAAAAAATATATGGTATTATGTATAAAAATATGAAACTTTTAAATATGTATAACAAACTTAAATTCAGTATACAGTAAAATTGTATGAGTATGAAGAGAGTCAAGACACTAGTTAAGGGGATTTGATCCCACTTTTTTTATTTCAATGGGATGCATTCTTTATTTACAAAACATTCCTTTTTTATGGTTTTTACACTGACCATGGATGTATTATATGATTATTTTCATTAAATTTATTGGTATTTACATATCTATTAAATTATCTTTATTTCATGGGGTATAAGTTTCAAAAGTTAGCAAATTGGTAAAATTGTTTTGTCTCAATTTTCATTATTTGAGACTAATGTTAGGTATGTACCCATATTATTTTTTGAGGTGTATATACTTCTATTTTAAAAGATATATCATGAATATAATTATTTTTAGTATATTTTATCATTCATTTAATTTCCTTTTCCTACATGGAGACTATGATCCCATGTTACCATGTGATAAGAGTTTATTGAAACAATCTCATTTATTTTCAAGATTATTTATGTTTTTTTCTTTCTTTAATGAAATATAATGATAAATATCTCAAGAAAACTAATTAATTTACTTATTATATGTTTATTCAAGATGTATCCATGTATCTGTACAATTTTACCACTATTTGGTACTTGATATTATTAATAAAATGTTTTTAACAAAATTTGATCATATTTTTCTCTTCAGTCAAAAATATGTTTTATTTCTAAAACCATGTTTTCAAAAATATTTTAAAATAATCTTTTTAGATAGTTTTCAAGGAAAAATTATATTAAATATTTTTTATTTGTTTCAAATATCACATTAAAGATTTGAATTAAATTTTCAATTAAAAATACTTTTAAGAAAGTTTTATGTTCTTGAAACGTTTTATATGTTTTTAATAATTATTTAAATTATTTTAAAGAAAATAATTTCCAAAATGGTTTAAAATATTAATTTACAAGTTTTGAAGTTTATTTTCAAGTAAATTATCTTCAAAACTTTTTATGTTTTGAAATTCATTTTTTTTAAATAATAATGGAGATTTTCTTTAAGAATTGTTTTCAAAATATATTTTAAAATTATTATACATTAAAGGTGATATCCATTGATGTTACTCATGATTTTTTAGGAAATGATCTAAATGATATATTAATATTATTAATATGAATGGTTTATGATTTGATTTAATTATGTTTATGAAACCCCCTTTTCATCATTGAGTTTTTTATTTTGAAACCGGGTTCTTTTCTTGGGTTATTCTTTGATGATGTTGTTATGAAACCTATCTCCTTTCATAGTTTATGATTTGAGGAAATGTTAATGATACCCATTTCAATTCATGGGTTATGATTAAATTTATATGAAACCATTGTATTTTTATGGGTCATGATTTGATGAATATTTTATTTTTGGGAACATGTATGAATTTTGTTTCAATGAGAAGGGTGGGATCTATATCTCCCTCACATAAACTAGGTACTAATAGAGGACTCGTGGGCATATATGTTATGTGTGAACATGATTTCATGTTCTAAATGATATGTGTGAACCTGATTACATTTTCACAATGTTATTCATAGACTTGGATGCATTCACATATGTTTATTCATAAACCTGATTACAGGTTCACAGTGCTATGAGTGAAAATTATTACATGTTCATAATATTACTCATAAAACTAGTTTCATGTACATATGTTTATTCATATAACACATTATATGGTCAAAATGTTATGTGTGAACCTAAATACATGTTCACAATATTATGCATGGACCTGGTTTAATCATCACAAGGTTTTTCATGAACCTGATTACACATTCCCAATGTTATGCATGGAAGTAGTTTCATATCCATAAGTTGGTGCACATGATGAATTTCATGTCCTTAACATGATGTTTGAATTAATTCCTACTTATACTAGTTCACAATGTTATAAACAAAAGTGCATGCCATAAATTCCATGTCTTATTTCTTTGTCCTGATTTCATGAATTTCGATCTAAATTATCTTATGATACATGTATTATGAACTACCAGTCCTTATTATGATCTATTATATGAATGGTATTATCTTAATGTGTTATGCTAATTTTTGTTCCCATTTTCATGTTATTCTTAAACATTTCCTTGATTTAACCTTACTTAGCATCTGAGCTCACCCATTTATTATGATTCTTTTCTCAAGGTTATGAAGAATATTTTTTGGTATAAGTAATAAAGGTGGAGATTTTTATGGGTATTGAGGAGTATATTTCCCTAGTATTGAATATTTTCTTAACAATTTTTAAAGACACTAACCTGTTATGGTCCTAGGGCATGTATTTTGTAATGTACAGAATATTCATCTAAAATGATGTAATATCCATGTATGCTAATCTTGGGTGGCTATAGATGGCATCAAAGGAAAGTTTTATTCAACCTTTTGAAACATGGAAGAGAATACATTAGTGTTATCCCTAGGTATATTTCTAAGGACATGTCTAGTGATGTATTTGAGGATAACTATAAGAACGAGCTAATGTTTCAGAAAAATTTATTGGAATTTTGGTAAATGAATGAGTAAGTGGTTTCCTAAAAATGGATCCTTGTATGGATAGTATATGTGGATGTGGATATGGCACATGTGTATCCTGGAGTAACAAATCTGAAAATATTTTTGACATTGGGTAATTTGATACATGACAATAGGCATTTATTCACTCCTGGTTTGACACACCCTATGGATATGCTTTGAGAATTCATGAAATTTTCACAAAACATTATGATGGATTTAAATAGAAGTTGGATATGAATAACCTAGGATAAAAATAAGGTGTCATATATTATGAATGATTTCATAATTTATTAATTTTATAAGTAAATTTTAATGACTATGTGGTTTGGGACAACCGGGCCCCGGTGACAGCACAAACACCCCGCCGTAACATGGTCGTCAGGTCCCGACCTACCAGGTACCACCAGTTGCCCCGCAGACACGTGAGGCCCACCCCAGGGTCCACCCACGTGCCCGAATGGGTTATATGACTAATGAAATTCCCCACAGGCCAACACATGTCCTTTCCAGTGTGCTTTATCCTCACTCACACACACCCTGAGAAACTTTCCAGAGGGTCACCCATCCTGATCACTACTCCAAGCCAAGCACGCTTAACTGTAGAGTTCTAATCAGATGGGCTTCCCAAAAGGAAGGTGCACTTTGTTGACATGAGTCATATCATTTAGTCTTTTAAGCATGTATCATTTGGGGATGTTACATTCACCCCCCCCCCCCCCTTTAGAGCCAACACCCTCGTTGTGGGCCCTACATCTCAACCCAGGCAGTGCAATTCACTTAAGGATGGGTACCACCTCTGATACCGAACGGGTCATATGACTAATGACATTCCCTACAGGCCTACACATGTCCTCTCCAGTGTGCTTTTTCCTCACTCACACACACCCTGAGAAACATCCCAGAGGGTCACCCATCCTGATCGCTACTCCAAGCCAAGCACGCTTAACTGTGGAGTTCTAATCAGACAGGCTCCCGAAAAGAAAGGTTCACCTTGTTGACATGAGTAATATCATTTAGTAATTTAGCCCTGTATCATTTGGGGATGTTACGTTCACCCCCCCCCCTTAGAGCACAACGCCCTCATTGTGGGCCCTACATCTCAACCCAGGCAGTGCAATGCACTTAAGGCTGGGTACCACCTCTGATACCAAACGGGTCATATGACTAATGACATTCCCCACAGGCCAACACATGTCCTTTCCAGTGTGCTTTGTCATCACTCACACACACCCATGAGAAACTTCCCAGAGGGTCACCCATCCTGATCACTACTTCAATACAAGCACGCTTAACTATGGAGTTCTAATCAGATAGGCCCCCGAAAAGGAAGGTTCACATTGTTGACATGAGTCATATCATTTAGTCATTTAACCCTGTATCATTTTGGGATGTAACATTAACCCCCCCCCTTTAGAGCACAACGCCCTCATTGTGGGCCCTACATCTCAACCCAGGCAGTGCAATGCACTTAAGGCTGGGTACCACCTATGATACCAAATGTGACAACCAGGCCCCGGTGACAGCACAGACACCCTGCCTTAACATGACCGTTGGGTCCTGACCTACCAGGTACCACCAGTTGCCCCGCAGACACGTGGGACCCACCCCAGGGTCCACCAACATGCCCGAACGGGTCATATGACTAATGACATTCCCCACAGGCCAACACATGTTCTTTCCAGTGTGCTTTTTCCTCACTCACACACACCCTGATAAACTTTCCAGAGGGTCACCCATCCTGATCACTACTCCAAGCCAAGCACGCTTAACTGTGGAGTTCTAATCAGACAGGCTCTCGAAAAGGATGGTGCACCTTGTTGACATGAGTCATATCATTTATTCATTTAACCCTTTATCTTTTGGGGATGTTACATGGTTCCACATTATGATAACTATTTCAAAATATATGGATTTAGTCAATGTCTGGAAGACAAAGGAACCACATTAATGGGGATTGTGAGGGAAAATGCAATAATTGTTCTGCTAAATATCGAACTACTACAGGGGATGAAAAAAACATCATTGATATACACTAATAGCTATCTCAAGATACAGATCATGATGAACTTACATGTAAGAATATGAGGGAACATATTTCTATTGAGTCCTTCATGAGGCAACATACACTGTCTTTCAGTGGGTATCTTGATCCACTTGTTACAGAACACTTGATCGGTAGGATTGAAAATATATTATCTTCTCACCAGTGTTCTGATAATGAAAAATTCATTCTGTCTATTTACCAATTAGAAGGTGAAGTATTAAATTAGTGGACTCTCATCAGGAATATGTGTATGCAAGATGAAATTCAATCCATGGATTGGGATGGGTTCCAGAACATATTCATCAATTATTACATTACTAATATTCATTATATGATTACAGAAAAAGAGTCACTTGATTTAAAAAAAAGGATAATGAATCAGTTTGTACTTACGAAGATAATTTAATATGACTGGTGAGGTACACTTATGGTATTATCATCCAACCTAATTGTAATGTTGATAGGATCATGTGTGTCCTTAATCAAAGTCTTAGAATGGTATTATCCATAAGATAATTTAGTATCTATGAAGTGATTTTGAATTGCTAAATCATATTTAAAATGAAGGATGGAGTTACATATCAATCTCACGGTTTAAACTAGAAGAGTAAGATGGAGTTTAAAGGGTAATATAAAAATCATAGAGAGAAGAAAGAGTTTATTAATCTTTGTTTCCAAAATTGCGGGAAAGAGCACTTAAGAGAGTGACTAAAAGGAAGAAGAAGGTGTTTCAAGTGTTGGAAGCCTGGATATTATGAAAAATAATGTATAGGTGATGACAAGAGGAAATTAAATGAAATGGGTGGAGAGAAACAGGACAGGATTAACCAACCACAATTTAGTTTCTCAAGTGCATGGATTTGGGGGATTATGTGAATAAATTACCTATTCCAAGTGATAATTTTGATGATAAGACACTACAAAATCTAAGATAAATGTTCAAAGGGAATTCTTATGTAATCACAATTAATGAAGTGAATAGTCAAAATTAGGGGAAAACTTATCACCCCCTCCCATAGTTGGGATGTTCATGTTTTATTTTTTTGAATAATCCATATGATAATCTTATTGTTAGTCCTTTAACGAGGATTCATATGACAACATCCCTCTACATGAATTTTTGAATAGAAAAATTTCATTTATTTTTCTATTGGTGTCAGGATAAACCCATGTATATAATAACATATCTATTGTATTAGATAAGTTCATATTATAAGGAAAAAGTGGGAATTATATTCTACAAGAGTTATAATGTTTACCATTTACGAAAATTTTAATTCAATATTCAAATAATTTTTCGAAGGTTAATGTATTATCTCACCAAATGAGGACTCATTCATATTGGACAACCTATTTCTTTATGGTAACTAAAGACATATAGAATGACTTATCATGATCTTAGGATCTATTAGTACTTCAATAATGAAAAAATGTTCGCACTCACTTCTTAGGGTGAAAGATGAAGTGGAAATATATCAAGGAATAAAAAAAGGGTTGAGATTGTGTATATTAAAGGTAATAAAATGATTTTATTATAACTTTTCATTGATATTATTCAACTATAGGGAAATAATCATGAAAATGAAAAGGTTATCCTAGGACCACTATTTCTCATGAATCAAATGGAATCTTAGATCATCAAATATTTATAGATATGTGTATGTTAAGTTTCTTTTTACCATGTTATCTATCACTATATATCAGAACATGATGGATATATTTCTCTTCCATTTCCATATTTTCTTTTGAAACCTAGGTTCTCTTATGTAGAAGACTAGTTTTACATTACTTTATGTCAATGATATGTTTCAAACATTCCCATTTTAAAAGAAGACTTAGTATAACTTTTTATAATGTGGCTTTCCATGAAGGAATAATTCAAGTCTTAATCCTTTGACAACCCAGATGAATTTTTTTGGTGAAATAAATTTTATGGTGGTATAATGTATCACACCGATAATTTGTGATTTTTTTGAATTAGTTTAATCTTTTGATATTTTTCTCTTCAAACAACATTAAAAATAGTTTATTTTTATTAACTCACTAATTTAAACATTCCTTTTACATGGAACCGAGTTGGAGTAAATTACATTAAACATAAAATTGGAATACATTATATGCAACACTAACTTGTCTTACTTTACACAAATCACTAACATTGTGTATGTTACACAGAACACTGAGTTTCTATGAAAAATCATTTAATTGTTATATTTCATTAAACAAGATATTTATAACAAAACCATTAAAATTATTAATATAAATAGAAATAAAAAAATTTGAAATATTTTTTAATTTTTTTTATTGATAATTAAGCACATAATATTTTTGGTAAAGGCCTTATATGTTTTAAAATATTAATTTCTCGAATAAACTAGTTTTTATGTCCTTATATTAAAAATAATAAAATTAATTTTTAGACACATTTATAAATTCAATTTGATAAAATAAACTTCTATTTTTAATTTTTTATTTTTATGTTATCCTTTGGATAATTTTTGATATTTTATAGAGAAACTTCATTTTTGGATGAATAGAGAAAATAATAGATTTTAATTCAAAACAACATTTTCATCTAATTTATTTAAAAAGATAAATTAAATTTTAATTTGGTTTAAAATTTAAATTTTATCATATGTTTACCAAATAATAATATATAGGCCATTTTAATCAATTTCAGTCTGGAATGTGGTTTAAAAACCTTGTAAACTTTTGATCGTTTTTACATTAAAAACCCGTTGTGTCGTCCCGTCAGTAGGGATAAATTGAATTGAATTTCTTTCACTTATGTGATTATAATTTGTAAAAATTATTTCTATATTTTGAATAATAATAATTCATAATTACTATAAATCTCAACTTAGTTTAAAAAAAACTATTACTGAAAGTGATTAATATCAATTGCAATGGTTAATAGGAAAATTAGTTGAAAAAAGAACCCAAACATATATTTATGACCCATAATGACCAATAAACTTTTAAAACGCCAATTTTATGGACATTATTGGGACATTAACCTTACATTATTGAGTTGGGTTGGATTGGTTTGACTTTTGTTTGTAAAAATATGGGTACACGTAACTTGTTTTCAAAAATTCCATATGCGTCCTTTCCCTTCTCTATAAAAGTGTGACATCTCCCCCCTCATCTGTACACCTGTCAGACCACATAGGTTCATAAAATATCATCCCAATACACTTAACAAAATACCACCCAACTAATTGAATCATTTTTTTTGTAGGAAATCAATCCACATAATCCATTCGAAATAAACCAAATGGAGTTTCTCAATAATGAGATAATGCCTTCTCTTAAGCTCTATTCTTTTATTTCCTTTCTATAAACCTAAACTATATTTATTACATTATTTTATAAAAAAATATTAACTTAAATATATTACTATTTTTTATGCTATGGGGTTGACCGACAATTACAAATTCATCCATATGATGGTTAGAAAACATACTGTTCATTTTTTCAGTGAACTTTGTCCTCACGAAAAGATGATTGTTTAATTTTTCATTACAACCCTTCATGATGGAAATTAGGATGAAATATATGTATATATATTTCATATATTATGTTTATTATTTAATTAGTATTTTTATTCCTTTTACAACACAACACTTTTTTAATTTCCATTAGGTTAAAATACTATAATTTTGTTTGAGGAAGTGTGGACTACTACCCCCTTAAAGCGATGTGATTCATTCACACACTACAAGGAATGAATTAAGGATGAGATTGGTAAAGTTATATAATAAATATTATATAGTAATGATAATGTAATAAATATTTCTATACATATATATATATATATATATGTGTGTGTCATTTTATTTCTTTCTTTCAATATGAAAATACAAATGGAAACAATGTTCATGAATGCATACGGCTTACCGTCTCTATTAACGGTGTATTACATTTCATAATTATATATTATATAAATCACTATAAATAAAATATAAATAATATAAATTATATTTATATCATGTTTTACGTTATGGTAATCATGATATAATTATATTGACTAAAGATAAAACAAATGAAGACACCTGTGAAGAACAAAGTGAATATTACCTGAAGCGAAACATTAACATAAAATTGTAAAAAATAGTGTAATATATGGTATTAATAAAAAAATATAAAGTATTAGATATAAAAATATTCTATTTTAAAATATGTATAGTAATCATACATTTATTATATATTAATCTTTTACCAGAATGATGAGAGTCAAGAAACAAGGTAAGGGGATTTCATCTCGCCTTTTATTTCTGTGAGATACATGCTTTCTTCCCAACCCATTCCTTTTATGTGGTGTGTATAATTTTGATTAATGTATTTTATGATTGTTATAAATAAATTTATGGGAATTTAAATTTTTATTATTTTATTTTAATTTATGGGTTTAAAGTATCAAAAGATACCAAACCAGTAAAATTGTTTTGTCTCATTATGCTTTCATTGAGACTCACGTTTGGTTATGCACCTAAATTATTTTTTGTGGTGTATATACTTCTATTTTACATGTTTTATCATGAATATAAATAATTTTATTTTATTTTATTCTTCATTAAATTTAATTTTCAAACATAAATATTATGATATCATGTTTCCTAGTGATAAGTGTTTATTGAAACAATATCATTTCTTTTCAAGGTTATTTCTGTTTATGAATTCTTTGATAAAATATTATGATACATATATCAAAAACACTCATGAGTTTCCTTATCCTATGTTTATTCAATATATATCCATCTATTAGAATCATACTTAATTTTTGTTAATTAAGATAATTAAGAAAATGTTTTTAAGAGAATTTGACCATATTTCTTGCTTCGGACAGAAATTTGTTTTATTACAAAGACTATGTTTTAAAAATAGAATTAAAAAATAAATTTAAATGATCCTTGAAGATAATTATAAATGAAAAATTAATTTGAATTTTTTTTATTTTTTAATGTTTCTTTTATGATATTTCAGATATATTTTCAAATATAATTGTTTTCAAGAATGACTTATTTTTAAAATTTATTTTAAATTATTTAAATAATTATTTAGATTTTTTCAAAGAATAAGGTTTCCAAAATTATTTCAATGATTTAATTATATGTTTCATGTTTTTTTTCAAGGAAATGGATTTTACAATATTTTATGTTCTAAAAATAATTTTTTTTAATCGAAAAAGTATATTTTCCTTATGAAATGTCTTCAAGACATATTTCAATACTATTTTCTGTCTACGATGACATCTGTGGATGTAACTCATGCCTCTAGGAAATTAACTAAAGGATACATTAACATTTTTTTATTAATGTTTTACTCTTGATGTTATAATGTTTAAGAAATCTTTTTCCCTTCCAAGAGTTATATTCTTTTGAAACTCACTTATCTTCATGGCGGTTTCATTGATGAAGTGATTAAAAAAACATTATATTTTAATTATTTATTATTTAAATAAATGTTAAGGATTCCAATTTCATTTCATTGGTTATGAATTTATGTTTATAAAACCTATGTCTTTTTGTTGTACATGTTATGATAAAAGTTTTATAATGTTGACCATGTATGAATACTATTTTTATTAGTTGGGTGGGACGTATATCTCATTCAAATTGATTGGGTAATGGTGGAGGAATCATGATCATATATGTTATGCATGAACTTGATTTCATGTTCCCTATGTCATGTGTGAACAAGATTTGATGTTCACAGTTTTATTCAGGGATCTGGATGCATGTCCATAAGTTTATGCTAGAACATGATTACATGTTCACAATGTTTTGAGTGATCCTTATTATGTGTTAAAAATATTATGAATAGAACTTGTTGTATTTCCATAATTTTATGCATAAACATTATTACATGTTCACAATTTTTTTCATGAACCTAATTACATGTTAACAATGTAATGCATGGACCTGATTTCTTGTTCATAAATTTATGCACAAACCTCACTACATGTTCAAAAGGTTATACATGGACCTGGTTTTACATCCATAAGATGACGTGGGGGCCTAATTTCATGTCCATAACATAATGAGTGAACATGTTCCTACTTATACGTATTTAGAACATTAAAAAAATGTGCATTCCATAAATTCCATGCCTTATTCATATGTTATTAGTTCAAGAATTATTCTCTTAATTTCCATATGATTTATTTCTAAGGTACTAATAATCATTATTATGGTCTATAATATACAGGTTATGATCATCAAAATATAACCTTGTGTTTAATAACCTTTTATTCTTGTTATGCTTACACAATTCCTTAATTTACCATTACTGAGCATCTGATCTCACCCCTTTTTTATGTTTCCTTTCCACTAGTTATGAATAATGGTTTTAGGTAAAAATTAAAAAGCTCAGTATCTTTATAGGAGTTATTGGTGATGTTTCATTGGAGTAGAATATTGTGTTTCCATGTTTCCAAATCCACTAAAGAATTATGGTCCTTGGGAATGTATTTTTAAAAAGTACTGAATATTCATCTAAAATGATGTAATATCCATGTATTTTAATACATTGTCATTATAGGGTATATTTTAAGATATTTTAGAATCCCTATTTTATTGAATTAAAGGTAATTTTAAATAAAATATTTATGTTCAATGTTTCGGTTTGAAACCCATCGTTTTAAATCTTATATGCCTTGTTTTTAGAAAGCCTTGTTTTTTTAGTTTTTATAAGGAAATGTAGTAAAACATATTTCTTGTTTAAAGTATTCACAATCTTTTAAAATTGAAACATATTTTCCATATTTTATTTAATATAACTTTTTTATCTCTTTTTTAAACCAAATTTCATATAATCCTTAGTCAAATCCTACAAGGATGATTTTTTTCACTTGTTGTTTGAACACCAATGTATGTCTGTGTATGTATCTATCTTATTTTTAATAAAGTGCAAATATTTGGATCCTATTTATGGGATATTCATTTAGTTCATTTAACTATTTTTGTATACATGGTGAGTGATCAAGTTTTATGAGGATATGTTCGATACATCTGTTGGTTTGTAGTTTTTATACGTTATGGCATGTATATATTCATCAATTCAGATAGTTGTTGTGTTTATTCATAGATTTATTTATATAATATGATTTTTTTATGTGAGTGTTGTATTTATTTTAATGTTATTTAGATTTTTATTTAAATTTTTCCCTGTATGTTTTTATGTTATTTTAATTTCTTATTTTATATGTCTAGACATCTAATGTATGGATAAGTATTTTCAGATTATTCTTACTTTACACTTGTGGATTATATTATTATATTAGGGAGGAATCATTCTTAAGTTCATGGTTTTGGTACCTAGGAACTATTTTCATTCCCTTGGGGATCGATTACACCCTCCTGGCCTACTAGAGAGCTAGTTTGGGTGATGTGTTGGGTTATATTAGGCCAATTCATTAAATCTTACCACATTTGATAGAAGATTGTACTATTGGGATGATCCTAATACATGAAAATTTTCATTAGAATTTTTAGTTTCATTTTGGTCAATATTCATTAGTCTATCAAGCTTTAATAGAACTGTATATAAAAACGATTGTCCATAGTCAATACAAAAGGTTCCCTACAAGACTCTATATAAGTGACTATTTCATTTACATTAGTATTGTTTATATTTGAGAGAGTTATAAATAATCAAGATAAGACTATGGTAGGAGGCCAATAAGATGTTTTCATTGATCCGGGGGTATTTCTTTACCAATTTGGGAATTAAATTATCAAATGTTGTCTAAAGGTGATTAGCATTATAGTTTTTCATGGGTCACTTTTTATTATTATAGGTATGGAATTGATTATATCCTCAACATTTGAGGATGTTGGAGATGTATTCATTGAAATTTATGGGACCATTTAAGATATTGGATTGGATCAGTGTCATGAATTACCATTTTTCACTATCTATCAAGAACCATCCTGGTCGAAAAATCACTTGGGAATTGAGTTGGCCCGTGATATATCCAAGGAACATTCTCGATGTCCCCAAGAAGGAAAATAGTGTTAGAGTCTCAAACCATATCCATTGTGAAAAATTTACCCCTCTCAATGAAATACATTTCAATTAAACATTCAATTATAGAAATCAATGTAAATAATGATATATACCATAAACAAAACAATAATGAAAATACAGTATCACAAGAATAAACCAAAAGGATATCCAAGCCACAAAGGATGATAAATAAGCATCCCAAAAAATAAAACATGAAACCAACTATTTTCGATCATCATCCATGTGACCCACAAACACTCCACACATATCAAAAATAACCACCTTAGATATACTATAACACCAAATCCACGAACTAGAGCCATGTAACCTCAAATAAAACATTTGAACTACATAAACTAAATGGTGTATACAAGGTTTGAGAAACACATACCATATTAGGATTTCACTGAAGATCCTATACTGTTACATTCAAAATCCAATTCATTTATGATAGTTTGAAATAAAGTCTAGAGACTATCTTTTTCAAGCATACCTACATAAAATCTAATAACACATATATTTTAACTAAGAACATTCCATTTTTTCTCTTTTAAATGAAAATAACCAAATTGAAAATATTTCTTAGTCTCATGAATCTATAATAAAAATACCCATTTAAAACATACATTTTAAAACCACTTTAGATATATTATTTTCAAAACATTTTTATAATACATTTTATAAAATAATTCAATATATAAAAATAACAATATAAAACACCAAGGAATCAAATCTTATAAAAATAAATATATAAATCTTGTATAAGGGATTTATGGTGATACATTCACAAATAGATCAAGGTTACACAATAGAAAAATCGTTATATCCAATTAAGAGGGTCTCACACAACCTCACCATTTGTAAAATCACTCAAACATTTCAAGAAGACATTAATCAAAACCCTTCTTTGAATTCCATGAAATTTACACTTTTTAAAAATCCATTGAAAACCGTCCATAACAAAAATGACAAAAAAATCATTATACCCAATTATATAGGGTCAATAATTTGGAGCAAATGTCACTAATTATTCTTATTAAAAAACATATTTTCTATAGAACCATTTATAACAAGGTCATCATGAATGATTTTTTATAGGGTCTTTTAGGTAAACCCATACATCTTTAAATTAGTAAATTATTTATCAAGTTTACACTATTTGTAAGTATATCCATAGTATTTCTTCAAAAATTTAAAAACCATATAAATCTAAGAATAGTAATATTTTCATAAATTAGAGATACTCCAAATTTCTTTCAAATACATTCCTATATAAATTAATCAATATTTTTCTGCCTATATGTCCATCGTATCATTTTCATTTCTGCTACAGTTATTTTTTAATCAATATTTCCGATAAAAGGATAACACTACCTACCATATATAATAGATGCTCTAATAACAATCATATAATAGCTACCCTTAAATATAAATGGAATTTTATAATCACAAAGCACCCCAAAATCCTTTCACAATTTTATATCCATGTTTGAATCCAAGGATTTACATCTACTTTAATTCACCTATCACATTGAAAAAATTAATTTAAATATAAAAAATGACCATATTTTTGAAATATTTGGTCTCAAAATATCACATTCATAACATTAATTGAAAATTCACTATAAATAAAACACTCCATGTATTATAGCATATCCACATTAAAATGTATACATTTTGATTTCAAAGTCTCTCTCCGAATGTTTAACATTGAATTTATAGTGTCTTTGTATTATATAAAAATAACTATTATGTCCATAAATAGAATAAACATACAAATATCATTTTAATTATGTTTAATATGTTTATTTCTGATAAAAATGTTTTGGATTAAATATAAATCATGTTGTTAGCCCTTAATATTTAGAATTTTTTTGTGTCATCTATTTGAGTTCTAACACATGAAAAAATCTCTCTATTCATGTCTTGTATGTGTATAATATATTCCATATCCACCCATGTTATTTTATTGATTTATATAAAACACATTTTAGAACATTACCTTATTTCACTTCAAAATTAATGAAAACTATATATTAATATTTTTATATTTTTAAATAATAAAAAATAATACCTCTAATAAAATAAATTACTTCTTTGGTTGAACATATAAGAATAAATCCAAAATAGGTATCATAAAAATAATTTCCCTATAAAATCTATTATCCAATAAATCTATCCCAATGTTTTAGTTTAACACTCATAATATTAATACATCTATAATTCCCACAAAAAATATGTAAACACTATTTCTATACATAGGTTATAATAAACTCTTATTCCATTCATTATGAATTTTATTTTATTTTGTAATCTCATTAAATCACTTAGTGAGCTAATAAATACACAACTCTTTAGAATATTGCTTTACTTTAATGATGATGTTATGTAACCCAACTGGGTTGATAACTTCTATCCATCATAATGCCTCTTTAACCTGTAAAGGTTAATAATTTTCAATAATAATTGTAATAATAAAACTGTAAAGACAACTAATTTCATGAGAAATTTTTCATAATTTTCTTTGGTATTTTACGAGTATGCAGTTCTTGACGGCACCTGATTCTGAGGCCCGGTGTGCCTGAAATAAATTTCTGGAGTTTAGCTTGAGTATGTTCAGTGAACGAACGGGCGAGTTTTCCTAACTTTTGAACCGGTGCTCAGAATCGAAATTTGAGGGCACCGATGAAACCGCAGCGCTGGTAATTGCTAAGGAACACCTTTTCTGGAGTTGTGTTTGCTCGGGTGAGGTTATTTAAAAAAGTGGGTTAACTAAGGAATGAAATAAAAAATTTTGCAACAAATTTTATTTTCTATTCTAAGTAGTATAACCCAGGCATGGTGGTTGGAGTGGGACCCACTAATATCCTAACTCCACTAGGTAGTATATTAGTGAAGTGGGGCCCACACGATCCCCACCCCATCAAATCCCTTTAACCTCCCTCTCGTTCATTTAATTTGTAACTCACCCACACCCTAATTAAATGTCAAGTCAACTCCACCGGTTTTTATTCCACATTAAATACATGATAATAAAACGCCTAATTAATTGGATAACGCGCGTTAATTAATTTGGTGAATTCATTTTGAATTTAAAATTAATGTTGGTGTGTGTGTGTGTGTGTGTGTAAATAAAAATAAGACAACATCTTATTTTATCGTGGGGAATTCCCTGTGTGGAGGAGAGAACTCTTGAAGATTTTCTTCTTCCTTCTTGAAGAATGTGAAGAACACCGAAGCTTCAACGAAGAACGCCGTCTCATATTGGCATCTTCCTTCCACGTCGAAGGAAGTGAGATGTTGCTTCCTTCTTCAGGTGAACACCAATGACGTATACAGTGTCGTCTTCCGCGACACCGTCTTCCACAACGTCCTTTACCATCGATGATCCTCGTTCGTTGACTTCATCGAGGTAGGGGTTTGAGTTCAAATTTATTGGATTAAATTTGTGTTTGCTTGACGAAGATATTTTATTGGGCTTCCTGTTATCTTTATAACAGGAGGAGGTCATACCGCACAAACACGGCCAACCCTCCTCCCACTTTGTTGTTGAATTCATTGCGGCTCGAACGAAGGCGATGCGGTGCAACGACACCGCGCAGAATCAATGAAGAACACGGTGAAGATGCGAGGCGCTGTCGCGCTGCGCCGTCGAGGCCGAATGAAGCCACGGCCGAATTAAGGCCGTGGCGAAGGGGCGCGGCACCGTCATGACGTGCTGGTCGGAACAAGGCCGTGTCCTTTAGCCGCGGTGGAGCAGGGTGCGCCAGCTGGAACCGGCAGCCTCCGGCGCCTCGGAGGAGCGGGGCCACGGGGTCCCGCGGTGGAAGCATCGGCCGGCCAGCCGAGCTGGCCGATCGAAGGAGCCAGGGGTCATAACCTTCAACTGGCAGAGGATCAGCCCCCACGTGGGGGCTGCAGTTTCAAAACAGTGTGGCAGCGCCCCCCCCCCCCCTTCCGCGACAGCTCGGGTGGCCTAGCTGTCTGGCCACGCGGGCCGCGCCCGCGCCAGTCCAACCCGCCGCCCTGGCCGGACCAGCCACATCGGGCCGGGCCGCCCGGGCCGGGCCACGCCCCAAAGGGCCGGACCCGGTTCGGGTTGCCCTGTTCGGGCTGACCCAGGGGGTCTTGGGCCAGGTCGGTCCGGGCCCAAAACCCCCAATTTTGGGACATTTTGGTTCAAACGCCCATATCTTGGGTTACAGACCTCAGATCGACACACCGTCAGTTGAGATGAGATCCTTGGGTCGAGATGGTCGTTTAGGTATATTACACTCAATGTTTCGGAGAACTTTGTGTATGGCTGGGTTGGTTCAAACACAAAACCAACCGGGACCTCGGAGCGGAAACACTTATAACTTGAGCTCTGGATGTCCAATTGACGTGTCCTCAACTTTGTTGGATTCCTCTTAGTGAGAAGAACCTTTTCGCTTACTTTTCTCGAGGTTTGGACACAGTTGGAGTGTGGTCGGGTTGTTTTTGACTTAAAAACCAACCAGACCCTTGGAACGAAAAGGCCAATAACTCTGAGACCAGGCATCCGATTGACGCGTCGTCTCTCACTTTGAGTTCCTTTCATCGAGATGGAACTTTGAAATACATCAACATTGAAATACGTGTCAGTTGATGAATCGACCCCCTTGGCTCGTGGAGCGGACCCTCTGGGAATCGAGCATGTTGTGTGTGGGAACCTTAGAGCTGGCTACGACTGTGACAACGATGAAGACTGCACAGAAATCCTCTGTGGGTTCAGCAGCGATGAGGACTACACTAAAATCCTCCATGGGTTCAGCAGAGACGATGACTGCACTGAAATCCTCCGTGGGTTTGGAAACGATGAAGACTACACTAAAATCCTTCGTGGCTTCGGCAGCGATGAATACCGTACTGAAATCCTCCGTGGGTTCGACAGCGATGACTACTGTTCTTTTATCCTACGTGCGTCTGGATGTACTACTGTTCTTGCATCCTACGTGGGTCTAGCAGTATTTTTCCTCTATTGTAGTATCCTACATGGGTCCGAAAGAGTAGCTGGTTTTGTATTCTATGTGGGTCCCAGCTTAGATGAATCGGTGGCTACTTCTGATCATCTCTATCACCTTACGAAGAAGTTTACCTGTCTGAGCTAAGTCTTGAATTTCAATCATTATCTTCAATATGACTGACTTGCTTTCCTGTGTGGATTGGGTTTTACTATCCTGTGTGGACGTGATCGAACTTGGGCTCGGATGTTGGAGCCGAACTGGATTCGATGACTTAGGTAGATGTATGGGCATATACCTAAGTAGTGTTGGATGTTACTACATGTTTGTATCTTTCCTTTGTGGATTATCCTTTGTGGCTTCTGGGAGACCTTTAGGGGTCTTGGGGTCCCTACTGAGTAGCGTATACTCACCCCTGCATGGGATATGCCCGCACTACGTTGTGTTGGATGTAGACGATGGACAACATTGTTCGTGGTTGATACTTGTAGAGCAAGTCGGTACCTGGAGGTGGACCACTGGGCGGGACATACACGGAGCAGACAGCTGGACCCGAGGAGCTGAGGAGGCTATCTGTACCCACCCTTCAGGTGGGACTTCCATTGGATAGCTCGAAGTTGCTTCTTTACTTTTAGTTGTTGTACTTTCATTCCAGTTGTACTTTACGTTCAGTTTGGGTTGGTATTCTAGCCCATTTACTTTCTGCATTTACTATTGTACCCAGTTTTACTTACTGTATACTTCTGTTTCCTTACTCTGTTGTGTTTTTTTACTTTATAAAGGTAATTCCTCCCCCTTTTTATCGAGATTTACACCTTGGTGCTAGTCTCCAGCCCCTGGCCTATGGGAGGCGGGCTTGGGGTAGTCACGACATGAGTCCCGGGGACTGGTCGTGACAAATTGGTATCAAAGGAGTTCAGTTCTACAGCAGAACTCAGGACTCTGATCATTCTTCTATGTGAAGCAATAGTGTTAAGGGTATTAAGGGTGGTTATCAATCCAAGGATTCTAGTGTTGGTGAGGTGGCCAACGTATCCATACACCAGGACCCTGACCTCTGATTTCAGACTCAATGCATGAAAACATTGATTGCATGTGTGTTTCAAAAGATTTCTTCTTGATTAAGTTGTGTTTATTTCACCAGGTATACTATTTTGACCGTGCCGCACCTGTTTCTTTTCAGGATGGCCCCACGATGGCAGCCAGCTAGGGTTCCGAGTTTTGTGTGAGACGACAGCCCACCGATCGATGAGGCCTCGATGTAGGGCCCTTTTTCAGCGGAGGCACCAACGGTACCTCTACCCGTCGAGCCACCGATGCTACCAACCCTAGCCGCTGAGAGTGCACGTCGCCTAAGTGCACTGCATGAGTTTTAGCGTCAGAGAACACCCAGGTTCCATTGGCAGACATACCCTTAGGCAGCTGAGGATTGGCTGGAGGCTGTATTTAGAGTTTTCAGGTTAGTGGGGACACCAGCTAACATCATGGTGATCCTTGCAGCGAGCCTCCTGCACACGATAGCAGGCAGATGGTGGAGCTTGATGCTCTAGGTGTACGACGAGGCATCTATCCCTTGGACAGACTTTGAGAACCTCTCCCACTCAGAGTTCGTCCCAGCCACCTTCCATGCGGTGTGCATCCAGGAGCTACTACAGCTGCGGCAGGGCAGCATGACGGTTTCCCAGTACTCGGCGAGATTTACCGATCTCTCACGATATTCGACGGACATGGTATGTGACCCATTCTTCCAGTCCCAGCCCATCGAGCAGGGACTGCTGCATGAGATCATGGCATCGATGATCTCCCTCAGCATTCCGACACAGGCAAGAGTACTGGAGAAACCCCTTCTCATAGAGAGTTTTCTTGCTGATCCTACACAAGCAGTGAGACCTACCACCGGGCGGCACGTGGCAGAGTCGTCTGTAGCTGGTAGTCGATGGAAGTCACAGGGGTCCAGGAAGACCAGACCATCAGGAGGACGACCTTAGGAAATTGGCTCAGAGGTGCGGGGATCACGGCACAGATTTATCCTCCCGAGGAGCAGACAGTGCTACGCATGCGGCGAGCAGGGCCACCTGGATCGTGACTGCCCGACCCGGCGTGCAGAGGAGCAGCAGACGGTTGAGGGGCCACCCAGGCAAAGGTAGAGTGTCGACCGTGGCGGTCCGCAAAGAGCAGGAGGACGAGGCAGGGGAGATGGCCGAGCAGAAGGTGGTGGGAGACACTTTGATGCTTTACCACCAACACCACCAGGAGGTCTAGGCCGACCACATGGAGCGAGCAGGCAGAGGCATGCTCAGCTTCAGGCAGCGAAGACCAACGACCACGGCGCACCCGAGATGATTCGAGGTACTATCTATGTCTACTCCACCCTTTTTGTAGTACTTCTAGACACTTGATTGAGTCATTCTTTAATTTTTGTTTCCCTTTTTCGGAGCTCAGAGATTCCGACGGAGCCGTTGGCTCGATCCTTACGGCTAGAGACTCCAACGAGAGCAGACTCGATGATTACGCACTGGTTCCGGCAGTGTGAGCTTACTATAAGAGGCGAGACCTTCGGCTAAGATCTTATTGTAGTGTCATCGAGGCCTTATGAAGTCATCTTGGGCATGGATTGGTTATCTACAGTCCATGCTCAGATCGACTGTATTAGGCTCAAGGTGCGGTGTGTTTGCACCGATGAGAGCAGGTTCACCTCCACCGGCAGGAAGGGAACCTTTGCAGCATAGGATGGAATCACGCAGAGGAGAGGACAACCCATCACTCACCAGTTGGCTAGCCTCATACTAGGATTAGTTGACGTGCAGAGTCCAATTTTTCCTGTAGTGGTGGATTAGTATGCAGACGTTTTTCCTGACGACGTTCCAGGGCTACCTCCTCCCTAAGAAGTAGAATTTTATATTGACCTGTACCCCGGGACAACCCCAATATCCACTCCAGCATATCGAATGGCTCCCTTTGAGCTTCGAGAGCTACAAGTACAACTAGAGGGCTTGCAGAACAAGGGCTCACCCTAGGCTTCCCCGATATTGTTCGCCAAGAAGGCAGATGGGAGCTTGCGACTGTGTGTCGACTATCATCGCCTGAACTAGGTGACCGTGAATAACAAGTATCCTCTATTGATGATTGACGACTTCTTCGATCAGATCAAGGGAGAACGGTGGTTCTCAATGAGAGACCTTAGATCAGGCTATCATCAGTTCAGAGTTCGGGATGAGGATGTCTAGAAGATGGCCTTCAGATGTCGGTATGGCCACTATGAGTTCTTTGTAATGCCTTTCGACGTAACTAATGATCCAGCAGTGTTCATGGATCTCATGAACAGGATCTTTCAGCCATACCTCGATTGATTTGCTGTGGTATTCATCGACGACATATTGATATACTTGACCACTGAGGAGGAGCATGCCTACCACTTTCGGGTTGTACTGGACACACTCTGAGAGCACCAGCTTTATGGTAAGCTCTCAAAGTTACAGTTCTGGTTACGTGAGGTCCACTTCTTGGGACACATCATCTATGAGGTGGGAGTTCCAGTGGATCCTGCGAAGATCGAGGAAGTGCTAGCGTAGGAGCCACCCAGGAGAGTGACGGAGGTGCGAAGCTTCTTGGGTCTAGCTGGGTACTACCGGAGGTTTGTGCCAGACTATTCCAGAGTTGTGGAACCACTCTCTGCTTTGACGAAGAAGGGGAAACCCTTCGTGTGGTTAGATAGATGTCAAAAGAGCTTCTAGAAGCTGAGACTGAGGTTGACTAGTTCACCAATCTTGAGTCTACCAGAGGAGGGAGTATGGTACGTAGTCTACTGCGATACATCGGGGACTGTACTTGGATGTGTCCTGATGCAGGAGCGGGTAGTGATCGCCTATGGGTCACGACAGTTGAGGCAGTATGAGCAGAACTATGCTACCCATGACCTGGAGTTAGCAGCAGTGGTCTTCGCTCTGAAGATGTGGCGACACAATCTGATGGGTGAGCACATTATAGTCTACTCTGACCACCAGAGTCTTAGGTACATCTTCTCGTAGAAGGACCTGAATCTGAGACAACGGAGATGGCTCGAGTTCCTCTAGGAATATGACTTTGAGATATTCTATACTCCTAGGAAGGGGAACGTAGTAGCCGATGCTCTTAGCAGGAGGACGGGCATTCAGAATCTAGGGTATGTGAGAGAGCATCTAACCGCTTTGCAGAAATCCGTCATGGATAGAGATGAAGCAGCCTTTCTTCAGTCACTCACAGTCACTCCTCCACTTCTTCAGCGGGTCAGAGAGGCACAGCGTGGGGACGTTGACTGCGAGATGCGGCGTGCACTGATATCCTCAGGATAGGCACATTTTAGAGACCCGAAGCTTGACGTACATGAACATTACATTACTTTCGCGGAATACTTAGTACATAACAAAAACACACACACAAGGATCGTAATAGTTTAGTGTCTTTGGAAACTTGGAATAAAATCTTCTATTCGTGGTGAAAGATCTTCAACATCTCCCATAAAGATCTTCTTTTTTTTACCTAAGACCTTTCTTTATATCCTGGGGAAAAGAAAACATAAAAGGGTGAGCTCAAATTCTCAGTAAGGGTATAAAAAAGAAATATCAATCACATCGTATTCATAATAACATAACATTTTGGAAATCATAACCTGCAAAAGAGAGCATAATTTCATAAAATGGGATAAATCATGGTAGTGACATGTAATCACAATAATCATAACTTAAAACATGAAACTCTGTGGCATTCACACATAATCATAGAGAATCATTTCTTGTTAGTCAAGACTCATTGCCAAGACTATCTTAGTGGACAAAGTCCCTTTCTGAATCGAGTAACCCTCGTTTCAGTACTGTTTCACTGAACCGGTATAACGTACCATTCCAGCCATGTCTATCTCATGAGATATAAAATCTTTACCCAATGCATTGGAGGGAGATATAGGTCCCACCCATCTTATAATGAATCCTTTCTTATGTGTGCCACATAATCATAAACCATACATCATAGCGTAACCCATGTAATAAAAATGGGATTCTTAAACAACATGACATCATAAAACAATTCATATAAGATAAACGAATTCATAAAAATATTTCCATCACAACATAATCAAATCCATGTAATAATAGGGATAAAAACAGAACCCTTTTATTATCTTAGATGGAAAATAATTTTGATAAAATACTTGAACTTCATTCTTGAGGAAAATATCCTTTCTACTTCAAAAACACTTTTCCTTTCTTAACATGTCATACAATTTTAAAATAAAAGAGGTTGATTAAAAATAAACTTGAATACTTGTAAAGGAATCTTCTTGGAAATAATGTTTTAGAAATCCATTCATGCCGTATATGTTAAAAAAAACATTCTTCGTACCTTTGTCGGAAAAGTCACAAAGTACCTCGTACGAAAAAACGACAAAAGATTCATTTCATATTCTTTACTAAAAACTCACCGAAGGGTAAAATTGGATTTAAACTATTGTATGTGGATGGAAACAATATTACATATTGAGGGAACATGGATGTGGATGATAAAATACACCCCAGTAAATACTTACAAATAAACAATCTCAGATAAAAATGAGATTGTGATATTTCCCTTACCTTAGGTCCGATTTGCTTCGTATGTGTCCGAACCTCCTGTATAATTATTTATATAATGTCATTGACTTATTAAAGAATCATATTCATTGTTATGATATCATATATGGTTCACTTATGACATTATATTACCCGTTCTTTTGTAAATTCCATGTTAAAGAAGCGTTTTGGGTAAAATCGTTTCATTTATCGTAGGTGTTTTGACTTGTTGTTCTTGAAATTATTATTACTTATATCATCATTTACTTACTTCCAGAATATAAAATATGATTTATATATCATATATATTCAGTATATATATATATATATAAGATAGATAAATGAAATGAAAAACACCGTTCATGGAGACGGTAGTCCGTACGTACGAATGAACGCTGTTTTCCTTTCCTTATTGTCTTGAATAAAAGTAAGTAGATGACATACATATACATATATACATAAATCCAGTAGCTTTATAATGTCATATATTTCATTATTATTTCTTATATATGCTTTTTAATCATTCTTAAATGGTTAACATGGAGATTGAATCTCATCGCGTCGTGGAGACGGTAGTCCGTACGTACGCACGAGCGATGATATCGTTCCCATGGTCGTGGAATTGTGTTGAAGTGTATGTATACTATTTCAGTATCAATATCACTTTATAATAATCATATATTGTTACTCATTACACCATTATACCAATCCAATTAAGGTGGTGACGGAAAATATATTACACCACGGCGTGGAGACGGTATTCCGTACGTACGCACGCGCGGTGATTTCATTTTTTCGTAGGATGGATAGAAGGTGAATTAGAGTTGTTTCATATTTAAAATAACATATCAGTATATAATAAATACTGATATTATTACTTTATCATGAAACAACTAAAGAAGAAGAATTTGAAGAAGAAATAAATTGAAAAGATCGGTAATGGATATTACCTCTTCTTTGAAACGCCTCTTTGAATCCTCCACTTAGGGAACTAAGATTGGTCTTTGAAGAAGACCAGGACCTCTAGGATTATTCTAGGGAAGTGGAGAAGGGATTTTGGCAGGGGTTGTCCGAGATTGAGTGCTCAAATTGGTGTGAGGAGGAGGGGGAGGAGGTACCCTTTTATAAGGGAGGAGAGGGGCACCTTAGGAATATCTCAAAATATTATTTTATATTAAAGTGAAAATCGGTTTATAATGGTTCCAAAGGGTCTTATTTCGAAGCTAAAGTGGGGATGGGTCGAAATCCTATCATCCAATAAGATTTAGACAAGTTTAGGGTATTATTTTAACCTTATCAATTAGATTTAACTCAAAGTTAAATAATTTATCTTTTACTGTGTCTTTTTGTTTTCTTTCACTATATGGTTAATACACTTACTATAACATGCCAAACGAACCCCAAATTGTTTATTATTAATATATATATCCTTATATAAGTCATTTGGCCTAACCATAGATTTTTAGGAATAAAATAACAATTAATAATATATAATATTTTATTTAAAAACTATTTTGTGTCAATTTTGACACTATTTGATATATGATTTTTGTGAAAGTCATAACAGAATTATATGTTCGAACAAAGTTGATTAAATCAACAATAATATATCATAGTAACCTAAAAAATTAGTGTAATTCATAAAAAGTCTCAAATTACATTCATTTGAGCATTTATAACATCAATTATGTTAATATTTCCTTAAAAGGGGTAATTACTGCATCATCGTTGTGTCATAAATAAATTAATTTATTTAAAGTCTAAAAATTATAAATAAAATATCATTATGTAGGAAATCTTATTAGCTTTCTAATGATTATTTATAGTCTAATTTATCTTATGTATAACCCCATATTAAAAATGTTTTATTTATTAAACTTTGATTTTAACTATTTTAACTATTCATTAAATAAAATAATATTAAATGTCATAATCTAATCCAAGTTGACCTAAATGGTCATATAATATTCATAAGGTTGTTTTTGGTCGAATTAAACTTATCCAATAGAATTAGGACATGTGTTAGGGTAATAGTAATATCATATTTACCCTTAGTTACCCTATTTACTATTAACCGTGGTAAAAAAAAAGTAAAAAGTTACTATTCACCAAAAATTATTTTCATCTCATTGAACCACATTTTAGTCCTTGATATTAACCGTGTCTGTCGGATTTTCGAAATTTCATTCACAGAAGCGGTAAAATTATGTTTTATGCAAAATTCAGTTTTTAACCTACCACTTAGTGGTTTCACTATTCATCAAAAATTGAAAGTTTTCAGAAAAATGCCAAAATTTCATCCTAAGATATATTTCATATTCTGAATTCAAAAATGAAGTCTATTTTACCAAATTCATAACATAGAAATTGCATTAATTAATTTTATAATTAAATCCCGCTGTTAAAACAAATAGCATGTTTTTAAGAAACAATATCTATCAAAAGATTGACACTTGATTATGTCTGGTTTAAATGTGAAATTACATCCAATGACCAACATTGTATTAAATTGTAAAAATATATTCTAAATATACTTTAAAACCAATCAAATTAATGATTTATCACTATTAATTATTTCGATTAAAAAAAGTTGTTTTTAATTATAATTTAGTAATTTTCACTATTCATCAGAATATGAAAGTTATCCGAAAAGTACCAAAATTTCACCTTAGGCTAAATTCGATACTCCGAATCCAAAAATGAAGTCCATTTTGAGAGCTAAAATTTCTAAAATTTAAAAAGTGGTTATTACTATTCATAACGGCTAGTTTTAATAATATTTTAATAGCATATCGTTGTTTCGTGAAACTCAGTATTGCGTACTACACACGCTATCGAGGAAGGTTGCGATTGCGTGTAATGAAAGTCAAGTCAAGGATGCGTGTTGTGCAAGATACTTTTTGTGTTGCGTACAACACAAGACATTAGTGAAATTAAAAAGAATATTTTTCATAAAATCTTGGGCTGTTACATTCTACCCCCCTTAAAATGAATTTCGCCCTCGAAATTCGTCGGGGTTATAAATGGTTTACTATTCGAAAGTTTCTTTAATAGAAACCCACATCGTAAAAAGAAATACCAAAACCAATATTTTAAAACAAAAGTATGAAACTTAATGGTTACCCAAATAAACTAATCACTGGGTTTCCACATAGGTGAAAATATGGATATGGAAGAAAAATCTAACCATCATGTTCTGATGGAGAGTGGTAGAGAACATGGCTATGAAAAAGCCAACAATCACAAATCCATAAATTTGTGACGATCTAAGGTACCATCCAATTCATCAGGTATAAGATCACTAGGACAACATTTTTGGTTTTCAAGATCATTTCCCTAAAGTTGAAAATTTGAATTAGAATAAATACTTTCTTTATTTTGGTACAATGTCACTGTTGTTCATGCCTTGAACAATTTCCACTTCATCTCTTAAATAAATGAAGTTGAATTTGTTATTCGTGAAGTGTTAGCAGATCATGTGATAGAATGACGAGTCATTCCATCTGTCTCAAACAAAAGGTTAGAAAAAATTATATACATAAGTCGATCTATATTGAGATTGATCACATATGGTTCCTAAAATGGACTTATACTTCATATATCATACTTCTTAATATAAAAAAACTAGTTTCTACTAAACAGGGACTTCCTGTAGGCCAGTGGTAGGCGATAAAGGCCAGTCGCACTTCGGTTGTGGGTTCGATTCCCATATCCTTGTCCGACGTGATGGGCTGTCGCCCGTCCTGCAGGTTTTCCTTTTTCTAAAAATACATTACTATAACATCCCATCAATAATATCGAAAAAAAACTTCTATCCTTAAACAATACTCACTTATGTCTAACATAATCCATTTCAATCTTTAGGCTTATCCATAATACTGCAGTCCACTCTCATAACATAGTGAAAACGATTACCAGAGATTTAATACCATAGTTGATCCCCATATATCATAAGATATGTTTTGTTGGTCACATTCCAAACATTCAAAGTCCTTAATCATGTATTCTCTTGAATACCTTAGTGAAAACATGAATGCAGTTTAAAGTTAACACTTTCCACATACCAAAATCCTCAAAATTCTATATACTCAAACCATGATATCACTTAGTCCTTATAAAAATCATGAGCTCATGAATACTATTAAACATTTCATTTTCTAGTTTTCCCTTCATTATGCGCATATCATCTTATTTCCAAAAAATATCTCAATCACTTTGAATACCACATCAATAAATATTGCAATACTCAATGATTCAACATTATTTTGGAATCCCATTACATAAACACTTAATCATTCCACCACATCGTTGTCATATTCAACATTGCCAATAATGATCTCATGTGACTTCCCTTTGTCCTTTGCCTTCAGTGGTTTCTCATGTTGATCATCACTAACCCTTGGATTAGGGCATTTATTAGCATAATGCCAAATTTCCTTGCACTTGAAGCATTGAAGTGTTGGTGGTGCGTTCTCTGCAGTGTTTTCTTTATTCACATCATTAGAAACCCTTTTTCCATTACTTCGACACTCAGCTGCTCGATGAACTTCTTTTCCACACTTAAAACATTTTCTAGTCCCTTTAAGACAATCTCCACCATGCTTCTTTCCACACATTATGCATAAGGAAACATTCATCTTCTTTTCACCATTATTCTGAGATTTCTCCTTGAACTCCATCTTTCGTTTCTTGTCAAAACCATGAGATGGATATGTAACACCAACATCCATTTCTACCTTGATAGCACAACACACAATTTCTTCATAGCTACTGAAGTCTCTTATAGCTAATTCCCTTCGAAGACTTGGTTTTAAGCCACTGAAAAATCGATCAACTTTACTTTCAGGTTGGATGATAATGCCAGATGCATACCTTGCAAGTCTTGCAAAATTCGCTTCGTATATTCCAACAGATTTATCATACTTTTTCTTTAGTTCAAGAAACTCCTTCTCCATCTTTGTTCGAAGAATACGAGGGAAGTACTTATTGAAAAATAAGTTCTTGAACTCGTCCCATTCCATGGACTCAATCTCATCTCTTTGCCTTGTATTCTTGATAAGATTCCACCATTGATCAGCTTCACCTTCCAAACGATATACTGCTAAGATGAATTTATCATGTTCAGAACATTGAAGAACTGAAAATATCTTTTCAGTGGTACTGATCCATTGTTCAGCAACAAGTGGATCAGAAGACCCACTGAAAGAAGGTGGACGTTGCCTTATGAAGGACTCAATAGAATATTGTTCCCTTCTCTGCTCATTTGGAAGTCCAGAATGATTCATAGCTTGTGTAAGTATAGCAATAAGATTTTTCAATCCATCTCCCATAAAATTTGTTCGTTCAGGAGGACAATCATTGCATTGTCCATTGCATTGATCAACACGGTTCCTTCAGGTTCCAGTCATCGTCTAAAACCCAAAAAGAATAGTGTGAGAGGCAAAAATCATGCTAGGGAAAACAACATAATAAAGGGGGAGTACCTTCAATATCTAACATCTTAGGTTCAATTCTATGATCGTTAGCGTAGTTCTAGTACTATAACCTATACGTATACTTAACCTTAGGGACATCCCTAGACATACCGTAGAAATATCTCTAGGGATCTCACTAACGTTTTCGCATCCTAGTTTCCAAAGGTTGACTAAACCTTTCCTCTGATACCAACTGTAGAGACCCGAAGCTTGACGTACATGAACATTACATTACTTTCACGGAATACTTAGTACATAACAAAAACACACACACAAGGATCGTAATAGTTTAGTGTCTTTGGAAACTCAGAATAAAATCTTGTAATCGTGGTGAAAGATCTTCAACATCTCCCATAAAGATCTTCTTTTTTTTACCTAAGACCTTTCTTTATATCCAGGGGAAAAGAAAACATAAAAGGGTGAGCTCAAATGCTCAGTAAGGGTGAACAAAAGAAATATCAATCACATCGTATTCATAAGAACATAACATTTTCGAAATCATAACCTGCAAAAGAGAGCATAATTTCATAACATGGGATAAATCATGGTAGTGACATGTAATCACAATAATCATAACATAAAACATGAAACTTTGTGGCATTCACACATAATCATATAGAATCATTTCTTGTTAGTCAAGACTCATTTCCAAGACTATCTTAGTGG
Organism: Viscum album; assembly: GCA_963277665.1. Classification (NCBI taxonomy): domain Eukaryota; kingdom Viridiplantae; phylum Streptophyta; class Magnoliopsida; order Santalales; family Viscaceae; genus Viscum; species Viscum album. Next base: position 1,502,759,745 of record OY728132.1, read on the forward strand.
ACAAAGTCCCTTTCTGAATCGAGTAACCCTCATTTCAGTCCTGTTTCACTGAACCGGTATAACCTACCATTCCAGCCATGTCTATCTCATGAGATATAAAATCTTTAACCAATGCATTGGAGGGAGATATAGGTCCCACCCATCTTATAATGAATCCTTTCTTATGTGTGCCACATAATCATAAACCATACATCATAGCGTAACCCATGTAATAAAAATGGGATTCGTAAACAACATGAAATCATAAAACAATTCATATAAGATAAAGGAATTCATAAAAATATTTCCATCACAACATAATCAAATCCATGTAATAATAGGGATAAAAACATAACCCTTTTATTATCTTAGATGGAAAATAATTTTGATAAAATACTTGAACATCATTCTTGAGGAAAATATCCTTTCTACTTCAAAAACACTTTTCCTTTCTTAACATGTCATAAAATTTTAAACTAAAAGAAGTTGATTAAAAATAAACTTGATTACTTGTAAAGGAAGCTTCTTGGAAATAATGTTTTAGAAATCCATTCATTCCGTATAAGTTAAAAAAAGCATTCTTCGTACCTTTGTCGGAAAGTCACAAAGTACCTCGTACGAAAAAACGACAAAAGATTCCTTTCATATTCTTTACTAAAAACTCACTGAAGGGTAAAATTGGATTTAAACTATTGTAAGTGGATGGAAACAATATTACATATTGAGTGAAAATGGATGTGGATGATAAAATACACCCCAATAAATACTTACAAATAAACAATCTCAGATAAAAATGAGATTGTGATATTTCCCTTACCTTAGGTCCGATTTGCGTCGTATGTGTCCGAACCTCCTGTATAATGATTTAAATAATGTCATTGACTTATTATAGAATCATATTCATTGTTATTATATCATATATGGTTCACTTATGACATTATATTACCCGTTCTTTTGTAAATTCCATGTTAAAGAAGCGTTTTGGGTAAAATCGTTTCATTTATCGTAGGTGTTTTGACTTGTTGTTCTTGACATTATTATTACTTATATCATGATTAACATACTTCCAGAATATAAAATATGATTTATATATCATATATATTCAGTATATATATATATAAGATAGATAAATGAAATGAAAAACACCGTTCATGGAGACGGTAGTCCGTACGTACGCATGACCGCTGTTTTCCTTTCCTTATTGTCTTGAATGGAAGTAAGTAGATGACATACATATACATATATAAATAAATCCAGTAGCTTTATAATGTCATATATTTCATTATTATTTCTTATATATACTTTTTAATCATTCTTAAAAGGTTAACATGGAGACTGAATCTCATCGCGTCGTGGAGACGGTAGTCCGTACGTACGCACGAGCGATGATATCGTTCCCATGGTCGTGGAATTGTGTGGAAGTGTATGTATACTATTTCAGTATCAATATCACTTTATAATAATCATATATAGTTACTCATTACACCATTATACCAATCCAATTAAGGTGGTGACGGAAAATATATTACACCACGGCGTGGAGACAGTATTCCGTACGTACGCACGCACGGTGATTTCATTTTTCCGTAGGATGGATAGAAGGTGAATTAGAGTTGTTTAATATTTATAATAACATATCAGTATATAATAAATACTTATTTTATTAATTTATCATGAAACAACTAAAGAAAAAGAAGTTGAAGAAGAAAGAAATTGAAAAGATCGGTAATGGATATTACCTCTTCTTTGAAACGCCTCTTTGAATCCACCACTTAGGGAACTAAGATTGGTCTTTGAAGAAGACCAGGACCTCTAGGATTATTCTAGGAAAGTGGAGAAGGGATTTTGGCAGGGGTTGGACGAGCTTGAGTGCTCAAATTGGTGTGAGGAGGAGGGGGAGGAGGTACCCTTTTATAAGGGAGGAGAGGGGCACCTTAGAAATATCTCAAAATATTATTTTCTATTAAAGTCAAAATCGGTTTATAATGGTTCCAAAGGGTCTTATTTCGAAGCTAAAGTGGGGATGGGTCTAAATCCTATCATACAATAGTATTTAGACATGTTTAGGGTATTATTTTAACCTTATCAATTAGATTTAACTCTAAGTTAAATAATTTAACTTTTACCTTGTCTTTTTATTTTATTTCACTATATGGTTAATACACTTACTATAACATGCCAAACGAACCCCAAATTATTTATTATTAATATATATATCCTTATCTAAGTCATTTGGCCAAACCTTAGATTTTTAGGAATAAAATAACAATTAATAATATAATATTTTATTTAAAAACTATTTTGTGTCAATTTTGACACTATTTGATATATGATTTTTGTGAAAGTCTTAACAGAATTATATGTTCGAACCAAGTTGATTAAATCAACACTAATATATCATAGTAACCTAGAAAAGTAGTGGAATTCATAAAAAGTCTCAAATTACATTCATTTGAGCATTTATAACATCAATTATGTTAATATTTCCTTAAAAAGGTTAATTACTGCATCATCGTTGTGTCATAAATAAATTAATTTATTTAAAGTCTAAAAATTATAAATAAAATATCATTATGTAGGAAATAATTTTAGATTTCTAATTAATATTTATAGTTGAATTTATCTTATGTATAACCCCATATTAAAAATGTTTTAATTATTAAACTTTGATTTTAACTATTTTAACTATTCATTAAATAAAATAATATTAAATGTCATAATCTAATCCAAGTGGACCTAAATGGTCATATTATATTCATAAGGTTGTTTTTGGTCGAATTACACTTATCCAATAGAATTAGGACATGTGTTAGGGTAATAGTAATATCATATTTACCCTTAGTTACCCTATTTACTATTAACCGTGGTAAAAAAACGTAAAAAGTTACTATTCACCAAAATTATTTTCATCTCATTGAACCACATATTAGTCCTTGATATTAATCGTGTCTGTCGGATTTTCGAAATTCCATTCACAGAAGCGATAAAATTAAGTTTTATGCAAAATTCAGTTTTTAACCTACCACTTAGTGGTTTCACTATTCATCAAAAATTGAATGTTTTCAGAAAAATGCCAAAATTTCATCCTAAGCTATATTTCATATTCTGAATTCAAAAATGAAGTCTATTTTACCATATTCATAACATAGAAATTGCATTAATTAATTTTATAATTAAATCCCGCTGTTAAAACAAATAGCGTGTTTTTAAGAATCACTATCTATCAAAAGATTGACACTTGATTATGTCTGGTTTAAATGTGAAATTACATCCAATGACCAACATTGTATTAAATTGTAAAAATATATTCTAAATATACTTTAAAACCACTCAAATTAATGATTTATCACTATTAATTATTTCGATTAAAAAAGTTGTTTTTAATTATAATTTAGCAATTTTCACTATTCATCAGAATATGAAAGTTATCCGAAAAGTACCAAAATTTCACCTTAGGCTAAATTCGATACTCCGAATCCAAAAATGAAGTCCATTTTGAGAGCTAAAATTTCTAAAATTTAAAAAGTGGTTATTACTATTCATAACGGCTAGTTTTAATAATATTTTAATAGCATATCGTTGTTTCGTGAAACTCAGTATTGCGTACTACACACGCTATCGAGGAAGGTTGCGATTGCGTGTAATGCAAGTCAAGTCAAGGATGCGTGTTGTGCAAGATCCTTTTTGTGTTGCGTACAACACAAGACATTAGTGAAATTAAAAATAATATTTTTCATAAAATATTGGGCTGTTACACACATGATGGATTCTCTGTGGGAGGAGAGCACGTCGTTCTTTTTAGAGGAAGTACCATGGTACCGACTGCTTTACAGGAGGATGTGCTGAGGGAGTTTCATACTTCCCTTTAGCGGTACATCCAGGAGTCATGAAGATGTACAAGGATATCAGATGACAGCACTGGTGGCCGCGTATGAAGAAGGCTGTAGCTGATTTTGTTTCTCGATGACTCTCCTGTCAGCAGGTAAAGGTGGAGCACCAGGTACCAGTAGGCTTGGTGCAGCCCTTGGAGGTCCCGGAATGGAAGTGGGATGTGATATCTATGGATTTCATGACTGGACATCCATGTACTTTCAGAGGTCACGACTCCATTTGGGTGATCATCGACCGACTCACCAAGTCGGCCCACTTCTTACCCATCAGAGAGAAGGGATCAGTGGATTGCTTGGGAAGCATATACGTTCAAGAGATTTTACGGATTCATGGTGTGTCATCATCTATTGTCTCCGATCGAGATGCTCTCTTTACTTCCTGGCTTGGGAAGGGGTTTCAGGAGGCATTTGGTATGCAGCTACGTCTGAGCACCGCCTTTCACCCTCAGGCATATGGTCAGACGGAGAGGACCATTCAGTCTCTCTAGGACATGCTCTTTGAATGTTTCCTTGACTTTGGTCGCAGCTCGGAGGACCAGCTACCCTTGGTGGAGTTCGCGTACAACAACAGATACCACTCCACCATCGGGATGGCACCATACGAGGCATTGTACGACCGACCTTGAAGATCACCTCTGTACTGGATAGACCCTGGAGAGTCAGCACATGTGGGACTAGAGATGGTCCAGGCCACGATAGAGAATGTCCAGGTCATCCAGGAGCGGATGAGGACAACTCAAAGCTGGTAGAAGTCTTACGCTGACAGGAGGCAGAGGCCATTGGAGTTCGAGGATGGCGACCACGTTTTCTTACGGGTCTCACCTCAATGTGGATTACGGAGATTTTGCTGGGGCGGCAAGTTATCTCCATGATTTATCGGACCATTCCAGGTTCTCCACAAGATAGGTGAGGTGGCATATCGCCTGGTTCTACCACCTCAGTTGAACCGGGGGCACGACGTCTTCCTTGTATCTCAGCTGAGAAGATACGTGCATGTCCCGATGCATATCATCGACCATGTGGAGTTAGACATTGACGATGGGGAGAATTTTGCGAAGGTCCCATTGGAGATCAAGGATAAACAGGAGTGGGTCCTACATGGGCGTTCGATTCTTCTAGTGCGCATCAGATGGCAGCACAGGAACCTCCAGGAGAGCACTTGGGAGCGGGAAGCTCATATGCGTGCTCAGTACCCCCATTTGTTCCCCTAGTGTGTTATGTATCATTACTGGGACATAAAGTTCTGAGGTGGTAGTAAAGTAAAGACCCGTAAATTTCAAGGGAAATTTATTCTTAATTTTCATAGAGATTTTATGAGTATGCTGTTTCTGACGGAACCTGATTCTGAGGCCTGGTGTGCACAAAATCAATTTCTGATGTTTAGCTCAGGTACATTCAGTGAACGAACGAGCGGGTTTTCCTAACTTTTGAACTCGTGATCAGAATTGAAATCTGAAGGCACCGATGAAACCGCAGCGCCGATAATTTCTTAGGAACACCTTTTCTGGAGTTGGGTTTGCTTGAGTGAGGTTATTTAAAAAAGTGGGTTAACTAAGGAATGAAATAAAAATTTGTGCAACAATTTTTATTTTCTATTCTAAGTAGTATAACCTATGCATGGTGGTTGGAGTGGGACCCACTAATATCCTAACTCCACTAGGTAGGATATTAGTGAAGTGGGGCCCACATGAGCCCCACCCCATCAAATCCCTTTAACCTTCCTCTCATGCATTTAAATTGTTACTCACCCACACGCTAATTAAATGTTAAGTCAACTCAAGCAGTTTTTCTTCCACATTAAATACATTCCAATAAAAAGCCTAATTAATTGTATAACGCGCGTTAATTAATTTGGTGAATTCATTTTGAATTTCAAATTAATGATGGTGTGTGTGTTTGTGTGTGTGTAAATAAAAATAAGACAACATATTATTTTATCGCGGGGAATTCACTATATAGAGGAGAGAACTCATGAAGATTTTATTCTTCCTTCTTGAAGAACACAAAGAACACCGAAGCTTCGACGAAGAACACCGTCTCATATTTGCATCTTCCTTATGCATTGAAGGAAGCGAGATGCCGCATCCTTCTTCAGGAAAACACCGACGACCTAAACGGCGTCGTCTTCCATGACGCCATCTTCCACGACGATCCTCATTTGACGACTCCATCAAGTTAGGGGTATGAGTTCAAATTTATTGGATTAAATTTGGGTTTTCTTGATGAAGATATTTTATTAGGCCACCTGTTATCGTTATAACAGGAGGAGGTCGGACTACACGAACACGGCCGATCCTCCTCCTCCTTTGTTGTTGAATTCATTGGGGCTCGAACGAAGGCGGCGCGGTGCAATAGCACCGTGCGGAATCAAGGAGGAACACTGCGAAGAAGCGCGCCGCCGTCAAGGGCGAACGAAGCCGCTGCCAGAGTCGGGCCGCGTCGAAGGGGCGCGACGCCGTCGCGCCGCGCCATAGAACGAAGAAGAGGCCGCGGTCAGAGCGGGCCGCGAAGGAGGAGCGCGGCACCGTCGCGTCGCGTCGGTTTGACAAAGGTCGCAGCCTTTGGCCACAATGGAGTAGGGAGCGGCGGCCGGAACCGCCGGTCGCCGACGCCTCGGAGGAGCGAGAACACGGGGTCCCGCGGTGGCGGCACCGGCCAGCCTGCCGGGCGGGCTGATGGGAGGAGACGGAGGTCATAACCCCCAGATTGAAAAGGAGCAGCCCCCATGTGGGGGCCGCAGTTTCAAAACTGGGGGGCAGCGCCCCCCACCCTTCCGCGACAGCTCGGGTTACCGAGCTGTTTAGCCACGTGAGCCGCGCCCGCGCCAGGCCAACCGGATGCCCAGGCTGGGCCGGGCCAGGCCATGCCGCGCCCACCAGGTCAGGTCGTGCCCTAAAGGGCCGGACCTGGACCCGGTTCGGGCCGACCCAGGGGGTCTTGGGCCGGGTCGGTCAGGGCCCAAAACCCCATATTTTCGGACAGTTCCGTTCAAACACCCTTATCTTGGGCTATGGACCTCCGATCGGCGCACCGTCAGTTGCGATGCGATACTTGGATCGAGGCGGTCGTTCCAGTATATTACACTCAAGGTTTCGGAGAACATTGCGTATAACCGGGTTGGATTGAACACAAAACCAACTGAGCCCTCGGAGCGGAAACGCTTATAACTTGATCTCCAGGCATCCGATTTATGTGCCATCGACTTTGTTGGATTCCTCATAGTGAGAAGGACCTTTTGGATTACTCACCTCAAGGTTTGGATGTAGTTGGAGTTTGGTCGTATTGGTTTTGAATTAAAAACCAACCGGGCCCCTATAATGAAAAGGCCAATAACTCTCAGACCGAGCGTCTGATTGATGCGCCGTCTGTCACGTTGAGTTCCTTTTTTTGCGATGGAACTTTGGGATACATAAAATCTGGACTATGTGTCAGTTGATGAAACAACCCCCTTGTATTGTGGAGCGAACCCTCCCGGAATCAAGCTTGCTGTGTGCAGGAACCCTAGAGCTGGCTGTGACTGTGACGACGATGAAGACTGCACTGAAATCCTTTGTGGGTTCGGCAGCGATGAAGAATGCACTAAAATCCTTTGTGGGTTCGGCATCAACGACGACTGCACTGAAATCCTTTGTGGGTTCGGCAGCGATGAAGACTGCACTGAAATCCTCCGTGGGTTCAGTAGCGATGAAGACCGTACTGAAATCCTCTGTTGGTTCGACGACGATGACTACTGTTCTTATATCCTACGTGGGTCTGGAAGTACTACTGTTCTTGCATCCTACGTGGGTCTGGTAGTATTTGACCTCTGTATTAGTATCCTACGAGAGTCCGACAGAGTAGCTGGTTTTGTATCCTATGTGGGTCCCAGCTTAGATGAATCAGTGGCTACATCTGATCATCTCTATCACCTTACGAAGAAGTATACTCGTGTGAGTTGAGTCTTGACTTTCAATCATTATCTTATATGTGATTGACTTGATTTCCTGTGTATATTGGGTTGTACTATCCTATGTGGACGTGATCGAACTTGGGCTCAGATGTTGGAGCCTAACTGGAATTGATGACTTAGGTATATGTATGGGCATATACCTAAGTAGTGTTGGATGTTACTTCATGTTTGTATCTTTCCTTTGTGGATTCTAGGAGACCTTCGGGGGTCTCGGGGTCCCAACTGAGTAGCGTATACTCACCCCTGCAAGGGCTATGCCCACACTACGTTGTGTTCGATGCAGATGACGGACAATGCTGATCGTGGTTGAGGCTTGTGGAGCAAGTCGGTACCTGGAGGTGGACCACTGGGCGGAACGTACATGGAGCGGACGACTGGACACGAGGAGTGGAGGAGGCTATCTATACCCACCCTTTAGGTGGGAATTCAAGTGGACAGCTCGACATTTCTACTTTACTTTCAGTTGTTGTACTTTCTTTCTAATTGTACTTTACTTTCAGTTTGGGTTTGTATTCTGGCCCATTTACTTTCCGCACTTACTATTGTACCCAGTTTTACTTAGTGTATACTTCTGTTTTCTTACTCTATGTCGTTTTTTTACTTTATAAAGGAAATGCCCCCCCCCTTTTGTTGGGATTTACGCCTTGGTGCTAGTCGCCTACCCCGGGCCTTTGGGAGGCAGGCTTGGGGTAGTCACGACACGGGTCCCGAGGACGGGTCGTGACAGAAACCACATTCAAACACTTTGTTAAACTAAATCGTTTGGGGGTCCACATTCAATTTTTTTAATGAAAATAAATTTAGTTAAAAAAATAAGAGAAACCATCCATTACTCCCCATTTGAAAAAATCTATAAAAACCAATACTACAGCCAATTCATGGACTAAATGGGTCCAAATAACTTTTAAAAAACAACATATATTTAAATTAATACATTGAAACATTATTATGATCACTCGTCACTAAAAAATCATTGTCTAAATGAAAGAAATTGAAATACCCCTTGATTCCTATTGAGATGTCAATTAAATAAAATTAAGTAGCTAATCCCCCATATCACAAATAATTATAATTTAATAAAATAAATTATCACCATGTACATAGTGTACTTTTTTTAAAATAAAAATATCTTAAATACCAACCATTGTTTAATGTAAATAAAGATAAAAGTTGTCTCATTTGATAATGAATTCCTAAACAAGCATCAATAGGTCCTCCTCAAGATCTAACAAGAAAACCCCTAGAATAAATCCCCATGAAATGTAATTATAATTAAATAATACCTTGGGATTTGATAAAGATAATAAAATCCAAGTTAAAAGTAAATAACTTGGAAGGGATAAGGAAGAGAATGAGAAACATAGGTTTAATACTCATGTCCCATCTGAAGCATGTAAACCCCATATCTCGAACTATCAGTCAATGAATCATTTATAGAGACATTATTCCTAAATTTAATTAAAATATCAAATTTATATTTTTAAATTGTTTCAAATGACTTAATTTTTTAATTCATAATTTCAGAATTCTCTTAGTATGCATTCTGATCCTTTTTTGAGAAGGAATGTTTTTATAAAATAATGATGTTTTCATGATACATGTAATTTATATGAATACATCATTATATAATAATTAAATAAAATTTTATAAATAAATAAAATAAATAAAATATTAATATATGGATTTAAAATATTCATTTGCAAATATTTTTTAACTTATAAACTTAGTTTCTAATTTTTTTGAACAAATTATAACGTCACTTTAGTTAAACAACTATTTTTAGTATTTCCATTGAATCAATTATTTTCAAGGCTATATTTTGTTTTAGATTTCCATAAAATACTTATATAATTGTTTTTATAAATAATCAATTTATTCCAATAAAATAATTATCTAATAAAATTTTATATTAGATGTGAATTTAATGCTTAAAAAATCTATTTTTTATAAAAATAATTTTTATGTGATTAAGTATTTTTATATTAAAAAACAATTCACTTATTTTATAAATTCTATTTGAACAACTTTTTTTAAAATTTTATTTTATAATTATAAACCAAGGTGAAGGGGTAAATATTAAATTTTTTCATTAAAATTGAATTTCATATTTTAAAATTAACTACCAAGGTATGAATAAATTAAATAAAATGTTAAAAAAGATAGAAAATCGTTGAAAAAAAATACATTCCCAAAATTAGTGTTTGAGGTTATTTTAGAACCAAAATAACTTATAATTATATATATATATATTCCATTGAATCATTAATAGTATCCTTACATTATTGAGAATGTGAGGGTCACTCTGAAAACTATGATTCTCTTCGATTATAAAAGTGTTATAGATTATCCTATTCAAGTCTCATTTCTGATTATAATTTATCCTTTGAAATATTAATATTTTATCCTTATATAACTATATGAAATGTTAAAAATATTCTTTTAACCATTTCATAGCAGAATACATTCATTTCGACACATACTTATAAGGAAAATTCAACTCCCCAACCTGAGTACTTATATCTACTTAAATCATATTCATTATTATCATTATTAAAATTTAATATAAAAGGAACAATATATTTCTATTTTTATTATTTATATTCATTAATTTCAGTATATTAATTCTATTATCATTATTTATCAATATATCGCATCTATTAAGAAAAACGAAACCAGTGTTCATTTGTATGTGCAGACCACCCTCACCTCGAGCAATGAAATTGAATTTTCCATAACCATGACCAATTTATGTTCACTATAATGAATCTAATGGGGAAATATTATGTTTATTAAATCAATTATATTATTGTTATAAAAAATTAGAGAAAAAGTAATGTTGTAATCTACAAATGTTCATCATTAATTCATTCATTTAAATTAATTGTGCTAAGAGAAAATATTTTATTTAAATTATGTAATATATTCACATAATTTATTCTTATTTTGATTGATTTATAATTCTTGTATATAACAATACTAAAAAATAAATTATATCATTATGCAATTTGTATAAGGATATCACACTAAAGACACATCATATCCTTTCATTAAATTAGGCTATGATCATGTTTTGGTTAGTGTAACCACCCACTTGAACTATAATCTAAATTTATATCATGAATGGATGTGGTTGAACTATTAATGTTACTAAAGAATATAATTTTTTTTAATAATAATTTTTTTTTATTTTGGAATTTTTTTATCAATACTTAATTTATCAATTAATAATACATTTTTCAATCAAGAAGAATTACCAAAACATGTTTGTTAACAATTTCTCAATCAACGATAAATAATAAAAAACATGTGAATGGAATTTGAAAAATAATTATTAATTATAAAAATTACCTATAATCACATTTAATGAAGTATTAATGGTAATATTTTGAATAGTAATGATTACATATAAGGCAATTGTGAAACTAAAGTAAACGATCAAAACTATAAATACATGATGTGGAAAATTGGTAGAATACATATAGATAATTACTATTTATAAATAATTTAATACAATATTGAAATGATTATGGTTATTAATTATTTTATTAAAATAACTATGTTTTTGGTACCCGAGGTTAATTTATTTTCATGGTAGTTTGTACTTGAGGTAAGAGTTTTTTCTCAAATTCCTCTTTTTCGGACATGTGTGTTTTTATAATCCTATATTCCATTATGTGGAACATATAAAACTAATTTGAGATATTATATCATGAGATTTATTTTTTATTGGAATTTATAGATCAATTCTAAGACCTTTACTTGAAGGGGATTTGATTTAATTTCAACCTAATCATTATGTGGGGTGTTTTCCATCTCAATTTTCATTCTTTTGGACTAATGTTATATTAACGATTTATTTTATTTTTTGTGGTGAATACATTACCATTGAATAATTTTTGTTTCCATTTTTCTCATGAAATTTATGGGATTTAAAATTCTCTGTTTTTATGAGTCAATTATATTCATTGGATTCAAGGGTTACTATAATCATTTCAAAGCTCAATATTTTTGATGGTGGAATAGCAAAATTTGTTTTTTTAAAGTAAAAGTGTGTTTAATTTTATAGAAAATACGTCCATGTATAAATAATATCTTGTTTTTTGGATGTGGAACAGATTCACCTAGGGAAAATCATCCTGAAAATGGTCGGTAGAGAATTAACTCAAGCATCACCCTGATGCATGATAAGGGGGCCTATGACTACACACCCAGAGAGGTACTAATAGTAGAAATTATTTATAATATTCAAAAATTATTAATTTAATTTATAATATTTTTTATTACTACTGTCTTTGTATCCTACCAATGAAAAATAAGAATCCCATTTACAATCTTTCATGGATAACTTAGTACAATTAAAGTACCATAACCCCTATATTTAATTTATGAGGGTTCATTATGTTAATTTGATGATACCCAATAGATTCTAACTTGATTAAGTGAATTTTAATAGATATCTACATTATTATATTGAATTGTAAAGTATTTTATTTTTTATATGTCATTATATCTTCAACAATGTTTTATTCAGTAAGAAGTTCCATAAGTAATCGTATGGAATTTCATGTTTACGCTTATTTGGATGGCATTGGTCTTAATCAGGTGATTATTGGGGACATAAACTATATATCCCTGTGATTCATCAATGGGTGTCATGATAGAAAATAAATTGAATTTTTGGTTATATATATCCCCATAATAAGATAGTGTATTGAATTAAGGCCTTGATAGAAATTTTTGGTGTCTTTATTTATGCATTCCAATATTATGAGATCAATGATTACATTTATTTATGACTTCATTTATTATCATGGATGTTGAATTCTCTCTATTTAAGATGATTATTGATTAATTTTTTTAATTTATTCCTATCTTTTAACTTATGAAACATTTACGATATAAAATATTTCACAATATATTACTCCTTACATAAATCTGAGCTCACCATTATTTATGATCCTTTCCCCATGAAGACTAGATGATAATTATCTGTAATATTAATAGATTTAGTATAATTTTTTAATCATGTTATCATTATTTTTTTATGTTTTATCATTGGATTTAAATTGTTATGTATGTATATAAATAGTCATCCAATACAACTAACCTATCGTATCCTATAGAAATGGTAGTATTATATACCATTAACGTAAGATAACTACCATATATAGGTTTTTGGAGTATTTTATGTTACAATTAGTATCAATGAATGTTTAGTTGTAATCGTAGAAATTATATTTAGAGGACCCAATTTAAATATAACAAGTATAATGATGAATCCTCAAGATTTATAGGTAACACTCTAGAAAACTAAATATGAAGTGTAATTAAAAAATCGATATCATTGGTTAATTATTTGTATCTAATTTTAGAATGATAGAAAATTATTGGAGGAGTAGGAAAAATATAATAACCTATATTAAATTATGGATATTACCCCTGAATAAGTTAATGAATCTATAGATGAGGCTAATCAGTTTATAACCATATTACGGAAGTTGGACATGGTGTGGAAAAATAATTTATCCTGCATTGATTGACTAGTTGATTTGAATCATTGTGTAACTATGATGGAAAACATTAGGGGAAAAAAACTATAGTGTTTATTGGAATAGCTAGTCCAGTGGTATCAAAATAATAGGTCAAGTCTTTAGAGAAGATCTTTCTCAGTTAGAGATGTTGTGAAAAGGAGGAACTCATCATGGCGGTCTACCGTATGAAGGGTGATGCAGACCAATGGTGGTTTCTAATTAAAAAATCTATATAAGAGGATGGGATAATGTTTTTGGAATGGGAATCCTTCAAGGAGTTATTCACTAAAAATTATTATCCAAAGATAAAAGAGAAGAAAGGGAAAGGAAAATCCTCAATCTCAAACAAAAGGAGGAACAAAATATTACTAAGTATGATAGTAACTTTAAAAAAATAACTATACATGTTTCAGGACGTGTATATTATATGGATATTTATATTTTTCATTTATTTATTGGGTTAAATTTTACCCTTTAAAAGAAGTAAGAATCCCAAATGTTTTCATCATATTAGGATATAGTCAAAATTTCCATTTAGAGGGATGATGATTTCTCTAGGAAATTTGTATTCAAGATAATTTAGCAGAATAATAGGATTAATTATGTCATATACATGAAATATTTTAAAGGTATGTTTCATTTAATGTTCATTGATGCATTGTTTTGGAGGTTTCCCAATGTTTTATGGAGAAATAGGTGAGGTTTCATGAATTGGGCTAAACTATGAGCCCAATTCGAGATTAAAATATAAATTTATTTTTTCATTTCTAACATTGTCATTTTTTAATATTTTTCACTCATTACAATTCCTAAATTTCCTCCCCTGACAAATTAAAACCAAAATTAAAATTTGGAACCTTTAGAAATCCATAAAAATGGTGTATTTTTGTATTTTATTTTTGGGATTGGGCCAGCCTGTAAGCCTATATCTAGTTTTAAAAATGGATTTTATTTATTTAATAGATTATTAAATATTATGTATTTTCTAGTGATTTTTAGTCTCACACAAGCCCATTGCACCCAGCCTTTTTCCACCCTATTTTGAGCTCATAGGCATCACGATTGAGGGAAAAACATCCTTGGATTCTTAAATTGTCCAGATTTGAGGAGGTAAGTTATTTCCATCATAACTCTTTCAATTCTTACTCATTTTCTCCCCTTTACAGGAAGATTCTTCTCATTTTCTTGATTTACCAAATGTCTAAAGGGAAGGGTTTCGATCCTAGAGTTTAACCATGGGTTTTATGAGTCATTTCTTGTGGTTTTAGGATTGATCTCGGTCCCTCTTGGTTCGGTAGTGGTGCGATTTTATTTTTTCAAAAAGGATTCAGGGTTTTTACTGATTTGGTAGGTGATTGTACTTTGTATGAAATAATTGATATGTATCTACTGTGTTTATTATATTTTCATGTTTTACCCATTGATTTGGTGCTGCAAAAATTGGTTTTAGTGGTGTTTGTAATGCAAGTGAATTTTTAGGGCCAACTTCATGTGAAATTTTTGTTTTTTCATAGAAATAGTTTATTTGTTGATTAAGGGATGCCTTTTAATTATTTATATAACCTTATTGAACTATATTAGGGAATAAAACACTATTTTAATGTTATTATTCATTGTTTGTTGCTGCGAAATTGGTTTTGGGTGACGTTTGTTTTGAAAATGGTTTTTCAGTACCAATTTGGTGTTGAATTGGGGTTTTTACATGGGTATTCTATGTTTTTCTTATTGGGACTATTTTATAAATCTTTTAATGAGTTTAAATAAATTTTTAGTGTGTGTTGGATACTAATTTTAAAATATGAGTATGAATATGGTGTTCAAGTTGGGTTTTCAAAGAGTTTTGGGTGGAAAACATGGAATGATTTGGAGATGTTGTTTTATTTAAACTCAAAGTGTTTTGTTGTGTGTTTTAAATGGTATAAAATGTGTGTAGATATTTTACTAATTTTATTTGACCAGTATTTTTTTTATATGAAAATGGATATATTTATCATTCTGAAATTGTTTGAGCTTAAAGGGGGAAGCCCGGGTATGATGGTGCGATGGATGTGTACTATTACAGCTAGTGCACCGGATGGGTTTTGTCCCTGTTTCACCTATAATTTGGATAAAAAACTCTAACTAATCTATGTAGATTATTATTGCATACCACTAGGTTATTGGTAGGTTCTCTACTAGTGGATCGTGCATGGTAATGGATTTTACTATGGTTACATTACATCAAGGTATGAGGAACATGGGGCGCGAGACTATCTAGTGCCTATAGGTGATCACAATTTTGTTTCTCGTCGTGTTTGTGGTATTTTCATATATATTGGGGCGTTTTTTCCAGTACATTATAGTAGCTAACACGTCTATTTAAATTTTTGAACATTCTGAAATCTTTATCTTGAAAAGTGTTTTCAATTGAAAGTTTCATTTATTGGATTTCAACACTACTTTTCTTTGCATATTAAAACTGCTTGATTTTCACATTGTATTGCATGCTCATTGGAATAATTGGGTGGTATCCTAATGGTCTTAGTCTCACACCCTACTTAGACCCCTTGGGTGTAAGTTGACTTGGTTATAATTGACTCAGGTAAAGGAAAGGATTAGGGTGATGGGGGTTCATGGTGTTAGTCACTATCCTTGGGGCGGAGTTGTGGAGGAGGTTGGGGGTGATGACCCCATGTCATGTAGAGTCCATAGGGATGTTTTTTTTTTCTGTTACATTATGTCTTTGGAAATTTTTCCTTTCATGTGAACTTATGTTTTCTGTTCTGGATTTTTTTATAAACCATGTTGATATGAATTTTGTAGATTCATTTTATCTAATATTTTTGATGTTTTATGCATACATATTCGGGTAAATATTTCCAAAACCAAGATAAATGATACCCGGGTATTTGTGCTAGCCCTTGGGGATAAGTAATTCTCTTTGTGCCTTGTCACAGGATGGATTTGGTGCCAGTATTGGTGGTGACCTGATTCGGTTCGTGATAAAATAATATCATAGGAGGTTAATGTTTTTGGGTTA
This sequence comes from Viscum album, assembly GCA_963277665.1. Taxonomy (NCBI): domain Eukaryota; kingdom Viridiplantae; phylum Streptophyta; class Magnoliopsida; order Santalales; family Viscaceae; genus Viscum; species Viscum album. The sequence goes on from OY728132.1 coordinate 1,502,776,113, forward strand.
TATTGCTATTTTGGGGCGAGTCGTGATAAACATGATATAGGATTGTCGGGGATCAGGGTTTTGGTTGTGAGTAGGGTGTCTGGCCTACACCTCTCATGGCAGACCTTAAGTCACCAGGGTACGTTATAATTTACGGATTGACTTCACTTCTAGGCGAGATGAGTGGGCTGCAGACCACACGTGGACATCTGGGAGAGGTGATGTAGTGGTTTATTTTATTACTGGAATGTGTTTAGATTATTTATACTTGATGTATTTGATTAAAGTTTTCAGAATTGTGGTACTGATTATTGTTTTGTGACTGTTGCATTTTGTAGCAACATGCATCCCCGGAAAGCTCCCACGCGCCCATGGGAGGAAGCTAGAGAGTGTTCTCCCAAACCGATTTATCAGAGGCTAGTCGAGACTGTGGTCCGGGCTGTCCAAGCATTGGGACAGGGACCAAATCCTACTCTTATTACAGCTAGGGTAGAAGAGACGGGTTCTAGAAAAGATAAATCACAGGAGTTTCTGAAAAATAAGCCTCCTACCTTCTGTGGAATCTTAGAACCCCAGGAAGCAGATGAATGGATCAAGAAGATCGAGTGTATGTTTGAGTTCCTGGAAAAACAGGAGGAGCTCCGGGTGAAGTGTGCCTCATTTCTATTGGAGGGTCTGAGTTGTCGTAGGTGGGAGTCCGTGCTTCTGACTGGGAAGAATGAAGAGATGCACTGGGGAGATTTCAAGGCTGTCTTCAATGAGAAGTACTGCCTAGAGGTGTTGGGTTATGCTAGGTCTAAAGAGTTCATGGAACTTTTTCAGGGGAATCTATCAGTGATGGAGTATGACAACTATTTCACTGAGTTGGTCTGGTATGTTCCAGAAATTGTCTCTAATGATTAGGTGAAGGCCCAAAGGTTTGAGAAAGTCTTGCGACCAGAGATATACTCCCAGGTGTTCTTGTTTAAGCTGAGGACCTATGTGGAAGTTCTTGATCGGGCGTGCATGTTGGAGATTGATAGGAAATGCATGGATGTTTTCTATGGTTCAATATCATTAGTGGGAAGTGGAAGCTCCTCAGAGAAGAAAAGGAAGCGTGAGGATCATTTGAAGAAAGGAGATGGAGGTTCAGTCCACTCTTCCAGAAAGTTTTTGTCTGTGACTTCTGATGTGATATCTGTCATGTGCGACCATTGTGGGAAGCCCAGGTATATCCAAAAAACATTTACACTTCCTCAAAATCCTTGTTACTAATGTGGAGGTATTGGTCATTTACATCATTTCTACAGTGTCGCACGTCTACTTCTGAATGGGGCAGGGTCAGTGGCTTCAAGAGGAGTGCCAGCACAGTCTGATTCGTCAAGGACTGGCGGATCGCGATTTGGATGCCATGGTGGTAGGTCTGGTTCATCTTCTGGGAAGATCCAGTTCAGGGCATAGTCACAAACTAGTGTTCATCCTCAGGCGAATACTGTAAATCTCCATGCAGTGGATCAGGCACCAGGTGGATCAGAGGCAAGATAGTCGACAATTTGAGGTACCATTATGATCTCATCTTCTATATATACTGCTCTTTTTGATACTAATGCCTCTATTAAATTTATTTATACCTGTTTTGTGGACATGGTGAATTTTCTGACTGAGTTTATGTCTTTCATGATGGAGTTCGTGACACCGCTAGGAAAGAAGAAGGAGCAGGGTCTCAGGTGCCCATCTTGTGTGGTTTCTGTGTCAGGGGTTAAGATGGAGTGGGACCTCTTTCTCTTAAATATGAACCATTTTGGCATAATTATTGGGATGTATTGGATAGTATACTTCTTGGAACATATGTATTGGTACAGGTGGTGAGTGAGTTTCATGAAACCTGATGGGAGTTGTCAGGTTTTTTGGGGAGAATGGGATTCTCCGTCGGGTTGTTCCGGACCTCCACTACGAGAGTTGGAAAGCCTTACCTTCCAGTTATCGTTGCTCATTCTATAGGATGATGGAATTTCCTCTGGAGGTACACTACCACATGTAGTGAATTAGTTTCCGGAGGTATTCTCAGATGATTTCTCAGGTTTTCCCTCGACGCGGGATGTGGAGTTTTCGATTGATCTGGTGCCAGGAACACAGATGATATCTCATCCCTCATATAGCATGTCCCCCACCGAGATAAGGGAATTAAATATTCAGTTGTATTACTTAAAATCCAAAGGATTCATTCGCACGAGCGTATCTCATTGGGACGATCCTATGTTATTCGTGAAAAAGGATGATAGATCCCTCTGGTTGTGCATTGACTACTAGAAGCTAAAAAGTTAACAATTAAGAACAAATAACCTTTTCCTAGAATAGATAATTTGTTCTATCAATTAAAGGGGGATAAGTGGTGATCAAAAATAGATTTTCATTCGGGGTATCATCAACCCTAGGTGAAAGAGTCAGATATCCCAAAGACAACATTCCTAAGATGGTACAGCCACATTGAGTATTGGTCATGCCCTTCGGATTGACCAATGATCTAGTGGTATTTATGGAACTCATGAACAATTTTTTTCATTAGTATATCAATTCCTTCATTTTGGTATTCATGTATGACATTCTGGTATACTCTGGCTCTAAGGAGGAACATGAACATCACTAGTGGATCATTTTGGGTACATTACAGGATCACCGCCTCTATGAAAAGTTGTCAAAGTGATCTTTTTGGATCCGGGAAGGGAGATTTCTAGGGCATGTGATCTATGAGCAGGGGGTTTTAGTGGACCCTAAGAATTTTAGTGTGGTTATGTTATGGGATTAGCTGGAGAATGTGTTTGAGATCAAGAGTTTCCATGGCTTGGCTGGTTATTACAGGCGATTAGTTCGGAATTTCTCTCGGCTTGCTTCACTGATGACTGCGCTTGCCTGGAAAGGGGTGATGTTTGTATGGGGTCCAGAATGTCAGGTATCATTCGAGTAGTTGTAGAGGCGGTTGGCTACCTCCCCATGCTGATTTTTCCAGAGTCCGGAAAGGTGTATGTGGTCTATTGTGACGCTTCAGGTATAGGTCATGGGTGTGTGCTTATGTCGGATGATCACATGGTACTATATGGATCTTGCCAACTCCGACCACATGGAAAATAATTACCCAACCCATGACTTGGAGTTGGATGTGGTGAGGCATGCCTTGAAGACTTGGCGTCACTACCTTTTTGGGGAGAAGTTTGTGGTCTACTCTGATCACAAAATCAAAGCCTATATCTTCTTACAGAAGGACCTCAACATGAGGTAGCGACACTGGATCGAGTACATGCAATGGTCAGAATTTTACATTTTCTATACCACACTAAAGGGTAATGTGGTGGTCGACATATTGAGTAGAAGAGTTCCAGTATAGGATTTGGGGAAGTCTAGTGATGAGTGGACTTTGATGGGGCTCTTTTCACAGATGCACGTGGAGACCAGGGAACACAGTGGAGGGGCATTCTTGGCGAGCTTCATGTTGACTCCTTCTCTGTTGGAGTTGAATCAGGGGAAAAAACCTAGTGATGATCTTTGTTAGTGGTTGAAGAAATTTCTTCATGGTGGGGAGACATCATATGATTGGTCATCATCTCTCAAGGGCATCTTGTGCTTCAAGGGCTGTTCAGTTGTGCCGTTATCTTTACAGAAGGTGGTGATGCAAGATAGACACCAGTCTTAGTGGGATATCCATATGGGTTCCACTAAGATGTATTATGATATCTATCATTAGTTTTGGTGGCCTGGTTTGAGACTGGACATAGTGGACTTTTTGTCAATATGTTACGCATGACAGCAGGTGAAAGCATAGCACCAAAGGCCCTCCGATTTGCTCCAACAACAACCCATTTCCACCTGAAAGTGGGACGAGGTCTCCATGGACTTCATTTTTGTCTTACCTCATACACCATAGGGTATGAATTCTATTTGGGTAGTGATTGATCACCTTTCCAAATCATCCCACTTCATTCTAATAAAAGATACAACTAAATTGGATGAGTTGGGACATTTGTATCTTTAGGATGTGGTGAGCCTCCATGGCGTATCATCAGTATTTCTCTCAAATAGAGACCCTCGCTTCACTTCTCGAATTTGGGAAGGCCTTTAAAAGGCCTTGGGGTCTTAGATTAATATGTTCATGACATACCACACTCAAACTGATGATCAAATAGAGCGGGCGAATCTGATTTTGGAGGACATGCTTCGTGCATGTGTCCTGGACTTTCGAAGTTCTTGGGATAACCATTTGGAATTGGTTTAGTTTTCTTATAATAACTGTTACCAATCCTCGATTCAAATGGCCCCTTTTGAGGCACTCTACGGTCGGCCATGTTGGTCCCCCTATGTGGGGGTGAGGTAATAGAGACTTCATAGTTGGGGTCGAGCCTTGTGCATGAGACTTATGAGAAGGTAAATTTGATCAGGAAACAATTGTTGATAGCTCAGAGTCATCATAAATCTTATTCTGACCAGAGGCGTCGAGACCTAGAGTTTTTTTTTGGGTGATAGGGTATTCTTGATAGTGGCCCCTCGTCTGGTCCATCATCGTTTGGGGAAGTAAGGTAAGCTGATGATGTGGTATGTTAGGCCCTTTGATATACTCGAACGTATTGGCATGGTGGAATACATGTTGTATTTACCTTTTTAGTTGACATCCATCAATGATGTCTTCCATGTCTCCCAGTTAATGAAATAAAACCCAGATCCATCTCATGTGCAGATTTGGGAAGAACTGGATCTAGAGCCTGACTTGTCTGTTATTGAGCGGACGGTGCAAATATTGGACTCCCAAGGGATGGTGCTTCATAGGAAGTCCATTCCATTGGTCCGGGTTCGTTGGAAGCATGGTAATGATACACATGAGACATGGGAGCAGAAGTCATGGGTTGAGGAAGAGTATCTGTTCTTGTTTTCTGATCAAGCTTCTGGTTGACTTTCTGGGACGAAAAGGTTTCATGGTGGGAAGAACTATCACATACATGAAGTATTTTAAATTTATTTTTCATTTAATTTTAATTTATGCATCTTTTGGGGGTTTCCCAAGGTTTTATGGAGGAATATGTGATTTTTCATGAATGGGGCCAAACCATGAGCCCAATTCCAGATTTAAAAATAATTTTTTTTTCTTTTATAACTTTTTTATTTTTTTAGATTTTTTCACTCATTACAATTCCTCAATTTCCTCTCTTAACATATTAACCCCACAAAAAAATTTGAAACCTTTAAAAATCCATTACCATGGTGTATTTGGGTTTTTATTTAAGTGATTGGGCCTTCCCGGAAGCCCATATCCAGTTTCAAAAATGAATTTTATTTATTAAATAACATATTCAAAATTATGTTTTTTTTATGATTTCAAGTATCAAAAGAGCCCATTTCACACATACGTGCAACTCGATTCTTTATTCCCTCTTTGGTGCTCTTAAGAATCACGATTTAGGGATGAACCTCCTACTGTTTCTCAAATCGGCCAGATTTTAGGAGGTAAGTTCTTTACATCATAACTCTTACAATTCTTACTCATTTTCTCCCCTTTACATGAATTTTATTCTCATTTTCATGAAGTACCATATTTCCAGATGGTATGGTTTCGAAAATATGGTTTAACCTTGGGTTTTATGATTCATTTATTTTGGTTTTAGGATTGATCTCAGCCCCTCTTGGTGCGGTGGTGGTGCCATTTGATTTTCGCACAAAGGATTCAAGGTTTTTAATAATTTGGAAGGTGATTCTACTTTTTATGAAATCATTGTGACATAGATACTGTGTTTATTATATTTTCATGTATAAAAAATTTATTTGGTGCTTCAAAAATTGGTTTTAGTGGTTCTTGAAATGCAAGTGAATTTCAAGGGCCAACTTCATGTGAAATTTGTGTTTTTTTCATATATATCTCTTATTGGTAGATTAAGGGATGCCATGTAATTATTTAGTTGAACTTATTGAACTTTATTAGTGCTTAAAATAATGTTTTATATGTTATTATTCTTTGTTTGTTGATGAAAAATTGGTTTTGGGTGATGTTTGTCAAGAAAATGTTATTTGAGTACCAATTTGGTGTTGAAATGGCTGTTTTACATGGGTATTCTATGAGATGCTTATTGGGATTGATTTATAACTCATGTAATCACATTAAAGATATTTTTAGGGTGTGTGGGATTCTATTTTATAAAATATGAGTATGAATATGTTGTTCAAGTGGTATTTTCAAAGATTTTTGGGTGCAAAACAAGGAAAGATTTGTAGAAGTTGTTTTATTGAAATGTAAAGTGTTTTGTCGTGTGTTTTAACTGGTATAAAATGTGTGTAGATAATGTACTTATTTAATGTGACCAGTTGTGGTATTTTATATGAAAATGGATATATTTATCAATCTTAAATTGTTTGAGCACAAAGGGGGAAGCCCAGGTACCTAGGTGGGGCGAATGTGTACCAGTACGGCTAGTGGACCAAATGGGTTTTGTCCCTGTTTCACATAGAATTTGGATAACAAAAACTATAAATAAAATATTTGGATAATTATTTGGGACCACTAGGTTATGGTTATGTTCTCTACTAGTGTATAGTGCATGAGGATGGATTTTACTATGGTTACTTTACAAAGAGGTAAGAGGTACATGAGGCCCGAGACTATCTAGTGCCAAGGGGTCTTCCCGATTTTGTTTCTCATTATGTTTTTGATAATTTCCCATGTATTGGGATGTTTTTGGAAGTAATTTAGAGTAGATAACATGTCTATTTAACTGTGTTAACATTCTGAAAACTTTATCTTGGAAACTATTTTCAATTGAAAGTTTCATTTCATGGATTTTGTCACTGCTTTTCTTTGTGTATTAAAACTGCTTTCTTTTTCACATTTTATTTCATGATATTTCTAATCATTGGGTGGTATCCTATTGTTATTAGGATCACACCCTACTCACACCCCTTGGGTGTAATTGGACTTGGTTATTTTTGACTCAGGTAAAGTAAAGGATAAGGGTGATGGCAGTTCAGGGTGTTAGTCCCCATCCTTGGGGCGGAGTTGTGGAGACGGCTTAGGGGTGATGATCCCTTGTCATGTGTAGTCCATGGAGCTGTTTTGTTTATATTTCATTTTATCTTTGGACCTTTCACATTCCATTTGAACTTATGTATTCAGTTCTGTATTTTTGTATAGACCTTGTTGGTATGAATTTTTGGGATTCATTTTATCAAATATTTTTTATGTTTTATGTATACATATTCGAGTAAATTTTTCCCAAACCAAGATAAATGATACCCGAGCACTTTTACTAGCCCATTGGGATAGGTAATTCCCTTTGGGCCTTCTCACAGGCTGGGTTTAGTGCACTATTGGTGGTAAGTAGATTCGGTTCTTACAAATTAACATCATGCGAATAATAATACCATAAAGGAGAATAATGGAAGGATGTGATTTACCACATGTGATAACTCTTGAAAAAAATACAATAGATATGGTAGGAAAGGAAAAAGATTTTTTTTATAAGTTTATATAAAAGTTCTTAAATAATATGAATTTAGGGTATATAAGAAGATATTTAGGTTCAATGATTTAATCTTATACTGAAGAGAAAATATAGAATCCAATTACCTAAATGTCAATGGAAAATACCTCATAAAATTATAAAGGTGAAAGTTAAATCATATGTAATTACCAAATATTAATTCAATGTTCCTAATTATGTGGTGATAGGTACACTGATTGTTTCCCCAATGTTTTATAATGTTTTGTTTGATTCTAAATAGTCACACTATTTTAAATCTTACATGTTTTCAAAAACAATTAGGTATTTATATAGAACCTTAGTAAGTGTGTTATAAATTAATACACCAAGTGGGAATATTATAATAGTGATGATTTGTTTGGATATTCCATTATGGTTTAAGGGATTATCTAATTTAAAAACTATATTATTATTCCCATGGTTGAACTTGATACGATCCCTCAAATGGATTGTCTTGCAAAGCATAATGTAATTATTTTTTCCAAAAGGATGAGATGATGATTCTTGAAGGTGATGTAGAATATTTTTTCTTTAAAGGGTAAAAATCATAATATAAATCAGTCATAAATACTAGAGCAATAACTCTCCTAAATGAAATTATAGGAATAGAGGAAGATGAAGCATGATCTATGGATATGAACTATATTCTTATAATAGAGGATGTACTTATGGTATGAAAATTTATTGATGTTTTTTCTAAAAAATTACATGATTATCCACCAATATATCAAGTTTATTTCTCCATTAATATGATTTACAATAGGAGGACTATATATAAAACACCTTTTAGAATATAACCAATTGAGACTGTAGAATTAAATAATCTACTATAGGAGTTGAGTGATAATTTATTCATATTCCATAGTGTTTCACCATGGGGATCCCTTATTTTAGTCATGAAAATAAGGATGGGTCTATGAGACCCTGCATAAATTATATGGAGTTAAATTCAATTACTATGAAGAACAAGTATGCATTATAATTAATTTATAACATATTTGATTAATATAAATGATCCTAATACTTTTCAATGACTTATTGTTTTTGTATATTTCATTATAAATGTGTGAAAATTGATGATATACTAATAAAACCTTTTAGAACAAGGTATGGTCATAATGATTTTATGGAAATTACTTTTGGATTGACAAATGAACCTTCTTCATTTATGGGTCTAATGCATATATTATTTAATTATTATTTTGGTAAATTTTTCTTTGTTTTCTTTAGTGATATAAAAATATAATCTCAGAGCTATGAAGAAAATTAGAGTCATATATAAATAATTAGAGATACCCAAATACAAAATATAATTTTATAGGAAATATTGTAAGTATCAATTGTTTCTTAATGAAGATCATTTTATTGGACAGATTCTCACCTAGGATTGAATTTATGTGGATATATTAAATAAATGGTAGTAAAATAATGTTTTATATTGATGAAAATAACAAGGGTATAAATTTTCAAGTGTTTAGAATACTACTATTAGTGATTTTCATGTTTTTCCCAGTTCTACAACCCATTTCCCATGTTAACATGTAAAGGGGTTAAATTCACATAGTTAACAAAATGTGAGGAAAACTTTAAAGAAACTAAGAGGAGAAAAATTAATTCACTGGTATTAAATCTATCTTTGATTATATAAGGAATTATAATATAGAATGACACATCATATAATGTATTGGTATGTGTCCAAATAAAGAATGAGAGATTGATTTCCAATGAATCAATAAAATTGAAGGTCACCAAAGAGAACTATCCAACTCAGGACCTTGAGTAGGTAGCTATAATCTATTCTTTGAAAATATAGAGACAATAATTTGATGGAAAAAGATACAATATATATACACACAAACCATAAGTGTATGATATATATCTTATATAATAAGGAAAACAATACTAGGAAAAGTAGAAGTCTATAACTTTTAATGAACTATGATTACTAGATACTATTCCACACTATGAAGTAAAAAGGTTTCTTCAACATTGATTAGAAGGTACCATGAAGTTATTACATAGATGTGGATTAAAATAGATCATATATATTGAGATCTAGTAAAGACGGATACTTTTTTAGGTATGTGGATCCATAAATATTTTCTCAATCATTTGTTAAACAATCCCAATATAAAATTCATAAAAGTATTAAAAGATTATTATTAACTTATAATATAATATTAAAGCAAAAAATGGTAAGATGTTTGGGAAGATGTTAGTGGAATCAAATGATTTTATTGGGGAAAGTCCATTGGAACTGTGGATCGTGGTGTATCCATGAGGAAGGAATATCCACATTATTTTAATTGATTATATATACAACCCAATTTTTATAATGAAGTCATTTTAGGTGTAGAATTTAATACTCGAGACCTTATTATAGAAGGTAAACACCATATCTTGAATTATTACACAATTAAAACATTATAGAGACTTCATTCCTAACATAAATAAAATGACTAATTCTTTAATTTTAAATTTTACAAAATAACATCATTTTTTATCAATCATATAAAATTTATCCTACTGTGAATATTTTATCTTTTTAGGAAATGGTCTCTTTTAGTAGAAAATATGGTCTTCAAAAATCTTATAATTTATATGGTTTTATCATTATATAAGATTAACATAGAAGTTTAAAAAACAATGAAGTTATCAAATATTATTCTAAGGAATAAAAATATTATTTTAAAAATATTATTTAAACTTATACATAAAATTTCAAACATTATTAAAACTAATTAAAATGTTATATAAATAAATAAACTATTTTATAATTTCTTTGAATCAAATTTTTTCAAGTTGAGATTTAGTTTCAGATTAACATCAAGGACAAATATTTTAATTTTATTTATAATGTATCAATGTATTTCCTTAAAATATTATACAAGATAATTTTATCTTATATATACATTTAAATATTAGAAGTGTTATCATTTTAATTTTCTTACGTTATTATGTGTGATTAGTTTAAAATTAACATTTTACAACTTTAACAATTTTATTTGATAAAAATGTTATCTTAATTTTAATAAAACGTATTAAATTAGATTAAAGTGAAATAATTAATTTTTTCATTAAAATTTACCTCCAAGTATAAAAATTAATTATCAATGTGAATGAAAATTAATAAAAAATGTAAAAAAAAGTTAAAACTGAAAGCTAAAAACTCGCATAAAAATTATATAAAAGGGGATATTGTGGTGATTGTATAATCAAACTCACAATAACCTCCAATTTTGTTAATTTTTTTATTTACCCTTTATTACCCTTACATTACGGTAAATGTAAGGGTTACATTCAAAACTACCATACTCCTCAGTTATAAAAGAGTAACATATCCACCATTGAAAGAAATCACATTACCTTATAATTTCATCATTAAACTCTTCCAAATTTATCCTCCTATAACCCCATCACACTTTAATTAGATTTTTATCTCCATTATTTATCTAAAGGCCTTCATTCATATGAATAATTCCAATAAAAATTCATTTCCCTAACATGACTATTCCCAAATTATTTTCTCTTATTCTTAATTAAAATATTACATATAAATTCTAGTCTCATTAAAATAATAATATTAGTGTCATATATATACTTAAATTTAAATATATTAAGAGAATTTACTTTTTAAATTCTTCTAAACCATGAAATATTAAAAATGAAATCACTAATCTTGTGTACGTATAAACAACTGACACTATGTGTTACAAAAGTCATTTTTCATCACCACCCATAATTTATGGATCCTATAATAGATTTAATAGGTAAATAAGTTTTTTATAATATCATTATGTTTTTTCTATAACAAATTTTAGAAAAAATTATTAATATGAACAATAAACGATTATCATTAATTAAGTCGTATAAAATGAGCTTACTAAGAGGAAGATACAATTTTTTCAAATATGTACCATTTTCATATCCACTAAATAATATTATAATTCCTTTATAGTTATATTATTTATGTTAAAATAGTAATAAAATATATTAATATGATTCTGGTAAAATGACATTGCAACAAAACCACGTCATAACCAATCATTAAATCATTGTATAAAACAATTTGGGCCAGTTTAACCACCTACACAAACAATAATTTATATTTATCTTCTGGATGAATATGGGAAAAAAATTAATGGTTTAATATAATGTCAATGGGAGAAAAATTATTTATTTTCGAGATATTATATCAATATTTAATTCATCTTTTATGAAAACACCATTTGATCAAAACAAATCACCAGAATAGGGTTTATATTAATTTCATATTCAAGGATGAGAATAAAACACTAATAAATGGAATTTTAAATATAATAAAAAATTAAAAAGTCACTAATAATTTAATTCATTACCTATTAATGATAAACCTTAGGAAAAAAATTAATATCGACACTGGTATTATGAAATTGTTAAAAATGATCAAAACTATTATTACACAATATGTAAAATTGGAAGAAAACATATAGTGAGTAAATATTTATGAAGAGTATAAATGAATATGAATATGATTAATTTTATGAATTATGTTTTTAATATATCATTATTTTTATTATATAAGGATAATGTATTTTTTTTTGGAATTTCGGTAAATATGTATGGGTTTTCCATATCAAATTCCACTATTTGGGGAATATTTAGTATTTTTCACCAAACCTATTTTATGTGGAATATATACTCTCTTTTTGAGATTATATATGATGTAATTACATTATTCATGAAAATTGAATATGACTTCTATGCCCTCTCTTTATATGTGTTTTGATTAAATGGATATTCCAACACTATGATGTGTTTTTTCATCTTAATTTTAATAATTTAAAAATCATGTTATATTTTACACTTATTTTATTTTTTGTCACGAAAAATTTTCCTATAAGTTTTTTATATTAATAAGGAAATTTATGGGATCTAATAGTCTATATTTTTGTCCATATCAAGAAATTGTTTAAATTCAAGAGTCACCAAAATTGTTGTGAAACTCAATATTTTTCAAGATGAAAAAACTATACTATGTTTTAGTAAATTAAAAGTAATGTGTAATTTTATAGAAAATAAGTCACTATTTGGATACTAGAATGTGTTTGATAATGAGTCACTAATTCACCTTGGTTTAATCACCTTAATAGTGGTTGGTAAACAATTGAATCAATCATCACCCGGAGACACAATGAGCAGTACTACAACTGCACACCGAGTGAGATACTCTAATGGGGTTTTCTTTAGAATATTTACATGATATTAATAAACCATGATAATTTTTTTTACTTAATTTATTTGGTATCCTGATAACATAAACAATTTAACCCTATTATTATATTTATTGGATTACTCAGTACATTTAAAGTATCATGGACCCCATATTTTTTCATTAGGGTAATTCATGTTACATAAAAGAAACCACACAAAATATAAGTTGATTGAAAGATTTCATAATAGACATCCATATTGAAATATTGAATGGAAATGTATTTGATTTCTATATTTCACATTATATTGATGACCATGTTTTATTCCGTAAGAGGATCCTTAAGGAATGTTATGAATGTCCAACATAGACCTTATGGGTAAGGAATTGGACATAATCAGGTGGAAGATGTGGAAAAGAATATATATCTAATCAATAAATTGATTTGGGTCTTGAGATGAAACTGGTTGGGTTTTCGTGTATACATCCCCATATAATATGATATTGTCTTTTCATAAGGCCTTCACAACACGTTATGATTCCAGACATTATACATTACATTAGTATAAGGTGAATGATTATTATTATCCTTGTATTCATTTATTTTTATTGACATAAAATTCCCTTAGTCTCAACGGAATATTTCTTCATGTTATTAATTTAGTAATACTATATAACTTATTTCATTATTATTTTATAGAAGTATTTAATGTATATTACTCCTTATTGAGTATCTGATCTCACACTTATTCTATCTCTTTTCCTAAGAAAGTAATAAGGGGACTATGTGTAATATGGAAATATTTTACGGATGGTATTATCATGTTCTCAAAATGTTTTCATGTTGTATCTTATTTTTTCAAATGATTTATATGTATATATCTAGTCTACCCAGACTACTATTCTAATAGATCCCACATAAACTAATTTATTTTTTACCAATAATGTAATATAACTACTAGCAATGGGATTATATAGTTTTTTATGTCACAAAAGAGTTTTACCTTTAAATATTCAATTAATATTTAAGGAAAGAAATTTGTATCAAAGTAATAATAGAGGAAGGAAACTCCCTAGGTACACAATAACTTTGTCAAAAAAGAGGTGGAATGAAATAGGGGAATATCCTAATTAATTTGACATTATTATACTTGAAAATTTATATTTTTATAAATATGGGAAGCTCACATTGTTACAGTATTATTTGAAAAACCGTGTTCTGACCAAGGAAAATGGATATGCTAAACAATATAACATTCTGAAATAATTTCTACATGATTACGCCTAACCATATCTGACCCATGCGCCAGAAAACTCCCATCACAGGTTAACCATACACAGTATCCACTAACCAATATTATGGTCATATGAACCCATGTGATATAGGTTTCCACTGACTTTGAATTAATATAAATTAATGGAAATGAATTCTACATAAGGGAACCTGAACGATTTGTAGTAAACCATGCAGATGAGATCATGAACTCCAAAATCCCCATGTAAGGATCATCCATATTGTTTCTATTAACCATGTAATGACCATGAATGAAACATAAAAATAAGGAATAAATTAAAAAATCGAAAAACATAAGCCCAAGACTTATAAGAATATAAATTAACACAAAATTAAATAAAATATTAATTAATACAGTGACTTTATGTGTTACAATTTTCCCTCCATGACACATTATTTCCCCAGAATGTTCCATATATTATGGATGTATAAGAAAACACACAAAAATAACACCCCTGAAAAGAGGTGTGTTTCATGGTTAAAGAACTATATTGAAGCTAAGGAATAAACAAATTAATGTACACAACCCTTCCAATGAAATAGATTGCATTCAAATAATTATTGACTGCATCCAAGTAAAATAAAAAAAATCACAAAGAAAAAACATTAGGATAAAAAATATTTAGCATAGGTATACCAACCATTTATAATTTCACTAAAATGGTGAAACCATGAAAGAAATAATCCACCAGACCAAAAAAATACCCAAAATATTTCATCTCATGAATCTCCCAAATATATACTATGGGATAGATTATTTTGACCTAGATAAAAATATTTAATGCCCAGAGCTGGTAGGGCATACTGCCTCTTGAGCATCTCCCCAAAACACAAGACACTACCAACTAGTAGCCATGTACTAGGGTGTGTCTATAGGGATACAAAGTACTCATGTAAGAATTTAACATTATGGTAGAGACCATATAGATCAATAGTAGAAGAAAATAAATTACCAGATAAATGATAATATCCAAGACAAGAATATATAAACAATTCCAAAGGCAATATCATATACAAAATGATATTTCATGTAATGTATATACAATGTAGCCAAAAAGTTATACAAGAAGACAAACATAATTCCTATATCAGAATACCATTAAGGAAAAAAAGTGATATCTCAGCTAGTATCATGAGCCTCATCTCAGTCATGTGCTCCCCAGCTCCTAAGGAAAAAAGCATAAATTGAACTATGAGCGCTTGATAAGGTCCCTACCTTAACCATATAGTCTATACAGGTACCCAATGATGTCTTGAATAGGGAGTGAGATGACACTTAATAACCCATCAGCAATGATTCCTATAAAAAATATATGATATACAATTCAAGATAAAATGATGTGCATGTATTTGAATGGTATAATAGTAATACAAGTTAAACTCCACTAGAAAAAAGTTATACAAGTAAGTGAACTATCAATCAATTGGAAATCCATGAAAAACAAGAGTCAATCTTCTATATCAAGGGATTTATAAATTAAAATAAAAACAACCCTCGTGGACACACTATACAACCGATTGCATCATGTTAGCCATGACCATTTTGTACAACCAAGAGGATCCTATCAACCACATCCACACTATACAGTGTAAATCATTCATAAAGGCCACACTATATAATGTAAAGCGTCTAACCTTATGGTGTTATTTATAAGGTATATAAGACCAATTTATCCACTTCGAGTCCTAGGATAATCTTGACAGAATATCAGTTAGAATTGGGTAGAGTCTAAGAAATATATCAAAAAATATCCATTATGAGTCCAATAATGCTGAATATAAGGGGTAATAGGGCCCATTACATTCTACATAATCATGAACCAATGATAAATATCCTTTAATGAGTTTACTACTTATATCCTGATCCATATGAGAACCACCCATGGAATCAAATGAAAATCAGGGTCAATGATATACCAACCAAGGAATCCACTGTCGTTCCAAATCATCCCATTTCAATGACCAATTCAAAATCAATTTCATTCCATTTTTTCCCACACATTTCTTAAATTATAATTTAAATAATTAAAAAATTTAATTATTCATAACATTTAAAATAACTTAAACCATATGCATATAACAATTCAATTTCATTCTCTAAGGGTTTTCTCTAACTAGGAAAGCAGATACACACCTCATGGGTGGTATTAACAAATATAAAAAGAAAGGGTACACCCCATGGGTAGCCTAGGATGGGAAAAAACCTACTAAAAACTCAAAGGAACTAGTAGGAATCCTTAACAGGTTCCAAAGTATCCAGTTCATTTATTTATTTAATTAAAGTGGACCTTTTGTAATGTCCAACACACTACATAACTGCATCTAGATCAATAATGCACCAAACCACACTGGAATGGTATAGACCACCTACTATAGGTATGTAGTATAGTGATCATATAGTATTATGTTTTGATTTGATCAATGTCAGATAAAAAAATGAAGAATGTCTAAAGAACCTAGAAAAAGGGGAAATCAGATTTCACCAAACTTTCTCGATCAACATGAAGTCAAATGAAGAAAGACACGGGATAATAAAATAACATACTGGAACACATCCAAAGAGATGATTGAAACTAAAATATGTGTTCAGTTTTTGAAATGGTATTAAAATATGTCAATTAGCATTCAATGTATCTCTCTCAATGTGAGGGTTATCCACCAAAGGATGAAATGACAATAGTTTTAGGTATTAAAACATTTTAAATAAATAATTGGGAATGTCTCATAAAAATAATGGGTTTCATTGTTTTCCCACATGGTTGGAAATATGGTACTCTAAATGCTCACCCATTATTTCTTAATGGGAAATTCTCTTGATTTTTTTTCATGATTTATCTAACTAAGCTAAAACTGTGTCTTAGTGAGTATGAAAAACTGTAGAGCTGCCCGCATGGGTTTGTTCCCCCTTCTACATGGTTTCTATAAACTTCATGGGATACTGAAAACCACTTTTTAGTCCATTAATGGTTATAAAAACCATGAATCATACCATATAATGTTTAAACTAAATGTTCGGCCTGCCCTATTTTCCAAAAAGTTGGCCTCCAGGATCTGAAAAATCATCGAACACCCCTGATACACCCCTAATCACATTGGAAATGAAAAAATTTGTAAAAACCATTTTAAAAGGAAAAAAAGATCCATATCTTTTAAGATACCATAGGGTCTTACAATATTTCTCACTAAAAGAAAATTTTCCCCATATTTACCCCTCAAGTGTAGTCAAGATTCGTTGAAGAAAGATTCTGACAACTCAGCATGTACGTTATGCTCCCTCTCCCATGTCTCATCCAGTAAATAGATATTCGGCCACAACACTTGTACTATAGTAACTCACTATACATGGAGAAAATTTTTTCTCCTATCATTGATATAGATAGGATAATCCTAAAAGGAACCATCTACCTATAAATCCACGTCATTAGTCTAAAGAGTATGAAATTGGTTTGAATGGTAAGAGTGCATCTGAGATACATGGAAGATGTCATGCATGGAATTTTACCTATGAGGTAACTACAATAGATAGGCTACCATCCTAACTATTTCTAGAATCTAATATTTCCCAATATTTATTAATTAAAGGTTACTCTATCTCTTAATATGTATATGTCCTAGACTCGTTATGATACGTCAAGGAATAGATCTCTAACGTCATACTCTAGAGGTCATTGATGGTGATTACTGTAAGACATCTATCGAGACTGTGTAGTATCCATCCACATTCTGGTCAACTAGACCTACTCATAGGTATCCTAAATGACATGTGATCAAAGAAAAGATTCCTCACCTACCTCTTACCATCATAAGGGTGATCAAAAGAGCCTACTATAAAAATACTCATAAGGTTCCATCTATATAGTCGCCTGATAATTATTATTATAGATTAACTAAAAAAGGGGAATATTCCTCTCTTAGGAGGACACATGATCAAAACATTTCCACAAAAAATGAATTGTATGATTTGATATGACTCAATCTCACGGTGGTATGTTTTTCTCCAAAGCACTTATGTACCTAGTGCCCTATAGATACTCTTTAAGAAATGATATATAAACTGAGAATCCCTATATTAAATGATAGTATGAGGGAAATAATGAATTCATCACCTCTCACAGATATAATACCTCCCAAGCACATATAAAATGATGGTTTCTCTAATCGATAGACAATAATCAACCTTCGTGATCCAGTCAACCACAAACCATAAATAATAAGTACCTCTAGGCCTCCTGGGAAATAGCATTATGAAATCCATTCTGACATCCTCCAATTTACACTCTTGAATGGAAAAAATTAATAAAATCCTAGCTATACACTAATGTTCCACATTCACCAGCTTATAGGTGGGAAACTTCATAATGAAACCATATACCTCACATTTCAACCTCATCCACAAATATTAGTGGTGTAAATCAGGATACATCTTGGTAATGCCAGGATGAACATCCAAAAAATTTACATGAAAATCTTGTAGCAGCTCCCCATGTATGTCTTTTCAGACCCATATATGGTCATGAACAAATAGAATTTCATCCTCACCTAAAGTCCAAAAAAGAGGTGGTCCCTCTCTAACCACACTCACTTATTTGACTAGGCCCTCATAATCCAATATTGGTCTCATATCCATTATATCCATAAGGGTACAGTTAAAAGATAAGGATAAAAGAAATGTATTCCCAAAAGTATTCTTCTCCTCTACGTGCATCACGAAAAAAATCATAATGTTTCCAATCATTGTTGGCCTCCTAAATGACTTATATTGGGGTCCTTCAAATCAGTGCATCAGGTACAAAATTTACTTTATTACTCATGTAGGGAAGAACAATGTCAAAATACTGTATTTACACAAACCACCTCAGCTCTGTCAAATTTAACAACACTATGGGAATATGTACATGAGGATTTTTTAGTCAATGTACACCAAAAAAATCCCTCCACTTAGGCAAGGAATCTAATTGAAAAAATTGTGAAAACCACAGATAGCTCTAGATCATGTGATAGGTATGTCCTTATATGTGGTCTCAAATACTGAGACCCATACACCATAAATCCGTCCCCCAGAATCACAAATTCCATAAGATAGATACCAAAATCATTGAAAAACACAATGTAACTCATTCTCAGATCTAGAAAATTCATGATTTGTGTGGAATTCCGTCTCCCATTTAGCTTATAAAAGGCTATCTCATAGGTATCTCACCATACAGACTTCACATCTTTCTTATTCAAGATCTTCAGTATTACTTTTAAGTTTGATAAGTCCTATATGAACTACCTGTAATATCCAAGAAACCCCAAGAAACACTATATGTCAAAGAAATTCTTGGTATTCTCCCAAGAAACATCAACTCCCAAATTATATAGCTCACCTAATACTCAAGAATTTTAGATGATATGACCAAAAAAGTGAATTTTATCCATCAAGAAGTGGAACCTTGTGAGATAAGCATATAACTGATGCTATCTTAGTGTAACCAAAATGATCTTATGATTTTTGGCATGGTTGTGTCAATTGTGAGAGTACTCCAATATTTCATCAATGAAAATAAACATAAACAAATTGATATAAGAATGAAAAAATGGGTCATTACCACCATGAAAATTGTTGATGCATTAATAATAATGAACAACCTATCTAGATATTGTAGTGACTATGACCATAATGAAAATCCATATGAGTAATGTTTTCTATTCGATCATGAACCAGATGGTATCTAGTTCTCAAATTAACATTCTAAAATAGATAAGATTTTTATATAATATTTTGATGGTTATATTTATACGGAAAGGGATATAAGTTCTTAATAAATAATAAGATCAATTTTTGGTAATCCATACATAGCCTAAGGGTACCATCATTCATATTCCCAAAAGGAGTGATGAAACAGACAAAGAAGTATTGGGTCATATAAACCCTTTGCCTTTTCAAAATTTATACTAATCTTGAGATCTTGTAACTCTATAGTAGCATTTTTGTAAAGAGGAATGGATACAAGTGAAGCTCTTGAAAATATATAAATGGAGAACTCAACCACTATTTAAAGAGGTAAACCAAAAAAATCATCACAGAAAACGTCCTTAAAAGGATCTTCTACTAGAGGGAAACTTTCCTACTGCACTCCAAGATTATCTTGATATAAACTAGCTACTTGGGTTGTCATTCCAACTAGCGTATGATGATCATGTCTAGATTAAATTTACTAGAAATCACATTCACCCTTGTGAATAAAATCTCCAACCTATAATGATGTGAAATTAAAACTCCATTGAGATAAATCAATATAGTCTTAGAAATAAACTAGACTATCTATCCCAAGTAAGATGTTTGGCCCTGTCATCTCAAGGGAAAAAAGAGTCCTTAAAAAGTGGCACCTGCCTGTCTCATGAGGAACTCCCTAGATTGATGTATACCCACTATTTTAATCCCAAATGGAGTTTATAGTTTCATAACACCCTCATAAAACTTTATAATTAGCCAAATGGATTCACACTATAGGTGGATATACGAAACTATGTGTTTCACTACTATAAAAAATAGTATATTCAACTATAGAGGCTATTAAAGATGTACTTGTCACTGTAGATGGTCTGACGCCCTTATCCTTGGGTAGAGATTGTGAAGAATATACCTAGACTAAATAGTGGCCTCATGAAACAAACTAAAAACACATAGAAATCCCATTCTTATGTCTAGGTACAATAGGTTCCTGGATCCCTTGACACAACCACCACCACATCCTGAATGACTTGTATTACTCCAGATTAAAGTCATATTACATGTTTGAAACTCTCTCCTAAACCTAGTGTTGGAGATAACCCCCCACCAACACTTAGAGGGAAAGTATAGAAAAAATGTTACATGTGTCCTACCATTTCTCAATCTTGACACTAGACTGCATCCCAATCACTCTAATTCTTCACCTTTCCTCATCTTTCACAGTGACTAATGAAAAAGGATCTATAAGAACCAAAAACATAATTACTACTACCCCATGAGAAGAATCATAGTGTTTCTTCTTTTCATTACATGCTAAACCACTAGGATGGGAGACTACTCTACTCTACTATGGGTCCCCAACTTCCCCTAGGTTCCACTATGTAATCATTTCCTAGTCCACTATCATAATAATAGAGGTAAACATAAACACACTGGCCTATAATGAAAATGAATGATTGAGACCTTACTCGATGTTTCACTCCCTTGATGCCTCAGTAGTAAGATATATCAGCGCACAATACTATATCTCTGTAAAGAGTGAAGAATATTACACTATTGTCATTGTGACCTTCTTCAAATATATGAACTCTCTGACCCACTATACTCTTAGAGACTATATGGAAAATTATTCCCAGAATCTAGTTTAGAAATCAACCCAGACAGTGTCTCAAAACCTGTCACACTAGTTCAAATCATCCCACTATCACAATGCTTCTCCTTGAAGAATATATTTCATGAAATTCACTCTTCTCTTGGGAGGTGTCTCTCGATTCATAGAGATTAATAATGCATTATTAATCAAAAAATTAGCATCCTATGAACCAAAATAACTTTAAAACATGGGAGGATGCTGATACTGGAAGAAACACGTTAGCTCTCTTGTTGACAAGGTAGGTTGTAGTGCTCTGTGATAATTTTCAATATAGTCGAAAAACACATCAAAAGATTGTGTCATAGCACTATTTTTGGGTAAAACAATTGTTGTCCTAGTTTGCACTATATGAGTATCCATAAGTAGCCCATGGATCACTACCTTTTAATTAATTTCAATTCCACCATCCTGGAATATAAATGGAGGTCAACATATTTTAATGTCTCCAAAATACCAAAAAATCAACTTAGAATGATCAATAAAAAAAATATCATAGTTTCAAACAAATGACATATCAAAGCCATCCTACAAACACATCACACCCCTCTGCAAGCCCATAGAGCCGGGACCATGTAAAAAATAGTCATAAACATTACTAAAGACGTATCCTACTACCCATTAAAAATCAAAGTCAATGTTATGTTCTCTATATCACAAAATAATTTTCTATTTTAATTCATATCCATTTCAATATTCTATTTTAAATGGTTTAACCAAATGGTTCACCAATTCCAATCCATAGGGGCCCATACACCTCATGAACAGAAACATGGCATCCAACTAATTCCCACCATAATTTGTTCCAATACATGTGACCAACAGTCTATCAGTCAACATGACACAATTGGCTGCATAGGGTGTCTAAAATAACATAAATTTTAAAACACTACTATGGTAACTAAATTAACTCTATGTAACAACCATGTTTCTCAATTCCTGGGATGAATAAATTTTCAACGAACATGTATATCACATAAGGCACATATATCAATGTCATTGTGTCATCCAAGACACCCTATATGAAATGACGTAATGCTTGACATGTGAATCTGAATACGTTCCTAAAATTATGCATGAGATGCATACCCTCATATCATTAAGAAATATTAAAAATGATCTCGAAATCATATAGGTGATAACATCATAGTTCAAAATCATCACCAATACAATAAAACAAGCATCTAACAGTGTTGGACTATATCAGTGCTAAAACATGCACTGATAAAAGACACATTTTATCAGTTCATTTTTTACCAATGATAAAATTTACCCTCTGTTAGTCCTTTTTTTTCATTCCCATAAAGGGATCCCTTATCAGTGCTAAAATAACTCAAATAAAGGTATGAATTAAATGAAATTACTAAATAAAAAAAAATAAAAAAGAACTTATTAAAACTGAAATTAATTTTTTATTTATTAAATAATTATTGATAAAAATGAATAAATTGATTGTACTTTATATAAATCATAAATAAAAGTAAATATTATAAATTATATATTTATATATATATATATATATATTTAAAATTAATATTTCACAAATAAAAATTTAAATTAAGTGAACTAAAAAAATTAAACATTTTATTAATAAAATAATTATTGATAATTACAATAACTAGTATATATTAAATATATAGATATATGTGAATGTTTATTAATTTGATTTATATAATCTTTTTTTATTTCCATTAAATAGAAATATATTTAGTGAATAATTTTTAATAATAAAAAAACAATATTAATGTAAAATAGTATAAAAATCATCGAGAAATGGAAATAATTTAATGTTGTTTGATTTTTAAATTTAATATACATCAAAAATATGTTATATAAATTTCACATGTAGAAAATTAATGCATTTTTTTATACAACACACACACACAAATATTTATATTATTAAGGAATTATTATATATAAACACATAGGCCTAATATTTAAGTAATTTATTAAAATGTTAGTATTTATTTTATAATTTTATTATAACACAAAACATTTAACATATAATGTATTTATTCAAGGAAATATTATTTATTTATATGGAATTTAGTTAAAATTGGTTTTTAGTTCATTTTTATTATATTTTACGTTTTATTATTTATTATTTATTTTTCTGTAATTTAAGCAATATACCTAGTTTATTTTATATATTTTCATTTACTATGTTTTAGTATTTTCAGGATGTATTATTATTTATTTCAATATATATCCATTTTTTATAATTTATATTTAATTAATAATAATTATTCATTTTTTTAGTATTCTTAATGTGTACTCACTTTTAATTATTCAATTTCACTCATTTTTATCTAACATGCACTTAAGATAAATTTTTCGTTAATAATTTTATACATATATTTGTAAAAAAAATTATAAATTTACATATAATATATTTATATATTAATATATTGTTAATTATAAATTAATAAATATATATTATAAAAGTGTTTAGAAAATTATAAATAAGTAATTATATATTTTTAAATAATTATAAAATTCTACTAAATTTATTTAAATAATGAATATATTTACTATATTTATAATTATATATATTTTAAAAATATATATAAATATATCTATATATATATATTGATATAGAGATTATGTTTTAAAATTATTCATATAATTATATATGAATAATTATATATTTAAATAATTATAACATTATAATAAAAATATTTGAATAAAGGGTATATTTATTGTACTTATATTTATTTATATATTTATTATATACATAATTTTAAAAATTTAATTACAATTTATAATTTATAATTATAGTTATAAATACTTTTAACACTTAAGTAAAACACCCTGATAATATCCATATTTATTAGTGTAGAATCTTTAATGTGAATAAATATTGATTTTATCAGTGCTAAAAAAGCATTGATAAAGATGAATTTTACCAATAGTAATATATTTTGTTCTTAATAAAGAAAAATTTATCTGTGATTTTTTTAAATCACTCATAAAAGATTAATGATCTATTTAAATAACCCTAACCATTCGTGAACTCGTCACAATATATGATGATTTGTGTGGAATCCACCTTCTATCGATGCTCCAGATCGATGAAAGAAAGATGACATCAAGGCTCAATTCAAGGCTTGAACATATCCGGGGATCAAATTCCAGGCTTGAATGACACATGGGTCGAAGAAATCCAATGATCAAATGTTTTCTAGACTTTTTATATCTTTACATTCTCTCTAATGATTCAAAGATTCAATAAAAGGTATCTTATTTTATCCACCTCCACACTCGTTAATTGCTTGTTTGGAGATATCTATTTTTGTTTTTAAATCATTAATTCTTTACTATAAGTATATCATTATGGTAAATAGTGTTTATTTGGGATGTTTGGTTGAAATGAGATAAGGATTTTCGATAGTGAGTAATATGTGTGAAGGAGTGTGTATCCAAAACCCTTAGCCACCTCTCTTGAGTTTCCAGGTGATGTTGGGAATAATATTTTAATTTATGATTATTTTATCCTTCAATTTGATTTGGGCCATAGACCGTGAATGTTCACTGTATTGATAGAGTTACATGAATTTTTATATTTCCATTTTCTTTTCATTTAATTGAACATTTTATGGAGATTAGGACCCTGATAAAGAGTTTTTTCACTAAAATATTCCACATTTTCAAGGAAATATGATCATAAATAGATAAAGGATTGGGTAGATAAAATTGAGATGATCTATAACACACTCAGGATTCACCCTCAAATTATGATTAAATATGCTGTCGTTATGCTTGAATAAGTTAGCCAATGATTTTGTGGGATAATGGTCCACGATAAATGAGTTGAAACTCTAAAATGTAAAGGCCACTTTTGGGAAGAAAAATATTCCATCAAACAAAAACATATATCATCCAGAAATTCCGATTAAAAATTGGGAGTAACATTAGAAATAATTAATATTTTAAGATCACTAGTTGAATCAAATGTTTATATGCACCTAATAGAGTAGATCTAAGTGGAAGTATCACTAGGGGTAGCCTAAGGGTTTTTTCATTTAAATATCTAACTTATTTTTTATATTAATAATGATATCACATTTATAAGTAGTAAAAAATATATATCAATATTTTATATCCATCAAATAAAATATCAACACACCCTATTTAAGTCGGTATTTAAGTGTATCATTCTTTAATATGATCAATTTCTCACAACCACAAATCAATTTTCACCTTCAAACAGATCATTATTTATAATTTCCTTTTATTTCCAAAAAAATTAAATGGAATCATTTTATCTTAAAATATACACCATATAAAAAATAATAAGCACCCTTTTATCTTTTCCAAAATCATTAATTAATTCAATTTTCCTCTCATGTGAGATGAAAAAAAAATATCTAATTTGAACAGATGTTTCTTTGAAAATAATTTAGTGTGACATATATTATAAATTCTATTTAAATTTTGTTCTTTTTTTATAATACATTCATAATTATTTCATCACATTCATCAATGTTTTTAGTAAATTTTTTCAATCATTTAAAAAATAAGATAATTTTTCACATGTTGAATAGAGTTTATTAAATGGTTTAAATCCATCAACCAACTTTTCTTATAAAGATTTGTCTTGTTTTGAAACTTTTTTTTAACAGTGGGTCATCTATAATTTATCTTAAAACCTCTATATCTTTCATAATTACTATTCCATATTTCATTATGAATAGAATTTTATACTATGATCCCAATATCACTATAGAACCCATAATTCCCATGTAAATAAAATATTCAAATAAAGCATACTCTTCATCTGACTGAAAATAAATATTGTATTCAACCTCTATAAGAATAATTCATGAATCATTTTTTCAACTAATAATTTTGAGATGGTTAAACCCATTATCATTATTAAGTATATTATTTTACTAAAATTATTTTCTCCATTCCTAATTTTTTTTTAATTTATATAATAATTTATAGATGTTTTAAAATATCTGATATACCACAAATATTAAATGTAATAACTCCTTAGGTTGTTACATCACTTGTTCCAAAAACTAGAAAGGAGGTTATCAAATTCTATATATGATAAAATAAGTACTATAAATAATTTTTATATATTGATTATTTAAGTTCTATATATATTTGTTCCACCCCTAGGAATCTATTATTATCATCCATGTATATAAAATAAGTCATTATTCATTAAATTTTTTTTATCAATATATTTTTATATCTTATTAATGATTAAATAATAGTTTATTATTCTTGTTTATAATATCATGGATTCTTATTATACCATAATTTTTTATATTATATTTTCATTTTTAGGAAATTTATGTAAAACATGATGTCTCGTTTTATTATAGGTATGGAAACTGTTAGTTAGAGGATTGAAAGTATTTAAAGTGGTATTTCTCCTATAAATATATAATTCAAGGAGGCCCTGAAGATTCATATATAATAACATGTACCCACTAAGACCCCTCCAATCACAAAGAAGAAGGATTATACCCCCCCAATATCATTATCCTTAGTCCATGAGTTAATAACAAATGGTAGTTATGTAATTGTCACAAATGGGAGGCAATATCCTTTTTTGAGAACATAATACCGTAATAATATTTTCTCCGTCAACATAATATCTTGAACATTTTTTATTGAATTGTTTTGCTTCATACTCATCCCCCATATATTTTAGGAATCATGTACTGCTTTTTGCATTTGACATCCCATGGATGACATATTTTTATATAATTCTACAAAATGTAGGTTCATGTCTCAAGAGATAATGGATGTGTGTGAAATAAAAAAATGAAATTATAAATGTTTATGAGATGATTATATATAAATAAACATTGTCTATAACCTTCACCTTAGAATGAATTTAGAGTCTAACACATACTATAATAGATTAATTATTTTCTTTAATTCAATTACCCATTTTCTTTAATGCATACTATAATTATTTTAAACAATCAAATAATGGTTTTACCTTTTTTGAATTATCTATAACTCTCACTTTTGATAATTAATATCTTATGGGTATTTATTTATTTATTTAAAAAATAAATATTTTATGAACCTGAAATGATGGATATGAATCAAAAATTGATGAACAATAATCATTTGAAAATAGATTATGATGATGGAGTTAAATATGTCATCATGTATGTAATATAACATGAATAAAACCCTTTTTAAATCATTTTAACATGATTACATTTTTTTAATTCAAAAAAATTAGCTTATAAGATTTATAATAACATTAGATTTCTCCAAGAATAAATTAGATGTATAAATTTTGGGCTAAACATGGGAAAAACTAAAATTGAACACCTATTGAGATGATTCCTTGGATTACAGATCATTTGATATGAATTCTAGTGTAAATGATCATAGAGATATCAAGGATGAAATAAAAATAGAAATTGAAGAAGACATGTTTTACTGTTAATTTTTTTGATAAGTAAAATATTTTCACTAAGAGACCATTGTATACTAGTTGTACTAAATTCACTACATTTTTAACTGTCCTGACGTTATATAATTTGAAATATTGAAGTGGATGGACTGACCCAAAATTTACAAAAGTAATTGTTCTCCAGAATGATATGATACAAGTTGAAAATATACCACCATGTAGAACCTATGACTCTAAATAAATTCAAAATTCAATGGGAATGATCACTATAAATTTTAGAATTCTATTTCTCAATGACCATGAATCTCATATAACATTTATTATGTGTGGCGTAGATCAAAAGACGAAAATGGAATCAAGTCCCTATAAATATATAGGTTCCTTTCCAATCATTCCATGGTTCATAATAATATATGGATGCCGGGAAACCAAAAGAAAATTAACATGGCATATAGAATTTAAAATTAAATATGGGACCAAAATAATCCATCAAATTATCCTCTCTGGAGGAAAATTGATTTTGAGTATCCAAAATATGGAATTGAGCTGAGAAACATTCATGTTTCATTATCTAAAGGTGGAATAAACCCTTTTTGTGTACCAACTTGTACTTATAATAGATATCTCGTAATGTTGGTAAAATGTTACTTCACACCACTGTTATGCATGATTTGAAAATAAATGTTGGTGTCTCTAATTATATATGTAATAAAGAAACATGGTAATGATATTGATGTCTATTGTGGATCTATTTTTTGAATATCAAAAATATATGTAGGATACATGTGCTACAATTTATGATGGTTGTAGAAGTAAATAATTTCCATTAGGGGACATATTGTATGGGGTGATAAGTGAATTCCCTACTTATGGAAATTTATTAGGCTATATCAGTAATGGAATGTCTGGGTGGCCCATGTTTGAAAAAAGAAAAATCATAGTTTTATTGAAACATTATTCAAAAATAATTTTTTATAGGACATCATAAATTTTTTCCTTCAAAGATATAAATACAAATCTTGGATGAAAACATTCGATGGGAAATTTGAACAAGGTATGATACTATTTCCAATAATAGGGGATCCACTATTTAATAAAGTAAAATATATTGACACTATTTTCAGTAAACCATTTTCAAAAAACCTTATGAAATAAGGTTGTAAGAATAAATAAATTCTAATCATATTAATTTATTTTTAATTTTTGTATATCAAACATTTTATTGACTTCATGCATATAGAAAAACAATTGACAGTGTTATTATAAAGATACTTAATGTTCCAAAATAATAAAAGATGGAATCAAGGCTTGGATGGACAAGACTGACTTAGGGATAAGGGAAAAATTGACATTGATGATGGGAAAAGGTGAAAATTTTATTACTATAGTAGATTTCATTCTATCTAGTAAAAAAAATTAACATTTTTTATGTTACTTAATAGTGTAAAAGTTCTAGAGAAGTATTCATCTAGTATCTAATATTTTTAGGAAATGAAAAATTTGAAGTTACAAAGATTAAAATCACATGAGTATCATTATTTGGAGAAATATTTAGAGCATGTTTATTTCTATTATATTCTTCCTCAAAATGAAAATCATAAATTAACAAAACTATACTTCTTTTACCAATCGATATGAAGTAAATGTATATACCCGATGAATTTTTCAATTATGAATAAAAGGATACAGTCATATTTTATGGATTAGATGTTTTTTTACTACCATAATTCTTTGATATATTGGTCCACATGATGGTTCACTTGGTTAGATAGTCTCAATTATTTTGTCCTATCCATTATAGATGGATGTACCCCATTGAAGGGTATATGAATATTTTTAAAGGGTATGTGAGGAATCAATGTGACCATAAGGATATATTTAAGAATGATACATTATTGAATATGATATTGAATTATGTACTAATTAAATATCATATGTTGAAAACATTGGCCACCCAATGTTTCATCAATGGGTATGACTTATGGGTGAAGGGATTTCCACAAGTGATGTTGTACAATTTCCTTGACAATGTAAGAGAATATTCACCACTACATTTTATATAATAGTGAATATGTAGATCCATAAATTGAATCCCACAATGAAATTCTTCGATATTTGAATTTATTAACGGTTAACAGATGGATATCAAATATACAAAATAAATTATCTATATGATGGTTCTGAGATCACATTTATAAGGAGTTATCTGAAAGTAAAAATTCTATTTTGGAATGTCTATAATGGATAGCAAGGGTACCAGTTGAAAATATTATTTCTTATAGTAGTTTTGTAATAAATGATAATATTTTATATAAAAAATAAAATGATAAATATATTGTTATGAAAACAAGTGGTGTTTTTCTTATTGCAGAAGTTGTTCAAAGATGTGGTTAAAAATATCAAAATCCAATTAATCCAAATATGATATATTTTTTCAATACCGAATAGATATACGAGTTGGATTATATAACATTTCATTTGATGATTTTTCATTTTAAATGGGTTGAAAAATTGAGTACAGTGAAATTTGATGAAATGGTCTTTGTGAATGTGAATTTCAGCATGGATGGAAAAAAATATAAGCCATTAATTATGGAATCACAATTACTAAAAGTATTTTATATATCATATCCTTCAAAAACGAATTGATTGATTTCCATTCAGGAAACTAAATGGAAATTTGTTTTAGATGAAAATTTATTCAGGGATGACCCTTTCAATGGGACATCATAATCAGTTCAAACAAGCCCCAATGTATACAATGTCCTTTATATTATAGGGGAGTGGAAAGAGGGGATTTGGTTTCTCAATAGGGAAACCAAATCCCTAAAACCTTTAAAAACAAAGAGACTTAAATGAGATTGTAATATAATTTTTTAATATACTATGTTTTTACTCAAAAAATATATATTTCCTCTACAAAAATGACATAATGTAAATTAAATTCATTACCACTCATGCATACAATGTCTTCTACAAATAATAATGTAACTATTATTTCATAAGAACAAACTATAACAAAGGAAATACTTTTCGAAGATGAAAAGGTAAGGATATAATATATGTTATGTATTTTACAAATAAAATATATAATGAAATGTTGATTTAAATTTAATTATTCTTTATATAGTTTGTTTATTTTAGAAGATTTTTGTCCATATTTTATTCATTTATGCACCAAAACATCCACATAATACTACCCCCTAATTTTTTATTGTCTCATATAGTGTTGCATTTATCACATTATTTCATGTTCACTACACTTCCATTATTGGAAGAGAAATGACACCGCCTCTTCTCAATAACAGAGGTAATCTTGATATTTTCACTGTAAAACCATTTTTATTAGAAAAAATATATTATTATAAATTTATTTTCAATTTATTTATTTATAATATTACTAAAATAGGAATTTATTTATTATGTGGGTGGATTCAATTATTTGACTTGGGGTGGTCTATCCATCTTTTTATTCCATTAAACACGAAAACATCTACAAAATTCTTCCCCCTCAAAACCTTTTTACCCTGATAGTCTTGTAATTTATCACATTTAATCATGTTCCATCCACTAATCAGTCATAGAGGTAATGTTTATGTATTCAGAGTAAAATCATTTTCTATATAATTAATGTATTTTTTCATATTTATGTTTATTTTTTATGTATTAGTCATTTAATAATTTTTTCTTATATAGGTGGCTTATTTTTTCTAGTTGAGGTGGTTGATTCAAAAATACCCATTCTCATGATAGATTGTACTTTATACTTTCAATTGAGATAATGAAAATATATAAATGCATCCAGAATACATACCACCATCATGAAAAGTTGAATTCATACTACTTATTTAATTAATTTTTGACATCATGTTATCTACTCTTTATAAGATAATTTCAACAAAAAATATATATAATACTTATTTAATTATTTTTTATAGATCTTTTGGGATGTCATATATTTCATTCAACTATCTACAGAATGCTACAAAATATCTAGAATTTTGATTTTAGAAAAAGTTTCCTCACTTAATATTTCCTTACTTTATCAAACTTTCAATACTTCATTTTGATTCGATGTTATTAGTGGAAAAAACATTCTCATTGTTTAAATATATAATTGTATAGGAAGAATACGGTCCCAATATGTTTAATTCTCTTAATTTTATGGATGCATCATCTTCCTCGAGTGTTACAACTTTCAATAAAGAGATATGTATCTTTGGAAATGAATATTCAATAAATATGCAGTGTTTATAGTAATGAAAATATAGGAAATAGAAATCAAGGGAAATTTGGTAGTTATATTTTATTTGAAAATTGGAGTCATGTAAGAGTCATCTACAACAAAATACAACACACAATGTGATCAATATGTCTCTATGTTCTTTTTTTTATTTAAAAATCACAATAATTTTAGGTAAAAAGACAATTGACATACTCAAAATGTCAAATTAATTAATATTGTTTTGTAACATTAAAAATGATCTATATGTAATTTTCTTGTGTAATAATTAGTCTAACCTCAACCGAATACATGATGTTCCCGATATTATTAAAATTATTATTTTTCGTTTAAAATAAATATTTTAGTTCAAAAAATATCACTCACTGAAAACTGACCAAACACAGAAATATTTTCAGGGTAATTTTGAAAATAAATTCATAAATAATTTGAGTCATATGGGTGTTTTCTTCATGCCAAACTGATAAACGATGTGATCAGTATGAGTCAAAATGTGTGATTCCATTTTTAAATGACATTTCAGTCAAAAAGATATGTAACGTACTAAAAATAGATAGAAAAAATCATATTGTTTTGATATGTTTGTAAAAAGATCTATATGTAATTGGAGATTTATAATAACTATCCTCCCCAAAATATAATGAACGATGTGACAGGTATGACTCATAGTCTTTCTTTTTATTTAAAATTGACGAAAAGTTTAGTTAAAATGATAATAAACGTACTCAAAACTGAGAAAAAACATTAATATTGTTTGGATACTTTAGTGAAATGATCCACAATTTTTGACATGTAAAAATATTCCTCACCCAAATATTATTCATGATGTGCCTGCTTATACTCATTGTGTTTGTTATCAGTTGAAAATCGATATTTTAGATGAAAAAGTGTCACTCACTAAAAAATTGAAAAAACCACTCTTATTTTCTTGATAATTTTGGAAATTAATTTATAAATATTTTTGATAAGTATTAATTAGTCTCACTAAAAAAATTTGTGATTTGATTGGTATGATTCAAAGGCATGTTTCAACTTTAAAACAACATTTTAGTAAAAAAGACAAGTGAAGTACTCAATAATGAGAAAATGAATTTGGATTATTTTGATAATTTAGTAATATTTTTCATATATTATTTGAGGTATGTTGGAATTATATTCACCATAATAAGACACACAATGTGACCAATATGAATCCATGTTCATCTTTTTATAAAAATTTAACATCATTTTTAGTAAATGGGAAAACTAAACGATTCACAATTGAGAAAACACAGTCGGATTGTTTGGATAAATTTAGGAAAAGATACCTTAGTAATTTGTGATGTGTATAAATTAACCTCAACTCATTCTGATATTTGATGTTCCAGGTATTACTCAATGTATCTATTGTTAGTTTAAAATGAACAATTTAGGTCAAAACAAGTCACACACTAAAAACTAAGCAAACATGCTGGGATTTTCATGAAAATTTATAAAATTGATTCATAAATTATTTGGGAAACTTATGAATCTATCTCACATCATACTGATACATGGTGTAATCAGTATGAGGAAATGTGCGTGTTTCTGATTTAAGACAACATTTTACTAAAAAATAAAAAAAGTCATACAAAAAAATGAAAAAACACATTTTTATTATTTTGAAACTTCAATAAGTTTATTCATATGTCATTTGAGACATGATTTCACTATTGAAACTCATTTTAATGCATGGTGTGAGCAATATGACCCCACATGCATATGTTTATTTAAAATTAACATCAGTTTTAGAAAAAAGGACAGTTATCCTACTCAAAAATGATTAAAAGGATTTATATTGTTTTGATAATTTATGTAAATGATACATAATTTATTATTGATTTTTATAAATCATTAATACCTAAAAAATATAAATTATGTTCCTGGTATGACTCAATGTGTCCATTATTAGATTAAAATCAATATTTTAGTTCAAAAAGTGAAACTAATTGAAAACATAGAAAACTTTCTCATATTTTCTTTATAATTTAGTAAAATGATTCATAATTTAATTATGATGTTTTATATTTTGTATAATTTAAAACCGATACATGGTGTAAACAGTATGAGTAAAATATTGAGTTTTCATTTTAAAATTACAATTTAGTAAAAAAGACGTGTGACACACTCAAACATGAGAAAACTCATTTAGATTATTTTGATACTTCATGAAAATGATCCATTCGTTATTTTAGATGTTGAGGAATCAAACTCGACTCAATTTTATGCATGGTGTGACTGGTATGAATTCATTTGTGTTTTTATTTAAAATTAACCTCAATTTTAGTAAAAGTGGAAACTCACCGACTCAAAATTGAGGAAAAAAATCGAAGTGTTTTGATACTATATTAAAATTATTCATAAGTAATTTTTGATGTTTTGTAATTATGTACACATCAATCCAATACAAGATATTCATGACATGACTCAATTTGTTTTTTATCAGTTTAAAATTGATATTTTTGTTCAAAAAGTGAGACTAACTAAAAACAATGAAAACTTGATATGATTTTTTTTTCTAATATAGGGAAATGATTATTATGATTTTCTATGTGTAGGAGTCAGTATCATGTCAAACTAATAAAAGATTTAATTTTTATGATTCAAAGTGTGTGTTTTCATTTTAAATTGACATTTTATAAAAAAGACAAGTGACCTACTCAGAATTAATAAAAATGAATCATAATTTATTTATACTTTTTTAAAATGATATACATTTCATTTTATATGTGTTGTAATCAGTAAAACCTAAATTTGACATGTAGTGTGAATTTTATGACTCCATGTGCATCATTTTACATAAAATTGAGAACAAATTTAGTTTAATGGAAATCTAACCTACTCAAAACTAGGAAAATACATTCATAGTGTATTGATCGTTTAGGAAAATGATCCATAAGTCATTTTTTACTTATAGGAATCTACCATATCTCAATTTGATACATGATGTGATCAATATGATTCAATGTGTTCAATATCATTTTAAAATCGATATTTTAGATAAAAAGTGGCAGTCACTAAAAAATTAGATAACCCATTCATATTATCTTGATAATATAGAAAAAAGACTCATAAGTCATTTTTGATATTTAGGGAGCAGTATCATTTCAATTGGACACAAAAAGTTTCTAGAATGATTCTAATATCATTTTTTCTGTATGAAATGAAAATTTAGTAAAAAATGAAGAGTGACATACTCAAAATTCAGAAAACACATTCAGATTGATTTGATACTTTATTAATCTGATTCATATGTTATTTGAGACATATAGGAATAAGACTCACCCCAATATGATGAACTATGTGATTGGTATGAATCTAAGTGCTGTTTTTCAATATATTTATGTAATTTTTGATTAAAACTTGTATCATGTTGCTAAAACTGAGAAAATGAGCCTAGATTATTTTGACATCATTCTATATGCTATTAGTTAATTTATTTATTGATTATTATTATCTTATAATTATTTATATTACATTTATCATGGAAGTGGTAATTAAAAATAGAAACTTATCCTAAAAGAGCATGGGGAGGCTCGAAACCAAGACCTCCAAAACACCACCACAGAATGCAACAACTAGGATGCCCTCATTGGAATTTATCTTCTACTTATTAATTTAATTTTCAAAGATATAATTCATGAATATGAAAAATAAATGGTGTGATGTCTAAGAATCAACCACAACTCAATCAGATACACAATTTTCCTAGTATGACTCAATGATTAGTTTAAAATTAACACTTTATATTAATTTATTTCTTTATATTATTACAATCATAAGAATTTATTTCTTATACCAATGGGTTATTTTTCTCAAGTAGGGGTGGTTTGTTCAAATATAGTATAATACATGGATAGGAACATCGATACTTTTCAATGTATGTAAAAAAAATTACTTGCATAATTGTATGAACCAATATTTGAAATATCTATAATATAGTGTTTTTTCTATTATTTTTCTATGTCATTCATTTAATTTAAATTATATGTTTGTACTTAATTTTTTTGATATATGTGGGTGTGTCTGGTGCTGCGTTTTGTTGTTATAAGACATTTCATTGGTAATGTAGTGAGCTATTAGAACACATTGTTATAATCCCCCTTTTTAAGTATTTTAAAAGTGATGATAAAGGAACCAGTTATTAGTACTCATATTAGCACCAATAATTCCCCCCCTTTATCGATACTAAATGAAATTTCCAATAGAGGGCCCATTTAAGACCAATATTTTAGCACTTACAAAACACCATGGATTTTTATCTTACCTCAGTTGTCAGTGGTTCTCTAGAAAAGATAAAGGCTATTTATAGCACTGTAAAATGATTGTTTTGTAGTAGTGAACCCAATGGTGGAATCAAATCAACCATAATAGTTAAAATCTATAAAACATCAATTCCATTCATGGAAATTTGGGTTTTCTATTTACATGGGTTAACTACACCAAGGAAAATTTCTTTACCAAATTTCAATACATTTCTATATACTATCTATTATCTTAAAATCGTATGTTATGAAATGAAATAGCTCAAATACCACATTGTAAGATCATAACCCCGATGACACTATCTGGTTCCCTGATCCGGTGTGTTATATAGCCTGAACCACTTCTCCTATTTATTTTAGAGGCTTCAAATAAAAGTGGGTCCTTTTGTGTGTATGTGGGGAGACTATTCTATCATGTCAAAGTGTATCAAAATAGTAAAAATCATAATGATCAATAGAATAAGTATATAAAAAACCTGATATAAGACATCAACAATGAGAGGAATATATAAACAATGTCAATTTTAATCTAATATAAAAAATGAGGTATCGTGTCATGTCCTTAAAATGTATCCATTATATATATAAAATATTCCAACTTTAACATATGTATCAGAATTCCAAAAATACAAAAAAGGGAAACCCTAGATACAACCATGAGCCTCATCTCAATACTATTCACTCTTTCTCCTAAGAAAATCCCAATGTCATGTATCAAATTGGGTGAAATTACTATAGTCAGAACCAAACCTCTTATAGTATGTTTATGTACCCAAAGATGGGCCAAAACGGTGTGATATAACACTCAGTAGGACACCAACAACTGTTCGTATAACAAATACATGATGTGAAATATAGGATAAAGTATTGTACCATTATATTATAGGTTTAATAGTAATATATGTGAAATTCCCATGGAAAAAGTGATAAAAGTATGTAGACTATCAATCCATCGAGGCTCCCAACAAAACAAGGGACAAGATCCTCTAGCAGGGAAACTATAAAGAAAAATAGAAATTTCCACCTTGGAAATGTCATACAACCGAGTTCTACAAGTCAACCCCAACCTTGCCATACAAAAAAATAGATCCTATAACCATGACCACACCATATATTGTAAATAATCCAACATATCTACAAAATATAATGTATCGTTCTAGATCCCATCATGCCAAATCCAATATATAGAAAACCAAAGAGTACTCATCAGTTCATAGGATCATCTCG
Source organism: Viscum album (assembly GCA_963277665.1). Lineage (NCBI taxonomy): Eukaryota > Viridiplantae > Streptophyta > Magnoliopsida > Santalales > Viscaceae > Viscum > Viscum album. Next base: position 1,502,813,581 of record OY728132.1, read on the forward strand.
ATGAAAACTCAGTTAGACTTGGGTGGATTCCTAAGAGCATGTCAACAAAACGTGTCCAATGCGAGTCCAAGAAAGTTAGATCCAAGGGGTAACATATCCCAAGGTATCCATTAGAATCAATGACAGAGGAGAAATATCAACCAAGGAATCCCCAACTACAATCAAAATCCATGGGATACCAATCCATTGAATCTAATAAATATTATGATCTATGGTATACCCAAAAAAGAATCAACTTCCAACAAATAACATCTTATTTCAATAAAAGATGGACAATATATTAAATTTCATGAGTTTTCCCACTCATTTTTTAATCACATTTAAATTGGTAAACAATTCATATCATGTGTAACATGGAAATGGTAGTCAACCATCTCTTAATCATCTCATGAAATTATATGTAATTCATTGAGTAATTCTTATAACTATTCAAGCATAAAAACACACACATGCACCTCATGGGTGGTGTACAGAAAGGAAAAAAGCAATGAAACACACAATGGGTGTCTTAGGCTGGGGAAAACATTTAAATAACTAAAAGGAACTACTGGGAGTACCTAGTATATTCTAATACATCCATTTGATTAATTCAATTAATTAATGGGGGAAACTATGAAATGTCTGGTGTGAATTAAATAATCAACTACCTTAGTAAAAAAATTTAACATATGGTAAAAATATATACCGCCTATCATATGTCTGTAGTAAAGTGTTCATATAGTATCATTTTTTGATTCAGTCCAGAGTAGAAAAAAATGGATAATGGAAAATGAACTTAGAGATTGGGAATATTAGCTTCCACCTAAATATATTTTTCGATACGAAGTCAAATGAATAATGACACAAGGCGACCAAAGAACATACAGACAAAAATACAATGTGATGATTGGATCTTGAATCCAAGTTAAGATAGAAAATCTGGATCAAAATCTATCAATTGGATTCCAAGGGATCTCTCCCAATGTGAGGGTCTTCTATCTAAGGATGAAAGGAAATTAGATATATTTAAAAAAATATTATGTTTAATTTGGAAATATGCCCTTAAAATACTAAGTCATATGGGTTGGCTTCACGATTGGACAAATTGTGTGCCAACAATGCACCCTTAACTTATTAAGGGGGAACCTCACATCATTATTACACACAGTTATCCTAACCAAGAAAAAACCATGTATTATCCCCCATAAAAACTATAGATCCCCTCATATGTTTGTGTTCTTATATTATCATGGTTTCCTTTAATGTTGTGGTCTCATGAAGCCAACCATCTATTCCTCACAATGTTATAAGAATTGTGAGGCCTAACCTTCTTGGATTTTTTCTAATCATACGACCTGTTTTTTTACTAAAAAGTGAGGCTCTCATCCTTGATTAATCCCCTAACACCATCGATACTACCATTATCAACATTGGTTACCAAAATGTGTATAAACTACTATTTAAACTAGAAAAAAAAGATATATACCTTATATTAAAACTAGGGATCTTACATGGATTGGAACCCCTACATGGCCTAACTACCATTGAGGTACCAAATTATAAAACCTGATGAAGCACATATCCTAAGGAGAAATAAACATCCAAAAATCAGAAAATATAATCAACCTCAACATGCATATCAACAAAAAAACATTGAAATAATAATTCAAAACATTACCTCTTTAATACATAACATAGGATATAGACCCCAAGTTACAATACTCTAGTGGGTAAACAAGTACCTCACTATGAAAACATCATCCCATGGATAAAAAATGATCTAACACCAATTAGTGATCAGAAACACAAAAATAATACTTTTCCATGTTACTTAATAACTAATACATAAGAACAATCCATAAAGGATTCAACCACAATCATATAGAACCCAATCAAACATCAAATAGAATGTAAAAACCATCCACGAAGAACACTACCTAATACAAAATTCAAAACCATTAATCCGAGGCCAATACATAAAATCCTCTAAAAAATAATCCCTAATAATTTGGAATAACTAATACAATAAGGTAAACAAACATGTTCCATAGAGAATAAAAACCAAAATAACAAATAAAACCCATAAACAAAATATATGTCTCCAAATGGAGACCACAAATATTGTTATATTATTAACAACTTCAAAAGAAACATAAATCACTATATATAGTAAAATAACACTAATAAAAAAAGTTCTAGAATGAAAAAGAGTTTTAGTTTCACCACTTCACTTGGAGTATTGGAAGAGTGGAGAAATAGGGGAGGTGAATTCCTTAATATGGGATAGGCAAGACAAGGACCATTCATAATCATAAACACCACATATTTCATCAAGATATTTTTGGGAATCATTATGAAAACTAATAAGAAACATTAACCCACCGTACCAAACTAGAATATAAAATCATATTTTATAATGAAAACATAGAACGAAAATTCCCATTTTCCAAAACACTAATTCATTAAAATGGTCCTCCTATTAAAATATGTTATTCCATTTTAAATTTTAAAAATGTCCTCACTTCCAAAATCAAATATTATTATTTAGTTTCTTCATAAATTTAAAACCTTTTCTACGAATTCACCATCATGATACAACACTTCACACATTCATTTTAAAAAATTCCACCCCTTTAACCATAAAATATATTAAAATTTTCATGTTGAAATCAATTTACTATGAAGAATCTCAAAATGAAAATTTTCAAAACATACCATTTTAAAATTTGAAATTTATAAAAAAACTATTTTTATAATAAAACAACCTTTCCTCAAAAGATAAATACCATAAACCCATTTAAAAAAGTTATATTCAAATTATTTAAAAAAAAATTAAATAATTTTACACAACACAATTCTAAAACATTTTTTTAAATTAAAAAATGAATATTTAACAAAAAACCAAGCATCCTTGCATAACTACTGTAAAAAATGTGTATAAAACAAATAAACTAATAATAATCTTTTTTTCATCCTAAAAACCACCTTTAAACACACACACAAAAATTACCCACTAAGAAAAACCATGACTTTGAGAATAGATATTAATCCAAACATAATTAAATATCCTTAGTTAAATATTAAACTCTATTAATTAACATCACAACAATGGTAAACATAACTATAATCATTTTGAAAAAATAGGAGGAAAAAACATCTAGAGGTGAAAATAAATTACAAATGGTTTAGCCACTTGGGTTTGAAAAACATGCCCCAATCCTGAAAGAATATCTGTGATTGTTTCAAAAGAAATCTATATGGTCTCAAAATTATTTTCTAGATCATGAGAGTTAATAGTTCAACAATAGTTATCCCACCCCATTAACCTCTAAAATTAAACATGAACATCTAAATCAATGATAATAACAACATGGATCAAACAATACTCAAAAAATATTAAAATATATAATATATTTGACAAAAAGGAACTCAAAATTAGGACACAACTCTCAACAACCCATTGAAAAGAGAGGTTGGAAAACATTTTGAGCTTATAAGGCCCACCTTAACACCTGACTATTGAGTTTAAATAACAATCCTAGTCTCTATTAATCCTAGAAAGATCCCCAAATAACAAGATAGTGACTCTAATAATATTTTTTCATAGACCAACCCGGGTCACCAATAACCCCAAGCTTTCCCATAACATACCAGTGTAAACTTATCAATTGAACTAGTTTATAAACTAACATAGGGGTCTCAATTTATAATCATTTGGAATTATTTCACCCTCTAAATTATGTAAATCTAAAAAAAATCAATCATAATAGGAAGTGAAAATAAAGATACATTACATTATGTAAAAAATGATGAAAATATGGAATCATAAGGAAAAAAAGAAAAAATGGTCTATGCCATTAGGGTTGAAAAATAAGAATTTAAAAAATAAATCCCAAAACTAATTGTTATGGTTGAAAATAAATATTACCCTAGACCAATACCTTCAATACTCAAACCAACAATAGCTACTTAATCTATAAAATATAACCATGTACTCGATCAAACGAACCTAAAAGAATACATAATAGTTGTGTATTCCAAATGATGTATAATATGTGTGAGTGAGAAGAATACAAGTAGGATTTCACCAAAGGGTATCAGATATTTATATTAAAATAAAATTCATTGATTATCATTTAAAATATAATCTAGATAATTTAATTTTCATAAAATATATACAATCTATCATTAATCTATTTCCACTTGAAAAATCATTTTTATTTAACTTTTACATAAAAACACTAACATAGAAACATTTATTTGACCAATGAATATTTAATAAAAACACTCATTTGAACCCACATTTTGAAACCAATTTAGATATTCATTTAAAAAAACATTTGGCATCCATTTTATCAAAAATTCCAATGAACAAAAATAACAAAATAATATACAAAGGTTATATATAATAAGGAAATAAATGTAAATTAGAAGTATAAGATATTTATAGTGTCACACATTCCAATCATGAAATGGATAAAAAATAAATGTTCCCCATATATAATAAATTAGTATATTAAAAAAATCCTTAACATCTTATTAGTTTATCTTTGATATACTCGTGTATCCCTATTGATGAATTCATTGTTAATAATAAATAGATTTCTCTAAACTAGTTTTGTCTGTGGAAATACCCTATGGCCTCTGGTACCATAGTGGATTTAGTCTACATTATTAGGTATATACATTAATTATCACCCATCCATCATTAATATTCATATTATAATTATGATAGTAAAAAATAAGAGGTTATAAATCAAATGATTCACACTGTCAAAACATGAAATCTCTATTAACCTCTAATTTCCCCATAATAAACTACATCAACCACATCATTCACATTAAGAATAATATATCTAATTTCTCCATAGGTCACAAAACATAATAATTAAAATAAAATTGGTGCTCAATATGGTCTCACACACCAACATAATTTTGAAATACACAAAAATGATTGGAATAGACCACTATAAAATACCTACATTGGAATTCCATTTCATTTTTACTTTTGAAATTTCATTTAAAACCAACTTTTAAAACACATATTCTAAGAAATAAAATTCAAAACATTTAAATTGAAATACATTTTATTTTGGAAAAATTAATAAACCCAACCATTTCCTCCTATTTTTAACAACACATAAAAACAAATAATCCACCCATGTCATGGCCTAAATGAGGCCAAATTCCCTTTTAAAACACCAAAAAAAGTAAAATAATTAATTGAAATGTTCTTACAAACACATAGAACTAATATTCTATCATACAAATAAATCCCACTAAAATACCCCTTTATGCCATGCTATATTTCAATTCAAAACAATTAAGCAATCCATCCCCAATATCACATATTACAATAATTTGATAAAAAATCATTGTTAAGAAACAAGTGAATAATGGAATATATTTTAAATAAAAATATAGAAACACCTATTATGATTCATTGACAACTCCCAATCCCTAAAACATATATTAAGGTCATGATCTGTGTAAGTATAATGAGTGATCACCACTTTTTTTATTTTATTAAAGTTATTTTTTTAAAAAATATCACTTCCACAACTTATCCACATATGATCAATAGATCCTTAGTTTTCTAATGTTTATTTTTTTATTTTACCAAAAACATAGCCCATTTTTTCATTAATTTTTAATGATGGGAAAACAATAAGTTCCATGGATGAAACATGATATGTTCCCAATACTCAAAATTGTTTCGTATAAAACACCCCATCTGGAAGGACTTTATGCACCTCCACAATATACATTTGATTGTATATTAATGTTGTGGAATTTTCATCGACAAGTTATGGACAGATTATAAAACTTAATAAAAAAAATCTTTGTGGAAACAGAGAAAAACATACAGGAAAACAAAAAGTAATATCATGAATTCCATTCATGATGTGAGAATTAAAAAAAGATCATGAAAAAACTCACGACCCTACAGATTACACATCATGAATCCAATATTTAGGATGTGAAATAAATATATAATCATGGGTCTTACCACACACATGACATGACATGAATTTCATTCATGACGTTACTCACAAATACATACCCAAAAAATTACTGATTTTTCATGATTCATTATGACAATGCTGTATTGATGACCCATGAAAACCCCATAAATAATTTTTACTATTTAAAGGGACATTTATAATATCAAGAGCACGATAAATTCCTATAAATACGATTCCATAGGGGATTTATGGAGAGAAAATCGACAAGTGAATCTCCAGATGATGGTCTGTTGTAGTTTTTCTTCCTTACTTTTCTTTTCCTTATTTTATTTTCTTTTAATTCATGATATGTATCAGCTCACATGAATCAACTCAAATTTACCATCAATGGAGGGTTAGTTCCTTTGAGTGACCAGGAAATGGGGATTCTTTACAAAATATAAAGTATTTTTTTCATTTGATGGAACAAACCTTTTCTCTTCCTTCTACCAACTAGTTTCTAATCATTATTCATTTTTCAGTTTTGAATTAATTTGTTCTAGGGTTAGATTATATTTATTTGAGTTTACTTGGACTATTATCCATATACACCCCCAGCAAATTCTTATCTATTTTCTATAGAATATATTACAGTTGGGTGGTGAGTGCTCGACGATCATAAGCACGTGTAAGGAATTGCAAAAGGGACTATTGTTAATTAGGGATTACCAACTCCTAATTGATTATTTCCTAAATGTATATTAAATACCTATTATTATATCATGAAAAAACTATTGATATTAGAATTATTGAGAATTTATTATGAATTCCGTAAAAATAACAATATGGACAATGGGGGAATGAATAAAATTTGGAATCTGCCTCTTACCAGTTAAAAATTTATAATTGGTAAAAAATATAAAAAATGATAAAATTGTACTTAGTTTTTACAAACCTATTCTGGTCACTATAATTTTTTACTTTTAAAAAAAATAATTCAATTAAATATTCTTTTTAAACTCACAATTTATTAATTTGAATAAAATAAAACATTCCTCAAATAAACTAAAATGACAAACCAATTTTATGGGTACATATTTTTAGGAGACTACATAGGATAACTACTATACTATAATATGAAATAATATTTTTTTCTATTCCCTAATATAATAATAGAACAATCTCGGAACCATTTCTAATGAATCATGGATGAATCAACTTATTTCTTAAGCACTTCTTGATAAAACTTTGGTATATAATCCTAGAGTTTGGTTAGTTATTTCTAATATAATTTAACTAGTATCTACTAGGGGGTCTCTTTAAGTTATTATATGAGTTTCATGAATTGATACTTTATGAATATTTGTATTTGGTCTCCCCCGGTCTATCTATAAAAAAGGACAAATAAATATTATTCATACCAGAGGGATACAAGTATGGGTTGTTAAACTTATGTGTAGTTTGTCAATGGGGTATAATTGAAATTCAAAAACATCATAGACAATGAGTGTTTTTTAATACAAAACCTTGAAAAATAGTTTAAAAATGTTAATTTAGAAAAGTGATCTAAAGACTGTATAGATCATAGAAATGATGCCAGTTTTTATGTACCAGCTATAGGGAAGTAAAATAGATAATTTATTTTTCCTTATGCAGTATAGATGTTGATCATGGGTATCTCAGTTAAGGATCATCACAGTCAAATCAATCACTAATTCCATTTCCCCTATTATAATTATATTTAAAATTATTATTTATATATAATAAATATGTAATTTTAGTGAATTGTGTTTTGAAAAATTAATTCAGTGAAATAAAATAACACTATCCTAACATGAAGATGTAGTCATAGTGATATTAGGGATGAAATTTCTTTCCACTAGGGTTGGATACATGAGTTCATTCATTATTATTTTTTGTTTTTTATAAATTAAATTTGAAAATACAAATTAATCATAAATAGAATTATAATCTCTTCCTTGAGTGGATATTTTTTCACTAGGAAACTACTTTGGAAAAACAAAATATCACCTCCATCGGTAAATAATAGGAATGAATTATAGATTCACGTTGTGGGGGATGTTCTCGACACCCATGAATTTTACTCCCATCCACCCAAAAAGTAATGATAAAATTATGGAATTTAATAGACCAAAATAAATAACACCACAAAAAATACCCCAAGAATAAGCGTCAGGTTAGTACATTTACATTTGTAAAGTGAAAAGAGATCATTGTACGAAGATAGAAGAGAGACTGAATGAGATTAGGGTAGGAAGACAAAGAGAGATATAAGAAAATAGAATAGCATGAATTAAAATAAAAATTACTTTATTACATTGGAAACAATAAAAATAGATAGAAAGAAATATATACTAAAGAAGGTGTATCTCTACAGTACATCATAATAGAAGATCATTAGGATTTAGCTTTTTGAATCCTCTAGTCTGGATTCTTATTTATTATATTTTAAGATGCTTAGGATCCTTCAACGGTTTCATAAATGTGTTAAAAAGTCATCCTAGGGGTTCTTGGGGTAATAATAGTGGTCTTATTCATTAATTATTTTTAATTAGACCATTTTGGTATATTTATTTAGACTCACGTCATCTAAGTGATACACGACGTGTAATGTAATGAGGTTGAATTTATCACTTCAATCATTTAAATCTTTTAATTATTTATGTCACACATCATGTAGGAAAAAACAATGTGTAATATTCTTTTTTATATCTTTTCACTATAAATAATCATGGTTATTCATTTATGAGCCTAGTATTTGGTATTGGACTTACTGTATGTCACCAAAAAATTTCTTCATGGAGAATTCATATTTTACAAATTATGTCTTCAATGTTTCAGTGTCCTGCTACATTTCTTTTGATCATGGATTTAAGTGTGTTGACCCATCATAATTCATTATTTCTCTTATTTTTCTCAATATTTGTGGTATGCTACCCTAAATCCAAAAACCTGATAAATACAGACAAGAATAATATATTAGAGTGTAAAAACATGTGTTTTATATACCAAGGTATATATAAACATGACTCTATTAGAATATCCTATAATGCCAATAATTTTTTAAAAATTATCCACCAACAATGTATAATTACTATATGAAATTGCATAGAAGTATCACATGGTTGATTTATTATTACTAAAAACCCTGAATGACCTATGTGCCTAAAAATATCCACATAATGGCATCCCATCACAGTCTCCACTGAACTATAAATGTGCTATCAAAACTCATTCACCACTCACTGTGTAACACCCCAGGTAAATAAAGAATATGACATTTTCATATTTATCCATATTTGTGAATAATTTATTAATATGACTTTAAAGGGGGTGCGATGCTCGATGGCGTACCCAACACGCAACAACGAGTTTATTGGGAATCTTACGTTGCACTCTAAAAATAAAATAATATTATTTTAAATGGTAGTTAACATGTAGCCATTGTATTGGCGGGAATGGATAGAAATAACTAAAATATGATTATACATGTTTTTAAATGTTTTTACATTTATCCAATAATAGATAAAGGCTTAAAATACGGAAAGAATTCAATTTTAGGCGTATATGCCCTAGTTTTCACTAAAGGTTCACTTATCGCCTTTTGATGGCAAACCGTCATTAAATATAGTTTTGTTCACTCTTATAAATTCTATTGGACCAAATAAAACTCTTCTTAAAAATTGGGACATCAAAATTTACTTTGTGTAAATTTTTGGTATATTTCCGATAAAGTTCATTTTTTCAATGAATAGTGTAAAATGTTGTATTTTAATTCAAAACCTCTTTTTAATCAAATTTATTTATATGATTAGATTATCTTTTGAATTGGTTTTAAAGTGAAATTAGAATATATTTTTATCATTAAATCCAATAGTGGTCGTTGAAATTAATTTCACTTTGAAATCAGACTAAAACTAGTGTCAGTCTTTTGATACTTATTGTTTCAAAAAACACGCTATTTGCATTGACAGCGGGAATTAATTATTAAATTAATTAATATGACTTATATGTTTTGAATTTTGTAAAATAGACTTCATTTTTGAATTTGGAATATCAAATATAGATTATGGTGAATTTTTGGGATTTTTCTGAAAAACTTCAATTTTTGATGAATAGTGAAACCACCAAGTGGTACTTATAAAAACTGATTTTTCCGTATAAATGAAATTTTTCCATCTTTGTGTTTTTAATTTCAAAAATCTGACATTCATGGTTGTCATTAAGATGTAAAATTTGGTTCAATGGGATAAAAATAATTTTTTGGTGAATAGTAACTTATGAAGTTTTAATCGCGATTAAAGATAATTAGTGTATTTTAAGGTAAAAATAATGTTTTAATAATATTAAATGAACTCGACACATGTCCTAACCTCATTGGATGTGTCATGGCCGACCAAGAAAATCCATGGGTCAACTTGGGGACCCCCTGGAGCCACTTTGGTTGGAAAATGACATAAATATCTTTTTATTTAATGTTAAAGTAAAAATGAGACAAACATGAGTTATTTTACTAAAACAATTTTTACATGGGGATATACAAGTAATATTTTTGACTATAAATATTCATTAGAAAGCTAAAAAGATTTCCTACATCATAGTAGTTTTTTTATAATTTTTAGACACTAAATAAATTAAATTATTTATGACATCATGATGATGCAGCGATGACCTCATTATTTAATGATTTAAATAAAATGGAAAGATAATGTAATATATAAGACCTACACATGTTCAAAACCTATTGGATGAATGTATTTCTAACCCTTATCACCTTATCCTCGAATTATATCAATGTGGGAGCCTTTAAATCCGAAACTCATTTTCAAATAAAGTAATATTTCTTTACTTTCCAAAAGTGCCCATCCTCTCCTCTTATAAAAGGCCCCCAGCTCTACCTCCTTAACCAAACATCAAAAGCCTTTGGTATAACACCCCATACTTTACATACATTGTTAATACTTCAAAATTTAAGCACACTTATTAAAACATATGACAAAACCACAAAGGACCGTATAGGTATAGTGTCTTTAGAAACTGGGAAACATAAACAACTGGTTCATAAATCTTCTACAGTGTCTCCCATTTATTTCATCATATCTAGGGTCCCTTTAGCATATTCTACTTAATATCCATCTTCCTGACCTGGGGAAAAGAAAACATAAAATGGTGAGCTCAAATGCTCAGAAAGGGCAAATAAAGGAAATAAAAATCATATCATATCTTTTTGAAAATCATAACCTGCAAAAGAGATCATAATATCTTAACATGGAACAAATCATAGAAGTGAAAATGAGATCCCCGTAATCATAACATAAAACTTGAAACTTTTTGGCATGCACACATAATCATGGAAAATCATTTCTTGTTAGTCATGACTCATTTTCAAGACTATCTTAGTGGACAAAGTCCCTTTCTGAACCGAGTCACCCTCGTTCCAGTCCTGTTTCACTGAACCGGTATAACCTACCGTTCCAGCCATGTCTATCTCATGAGATATAAAATCTTTACCCAATGCATTGGAGGGAGATATAGGTCCCACCCATCTTATAATGAATCCTTTCCTATGTGTGCCACATAATCATAAATCATACATCATCGTATAACACATATAACAAAAATGGGATTCTTGAAACATCATGACATCATAAAACAAATAATATAAGGTAAATGACTTCATAAAAATAATTCCCTCAAAACATAATCAAATCAATGTAATAATAGGTATAAAAACAGAACCCTATATTATCTTAGATGGAAAATAATTTTGATAAAACATTTGATCTCCATTCTTGAGGAAAATATCCTTTCTACTTCAAAAACTTTTTTCCTTTCATAACATGTCATACAAAATTAAAATAAAATAAGTTGATTAAAAATAAACTTGAAAACTTGTAAAGGAAGTTTCTTGGAAATAATGTTTTAAAAATCCATTCATTCCGTATAAGTTAAAAAAAACATTCTTCGTACTTTTGTCGGAAAAGTCAAAAAGTACCTCGTACGAAAAACGAAAAAAGATTCCTTTCATACATATTACTAAAAACTCACCGAAGGGTAAAAATGGATTTAAACAATTGTAGGTGGATGGAAATAATATTACATATTGATGAAACATGGATGTGGATGATAAAATACACCCCAGTAAATACCAAAGTATAAACAATCTCTGATAAAAATGAGATTGTGATATTTCCCTTACCTTAGGTATGATTTTCTTTGTACGTGTCCAAAGCTCCTGTATAATGGTTTAAATAATGTTATTGACTTATTCCAGAATTATACATATTGATATGATATCATATATAGTCATATTCTTAGCTTCTTATTAGTAATATTTCATTGTTACTTGTTACTCGGGTCTTTATTGCCTTTTGTTCTTATGCGTGTTTTGTCGAATAAATTCTTATTCTTCCTTTAAGGTTATAGATAACTTATATCCAGAATGGTATTAGTGTAACATATATCATATTTATTCATTCAATTCATTTATATAATTACTATGTAATGATGATCATGTAGAACGAGTCACATCACATCGTGGAGACGGTATTCCGTACGTACGCACGAGTGATGATATCGTTCCTATGATCGTGGAATTTTATTGGAGTATATATATATATATTATTTCAGTATCAATATTACTTAATAATAATCATAAATAGTTACTCATTACACCATTATACCCATCCTTGTAAATTGATGGTGGAAAATAGATTACACCACGGCGTGGAGACGGTATTCCGTACGTACGCACGCGCGGTGATTTCATTTTTCCGTAGGATGGATAGAAGGTGAATTAGGGTTGTTTCATATTTATAATAACATATCAGTATGTAAGTAATACTGATGTTATTACTTTATCATGAAACAACTAAATAAGAAGAAGTTGAAGAAGAAAGAAATTGAAAAGATCGGTAATGGATATTACCTCTTCTTTGGAACGCTTCTTTGAATCCTCCACTTAGGGAACTAAGATTGGTCTTTGAAGAAGACCAGGACCTCTAGGATTATTCTAGGGAAGTGGAGATGAGAAAATGGCAGGGGTTGTTCGAGCTTGAGTGCTCAAATTGGTGTGAGGAGGAGGGGGAGGAGGTGCCCTTTTATAAGGGAGGAGAGGGGCACCTTAGGAATATCTCAAAATATTATTTTATATTAAAGTCAAAATCGGTTTATAATTGTTCCAAAGGGTCTTATTTAGAAGCTAAAGTGGGGATGGGTCGAAATCATATCAACCAATAGGATTTATACATGTTTAGGGTATTATTTTAACCTTATCAATTAGATTTAACTCTAAGTTAAATAATTTAACTTTTACCTTGTCTTTTTGTTTTCTTTCACTATATGGTTAATACACTTACTATAACATGCCAAACGAACCCCAAATTGTTTATTATTAATATATATATCCTTATATAATTCATTTGGATGAACCTTAGATTTTTAGGAATAACATAACAATTAATAATATAATATTTGATTTAAAAACTATTTTCTGTCAATTTTGACATTATTTGATATATGATTTTTGTGAAAGTTATAACAGAATTATATGTTCGAACCAAGTTTATTAAATCAACACTAATATATCATATTAACCTAGAAAATTAGTGTAATTCATAAAAAGTCTCAAATTACATTTATTTTGGTGTTTATAACATCAACTATGTCAATATTTCATAAATAAGATAATTACTACATCATCATTGTGTCATAATTAAATTAAATTATTTAATGTCTAAAAATTATAAATAAAATACCATTATGTAGGAAATCGTTTTAGAATTCTAATGAATATTTATTGTCGAATTTATCTTATGTATAACCCCATATTAAAAATTATTTACTTATTAAACTTTGATTTTAACTATTTTGATCCTTCTTTAAATAAATTAATAATAAATGTCCTAATCTAACCCAAGTGGGCCTAAATGGTCATATTTTATTAATAAGGTTGTTTTTGGTCGAATTACACTTATCCAATAGAATTAGGACATGTGTTAGGGTAATAGTAATATCATATTTACCCTTAGTTACCCTATTTACTATTAACCGCGGTAAAAACAAAGTAAAAAAGTTACTATTCACCAAAAATAATTTTTATCTCATTGAACCACATTTTACTTACTGATATCAACCGTGTCTGTCGGATTTTTGAAATTCCATTCACAGAAGAGGTAAAACCAAGTTTTATGCAAAATGCAGTTTTTAACCTACCACTTAGAGGTTTCACTATTCATTAAAAATTTAATGTTTTCAGAAAAATACCAAAATTTCACCCTAGGCTAATTTCGGTATTCCGAATCCAAAAATGAAGTCCATTTTGAAAAATAAAATTTATAAAATTTCAATAAGTGGTTATTACTATTCATAACGGCTAGTTTTTAATAATATTTTAATAGCATATCGTTGTTTAGTGAAACTCGGTATTGAGTACGATGCAAGCTATCGAGGAAGGTCGTGATTGCATGTAAAGTAAGAAAAGCTAGTATGTAGTGAAAGATTCCTTTGATGATATATAAAAACAAAATATTACTCATAAAAATCTCGGGTGTTACATTCTACCCCCCTTAAAAAGAATTTCTCCCTCGAAATTCGTCACTTTGTAACAAACAGATGAGGATACTTCTCCCTCATCATATCCTCAAGCTCCCATGTAGCTTCTTCTAATTGGTGGTTCCTCCATAAAACTTTCACCAATCGAGTGGTCTTGTTTCGTAGGACTTTTTCGCTACGATCTAGAATATCTATCGGCTGTTCTTCATAAGAAAGATCTTGCTCCAGCGGTACAACTTCTGAGCTGAGTACATGTGAAGGATCAGGTATGTAGTTTCTCAGGAGAGATATCGTGAACTTGAGAGAGATTCGGTGGAAGCGCCAATCGGTAAGCTACCTTCCCAACACGACCCAGTATTTCGAAAGGACCGATATATCTAGGGCTCAACTTCCCCTTCTTTCCAAATCTCATAACCCTCTTATAGGGAGATATTCGTAAGAACACTTTATCACCCACTTCAAACTCTAGGTCTTTTCTTCGGTTGTCGGCATAACATTTCTGTCGACTCTGAGCTGCTCTTATGTGTTGTTGAATAGATCTGACCTTTTCTGCCATTTCATCAACGAGATCAGGTCCTAATAGCTTTCTTTCCCCAACTTCATCCTAGCAAGTTGGAGTCCTACATTTCTTTCCATAGAGAGCTTCATAAGGAGCCATCTGAATACTGGAGTGAAAGCTATTATTATAAGAAAATTCCACCAAAAGTAGGTGTTGATCCCAACCTCCTTTGGAATCCATAGAGCAAGCTCTCAACATATCTTCTAGGGTTTGAATTGTTCTTTCAGACTGACCGTCTGTCTGGGGATGATAAGAAGTGCAGAAACTCAACTCTGTATCCAGAGCATGCTGAAGACTTCGCCAGAACTTCGAGGTAAATCTCGGATACCAATCAGATATAATAAAAAGTGGTACTCCATGCAATCTTACCACTTCCTTTACATATATCCTGGCAAGCTGATCTAGAGAGAAATCCTCTCTAATAGCAATGAAGTGTGCAGAGTTTGTAAGACGATCAACTATGACCCAAATAGAATTATTGCCTTTGGATGTTTTAGGAAGTCCTGTGACAAAGTCCATAGTGATGTTTTCCCATTTCCATTCGGGTATGGGCAATGGTTGTAACATCCCCTTAGACTTTTGTCTCTCAGCTTTAACTTGTTGACAAACCAAGCATCGAGAGACATATTCAGCAACATCTTTTTTCATGGCATCCCACCAGAAGTACTCTTTCAGGTCCCTATACATCTTCGTGCTTCCAGGATGAATAGAGAATGATGAACTATGAGCCTCATCCAGCAGCTCCTTCTTTAATTCGGGGATGGGATGAACACAAACCCAATTCCTGAACTTTATTATCCCCTCACAATCAAGGTTTAATTCAGGAACATTTCTCACCTTCTTTTATAACTCTACATCTTCTTTTTGTGCCTCTTTAATCTTCACATGTATAGATGGTTGAACATTCATTTGAGAAAGATAAGATTTTTCCCCTTCCATTATAATTCCAAGATCCATCCTTTGTAAATCCATAAATATTGGATCTTTTGTGATCCTCATCATGGATAAACTAGCATGGTCTTGTCGACTTAATGCATCTGCCACCTTGTTTGCTTTCCCAGGGTGGTAATGGATTGAGCAGTCATAATCCTTAATCAGCTCCAACCATCTTCTTTGATGCATATTCAGCTCCTTTTGTGTGAAAATATACTTTAAACTTTTATGATCAGTATAAATATCACACCTTTCACCATAAAGGTAATGCCTCCAAATGTTTAATGCAAAGATTACCGCAGCCAACTCCAAATCATGTGTTGGGTAATTTTGCTCATGGATTCTCAACTGTCGTGAGGCATAAGCTATCACCATATCATTTTTCATAAGAACACACCCAAATCCCTTCTTGGATGCATCACTGTATATCACAAACCTTTCTCCACTACAAGGTAGTGTGAGCACAGGTGCACTGGATAACCTGCTTTTCAACTCCTTGAAATTCTCTTCACATTCTTCCGTCCAGACAAACTTAACTCCTTTCCGAGTCAACTTGGTGAGTGGATTAGATAATCGTGAAAAATCCTTTACAAAACGTCGATAATATCCAGCCAAACCAAGAAAACTTCGGATCTCAGTTACTGTTGTTGGTCTTGACCATCTTTTGATAACCTCTGTTTTTGTTGGATCCACAAATATCCCCTCTTTTGAGATTATGTGACCCAAAAATGCAACTTTTTGAAGCCAAAATTCACACCTGGAAAATTTGGCCTAAAGCTTCTCCTTTCTCAAGGTCTTCAATATAATTCTCAAGTGATCTTCATGCTCTTCCTTTCTCTTTGAATAGACAAGAATATCGTCTATAAAGACTACCACAAATTGATCAAGATAGTCTCTAAAGACTCTATTCATTAGATCCATGAAGATAGTAGGGGCATTAGTAAGACCAAATGGCATCACTATAAATTCATAGTGTCCATACCTTGTACGGAAAGCCGTCTTTGGTATATACTCCCTTTTGACCCTTAATTGATGATACCCTGAACGAAGATCAATCTTGGAAAAGTATTGAGCTCCACGTAGTTGGTCAAATAAGTCATCAATGCGTGGGAGAGGATATTTGTTCTTGATAGTGATCTTGTTAAGTTCTCAATAATCAATGCAGAGTCTCATTGATCCATCTTTCTTCTTAACAAAAAGAACAGGTGCTCCCCAAGGTGATGCACTAGGTCGTATGAATCCCTTATCAAGATTCTCTTGGAGTTGCTTCTTCAATTCTTGCAACTCAATTGGGGCCATTCTATAAGGTGTCTTTGAAATAGGCAAAGCACCCAGTACGAGTTCTATTGAAAACTCAACTTCACGATTTGGTGGAAGACCTGGTAATTCCTCCAGAAAGACATCATCAAACTCCCGTACGATGGGCATATTCTTAATCGTAAGTTTCTCACCAACCATTTGAGATAAATAACCTTCATTTAGTGGTATCAAGACCCATAAGATGGAAGGAATTTCCACTGGAAGGTTATATTCATCTTTGCATCGATAGACGATCGTAGATTGATCTGGAATATGAAATTTGACTTCCCTTCTTTGGCAATTGATATGAGCTCCATGTAGAGAAAGCCAATCCATGCCAAGAATCACATCAAATTCCACTAAAGGAAGGATCAAATGATTTGCAGGAAGCACTTTCCCACAAACCTCGATCGGAGAAGAATTATAAACTTTTGATGCGACTGTTGTGCCATTAGGTGTTGTCATAGCTAACTCAAAATCTAATTGTTGAGGTAATACGGTGATACCCTTAGAAAATTTTTCAGAAATAAAAGAGTGGGTGGATCCAGAATCAAATAAAACATTTTCCACTTTAGAGTGGATGGTAAGTGTACCTTTCACCACTTCGTTATCGTATTCCACATCGCTGATAGAAATTGCATGTGACTTTCCTTTTTCATTAGCCTTAAGATTTTGTTGACGTCGACCATCATCATCAACCCTTGGATTTGGGCATTGATTTCCATAATTCCCCATCTCCTTGCACTTGAAACATTGAAGTGTAATAGGTTCATTTTGTGTATCCCATCCTTTGTTTGCATCATTAGACATCTTCTTCCCATTATCGCGGAATTCAAATGCCCGATGACCTTCCTTTCCACATTTGAAACATTTACTTGTCCCTTTAAGACAACTCCCTCCATGTTTCTTTCCACACTTTGAGCATAAGGGAAAGCTCATCTTATTTTCAGTGTTCTCTTTAGATTTTCCATTGAATTCCATCTTCCTCTTCTTATCAAACCCATGTGACTGATGGGTTACTCCAATCTCCATCTCGACTTTGAGAGCACATCGAACGATTTCCTTGTAGCTATTGAAGTCCCTTATGGCTAATGCCCTTCGAAGACTTGGTGTTAAGCCACTAAAGAATCGATCGATCTTACTCTCAGGTTGGATAATAATACCAGAAGCGTACCTTGCAAGTCTTGTAAAATTTGCTTCATAGGTACCAACAGATTCATCATCCCTCTGCTTCAGTTCAAGAAACTCTTTCTCCATATTTGTTCGGAGAATACGAGGGAAGTAATTAT
Organism: Viscum album; assembly: GCA_963277665.1. Taxonomy (NCBI): domain Eukaryota; kingdom Viridiplantae; phylum Streptophyta; class Magnoliopsida; order Santalales; family Viscaceae; genus Viscum; species Viscum album. Next base: position 1,502,832,159 of record OY728132.1, read on the forward strand.
TGAAAAATAAGTTCTTGAACTCATCCCATTCCATAGACTCAATTTCATCCCTTTGCCTCGTATTCTTAATAAGATTCCACCATTGATCAGCATCTCCTTCCAAACGATACACTGCTAGGATGACTTTATCATGTTCATAACATTGAAGAAATGAAAATATCTTTTCAGTAGTACTAATCCATTGTTCAGCAACTAATGGATCAGTAGACCCACTGAAAGAAGGCGGACGCTGCCTCATGAAGGATTCAACAGAATGTTGCTCCTTCCTTTGCTCGTTTGGAAGTCCTACATGATTCATAGCTTGAGAAAGTTGTGTGAGCATGGCTACAAGATTTTGCATTCCAGCTCCCATATCGTTTGGTTGCTCAGGGGGACAATCATTGCATTGCTCATCGCATTCCTCATTAACACGGTTCCTTCGGGTTCCAGCCATTGACTAAAACCAAGAAGAATAGTGTGAGCAACACTAATTATAATAGGAAAGCCACATAATCAAGAATAAAATTTCACACTTAAGTTCTTATCCTAGGGTATTCATGGCCATTTCTAAAACACTAAGATTGTGTTCTATGCTTACACTTATCCTTAGGGTTCTTACTAAGGCTTTCACATCCTAGTTTCCAAAGGTTGACTATAACTTTCCTCTGATACCAACTATAACGTCCCATACTTTACATACATTGTTAATACTTCAAAATTGAAGCACACTTATTACAACATATGACAAAACCACAAAGGACCGTATAGGTATAGTGTCTTTAGAAACTAGGAAACATAAACAACTGGTTCATAAATCTTCTACAGTGTCTCCCATTTATTTCATAAAATCTAGGGTCCCTTTAGCATATTCTACTTAATATCCATCTTCCTGACCTGGGGAAAAGAAAACATAAAAGGGTGAGCTCAAATGCTCAGCAAGGGCAAATAAAGGAAATAAAAATCATATCATATCATTTTGAAAATCATAACCTGCAAAAGAGATCATAATATCTTAACATGGAACAAATCATAGAAGTGAAAATGAGATCCCCGTAATCATAACATAAAACTTGAAACTTTGTGGCATGCACACATAATCATGGAAAATCATTTCTTGTTAGTCATGACTCATTGCCAAGACTATCTTAGTGGACAAAGTCCCTTTCTGAACCGAGTCACCCTCGTTCCAGTCCTATTTCACTGAACCGGTATAACCTACCATTCCAGCCATGTCTATCTCATGAGATATAAAATCTTTACCCAATGCATTGGAGGGAGATATAGGTCCCACCCATCTTATAATGAATCCTTTCTTATGTGTGCCACATAATCATAAATCATACATCTTCCTATAACACTTATAACAAAAATGGGATTCTTGAAACATCATGACATCATAAAACAAATAATATAAGGTAAATGACTTCATAAAAATAATTCCCTCAAAACATAATCAAATCAATGTAACAATAGGTATAAAAACAGAACCCTATATTATCTTAGATGGAAAATAATTTTGATAAAACATTTGATCTCCATTCTTGAGGAAAATATCCTTTCTACTTCAAAAACAATTTTCCTTTCATAACATGTCATACAACATTAAAATAAAATAAGTTGATTAAAAATAAACTTGAAAACATGTAAATGAAGCTTCATGGAAATAATGTTTTAAAAATCCATTCATTCTGTATAAGTTAAAAAAAACATTCTTCGTACTTTTGTCGGAAAATTCAAAAAGTACCTCGTACGAAAAACGACAAAAGATTCCATTCATACATATTACTAAAATCTCACCGAAGGGTAAAAATGGATTTAAACAATTGTAGGTGGATGGAAATAATATTACATATTGATGAAACATGGATGTGGATGATAAAATACACCCCAGTAAATACCAAAGTATAAACAATCTCGAATAAAAATGAGATTGTGATATTTCCCTTACCTTAGGTCCGATTTGCTTTGTACGTGTCCGAAGCTCCTGTATAATGGTTTAAATAATGTTATTTACTTATTCCAGAATCATACATATTGATATGATATCATATATAGTCATATTCTTAGCTTCTTATTAGTAATATTTCATTGTTACTTGTTACTCGGGTCTTTATTGCCTTTTGTTCTTATGCGTGTTTTGTTGAATAAATTATTATTCTTATTTTAAGTTTATAGATAACTTATATCCATAATGGTATTAGTGTAACATATATCATATTTATTCATTCAATTCATTTATATAATTACTATGTAATGATGATCATGTAGAACGAGTCGCATCACATCGTGGAGACGGTATTCCGTACGTACGCACGAGTGATGATATCGTTCCTATGATCGTGGAATTGTATTGGAGTATATATATATATATATATTATTTCAGTATCAATATTACTTAATAATAATCATAAATAGTTACTCATTACACCATTATACCCATCCTTGTAAAGTGATGGTGGAAAATAGATTACACCACGGCGTGGAGACGGTATTCCGTACGTACGCACGCACGGTGATTTCATTTTTCCGTAGGATGGATAGAAGGTGAATTAGGGTTGTTTCATATTTATAATAACATATCAGTATGTAAGTAATACTGATGTTATTACTTTATCATGAAACAACTGAAGAAGAAGAAGTTGAAGAAAAAAGAAATTGAAAAGATCGGTAATGGATATTACCTCTTCTTTGGAATGCTTCTTTGAATCCTCCACTTAGGGAACTAAGATTGGTCTTTGAAGAAGACCAGGACCTCTAGGATTATTCTAGGGAAGTGGAGAGGAGAAAATGGCAGGGGTTGGCCAAGCTTGAGTTCTCAAATTGGTGTGAGGAGGAGGGGGAGGAGGTGCCCTTTTATAAGGGAGGAGAGGGGCACCTTAGGAATATCTCAAAATATTATTTTATATTAAAGTCAAAATCGGTTTATAATGGATCCAAAGGGTCTTATTTCGAATCTATAGTGGGGATGGGTCGAAATCATATCAACCAATAGGATTTAGACAAGTTTAGGGTATTATTTTAACCTTATCAATTAGATTTTACTCTAAGTTAAATAATTTAACTTTTACCGTGTCTTTTTGTTTTCTTTCACTATATGGTTAATACACTTACTATAACATGCCAAACGAACCCCAAATTGTTTATTATTAATATATATATCCTTATCTAAGTCATTTGGCCGATCCTTAGATTTTTAGGAATAAAATAACAATTAATAATATAATATTTGATTTAAAAACTATTTTGTGTCAATTTTGACACTATTTGATATATGATTTTTGTGAAAGTTATAACAGAATTATATGTTCAAAACATGTTGATTAAATCAACAATAATATATCATAGTAACCTAGAAAATTAGTTTAATTCATAAAAAGTCTCAAATTACTTTTATTTTGGTGTTTATAACATCAATTATGTCAATCTTTCATAAATAAGATAATTACTGCATCATCGTTGTGTCATAATTAAATTAAATTATTTAATGTCTAAAAATTGTAAATAAATTACCATTATGTAGGAAATATTTTTAGATTTCTAATGAATATTTATTGTCGAATTTATCTTATGTATAACCCCATATTAAAAATGATTTACTTATTAAACTATGATTTTAACTATTTTAACCCTTCTTTAAATAAATTAATAATAAATGTCCTAATCTAACCCAAGTGGGCCTAAATGGTCATATTTTATTCATAAGGTTGTTTTTGGTCGAATTAAACTTATAAAATAGAATTAGGACATGTGTTAGGGTAATAGTAATATCATATTTACCCTTAGTTACCCTATTTACTATTAACCGCGGTGAAAAAAAGTAAAAAGTTACTATTCACCAAAAAATTATTTTTATCTCATTGAACCACATTTTACTTACTGATATCAACCGTGTCTATCGGATTTTCGAAATTCCATTCACAGAAGCGGTAAAATCACGTTTTATGCAAAATTCAGTTTTTAACCTACCACTTAGTGGTTTCACTATTCATCAAAAATTGAATGTTTTCAGAAAAATACCAAAATTTCATCTTAGGCTAATTTCGGTATTCCGAATCCAAAAATGAAGTCCATTTTGAAAAATAAAATTTATAAAATTTCAAAAAGAGGTTATTACTATTCATAATGGCTAGTTTTTAATAATATTTTAATAGCATATCGTTGTTTAGTGAAACTCGGTATTGCGTACGACGCAAGCTATCGAGGAAGGTCGTGATTGCGTGTAATGTAAGCCAAGCTAGTATGTAGTGAAAGATTCCTTTGATGATATATAAAAACAAAATATTACTCATAAAAATCTTGGGTGTTACATTTGGCTCAGCCATCCCCTGCCCATTTTGTCTCTCCACTTCCCTCTCCTACTCCTTAAAGCCTCAATTTGGGCAGAAGTCTTCCCAAGTAAGCCTTTGAGCACAAACCAAAGGGAGTTACCCGATTTTAAGGTAATGTCTTCTTTTGAGTCCTTTTGTTTTATTTTGCCTCTCCAACCCCCTAAACTCTTTTTATTCTTTTCTTTTGTAACAAATCCAGTATCCTAAATATACTAGGATGTTTTAATAAGAATTATTCTATCTACACTTACACACACCTACATCTAATGGTAAAGAACATACTGTTTCCGTGGATGGCGAATTTCTGCCTCACGAAACGATGATTGTTCAACACTCATATAACACCTTCAAAGGTGGCCATTAATATGTCACTATATTTATATATGATATGTGATATGTTTATGTTTTATTTAAGCTTATTTATTTTTCATTTGTGGCTTACCTTTATGGCTTCCGTTATGGGTATACGCGATATCTTCATTTTAGGAAGTGCGGACTACCGCCCCCTCAAAATGATGTGATTCGTTAATGCCATACATGGGACATATAAAGGTTGGATTTAATGTTATTATATATGATGTTATACTGTAATTATAATATACTTCTTTATCATTATTATTTCTTTCCATTAATGTATGAGATAGAAATGAAAGTAGCGTTCATGCGTACGCACGGCTTACCGTCTCCATGAACGGTGATTTTCATTTCTTATCCCCAAATGTAATGTACTATTAAAAGTAAATGTATATAATGGATATATATAATTAATTATATATCTAAATGATTAATATAATTCTGGAATTAAAATATACATACCTCTAATTTAGTTTTAATTCCATTAATATGACAAAGAAATGAAAGTAGTGTTCATGCGTACGTACGGCTTACCGTCTCCATGAACGGTGCATTTCATTTATTACCTATAAATGATTATGTAATATTATAAATACATGTATATTCTGGATATATAAGATATATATTCTAACCAAATCAGGAATTTCATTCTGGATATAAAGAACCTTTGACCACACGAACAACTTGTAATTGTAAGAAGTCCACTTTCGACTTAAGAACCAAATATCGACAAAAAAACATTATTAACTTAAATGATTACATAATGTTTATAACATGGAAATAAGTGATATAAAAGGAATAATGAACTTGGAAAAGGTTCTTAAGAAAATATAAATTAACTCAAGTTTATTATTCAGGACGTTAAAGAACGATCGAGTCAAGTCGGACCCGAGGTAAGGGATCTTACTCCTCTCTTTCTTTTTAAGTACACTCTTTTATGTCATTCCCTCTAAAGCTCATATTTCTTGTTATTGGGATGTTATTTTATATTACACATACTTTAAGTTTTATGTTCATTTGATGAGAGACCCTATTCTCTCTCATCAATCCATTTTGGATGTTTTGAGTGGCGCCGTTAGGCTGCCGAATTTTCGTAAGTGATTTAACCTCTCTCTTTCTTTTTAAGTACTCTCTTTTATGTCACTTCTTTTAAGCTCCACTTTTTTTATGATGGGGGATGTTCTTTTATATTCCCCTTGATGTAAATTTTATTGTAATGTGATGAGATACCCTATTTGATCTCATCAATCCATTGTTGGAAGTTTTAAGTGGCGTCGTTAGGCTGCCGAGTTTTCGTAAGGTATTTTTCATCTCAATTTTATTCCCGTGAGATTTATGCTACATTTGCCACAATTTCCATTGAGTGGTGTATGTACTGCCCATTATTCTACTCTTTGTTTAATATACTTTCGTTTAGGAGTATTTACATCAATGATTTATTGTCCTTATTTCATGGGGTGTATGTTTTGAAAGATACCCAAGTTGGTAAGGGAACCTTTCACCCTCCTCTTTTTTAAAAGACTTCTTTTGTTGGGTATTTTAATTTACATATTGTTATGTTGGGATATGTTCTCATATATCCTTATTGATGTAAATTTTATGTCCAAGTGATGAGATACACTTTTTATCTAATCAACTCATTTTGATGTGACGCCGTTAGGCTGTCAAGGGGACTTCTTAGCCCAATTTCGATTTCTTTGGGTTCAACATGTAGTTATTGAACATGTCATCCTTTGAATATGTGTGAATGACCTTTGATTGTTTTACACTTAATATCCTCTTATATTGGGTGTATTTATATTTTTCACACATAATTATGAGATTGATTTATCCTTAATTTAATGATACCTTCTTTATAATGGATTTCATCTCATTTTACATTTCTTTTGAGACTTCATTGTTGTTATGCACCAATTCACTCTTATATGGTGTGTATAATTTCCATTGAAATATTATATCATGAATCTCTTTATTCTCATGATATTATAAATTTCGTATTAAATGTTATTTCGTAATTATTTGTATTCAAGAGTCTCACTTTTTGTTAAAAACTCTTTAACAAAAATATCATTTTAAATGTTTTAAAGATTTATTATTCTAAATAATTATCTTTAATGTCCATGTTTTCAAAATGGTTTTCATTATTTATTTATATGGACATTAAGGTTTTAAAATTATAATTCCATTAAAAGCTTCAAAGTGGTATGGGACACTTTGATTCAAAAATATCATTTAAATGGTTTTTGAAAATTGATTGATTGATTCAATACCTGGGAATTAATTATTGTGATTGCAAATGAAATGTTGTTATTTAAGTGTTTATATTTTCAATATTTTATGTGTAATAATGGTACTTGGACATTATGACGGGTGGTGCCGTGAATACCAGGACGGGTGGTTACGTTATAACCTCTAATGCATTGGGTATGGAAGTCGGCCGTATGGCTATTCCATTATGTATGTATGGAAATTGGCCTTATGGCTATTCCATTAAGTGATATGTGTGGGAGTCGACCGTATGGTTATTCCACTTAAGTATGTTTATGTCCCAAGTTACCATTATATAAGTTATGTGTTCTTTATATGGGTTTTATGGTAATCCTTTGGTTACAAAAAGGTAAGTAATGATACTTTTTTTCAGTGAAGAGTTTTTACTATTTCATGAAGGTGAAGGTATTACTTTGATAGAATATACATGGTTTACTTGATGTTTGAAAAACTAACAGTTTTCATTCTTTGTGTATCCCTTACTGAGCTTTTTATGCTCACCCCATGTTTTTTTTGAAATGTTTTTCACATGACTTAATGTGGAATAATGTCAAGGATGGGATCCAGGGAAAGTCATGCTACCTAAAACATGGAACTATACATGTTTCTTTTTAAGAGTTTTTATGTTATGGAAATTTAGTAGAAGCGACTACTTTGTAATATTTTGAGATGTAATAGTTATGTCCTAATTCTCTAAAACTCTAAACCTGAAAATAACCTCAATGTGAATTACTCATTTAATTCAATATTAAGAAAGATTTAAGGTCGGGGCCTTATAGTTGGTATCAAAGGTCGGTTTAGATAACTTTAGAGGTTAGGGTATTCTCTAAGCACAAGTTACATTACCCTAATGGTTAGGATTTCAGAAAGAGTCCTAGTTTTAGATAATGTGAATGAGTAAGTATATCTTAGTGTTTATCTTCCTCATTAGTACATGATGGTTATGTTGATATACTCACACTGACCTTTTTGGTTTTAGTAAATGGCTGGATCTAGCAGGCACCAAAGTGACAATGGGTTTGAAGGAAACTGTGGTGGTTCTCTGATTAAGATACTAGATGAGATGTGGGATTCAATGAGGAATCTCATAGTTGATCTAAACCAACTATCAAGGAGTCATGATCAACCACTTCAACCTTGGTGAGTTCTCTAATGCATCATGTACGAGATGGCCAACTCGATGTGGAAATTCAGGTAATAATTATTAAGGTAACCATTAGGGTTTATATGATCCTTAATTTTTAGGTAATTATGAGTTACTCTATGATATGATGGAAAATGAAAGGAATGAGATAAACATGAGGTTAAAATATGTTATGATCATTCTTGAAGATTTTATCTCATTTTGGGGAATGTTTTAAGAATTGTATAGTTTTGGAAAAAGGACAACACACAGACCGTGTGACAACCCGTCGCGTCAGACAAAGCTGCGGGAATCGAACCCACAACCAAAGTGCGACTGGTATTTATCGCCTACCACTGGACTACGTGAAGTCCCTAGTTATTTTGACTGATTCTTTCTAGTTATATGATTTTATGAATTAAGAGTAAGTTGATTTTGGGTTATTTATGAAAATGATTAACCTATCATGGAGGATATGTGATTAGGTTAATTACTTTTCAATACGAGACTTTAGGAGAAACCGATGTTGTTTGGAGATAAATGTTACGATTTAACTTGGAAGACTATGTGACTAAATCCTTCAAATATTTGGGTTTCAACCATAGTTTGGTTTACTTTGAAGAATTTTATGGACAAATTGTTTATCGAATGGTCCTCTTTGAAATTTGGGTTTTGTTGGACAAATTTTGGAGATTAAGAATAGATTTTCTTTTTATAAAGAGTTATCCTTTTCTGGATTATCTGATCTTCTAGTAACATTTTTGGTTTTAGTCTTGGTTAAGGTTTGAAGACATGGGAAATGTGTAGTTCTTTTTTTTTGTGGATTAGGTGATTCTCTAGAAGTTGATTATAGTACTCTTAATGTGAACAAGTATTCCTAAATACTCGTCTTTTGGAGAAAATATGAGTTTGTGTAAGGAATCTAATAAAAGTTGAAAGTAAACATGATAAGTGATTATGTTTCCTTATGAATAAATTCCTCAATAAAAATTAACTTAAAACAAAAATGTTGTCTATTAACTTTTCCTACTGGGGAATTTAATACCGTTTAACGCATCACAAGTTTGTGATTTTCTCATGGTTAACTTTCTCCTAAACATGTTTTCTATCACTCTCCATCAGAAAATGACCCTTTGTTTTTTCCTCCATGTCTATATTTTCATACTTGGAATCCTAGTATGGGTTAACTCGGGTGACCTTTGTACTTATCTTTCTTTATTTTAAAGTGTTTGTTTTACCGACTCTTCTTCTGATGTGGGACTTTCAAGGATGTTTCCAAGACCAATTTTAAGATTGCGAGGATGCAATTCCCAAAGGGGGGGAAGGATGTAACAACCCAGGTAAATAAAGAATATGAAATTTTCATATTTATCCATATTTTTTAATAAAGTATTAATATTACTTTAAAGGGGACACTATGCTCGATGGCGTACCCAACACGCAACAACGAGTTTCTTGGGAATCTTACGTCGCACTCTAAAAATAAAATAATATTATATAAATGGTAGTTAACATGTAGCCGTTGTATTGGCGGGAATGGATAGAAATAACTAAAATATGATTATACGTGTTTTTAAATGTTTTTACATTTATCCAATAAAAGATAAAGGCTTAAAATACGGAAAGAATTCAATTTTAGGCGTATATGCCCTAGTTTTCACTAAAGGTTCACTTATCGCCTTTTGATGGTGAACCGTCATTAAATATAGTTTTGTTCACTCTTATACGTTCTATAGGACCAAATAAAACTCTTCTTAAGAATTAGAACATCAAAATTTACTTTGTGTAAATTTTTGGTATCTTTCTGATAAAGATCAATTTTTCAATGAATAGTGTAAAATGTTGTATTTTAATTCAAAACCTCTTTTTAATCAAATTTATTTATATGATTAGATTATCTTTTGAATTGTTTTTAAAGTTAAATTAGAATATATTTTTATCATTAAATCCAATAGTGGTCGTTGGAATAAATTTCACTTTGAAATCAGACTTAAACTAGTGTCAATCTTTTGATACTTATTGTTTCATAAAAACACGCTTTTTGTTTTGACAGTGGGAATTAATTATTAAATTAATAAATCTGACTTATATGTTTTTAATTTCATAAAATAGACTTCATTTTTGAGTTCGGAATATCAAATATAGCTTATGGTGAATTTTTGGGATTTTTTCTGAAAAACTTCAATTTTTGATGAATAGTGAAACCACTAAGTGGTACTTATAAAAAATGATTTTTCCGTTTAAATGAAATTTTACCATCTTTGTGTTTTTAATTTCAAAAATCCGACATATATGGTTTTCATTAAGAAGTAAAATGTGGTTCAATGGGATAAAAATAATTTTTTGGTGAATAGTAACTTATTAAGTTTTAATCGCGATTAGAGGTAATTAGTGTAGTTTAAGGTAAAAATAATGTTTTAATAATATTAAATGAACTTGAAACATATCCTAACATCATTGTATGTGTCATGGACGACCAAGACAATCCATGGGTCAACTTGGGGACCCCATGGAGCCACTTTGGTTGGAAAATGACATAAATATCTTTTTATTTAATGTTAAAGTAAAAAATGAGACAAACATGAGTTATTTTACTAAAACAATTTTTACATGGGGTTATACAAGTCATATTTTTGACTATAAATATTCATTAGAAATCTAAAAATATTTCCTACATCATATTAATTTTTTTTATAATTTTTAGACATTAAATAAATTAAAATATATATGACATCATGATGATGCAGCGATGACCTCATTATTTAAAGATTTAAATAAAATGGAAAGATAATGTAATATCTAAGACCTAAACATGTCAAAAACCTATTGGATGAGTGTATTTCAAACCCTTATCACCTTATCCTAGAATTATATCAATGTGGGACCCTTTAAATCCGAAACTCATTTTCAAATAAAGTAATATTTCTTTACTTTCCAAAAGTGCCCCTCCTCTCCTCTTATAAAAGGCCCCCACCTCTACCTCTTTACCCAAACATAAAAAGCCTTTGTCTCGGCCAAACCCTGCCCATTGTGTCTCTCCACTTCCCTCTCCTACTCCTTGAAGCCTCAATTTGGGCAGAATGCTTCCCAAGGAAGCCTTTGAGCTCAAACCAAAGGGAGTTACCCGATTTTAAGGTAATGTCTTCTTTTGAGTCCTTTTGTTTTATTTTGCCTCAACAACCCCCTAAACTCTTTTTATTATTTTCTTTTGTAACAAATCCAGTATCCTCAATATATTGGATTTTGTTATAAAAAGGATTCTATCTACACTTACACACACCTACATCTAATGGTTAAAGAATATACTGTTTCCGTGGATGGCGAATTTCTGCCTCACGAAACGATGATTGTTCAACACTCATATAACACCTATAAAGGTGGCCATTAAGATGTCAATATAATTATATATGATATATAATATGTTTATGTTTTACTTAAGCTTATGTATTTTTCATTTGTGGCTTACCTTTATGGCTTCTATTATGGGTATACGCGATATCTTCATTTTAGGAAGTGCGGACTACCGGCCCCTCAAAATGATGTGATTCGTTAATGCCATACGTGGGACGTATAAAGGATGGATTTAATGTTATTATATATGATTTTATTCTGTAATTATAATATACCTCTATATAATTAATATTTCTTTCCATTAATGTATGATATAGAAATGAAAGTAGCGTTCATGTGTACGCACGGCTTACCGTCTCCATGAACAGTGTTTTTCATTTCTTATCCCCAAATGTAATGTACTATTAAAAGTACATGTATATAATGGATATATATAATTAAAGATATATCTAAATGATGAATATAATTCTGGAATTAAAATATACATACATCTCATTTAGTTTTAATTCCATTAATATGACAATGAAATGAAAGTAGCGTTCATGTGTACGTACGACTTACCCTCTCCATGAACGGTGCATTTCATTTCTTACCTCTAAATGATTATGTAATATTATAAATACATTTATATGCTGGATATATATGATGTATATTCTACCCAAATCAGGAATGTCATTCTGGATATAAAGAACCTTTGACCACACAAAAAACTTGTAATTGTAAGAAGTCCACTTTCGACTTAAGAACCAAATATCGACAAAACAAACATTATTAACATAAATGATTACATAATGTTTATAAAATGGAAATAAGTGATATAAAAGGAATAATGAACTTGGAAAAGGTTCTTAAGAAAATAGAAATTAACTCATGTTTATTATTCAGGACGTTAAAGAACGATCGAGTCATGTCAGACCCGAGGTAAGGGATCTTACTCCTCTCTTTCTTTTTAATTACACTCTTTTATGTCATTCCATCTAAAGATCATCTTTATTGTTATTGGGATGTTATTTTATATTACACATACTGTAATTTTATGTTCATGTGATGAGAGACCCTATTCTCTCTCATTAATCCACTTTGGATGTTTTGAGTGGCGTCGTTAGGCTGCCGAATTTTCGTAAGTGATCTAACCTCTCTCTTTCTTTTTAAGTACTCTCCTTTATGTCACTTCTTTTAAGCTCATCTTTTTTTATGATGGGGGATGTTCTTTTATATTCCTCTTGATGTAAATTTTATTTTAATGTGATGAGATACCCTATTTGATCTCATCAATCCATTTTTGGAAGTTTTAAGTGGCGTCTTTAGGCTGCCGAGTTTTCGTAAGGGATTTTTCATCTCACTTTTATTCCCGTGCGATTTATGCTACATTTGCCACAATTTCCTTTGAGTGGTGTATGTACTTCCCATTATTCTACTCTTTGTGTAATATAATTTCGATTATGAGTATTTACATCAATGATTTATTGTCCTTCTTTCATGGGGTGTATATTTTGAAAGATACCCAAGTCGGTAAGGGAACCTTTCACCCTCCTCTTTTTTATAAGACTTATTTTGTTGGGTATTTTAATTTACATATTGTTATGTTGGGATATGTTATCGTATATCCTTATTGATGTAAATTATATGTCCAAGTGATGAGATACACTTTTTATCTCTCATCAACTCATTTTGATGTGACGCTGTTAGGCTGTCAAGGGAACTTCTTAACCCAATTTCGATTTCTTTGGGTTCAACATGTAGTTATTGAACATGTCATCCATTGAATATGTGTGAATGACCTTTTATTGTTTCACACATAATATCCTCTTATATTGGGTGTATTTATATTTTTCACACATAATTATGAGATTGATTTATCCTTAATTTAACGATACCTTCTTTATAATGGATTTCATCTCATTTTACATTTCTTTTGAGACTTCATTGTTGTTATGAACCAATTCACTCCTTGTATGGTGTGTATACTTTCCTTTGAAATATTATATAATGAATCAATTTATTCTCATGATATTATAAATTTCGTATTAAATGTTATTCCCTAATTATTTGTATTCAAGAGTCTCACTTTTTGTTAAAAACTCTTTAACAAAAATATCGTTTTAAATGTTTTAAAGATTTATTATTCTAAATCATTATCTTTAATGTCCATGTTTTCAAAATGGTTTTCAGTATTTATTTATATGGACATTAATGTTTTAAAATTATAATTCCATTTAAATCTTCAAAGTGTTATGAGACACTTTGATTCAAAAATATCTTTTAAATGGTTTTTGAAAATGGATTGATTAATTCAATATCTGGGAATTAATTATTGTGATTGCAAATGAAATGTTGTTATTGAAATGTTTATATTTTCAATATTTTATGTGTAATAATGGTAATCGGACATTATGACGGGTGGTGCCGTGAATACCAGGATGGGTGGTTATGTTATAACCTCCAGTGCATTGGGTATGGAAGTCGGCCGTATGGCTATTCCATTAAGTATGTATGGAAATTGGCTGTATGGCTATTCCATTAAGTGATATGTGTGAGAGTTGACCGTATGGTTATTCCACTTAAGTATGTTTATGTCCCAAGTTACCATTATATATGGTATGTGTTCTTTATATGGGTTTTATGGTAATCCTTTAGTTACAAAAAGGTAAGTAATGATACTTTTTTTCAGTGAAGAGTTTTTACTACTTCATGATGTTGAAGGTATTACTTTGATAGAATATACATGGTTTACTTGATGTTTAAAAAACTAACAGTTTTCATTCTTTGTGTATCCCTTACTGATTTTTTTATGCTCACCCCAAGTTTTTTTTTGAAATGTTTTTCATAGGACTTAATGTGGAATAAGGTCAAGGATGGGATCAAGGGAAAGTCATGCTACCTAAAACATGGAACTATACATGTTTCTTTTTAAGAGTTTTTATTTTAGGGAAATTTAGTAGAAGCGACTACTTTGTAATCTTTTGAGATGTAATAGTTATGTCCTAATTCTATAAAACTATAAACCTGAAAAGATCCTCAATGTGAATTACTCATTTAATTCAATATTAAGTAAGGTTTAAGGCCGGGGCCTTATACACTGTCACTAATTATGTGTTAAAAATGAATTGAAATGATTCATATGTATTAACAATGCACATCGGACTATACTTCACCGTATCCCCACATGAGTTTCCTTTATATAATTTATACAAACCATGATGTGGCCACATTAAAACTAATCATAAAAGGATAGGCTTTTAAAATTCATAACCTTAAGCCCAAAACTTATAAAAATTTAAAATTCACTATAATTAATTATTCTAAGAATAACTAAAGTGAAAAAAGGTGTTTCCCTACCTCAAATTCATCATGATATTTACAATTAATTACATTTTTAATAGCTTTAGATGTATGATCTGAACCTTGTCCACATGATTGGTGGCGAGGATAACAAATTAATGGAATATTCATCATTTTATGAATCAATAATGCATATTTTAGACTTTATTATGAAATTTATTTGGGAAAAATACCATGCCTCTATTATTTGTGTTATTGAAACATTATTGTATTCAATAACATATTAGGGAGTTTATGTCTAATATAAGGTCCTAGAGAGAGAGTTTTTTGGTGAAGATTCTTAAGGATTCATTTTGAAGATGAGAATATCATTGGAGATGTTATATTAATCTACCAATTTTTGAGGTATTTTTAACATTGAATTTTTTTATTTTGTATGTATTTGGGTGTTTTCTAATGAAGGAGAACAGTTGGTATATATCAAAATTAGAACCAAGAAAACAGTACCATCACAAATAAGTTAACTAGAGATGAATCACATTTTATGTCAAGTAGACACCCACTAAACATGTAATGGAAGAGGAAGATTGAGAAAAGCTAGTAGGCCCCAACCTAGCTCCCATTGAGGGACCAAAGGAATCCAGGAGACCCATCAGATGTTTAGTGGAATCCCTCCAACTTCATGTAGGGTTGTTTTGGGAAATTTTGGACACCCGCTTCCTCTTGAAAATTATTTTTATCCTTCTGATCCCAACCAAATTTCACACATTCTCCCGTAATGAAGTATTACTATTTTTATCTCTTTGTTTTCTAGTATCAGAATCCATCGTCATCGAGTTTGATATTGGTCTCCTGGTTACGTCAATTCCCTGGTATCTGTTATTCTATGATTCCATTTTTACCTCCTTTCGCATTTCAAATCATTGAATTTAATATTTTATGTTATTTTTGAATTTTTGAATTATTTATCTCCAACCCATCAACAACCTTATATGTGTTTTTTCCTCATGTCTTTAAGTAGCTGTTCCTCAAGCTTTTTTATGGTTGTGCATAAAATATTGTTTCTTTTTAGTTGTCTCTATGTAAATATTGATTTTACCTCTAATTATCTAATTCTAATATAATTCTAATGAAATTGGGGTAACATTATCATATTACTTTTTTAATGATTCCAAGGATAGTGCATAGTTTTATACGTATGAGTTTACCAATATGGGATAATTGAATCTATGGTTGGGTGTTTCATTTTAGTGTGGTTGTGAGGAAGATATTATTTATTTCTTATTTGGGTAGAGTCCCATTTTACATGATAGGTTGGGTGACGAGAAAAATCCACATCATTGGTGTGTTCTTAATAGGCTACATTATTATATTTAGCTAATAGGTTTAGAATTTCAGTAGACTGAGTTGAATTGGGTAATGATTATTCTATGGGATGCTTAGACTCTGTAAGTCAAAGTAGTTTTATAGTCATGGAATCTTTGTATGGTTGTGTTGTACCAGTATTTCAACTTATTGTATTTTTGGGAATTCTATTCCTTGTATTGATATATATTTTTATTTTTTTATTGTATTATTATATTTCACTAAGAGTAGAAAATGATCATTCCTTATTTAATATTCATATGAGCTTCTTAATTATGTTTTAATTCAGGGTGATCGACCATGAGATATGGTACCTCATTAACATTCTTTCATGAGAGGTGATCCATGAGTACCCGTATCTAATATGAAAATTAACTTCTAGATATATTTACATGCTTTTCCCTTCCTCAATATTTAGATGCACTTCCAAACTATATTCGTATATAGGGGGATTTTAAATGGTAATAAAATAAATTTGGTTATACATTATAAAGGCCATGGTACTGCATTGTATGGTATTTACTATGGTAGTGTTACCAAATTGGTTGTTCCTTCCCAAGGTCTTTTACATGATTGAGTAAATCACATTATTTATATTATCACTTCTTATTGGGAAAAAATATATTTTGTGATATTATTTTTTAAATTTGTGCTATAATACTCAGTAATAGGTTGGAATATTTCATTGAAACTAACTAAAACAGGTATAATTTGGATTCATGGTGTCCTAGTTAGTGCATGATGACCCAAAATCATGTGAATATTGTTATTTATTTTATTATTATTAATTATGGGAACACATATATATTCATATTTATATGTAAATTGATCATTGTTGTTATCCTACTATATTTCATACTCACACTTTTCTTGTGTCTGTGAGTGGGATTGAAAACATTAATATATAGGATCTACGTAATAGGAAAGACTTTATGTAATGTGGTTGAGAACAAAATGCTTATCTAGGGGATAATGGCCAGCTAGAGACCTATTCTTACACTTCTTTTTATAAAATCACATCTAAAATTATTTTGTTCCTTTATATTTCCCATGTATATGATCCACTATCTATGGTGATCATTATTTTGATTTATTATTTATTCTTATCAAAGGTCAATTTTTTATGAAATGGTTTATGTGTTTCTATGGATATAATACACAATAATGGTTCTATATTATGAAATTACTTAATCCATTATTGATATCATTATATTATATTATAGAGAATGATGAATAGAGTTTTTTATCCTTAACACATGGTTGGGGATCTCTCTATATATCTAATAGTCATCTTAGGATAATAAATCACACAATTGATTTATGTTTTATGACCTTAAATATCATACTCCCAATAGTTTTATTTGACATATCACCTTAATCATTTGACACCCAATTTTTATTTGAGATTTATGACCATAAACAGAAACCATATCCCTTACACTAAAACCAAGGACTCATTATTTCACTATTATTCTTAGGTTGATATTTATCACATAAGAAAGTAATCTCATTATTATAATTTATATGATATAAAATATTATGTAGCCATGGTCTAATACATATGACCGTAATCTCAAAGAATCTCATTCTTGTCCAAATTTCATGATCATTAACATAAAATTTGAGACAACATTTTTTAGGATTAAAACATGAAATGAGAAACTAATATAAAACTATAGTCTTTACATTATAATAAAAAAATAACTACAAGAATTATTAAATGTTAAGTTAAAATTATAAGAATACTTTAGGGAATATGCATAGAACTATAGAAAATTAATCAATACTCCCCATGTCAAATAATCAAGGGAAGCTTTAGATAACATCAATATTTATCTTACGAATTTACTCCAATATAAAATTAAAGGCACATTGATATAACCCTAGGGTACCTAAACCCATCATGTAAAATTAATTTATACCATTAATCCATCTTCATGATTTTAGTTACCTTAATTATATCAACCCATTTATTTTTAAGAGGATTAATATTGGTTCATGGTGAACTCATAAGAAAAAATTATCATCCAATACCCATCCGAAATAATGATATCATAAAGTTAACAAAACCCTTTTTTGTTTTCAAATGAAAACAACATTGAGTTATAATGAATTAATAACTATATGTAATTGAACATTACTCATCCATGTACACATATATTGGAGGAAATTTAAAGCTCATTTATTTTTTCAAAATATTATACTTAGCTTATATTGATGATACATAAACCCCATATACAAACAACCGATACCTTTCTAGGACCATGTATTTAAAGGAAAACCAATCTACCAACTTCCTCTTTAAATGTCACCAAAAATATAGATGAATAAATTAAAATTTCCATTTTCACTCTATTTTATGTGAGTTATGTTACGTCCATTGTTGTTCCTGATAAATATTTAGGTCAATTAGATAAATTAATACAAGAAATTATGATGTATTGACTCATTTAATGAAATAAAATGGTTAATTAATTAGTATATCCCAAAATCAATAATATCTCACTCAACATCCCTCTAAAGAAACACACAATTCATTATTATTGTGTGGGAAGGTAGAAAATAATATAAACCAATAAAACATTTTCGTTGATCTTAGTGAAAAAGTAGAAGGGGAATATATATTATGTTTTACATCCTAAAAAAATTCATATTTTATAGGGATAAAAGATATGTTCTATTATATTTAGATTAACATATGTCATATCACATGATCTAAGTAATTTGTTTGTCAGAGTTCAAAATAAATTTCATTTAATAGCTTCATCAACAATGGACATGTAGTGTCCATATAAGGTTATAAAAATGGATTGAACTTCCATCATAAAAACTCTATTTTCATCACTATATGCATTTTATGAGTCCAATAATAACATAATTTTGGAAGATATCAACTTATTTGGATATTGATCTATAATATTACTTTTATGAAATAAGGTAGTGATTTCAATTCCTCCAATCCTTTTCATATTTAACCTCCAAAAGGATCTATTTCAAAGATCTACTCAATGGAGAATAATAATCCTCCTCAACAATGGTAACATTTTTCACTCTATTTTATTTATATGTAAATTATATAATAGACATATACATCAAATACACGGTAATTAAACCCACCAAATCATATGTTCACAAGTTTCCCATGAAATAACCCCATTTAAATAATTATGTTTATCAAATGTGTCTCTATAAAAAGGAATTAATGTTTCAAAATGTATTTTATCATATCAACAAGTATATTGATGTGAATTTTGGTTATATCTCATATTTGTTCAAGGTTGTTACCTCAAAATTTTGGTTGAATATACTTAAAAGATCATTAATACCAATTGTTTCCTTTCTTATAAATTTTTTCCATTAGGGAAAATTCCTCATATATTGAATCATAAATCAACGTATGTGGTTTCATTATTATCATTCCTCCCATGATTACTCTGGGTTGTTCTTTTTAATATGGGTAATACATCACCTAATCTAATCTTACCATCGAAAGACCCAAAATTTGGGGATTCTATTATGTTTTCCCTAGTAGATTGATCTTTTTATCTATGTTAAAACATAAATAGAGTATAAGATATATAATATGTCTATTATTTCTTCACTTCAATACACATAGTGTTATTAATAATGCTTATGATAATAACCACTGTGGTTGTGACTAGTGGATGGATATATGATTCATTGTCATCCTAACTAAGGTACAGTAAAAAATTATTAATCTATATTGTTTATATAGAACGATTAAATAGAAATTCTATAAATAATAATAGATAATTCTTAATAATGCAACCAAAATGAAGTGAATATAATCTGTAGGGGATTTTACTACCTACTGTATGAAAAAACTATTTAATTTGTAATGTTTTGGGCCGAATTTATTTCTCACGGTAGGGTAAGTTATCTCTGAGATAAGATATGGGTCAACCAATATATGTTCTATTCATTTAAAAAAGTCAAAATCTAGTTGTGTTATGATTTCTTGTCACTAGTGTTAACAACATTTCATTTGAATATTACTTTTGAAATTAGTATAGAGTAAGTGGTTAGTTCTTAAACATACTCATGAATTTAAGGATATTACATTACGGTAGGGGCATCTGACACCATCTAGTATGGTGGTGGAAATATTGAAAATGGATTGGTGGTAAACTCCTATAATTGTGTAATTTGAAAAGGAATTACCATGAGATAAAAATAAACTTATTAGTTGAATTGAAAAACTAAAAGTACAATAAAAAATATATTTAGTAAACCAAAATGATGATGATGATCCATCTATTTCATATAATGAAGTAAATTAAAATTGAATAATATTAGATGTCTCAAAAATAAGTTTGATATAAATAAAACACCACCTTGTTTTGTTTTGTTTTGGATGAATATTTGATATATAGGTTAGAATGTTCCCATAAAAGAGAATGGAAATAATCAATCATGTTACCACAATATGAACCACCACCTCCAAGTCATAAATGAAGTTATAAAAATTATTTTACTAGATTATAATTCAATGTACAAGGGAAATATTTTTTCTTGATCACTGGGTGGTCCAACCACATTATGAAAGAGTCCCACATGTTCTATAGGAATAATTCATACCACCAGTTATTCCAAATAATCCTTTATTCTATAAATTTTTAATGTATTTATGTATCAAATATTTTTTATATCAGAATATAGTAGTAACACTACTCAAAAATTATTATAAGATTTTATTTAAAATCCTCTTTTATAATTCTTCACCACACCGTTTTATTTTTTTGGGATACCTCTTGTCTTGATCTTCTATGGGGACCTCATTTTTTCATTCTCAAATAGATTGATTGAATTTATTAGGGGTTAAATTCATCCTCCAAGGTAACACTTTGAAATGGATTATAAATATTAGTGAACCAATTCTATTTCTTAATTATGAAATGAATAGTAATAGTGTCTATTATGTGTAGAGAAACTCACATTCACATGTATTCAAACAATATAATCAATCATAGTTAATGAATCAAATTTGGAAGCTGCATGATAGGAAAATCCTTGGGATGTATTCATATTAGTCACATTATGCATTGAAATTATTAAAATAATCAATTTATTATATAATCCTTAAAAACAACATTGTTATAAACTTATATAACTAATATTAATCTCTTAATGATATAAAATATAACATATCTTTAGTGGAATTGTGACCATTATCTGAAATTCCATGGTTGAAAAAAATCTATATGAAATGAATAAAAACAAAGAGGGATTAGAAAGTGAATCCATAATCTACATGGCCTCTATTTACCATGTACATTCTTTCGGAACACTATAAATGAATAGACTACTCTAATACTAAAAAATGTTTGTATTATTAAATTCATATTACTTTAAGAGAAATACATTCTATCACCAATGTGTATAGAATTTCCCATTAAAATAAAACATCCCCTTCCCAAAATTTAAACTCCATATCATATGGTAAATGTTTTCTAGAAATTATAATTTCTAATTTGAGATATTTTCATTGGGTGAGGTAAGAATCCCTGATAAAATTACGTATAAAAGACATATATAGTTTTAATCCTAAATGTAAATTAGGTACATACTCATCAACATTGCATTTTAATTAATGTGAAATAAAATAAATACAACAAAGAATTCAAAGGAAAACATATAGGGGGACCTAGAATAATGATGAACCAATTGATCCCGCTAATAAAATTAACCACCCCGGATCCAAAAAATGAAAACATGAAAAAAATGACATGGTTACCTTGATCGGCCACAGCCATTGAAGAAATACTATTCGCCAATTTGTTTCCCTCTCGCCACACATGAGTAACCTGAATATTGTTGTTGTGGAGGCCAGATTTAAACTTCATGAAAGAATATGATATCGACCAACGAAGTAGAATTTTACCATGAATTGCATCATGGACAATAAATGAATCATTTCCAATCTGACTGAGCATTATATTTTTATGGGTGCACAAGTCGGGACCCATCATCAGGGCTTTGGCCTCTCCCATAATTGAATTATCTCTCCCAATGTACATAGAATAATCAAGCAGTACACTTACCCAAGCATCCCAAACCGCCCCTCCTATCATAATACAAAGCATGCACATACCATCAAAATTCAGTTTCAAACCTTTTCTTGGCGCCATCCATTGAACTGAGTTCCCTATCAGTGCATGGATAAGTTTTTGAAACATAAAACCACTCTTGTTCAAAGACCACAATGAAGGATCATAATTCCATTTGTTAAATCTATTCACCAGATCAATCAATAATTATTTCATCCTCATTACAATGGACCATTATGTGGAAATATTACCTTCAAATTTATCCTTATTCCATTCCCACTAGATGCACTAACAACCTGTATTTAAGATTATAGCTCTGGAAATTTTTTTGATCCCTTTCCATTAATACCATGGAACCCTCTTTCTAGAAAATATTTCTTAGAACGATCAAGGGAAAATATACCAGTAAAACCTTCAAAAGATCTCCACACTCCTGTGGCCATATCACTCTCAAAAAAATAGATGATTAACATCTTATTCCTTGTGTAACTTTTAGCAATGAAATTTTGAATCCATGCTAATTCCTAACTTCCCCACATTATCATATGTTGTAATAGCCTAGTTTCTTATCCTCCATACATGAATGTTATACTTGATAGGAATACAATGACACCATACCTCTTTATTCCATGTATCATGTTTCCCATGAGGAGTTGAGATCTGACTAAAATTATTTATAGAAAAACCCCTTATATTAGATGTAGTAAAAAAACATATATCCATTTTAGAGTTCAGGATAACATCATAAAAATCCCCCCTTTGACCCTCATCCAGAACAATATTAATAAACATAGGGTGTTCACTGGCCTCGTTAAAGGAAATCAAAGAACCAGGACATGCTAGATAACCCAAGATTGAACCTACCTAGTTTTGAAACCAAAAAGATAACTCCCATTTCCCTATAATCCACCTTAAATGTTGTTGAATGACTAAATTAATCTTATGTATTATGGATTAAAAAGGGGATCTATTTGAAACAACATTATCCTCATAACCATCCCCTTTATAGGACATAATCTTCACCCAAAGAGTACAATCCTCCACCACTTCCCAAGAATGTTTTACATGCATGTAGTGAATGGTATTATCTAGGCTTCTCACTCCAATCCATTCTTCTTGAACAGTTCATGCCATCCAGCCCCATGATTCACAATTGTGTTTCCCCTCATATATGGTATCACATATGATCTTTTTTTGAACTATGTCAATGGAAGAAAGGACCCCTTGGTAACACTGCTGGCCAAGAGATCATGTATAGGGATAGAAGTTAACACACTTTTGATTAGAGTTATCCGGCCTCCGAAGGATAAAAAATATTTTTTCCAGTTCAACACACGGTTCACAATCCTACTCACAATATAATCATATTCCCGGATTCGAAGATGGCCAGAAGTAATCAGAGATACAAGATACTTCATTAGGAAATAACACTCTGGATATGACATCTATTAAACATGTATGAATCATTTCTGTCCCCACATTATTTGAGAAAAAAATACATCTCTTGGACCTATAAATCATTTGAACACTCCAAAAAAATACTCATATAGAATCCTAGATAACCCACCAACCAATCATCAACCTTCATTACCAAAAATTAATGCATCATCTACAAAACTCAAGTGAGATATCATGGGTTGATTCATTTTACTATGATACTTAAGGTTGATTCTTGTGGGAATCGTTTTGTTAATAAGGAAACTTAAAGTATCTCGCATAAGAATAAATATACTCATAGATATTGGATCAACTTGTCTATGTCCACAAGAATACATGAAGATACCTTACGATCTCCTCAAAAAATAAATCTTCATCCAGTATGAGAAAAAACATCAAAAAATAATATCCAAATTCCAAGAGGAAAGGCCCATACCATTGAGTACCCTGTTGATAAATCCCAATTCCATTTTTTTCAAATATGTTGTTCATATCATGCTTCAATTCCATTTTTGAACAATTAGTTTTGAAGTTAAAATCCCTAATCTTTTCTTAGGACTATGAAACTAGACCTAGACTGGATTGGCCTTTTACAAAACCATGTTGGTCTGTGGATACCCACTGTGGAACATACAAGGATAATAGTTTGTTGAAAATACTAGATATGAGATTATATAAAAAAATACATACTAACTAGCCTATAGTCAAGTATGGAAACTTGATTTTTTATTTTATGAATCATAACAAAAGTTGTATCCCCTACCACTCTTGGTAAAGAGCCACCCTAAAATAAATCTTTAATGGATATGAGAACATTATCTTTTATAATCTCTCATGAACACTATAAAACGAGCCTGGAAAACTATCCAGACTCAGAGAAAATTTTTGGACAATACACATCATAACATCATAAGTCTACCTTTAATCTAGTTTAGATTCAAACAAGGCCTTATCATTATCATAAATCTAGTTGTGAATCACATAAAATAGTTCATAATTCACTCTAGGATACCCATTTGGCATATTCAGATTGGGACCTGCAAGTAATTTTTTTAAAAATGAGAATGACATATCTCAAATCACCTATCTATCATCCAAACAAGTCCCATATTCAAGAATAATATTCGTTTTAAACCAAATTCTCCTTTATTTAATACATTCATGGAAGTAGGATGAGATTTTATCTCATTCGTGAACCCATTTCACTCTCAATCCTTCCCTGGGTACAAGCTCTTGTTTTAAAACTAGTTCAGCCATCATGTTTTTCATAATATACAAAACCTCATTTTTTTTCTCATCCCATGCATCTTAAAGGTCTCTTTATAATATGTAATCATTCTGTTTTAAATTGCCCACTTCCTGGTCCAAAGAAATAAGGTCTTTCACCCAATACTGAAGAATATTTTTTAAATGGCTTCGCTTGTTGTGTAAACAATCCCATGAATAGACTTGAATATCTTCACCCCAACTATCAATAACCAACTACTAATACCACTACACACAATCCCAAAGATTAGATAATATAATCCTTTCATTACCATTATTCCTATGAGGAAAATATATAAGAAGCGGCGAATGTTCTGAGATACGATGAACAAGATGTTCCACATCAGCATTGGGAAACCTTTAAATAACAAGTATATAATCTGCACACCTGTCTAGCCAGCTTCAGCTTCTACGATAACCTTTTTGGTTGTTGTACCATGTAAAATAGTCCCCAAAATAACCCATATCCATAATAACCCTTACATCCATAAACAGAACAAAACCCATACTAGCCACACAAGTAAAGGTACCCTGGCCTTTCTTCTCATCTTGTTCTTAAATAATATTAAAATATCCACTAACAAAGCATCAATAATCTTATGAATCAAATATACACAACGCCTTCCAAAAATTCTACTATTTTTTATCATTAAAATTTCTATACATAAAGAAAATATACAACAACTCCACACCTGTATTAACTTTAACCATAATATACTGATCACTAGATTTAATCAGTTCTACCATCATTTACTTTTTCTAAATAAAACCATATATGGTGATTATCCGATTCTGCATGTAAACCGGTATGCATCTTGAGACAATATGAAATCTCTTTCACTATAGAAGGGTGCTGCATGGGCTCTACAATAGAATCAATACATACCCTGTGTTTTATGATTTCCATGTCAAGAAAATTCTTCTACACCCAAGAACCAATGCCACGTGTGTTCCATATTAAAAACAGAATCATTAGAACATATTTGGCCAGGATTTGACCCCAGGAGACTTGGTCATATTAGAATGGGAAGATAAAAATTCATGCCTAGACCGTAGTTTTTCTCTTTTTCCCAGTCCATTATCCAGGGCCAAAGAAGATTTCTTAGGTGAAGTTGAATAAAACAGACTATGTCCAGATCTCCCTCTGACCTTGGTCAAAGGTGAATGATAGCCATAACTTTTATACATAGGGACAACAATAACAATTTTCCTACCATCCTCCGATTTTTCTTTAGATGATGACCATGCTTAATTGTCCTTTAAGAGTAATTTCTATGAATATCTACCTTCACCTAGAAATGTATAAACTTCCTCCCTAAATTGGATAGCCTATGTTTTAGACATACTCAACATTAGAAGAAATTGAGAGAACAACGTATAAACCATATACTGATTCTCCAAACCTTCCAATGAAAAATTCAAACCATGAGTATTTATATTCACACTCATTAAACCATTAACCATGGATAGCCCCATATAACCCTCCTAAAATGGAATACTAAATGTTTGGGAGAAGTCATCCAATTCCAGTATATTATCTCTACAGGGTTGATCAAAAGTTACATCATCATCCTTCTCAATCAACATAGGATCATTATCAGATATCCCTGCATTATTCTCTATGACAGAACTTGTATGGAGGATGTTACCTAGAGGTCGCTTCCTAAAAACTTGTATTGAATGTCCTAGTAAAGAATAATGATAACAAGAAACACCGGATAAAAAATCTCTTTATTCCAATAAATCGATTCTTTCACTTTCAATGATATCATATTCAGAAGAGGTGAAGACAGGTCCAATTCAACAAAAATCCTTTCATACGATACATCCACATAACACTGGGTTTTGGTATCCTCACAAAGAAACCCCTCAAGGAAATCCCCAATGGCTTCAATAATAGACTCATTATACATCATTAGAGGCAAACCTGGTAGAGAAATCCACACTACCGCCAGAGGAATTCCCCTCCCTTTATTCATATCAATCGACGATGAAGCCAAATTTAATTGCCAAAGACCCTTGATTTAGAGAGAATTGCACCATGACTGAATGAAATCCAACTCTGAATAAAATATTAAGCATAAGGAAACATGATGAACAGAATAAATTTTTACCATAGAAGAAAGCCCACAAGAATCCACTAACTTCTTAAAAAGCAATAAGGACAGACTTTTTGATCCAAATCATGCAACAAGAGTCCATTTGTGACAATCAACCTCCACTGCAAACATATCCTATGGGCTCTCCACTGGTAGGAGAAAATCGTACCTACATATCAATAGAAAAAAACAAGTGGATTTCATAGACTTCAAAATCTCCCGGACCCGGGGATGAGCCACATAGGGCTTCCTTGAATAATGTTGGGCCATGCACATCTACATAGAAGGATCTAATAATTGGTTCCTGTAATTGGCCAGGATCATAGGAAACTAATTCTAGGATCAATCTAGATTATGTTTTCTCTCCACACTTCTTTTCACCTATAACTATACTATTTAGAGTATCCAATTGTGGATATTTGGATACTAGACCTCATTGATTCCTCTACTAATATTAATTGGTTATCCCCATGACCTCTGGAATCATATATTTAAACTTTTGTGTTCAAGGAAGATCAATTTATACATTATATATAAGATGCCTATGTGAGAAATTGTAGGAATCTGAATCATGATTTCATGTTTATAATATAGATGATATGAAGTAGAAACTGTGGAATATCATCATAACATTATAATGTCTATAATAAAAGAAATATAGTGTTGTAAATGTAATGATTTATTACTGATTCTTTTTTGATAATATTTAATGTTTTCCCCTTATTATTTTTCACAAATTATATCATAGATAATTCTTTAAAAATAAACTATACTATAACTTGAAAATATTATAGAGCATTTTTGGTTAGGAAGGGCTATATATTGGAATTTTGATAGGGAAGATGAAATAAATTTCACCCCGAAATGATCATAGGTAAGTTGAACTTGTTTTCAAGAAAGACCCAACAATAATATAGGGTGACACCACATGTGAACATGTATTATATTGAATAGTGATCTACATGACTATGTTTACATTGGGGATTTTAATATTGTGACATAATAAATAATGGATTGTATAAAAATTTTATCTTATAGATTATTGAAAATTTAACAAACCACTTAAATCCTTATAAATTATTTATTTATTTAATTTTTTATTGGTTATTTTTTGTTAGTATTTTATTTTGAATGTGTGAGTGTTAGATGAAATAGTATGTTGACTATGATGATTTTGACTTCTATGTTATTGAAGAATAATGTCAAGGGTTTTATCGTGTTTGAGGAGTTTTTAGTTATTTTTCATTATATTAATGTTCACATGATTTATCATCTCATAATTGATAATTGATGAAACCAATAGGTTGTCTCAAATCAGGATCATGTGGTGTCATAAGTAATTCTATATTAGACATAGGTAACAAATATTTTCTTGATGTTATTTTAATTTAGTGGGAGTTTAAAATTATTTTTTCTTCATTATATATGCTGATGTTGTGATGGTTTAACTTCTTTAAATCTATATTCATTGAAACAAAAAAAGTTATCTTGGAGAAGGATCTTGTTCTTATGGATTAAAACATTCGATATCAGAGTTAGCTGAGCACTATTTTCATGATATTTTTTTTAAATAATGGGAGAACATTTTTCATAATGTATGGTTTATGAATAATTCATGGTTCCTATAGACATGTTTGATGAGAAGGGCTTTGGTTTATAAAATGAAAAAATTGAGGAATATATGATTGGGTAGGATTTGATGGTTTCAAGAATTTTATTCACACAATAAGAAATTCATAATGTATAATCTTTAAGGATATAAATAATGGTTTATGGACTCATCATGACTCCATTATCATTGAATATTTCTTATGATATCTACGAAATGAAGAAAAAATTTGACATGATTAGATCATTGATGCATATGTATGAATATATGATAACAATAAAGAAATTTTCAATGATACATATGTTTTTTATCATAAAGATGTTAGAAAGAAAGCCTATGATCAATCAGGAAAATGAATTTAACTTGAATGAAAGTCTTCTTGAATTAGTTAATGTCATGTTCATAAAAGTTGATTGTCCTTTTTTGATGAAATCATATCTTCTTGAATCATGGGATGTAATGATAAATTCATAAGTAGCCCTAATGGGAAATATTATCATCTGTTTTAGGATGTTATTGTACTCATTATAAGCAATGATCTTTGACAGAGACAACTCTATTCAATTTCATGAATACCATTCATTACTGAGGATAGAAGATAGTCTCCTTAGGAGAGATGATAAAATAAATTAAAGATAGATCCAGATGAGATGTTGGGGAAAATTGAATGGGCCTAGATGCACATGATGGAATATTTGAAAATATTTCATATCTTGTAAATTTCTAGGGATCTATGGGAATTCCACTAGGGCTCATTTTACATCTTCATGTCCTATTAATTAATTAGTGGAAGGAACTTGTATCTTGCTAATAACAATTACTATTCTGGTGGAATAACTGATCAATTATCCTTGATAATCACATTATTTATTTGAGGGAAGGAATATGTTTTTAATTATGTGTTTGGTAGATTTATCATGTTTTATATATTTGATGATAAATCTATATAAATCACAGGGAAGTGTAATTTCAAAGTACATTGAAAGAATAAATGATTTCTTTGGATAGGTGTGGTTTGAAATTTACTAGGTCTAGAAAAGATTTTAATTTCAATTGTCCAATTAGATAAAGTGGGATTTATAAAAATATTTATGAATGGATAATGGATGATTACATAAGGATCCATGGTCATGGCCAAATGTGTATGGAAAACATATTTTATCTTATACAACATTTATATTGAGATAAAATTTATGGATTGATAATGTCCTATGGTTTAGTTTTATAGATCCCTCGTATCATACACCTTAGTGAAAAGAACATGTCAGTTCTATTTGAAAATATTATACCAAATCTCAATCATATAGATTTAATAAGTTGTGATAGTTATATAATTTATAAGTAGATGATGGTGTTAATCAATTTGAAAGGATTGACACCTACAAGATAGAAATTAGATTCTGTATACATAGATGTTTAGGGGGAAGATACTAGTCTATTTTAGAAGTTTATCAATGTACTTTTTCGTGTTCATTGATGATTCAGAAATTAATGTAGATGTTTAATTTGAAAATAATCTGTTGTTCAAAGTGCTTATTTGATGGAAGATCATGGTATAGAAAGGGACCATAAGTAAGATGAGATTATTAAGGTATAATAATAGCATTGAATATTGTAGAAAATTTTTCAATGTATTCTGAGGGATAATTTATTTTAAATACAATAATATGAACAGAAGAGAAATATAGTTTATCTAGACTAATAGATTTTATGTTTATTCAAAATAAATTGAGTATGAGATTTAATTTCATAATTTAGATGGATATTTGGTGGATGTAGTTAGTTTTTTAGAGTACCCTATCAATATAAATCCTTCTACTCTATTAGGGTAGGATATTCTAGAGTTTTTGTATACTGTTAAAAAAGAATAATTTTCCCACCATGAAGTTTTCGAATGTCTCGCCCATATCCATGTTGATTCCATGTACCATGAAAAACAGAAATCTAAGAACCATGAACTTTTATTTTTCGGATATAAAAATAAAAAAATAGAATTTTAATTTTGGATAATGATATTCATATGATAATTATAGGAAATTATGTTAACTTTAATGAGAATGTTTTTAGTGGTGACCCAAACATAGTTGGAAAACTAATTTGAGAACAAAAAACAAAGTTGATTCAAAGGGTTGTTAAGGGAGTTTGAATATTCATTAAAGTTAATAGTGAACTGAATTTTTAGAATTTATGAATGTGGAATATATTCCAAATTTTTATTGAATTTTGGATGATTGATTCAATGTTTTAGAAGGTAATGTTTTAGAAGTTATTCTATTAGAATGTTTATAGTCATATACTGAATTATAGATATTTACCATAGACGTATAAAGAAGTTTAAGTTTTAGAGAAAACATTAATTTATTTCATCTAAAGAATGAAGGATACCCATGATACCAAAAATGAGTTTCTAGTCATATTAAATTATGAAATTTGCAGTTTAATATAAATGTATAGATGGTTTCATTTGATACAAATGAAAATTTAGTTCTAATAGAATTACCATAGGGGAAGACAACACTTTTGAATAAGTTTTCCTATTGTTTGAATGGAAAATATGATATCATAAAAACTATAAAATATGGTTGGAGATGATAGCCTTTCTATAGAATAAAGGAGTGGAATTTTCAAATATATCTTCATTATTAGTTAAATATACTACAAAACATACTATATTGAGTCTGGTTTCATCTAAATATTTTCACAAGTAGTAGATGGATATAATAATGGAAATCCCATTATTTTTTTTGGAGGAATAAATTTATATGAATATACTAGATGGTTTTTGTATCAATAGAATAAGGGATTACTATTTAAGATAAAGGGAATTTTCTACGGCTTGAATAATTCCTCAAGGAAGTGGAATTGGATGGTCAAATTAATTATTTATAATAAGGGTTTTCTCTAGAGAAATACATATCACTATTACTACCAAAAGGTATTCGGGGAATATAAATTCATTACCCTACTCATTTATTTGGAAGGTATTCTCCTGAAAGGTATTGATATTAAATATATTTATAAGAGAATAAATCGTTTTTTGGATGATTCGAAATTAAATGTCTAACTGAGGATAATAAAAACATGGTAATATAGATTGATATAGGAATGACATATTTATGTTTGTTTTCTCTATAACAATACCAAATATATTTTCATTGGGATATTCATTATGATTTGATATAAACTTGTTTCAACCATATTAATCAGATACATCGCACTCTATCAAGGGAGAGAACTAAAAATGGGAGGTGAGTTCAAGTACATGTAAAATGTTCTAATTTCATTAGTATTTGTTATCTCAATATATTCCATGGTATGTATAGGACAAAACATTTAAACATTTTAAAATTCGTTTTCTAGTTCATGGAAAATAGGGGAAAGAAATCATTGAATTAGTTTAGTAGATCAGTCAACATATCCAAGGACTGAAAGATGTTTTTTTATAATTGATAATTGATTATAGGATTATTTCAATACATACATTGGAGAGGATAAAAACACCTGGAAGATTTTGACATGCTATGTGTTCATGAAAAGTGTAATGGAAGGTAGTTAAATACCATGAATGATATTGGTTGTAAAATTATCCACACTATATTCTGAATATGTTGTAGTTTTGAAACCGTGGAAAGAATGAATTTTTTTAAATTGTTAGTTATAGGTTTTTGATAATGTCAGGATAATGGGTTCCTCTAATGTGATAGTTATAGAGAAATTAATTTTCATATGAACCCAGTGTTTCACTCATGGATAAAATAGTTTGACTTCAAATATAATTAAATTGAGAAGAAGATGGAGGACAGATTACTAGATATATGCATGATATAAAGAAGAACAATCTAAGATCACATGTTTAATAAATATTTTATCTAGAAAATTATGATAGAAAATTGTATCTTAGTAAGACATGGATAATAAAATGGTGGTGGATACATTGTTACTGTTGCTGAAGTTAGAATTTTCAATATTTTTCTAAAGTGTTAATGGTTTTCATGGTTCTATTGAATGCGGTTTTCAAATGGGAATTAATTGGAATGAAAAGTACAATTTTAAATGTAAAATTTTTTGATAAGAAATAAAATAACCATATTATAGTCATAGTCTGATGATGAAATTGGTCTTGGAGGTGAAGAAGTGGTAAGAATTTCAAAAGTTATGTTTTATAAATGGTTTTTAGGTTTTCATGGTGCAAAAATTATATACAAAAATGTTATGGTTTATTATATTTTATTTTTCTAATAGTATAAATAATTATCCAACTTTTTTGAAATAATATAATTTATGATTCATTAACATATAAAATAATAGTAAAATTCAAATCTAGAAAATATTGGTTTTCTAGAAGAGGGGTCTATAAGTGTTTAGAGGTGGGAAATGAAAATGTTGAGACCCACATGTAGAACAATGGTCAATAGAACTGACCAATCAGCTATAGCTCACTATATGATGGCGTTGAATAACTTGTATATGTGTATTGTAATTATGAGTGAAGTAGTTTTCAGACATGTCATTATAGATTATAATCATAAAACTTATGATTAATGGAATGTGTTTTTCTATTCTCCCATGTAGGTATAAATAACATATAAATCATATAAATCATTTTTATTTGATTAATTTTCAATAGATTTTTATTTAATGATATTTTCTTAACTTTTTTAGTGTTGGAAGACTCAAAACCATGTCTTAGGTGATTTTTTATTCTGTGTTTCAAAACATAAGATATGAAGGGCTCTTCAGGTTTGTTCAATTTTTTGTTCTTTGGTCCACATATAGATGTTATTGGTATTTTACTTTTATAAATCTATTGTCTATGAATCCCAAAAAGAAAGGGGTTCTTTTTTATAATGATATGCACATCTTTGAAAAATTGTTAGGACATAGAATTTTTATCTTCTTATCCTCACATATAAATGGACAAGGTATGAATTTATCATTCATTTCTCCCAATATGTGGATTTCATTGTTTTTTATATATCCTATAAGAGAATTACATGTACATGGTGGGGGTATGAAATAAAGTAAAATTCAACCCATGGTTAATGACCTCTAATTTATTATTAACAATCAATCCAACCTCAAAATCAATGAAACCCTATAGATTTAATATTTTTAGATTGAGTCAAGTCAGATTCAACTTCTCGAGAAAAGAACCTACATTGATTTTCACTCACATTATATAAAAAAAATATAAGAGTATTAGAATATAAACAGAACTATATAATTTTTATTTAGATAATTATTACTATCCATCAAAAATATTTAATGATCCCCATAAAATTTACTCATTTTTTTCCATCCCCCTAACTGAATTTTTTTCTAATGATGTTTTTTCTTCACTTATAACAATATCTATGACAAAACAATTCTATTTTATGATTATATTTTTAATTAGGTAAAAAATACCACTTATATGACTAAACTCATAAAATGTAAAATTATTGAAGAAGAGACATTTCCTTAAACATAATTATAGAGTAGTTGTTAGACCATGATGACCCTGGTTGATTAATTTATCTTTTGAGTGACTAATCACGAAATTTAGGAATTCCAATTCCATTTCATAGTTTTATAAAGATATTAATAAGTTTTAGAGTTTGAATTTATGGAAAAAAAGAAAAAATGAATATACTTTAAATAAAATTTCCAAAAAAACAGTAAAAGTGATGGAAACTATGTAAAACGATTGTATGTTGCTAAATAGTTTAATTTAAAATAAATGGATTATCCATCATGTGAATAATAATTGGTTCACTGATGTTTAGTCAAGGGGGACATTAATTTATTAATCCCTAAAAATCATTGATTATAAATGATATTTACACAGTTTAAATCCATCAACCCTTCCATATTTGTGATCAACTATTCTTTATTATTATTGAATTTAATAGTTTGTCAACAGTTTCATGAATGTGAAGGAGAAAAACATAAAGTTATTATTTTCATTGAAAAATTGATTTGTCTGATCTGGAGTGGACCAAATTATAGGGAGGGAATTTATAAACACTTAAATTTTTTTGTTTTTCAATATAAATAATGATAAATCGTTTAAGTACATTTTTTGGATGAAGATAATTTTTATCGAGGGCCATATTTTGTGCTCAAGGAAGACTAAAAGGATAGAAAATACCTTTAATGATAAAATTAAATGCCTATAACACATATTTATAGGTATTGTTTTATAAATTACCTGGTTTATTTCTTATTTCTGTATCTAAAAATTGATTAAGGTAGTTCAAGAATCACTCTACCCCTAAAAATCATGTATCCATTTAAAAAATTACATTCCACCCATAGGTAAATCCAAGATATTGAATGGTATAAATGTTGGAGGTCATTTCAATTACCCATTCCTCCACTATAGATTCAACGAATCCACCATGAGTCACTTATTTGATATTTTATTGGTTCATCTAAATAAGAGTTTGACCTATATGGTATAACATCCACTTAACCCATTATTGAGGGAGGATTATTTTTTTCCAAATAAATATTACTTCATCCAACATATCACTTTATAAAACCATATCATATTGTAATTCCAGATTTTTGAGAAACATCCCATAACCACATAAATATTCTATAAAGGATAAATTCGAAATGGCCTCAGATACTCTCCCCGATAACTAGATGTTGCTATCTAGTTCAAAGGGTTTGTAAATATCACTTAGTGATCAATTTACCCTCTAATATTTCATCATGGGTGATTCTAAAATATTGAAAATATAAAATTTTCATATTGTGGAAAAAGTAATATATTTTTTGATAATTTTAGACCAATATCCCTTAAATACCCTTATATTTCAAACATCCAAAAAATACTCTAATAGAAATAAAAATATCAGTATATAAACAATGAAACTAAAATAAGTGAAAATATATTATATAGATATCCCTTTTAAATATAATAAATGAATAAGAAAAGAACAATAATATTTCAATTAACATCATCATCCAATAATTGTGTCATATTTCCTTTCCCTATAACACTATGTATATAATAATAACATAAAAAAGGTGTATGTGTAAATATTGTGGGAAATAAATCCTAACTAGAACATAAAAAAAACCAAAACAATCCTTAGAGTATAAAGTTACCGTACAAATAAAGTGTAAAACTATTAAATAAATTAGTGAAATCATTTCCTATATTAAACTTTATTAATTGGGTTATAACCAAGAAATTTTTGAAACCATTAATATATGTCATAAAACATTATAATGATTTCTAATGTAATCAATTGAATGTGTTTCCAAACACATGGATCACATAATAACCACTCAAAACTCATGGAATATAATAGAACACCTTACCGAACTCAATGTATAAAAAATACCATGGATATAGTATCATAATCTCAAGTAATATCCTATCCTAAATATCATTATATGTATCTATTTTTATAAATCTCACACTTAGAAAATTATTCACACAATGAAAGAAGGAAAAATCCTTCCTATGTTATAATAAATCCTTAATTTCCATAAAATTATCCATAAACTAAGAAGTAGTCAGTGACAATATTAAAATCAATATTCCTTTATATAAAAATATAATTTTTTGAATCCATTACCAAGATAAGTCTAATTTAACCAATAGATCATAATCTCATCAAAAAATGAAGAATACTTCACTCCATGAAAGTAATGAGAGGAAGAGATATATAATAGTGAGTGATTTTTGTCCAAATTATTACCTAAAAACCATATTATTTATAAAATCACCACCATCGGTCTTTTAAAGCTTAATAAGAATCATTATGAATTGTTAATGAAAAACTATGGCCTTTGGTAATATATTTTTCCCTCTATCTCCCAAGCCTTCTCTTAAACATATCTATACTTCCATAAAACAAATTCAAGTGGCATGATTTTTTTTCCAATAAATTATTCTAACTATGATCTATAATATACAATATTCACTTAATGAAATATTAATCTAAATCATCTTTTAATTCATTTTAACTAATAACAAGGTATATATCCACTTCATATTTCTTAAATAATGATACAAGGAAGAAATCATTAATTTAACTATACATCATAGTTAATCATAAACTATAAGTAATTTTTAAAAAATACATATAAATTCATATGGACCAACAAATCATATGTCCAATATTCCTTGTATACCAGATCATTGATATCCAAATCAAGGTTATACTCAAATAAATACATAATCTCAAACCTCAAACTTGAGAGGACATAACCCTCTATCAGTATATGATGTCTACATAAATTTTATACAAACTAATAACTTTTCAATCATGTATTCTTGGATTAAAGTCTATTATACCATACTAAGACTAATGAATGATTACTTATTAACCTTCATCCAACACAAGGATGATCACTATGGAATCCTATATAATGATTTAAAAGGGTCCATTTTAATTGGTTCATTGTACTTGTTATTATAAAAAAACTCTAAAATAAACAAGGTATTCTCAATATTCGTCAAAATT
Organism: Viscum album; assembly: GCA_963277665.1. Classification (NCBI taxonomy): domain Eukaryota; kingdom Viridiplantae; phylum Streptophyta; class Magnoliopsida; order Santalales; family Viscaceae; genus Viscum; species Viscum album. The sequence goes on from OY728132.1 coordinate 1,502,869,153, forward strand.
TAGAATACATATAAGAAGAGTATCCTCATTAAAATTACTAGAGAATTTATATTGGATATTTATATATGTATTTTAATCAGTAATTGAAATTAATTATGTACTTAATATATTTTATAAAACCTACTGAAATTGAGATATAAATCTTATATCAGGATCAAATATAATGTATTTTGGTATTCCATGAAGGGATAAAATATCTCAAACATAGATCAAAACATGTTCATGAACTATATAACTATCACTAATTATAATAAAATATAAATCATTAGTTAACTAATTAATAATAAGAGAATAAAAATCCATTCAATTCAATTATCTTAAGATACAGCACATAAAATCCATGGTTACATCATCTCATTTACATATCTAAATTGGAAATGAATGAATCATATCTAATTCCATTTTATAAGCAATTTTTTACCCAATGATTTGTTATATATCTTGAAATACATTTATCCATGTACTATTTCATCCCAAGCCATCAAATGTTTCATTGAACACTATATGGAATCTTGTTTAAACTATGATAAAATGACTATAGGGTAATATTAAAATATCTCATAACATCCTCTCACCAAGATAAAAAAATAAAAACATCTCCAATGAAATAAAAGATAAAATCACATTCAAAATTTTCCCAAGGTATCTTATCCCAAAAATATAATCAGTAATGAAATACCCATTGATTGGAATCTTTTCTGTGATCCTCCTTCACTAACATTATCAAGGATTAAGTAATAACTTGAATACATGGACTTCCACTTGAAATAAAATAATATATATCTTAGATAAATGTAAAAAATTCTTCCACACATCCTTGTATTCATGATTTATATCCACTAACTACATCCAAATCAAATAATCAGTATTCATTTTTCCTTTCCCTAGAGTATATATCATTTATATATAGAACATAAACAGTTATCCAACACATTATATTATCATAGATTTTAGTGAACATGAAAAAAAATATATTAATATATTTTTATTCATATATATATATGAAAAATCTCCCCAAAAATATTTTTCCCCTAACTCTTAAATGCGTGATTCAATGTGGATATATTATCTTTATGACTAGGATAATTCATATCATGAAAAATAATTCGTTCAAAAGCACATGCTAAAACCTTATCCACCTACATAAATAGAAACCATAACCCCACACTAGAAGTATCCATATAAATTTTGTAACCATTCCATGGATCCATAAAAAAATTTATAGATATTATTTTCAGCATATTATTTTCCATTTAAAATATTTTTTAAAATCTATCATCCCACTAAAAAATAAATATCCTACAAGTAAACACTTTCATCCATGATACTTATAAAGAAAAAACATGAATCAATCAATGATAATAACCTATAATTCATAAAAAATATAGATCTCAATGGAGTTCGTAGTAATAAATGAATACATCACCACTACCACTTTCCCATAATCTAATGATATTCTATATTTAGAGACAAAATTATAAAGGAAAATTACCTAAAGGATCAAATAATGGAACTTTATTATCTTGGTGTACAATATTTGAACTCTCCAAGTGTCCACGATGATATCTAACTGTCCACTATAGTTGTACTATAATTATTGGTATATTAATATGAAAATATTAATCATATATTTAAGGGATATATATATAGTGATAAAAAATAATTCATTAAATGCATACGGTTTTATAGATTATTTTTTACACCATATATAATAACCAAGAATTATAAACAATGATATATTATTTGGAATGATGTTATTAGAGTATCTTAAACATTTACCCTCAACCGATTATAACATTATTAAATATTTATATTTAAGAATCAAGAATATCCTTCTAGATGTTAAAATGAACCATTACATAAAATAATAGGATACTAATTATCAATGGTAACTAGGTTTGAACTATGATAAAAAAAATATAAGATCTTTTCTGACTTCATAAAAAATAATTGGATTACTCTAGAGAGAGACGTTTTTATAGTTTAATCATTTTGATTTATGATCATTAAACAGGTATTTTAATTCAATGATATTAATTGAATTTTTAAGAAAAGAATTTATATAGACTAACTTTGTACCTAGTACCCAAAAAATCAAATAATCTTCCCCCAATTCCTAAATAAACCATATAAAATATTCGGGGAACATATTCAGATATTAATCAAAATATGATAAAAAAAATATTTCCAACACCCATAGATGATTCAATAATAATCAATGATGTGAGAAATGTTATTATTCATTACTACCAAAAATTGTCTCCAAATAATCAAGGAAGATAGTACCTATCTCTAGGAAAAATAATTGATTTATCAATAGAAGGATTAAAGGTCACTTATCTCTAATAACAATCAATATGAACCCAGAAATTTTTCAGGTAATAAATTATTTTAATTACATCAAATCCCTTAATTTATATAATAATGGATTATCAAATATTTTCATATTCATTGATAACAATGATACATGATGGGAATATCTTGATGAACCCCCTTCTTCCATGATGTTTATTCATAGAAAAAACCCCATTAATAATTACCAAAAACAAATATTGGTTAGAAATTAAAAATAAAATAATAATAATAACCAAAATAAAATAAAATTTTATTGAGAGTATAGGGAATCAACATCATTCCTCTAACCATGTATAACCTTTCGCTAATATCCACTAAAAACAAGTTAATAGAAAACAATATACCAAACCATGCATGTTGACCCTACTAAAATATTTCATGACTCCCCTTCAAAATATATCCTCAAGAGTCATTTTCTATAAATTAATTTCTACATTTATAACAAAACATCAGAAATGAAGAATGACTTGAAATATGGTATTGTGCACTAGTGTAACACCACAACCCAAACTACTGGGTTTGAATCAAAGTACCACATAATATCATACCTCCCTCTTGATATGAAATATGATAATGCCTAGTGGATAAGGTCTAATTAATGTTTAGAGGAAATATACTTTGTAATCATATTCATTAGAAGCCATTAAAACATAACCATAAGCCAACAAAATATCCTAATATTGGAATAACATGATTATGCACTACAAAAGATGTCATGCCAAGTCATACAAAAGTACTTAGTGGAACCATAATATAGAAGGTTAGAAATCATAACAATACAACATGAAATTATTGTAAATAAAATTTGATAAAAAAGAATCCACTTTCTTTTGTCAGTACCGTGTCCATATCCAAGCTCCACACTCCTTAAGAACCTATCACATGTCCCTTTTTCCTTTTTGGACCTCTGATAAAAAATTATTCATATTTATCGATATTCCCATGCATGGTGTGATTATATTCCATGTAAGAGACCAATAATTCATTCTTAACATATGTGTACATGTACATCGAAATGCATGAGATGATTTAATATAAATGTGCAACTAATAATAAAATAAACCATACAAAAGATTATAATGCGCTTAGCAAGCCACCACAAACCCCGATTGTACCTACTTTGACCCTATTCTAGAAGAATATTTTATAAACATCAGCATTTATTATACACTAAAAATTAATATGGACTACCTTCAAGGACAATGTCCCTTCCACAATTAAAAAATACCAATGTTCCTGCGTTAAGGAAAACATTCTCCCATGTAACATGACTACCTTCCCATCTTTGATAGTACACATACATGGCATTAAATAAAAAATAATTCTCTCAAATATACAATGAATTTTACTATTTATAAATAATTACAACATATAGGGACACTTTTCTATAAATTAATGCAGTTCCCATGAAAAGAACAAGCCATGCTAAGGGGCTGAAAGCCCTATGTAGTGCATATCCAATAAGTCATGTCCCTCGCCCCCCCTATATGGATTTGGATAAATCCTTCAGGGATACCTACCAACAAAAATACTAAAATAGAGATTACACCAGCTATATAAGAGACCATATATAAAGAATAAGATATTCAAGAACAATATGTCACATCACAATTTCCACAAGCTGTGGAATATTACAGAAGTATAAAATTGAATAACAAATTATAATGTGTCATACCAAAAAATATATCAGTAACATATATTCATATTACCTCACACACCCACATTAATGTGATCAATATAAAACATGGGTCTTAGGGGTTACACAGACACCCCCAAACCAATCAAGGAATGAAATTCCAAATAAAGGCCAATAATTCTCTGGACTTCCATCCTTTATCTTATTAATGATAATCACCACGAATTACAGAGAGGTGATTCCTGATTCATGTTCATGAATAGATAAATTCAACATACCAAGGACCCCAAGAACTAATCCCAACTTGATCGCATTCATGGATTTTTGGAATGTTATTTAAGAAGATTATATTTCCAAATGATTGTATTTACCCAAACATACCAATTAGGATCTTCCAACATCGCTAGATCATGGTTTGATTAAAGGTAGACTACAAACAACTATACCAATCGTTGATATATATATGATCTATGAATTCATCATTAGATTGTATCAGATTTAATATATTTCACTGCAAAATGATTAATATTTTATTTGCCTCAAGGTAAGAAGTGTATATGTTGAGAAAATCCAAATAATAGTGGTTTAAGGATCACAATCCTTAATTTATTCATTACCAAAACAATTGGATCAACTATAATCAAGCTAGGTATGAATTTAGTTTACTGAGGAAATCTTATGGATGACATGGGTTGCATAGTTATGGTGTTAGGATGAAAAATGGGGGAAAATAATAATGTTTTGTGGCATAAATTATTAATTTTGATCATTAATTTATTACGGACATAGTCTTTCAAAAAGATTTCCAATAGTGGGAGGAATTATACCTCTCTAATGTACCCACATGTTTTGAAACATGGTTTTTTAACCCATGTTTAAAATATAATTTTATCCTGTTTCCCAAGTCACACAGTTCATGGGGAATACCATACAATAAGAACTATTTGTGCACTAACCATGAGCCACCCACATTACTTATAAAAACTAGATATAATGACTCATGTGTTTAACCACATGGTTTTCCCCAACTATGAACCCCCATAAATCTCTCTAAAACTCTGAAAAGAAATAAAAATGACTTGAACAATGCTGAAAAAATTTATATTTCTAAACCACCTAAATAAAGGATAAAATTAAATCATAATACATGATAAATATCTAAGTCTATTACATTCTTCCCCACTAAAGAATTATCATCCTAGAGAAGTTTATTTTGGAATCTCTGTCAAACAAATCATGCCACTGAGTCCAAATATTTTACTCCCACTCCATATATTCCACCAAGATTCATCCATTCTACCCCAAGATATGAATAGGTGGCATTATATTACCCCATAACTCTCAATCTATTATTTGATAGCCCATGGGTGTTCCTTGAATGATGTTTCCGGATAAATATCAACATCCTCACAATCAACAACCTATGTTGTATCATATATGTACCTCGAAATAGCAGTCACATGGAAGACATCAGGCATAACATTGTAATATGAAGGAAAATCAAAATGTTAGGCCACTATCCTCACTCACTCAATAATATCATGAAATCAAGAAAATATTATATTTATCATTCATTGCTTCCATAATTTTCAATACCATAGTTATGGTTTCACTTAAAAGAAAACTAGGACACCAGAGGTGAACTCCATGGGGTTTCTGCACCTATATACATAGTATCTTTGCATTCTCCAAGAAGTGAATGACCACTTCTAGAACAAATTCTCACTCTCAGAGGTATCCTATAAATTTTTTAGGAAAACAACTTTGGTCTCACCTGTTTCATACAAAAATACTGGTATGAAACATGACCGGCCATAAATATACTTTAATAGATCCATGTCAATAGAATCTAGGAAGAATTTATGGTATTCAATTTCAACCAAGTCTATGTGAACATATAAAGCTCCCCCAAATTCTAGATTACATTCCCATTGAATATCCACAAATATCTAAATATCCCTCTTAGATAATCCATCGATCTACAAAAGATATTATTTACTCAGTTTCTATTCCTTACAGAAATCCTTCTACAATCCCTGAAAAAACTATGTTGTGAAATTAGTATCTATTATCTTATATAAGACTCTAGAGAATACAATGAATGTGTAAAATGTCACCTATTTATATATATTTTATAGCTAATCTATTGGGTTGGTATATCAAATAGGTATGAAATGATTTGTTTTCATTATCCCATTTATTATCACCAAAACAACATCATGGATCCCTGGGGTTCTGGTTAACCCTTTCATGATGTCTATTGTCACATCATCCCATATCCATATAGGCATTGAGTGTGGATGATGCATACCAACATTATATTGATTCTTATCCTTCACCCTCTAATAGGAAAGTCATTGTGGTTCAATATTTATGAGGACCATCTTCATACATGGTCACCAAAACCATTGTTAGAGATCATGTTACATTTGGACCGACCCAGAATAAGCTATATAATTTGAATACTGAGAGAATACAATAAATTTTCCCACCATGGAATATGGAAATACTAAACCCAAAAGGATTTATATCACATCATAACTGTATAAGGACTATAAAAGAAAATATTTTTCCCTTACCACATGTTCCAACATCTCCACTCACACTCATGGTCTGAATATTTGCATGCTTTCAGATGGTACAATAAAGAAAATATGATAACTAATGGTTCACATGTCATTACTTAGAGATCCTTATTCGCATACATTATCCAATCTACCATCAAACTCATCATAGTCTATAACTCTTGTGATGGATACACTGTAAGATCATATATCTCTGATATTTTCATTTAAAGAGAACCACTAGAAGCATTATGTTTCACTAGAGAATAAAATATCACAAAGTAGAATGTATGTAGACACTCCACAAAACACCTTTATCTAAAATGGATTGCTCACTGAGATAATAAATATAATATTTTCTTATGGCCCAAGTCAATGATAAACCTTTCACTGGAGGGATGGTATTGCTAACACATCATGGTGTACAACACAACATCAAAATATAAATAATTTGTCTGGTAGTGATGCTCATGGGGTGAAAAATGAATTTACCTATAAGAAACTACATGACTCCACCACATCAAAATGGTTCCCAACCTAACTCTTGAGACAACACAATACCTGAATTATCTAACCCCATGATTTAGAAGGGTCAATATTTGGCTTTTTTTCAACCTCCTCTTTAACTCAATCAAGACCCCTTAAAAATGATCATACATATCCTCTTTCATCACCTTCTTGGTCGAATAGATCATTAGAACATCAAAATTCGAGATGTCCTATATGAAACATCAATAGTACCCCCAAAATCCAAAGAAACATCCTGATGTCAAAAAAAAAATACTAGTTCATTGTAATTAAATCCTAACTTCCACCATCTCTAGGTCTACTAAGATATCTTCCTTAGAGATCACATAATCATGGAATCACAACTCCTAAATATAAAATTAAAACAAAAAATTTGTATAATGACGATGCACTTGAGGTGTTCATAGAATAATCTAATGGTTCTTAGCATGAATATATGAAGTCATTGAATATATCTGGATTTTTTACATGAATAAAATGATGAAACTACCAAGATATATATGGAAAATCCTATTAAAAATGGACACAAACACCATTAGATAATTTTTAACCCAAATGGCATGATAATATACTAATAAAATTCATATATTCTCCTAAGAACAATCTTGTAAATATCCTCCTATCTAACCAATAACTATTTGTAGCCCGAAAAAAATCAATGATTAAGAATAATAAGGATATTTGAAACTGATCACAAAGATCATCAATCCTAGGTAAATTTTATTTATTCATTTCTATTTCTCAATTAAACATCTTGCAGTCATGAAATTTCATTAGAATATAATCTACATTCTTGGAAAAAAACATGAGAGAACCCCAAGGAGTCAAGATCAGTCTGATAAGGAACTTCATATCCAAATACAGCAACTACACCCTTAGTTTTATCTAATCATTTAAATAAATACGATGAGGATAAATTGATACAATTTTATCTATATTCTTAATATAATTATAAAATTCAATTCCCCTATCTGATGTAAGACTTTAAAAGTCATCTAGTACGGTGTAAAGATAATGATCCACCACAGGAGGGAAACTAGAGGGAGTTTTTGGTTCCTTTTCTGTGATATAAAATCTTGAACAAAAACCATGATATCTCCATAATTATTCAAGATTAATACCAATCTATCTTTAACAATATTCCACTCATCGATCAGCACAAACCTTTCACCTATAGGAAATGTGAAAGATAAACATATAGGGTAATAGTCGATATGATCTCAATAAATTGTCAACCAGTAAATTCCAAATATCACATAAAAAATCATAATATCTAAGATAATGAAGTCCTATATTGGTATATAGACAGAAAAATCGATAGGATCTGTTGGACATATTTGGAGATTATAAAATATCTGCCCCAGGTTTGTATCGAGAGAAATAAACATAGAAAAAAACGTATTCGGTTAGTTAAGAATATAAATAACATGAGAAGATACAAAATAAATGGATTCACTAGAATAAATTTTTTTTAGATAATATAAAGATAATTGAGACCATACCTATAACTATATAGGCTCTCAATCCACTGGGATCTAATACAACATCCATAGTATAAATTATTCTAGTATACAAAACACAACATGCCTGAGTCACTGATATACATAGTGTTTGGTTTATATAATGAGGACCCCTATCTACACCTTGACCAATTATACTCAAATGTAGAAATTGTTTCTTATAAAAAAGTGTATAAGAGGATCTATAATTTAATATTGGTGAGAATTAATAGATTTTTTCATTGGATATGTACAAAAATGTTCCTCCCATCGATAGATGGTGTGTTGGTTCAAATATCATCCCATAGAGAGAGTGGAAGAATCTCTATTCTACTCCACTTGTATATCACCTTGGTGTAACTCCTCATAACTCTTATTCATAATAACATAATATACAACAACTTCCCCACAAATAAGACCAATTTTTAGTGCACTATAAGTGGAAGAAAACCTAATTATATGTCATCCTCTTTCCCCTTCTAAAAATTCCAGGCCTTGTGATGGAATTGTGTACATTACATTAAGAAGAGACCCTAAAATGATTTATGAGACATTGAATGAGGATAATATCAATCATATTATCATTATGTACCTAATCCCCATCTAAAATTGGAGAAAAACATAGAAACTCTTTGAAACATGAAGATCAAGTAGATTTATTCACCATTCCTTGCTAAAGCCCTATAAATTTTGGATGTTGGTCTCGATATAGTGTGTTAGGGAAATTTTTTTATTAATAATATCTTCTTGAAGCCTCCCCCCCCCATGAATGACCCTCATGGATAACTTCTTGACCCATTATTCCATCTCCCATACAAGTTGGTTGTTTATGAATAAAGGATGGAAACTATAAATTTTCTAGAAATTCAATTCTTTATAAAGTTAAATATTCCCCCAATAATATCAATATACTACTCAAAATCAATAGGAATTATTACTCGATGGAATATTGGGGGACATTGGATCTTAAATTCTCATGAATATTTTACAATAATCTTCTACACACCAGAACCATGAGTAGGAGAAATATTTAAAACTTCAATAAAAGGTAGGTTCATTAACTACACCACTAGAGTGGGTGTGGGAACACACTCAGTTTTATCATCTTACATAACATCTGGTTGAATGGGAATGTCATACCAAGTTAGACTAATCTGGTATATTTGAGGGGAGATTTCATTGAATTCCAAATGAATATTTTGAACATGTGAAATTACTTACTTATTGTAAAAACTCTATTAGTTATAAGTAACTCATAGGAAATCAATATTGGATGATTTATACAAGGATATTCCCACACACAAGGTATAAAACACCAGTTCTACCCAAGCCTCAACCCTAGACCATCTTACCATCACTTTAATCATAATATATATATATATATCATAACTCAAAAATCATGTTCAAGTAACAAATACCCCCCATATATATATATCAAAATAGATGACCATATATATTTACCACACAACAATTATCATAAATCAAGGAATAGAATTGATGGACTTATATGAAACATATAATTATTATATATGTGTATTGTGATATTATAAGACTATTCGTAATGCATAACCATACCCAAAACCTAGAAAACTATAATAGTAATCCCATCATCAGTATGTTAGTGGGTTGTTACACATTATCTATCTAACCACATGGACACTACCATACACAAGTACCACAAAACCTATATCATTTCTATGATAAAATCAAAATAAAATAATGGAAGTATCATCAATCCTTTTATACCATTTTGTAACACCAAGACCCAAATCATTATCTCCAAATAGAAGTTCCACAAATACACATGCATGCCTACTTATACACACGAGGTTTTCAAATATGGAAGAATATTTAAATAACATGTGTAAATTATAACATCAAAAATCATAGGTATAATATGACAGTACACCATAACCATAAGCCACAAAAATTACAAAAAAATAAAAAACATGAATAAATACTATAACATATGTTATTCTAAGGTATAAAAAATGTTATCAAGGAAACCTCAATGTGTCGGTTCAAGAAGTATAATTTTATATCTAGAAATAACATTAGATAAAAGATTAATGAAAACTATCTGAAGTCTCTATTAATACTTCATCCATAATCCATCTCCATGATTATTAACAAAAAGTACTTTAAGCATTTCCCTTTGTTGGATCTCTAGTGAGGAAGTTTTCACAAAAATAAAGAGGCTTGTGCTAGGTGTGAGTACCAACCCAGTAAGAGACCAAAAATTCATCCAAAACATATGTAAATAACTATATTGATGTCTATTGAACTATTTAAATCAAATTCGCATATAAGAATACAATTCCAAATGTACCAGGTGATCATTTAGTAGCACATGAGCCTCATCCCAGTTGGCGAGGTATCCTTAAGTGCATCCATAATACTGAAGTTCAAAACCAGGTAGAGGCATATTGCAAGTACTATAGTAGTATTGTAGCAGTACTATAGGAGGCACTGTAGTAGGACTATACACTGTACGATACTGTAGAAGAACTGTACACTGTACAGGTACTCTAGTAGAACTGAACATTGTGCGGTACTGTAGCATGTATTGTAGCAGGTACTATTCGGTACTATAACAACATGAGTTATTCATCTTCAACCACCAATTTGGGCTTAGAGTCCTTAACGATTTCGGGCCACCCAAGCCCTTAGGTTAGTAGGGATTTCGGGCCACTTTTAAGGCCTTCATGCTACCTCCAGGCCTTCGGGCCACATGTAAGTTCCCCAAACACACTACAAAAAAAAAGAGCAGCCCTAGAAGAGGATTTAGAGACGGTGAACTCACCAGAGAAGAACTAAATGGATTTTTCAGAATGAGAGGGTAGGGATATGCCATCGCGACCAGCCTGTGCTTGCACCGAAAGCCTAGACAGACGACTATGCAAAGGTGAAAAAATACTATCTTGTTCAGATGATGGGGAGGGGCAGTTCCTTGTAGTTTGTCGGATTTAATTCCCTAAGACCTTCGGGTCATGTATTCTCCTAAGCCTACGATACATGTAATCTCTATTCCAATGGGCATTGTAAGGGTTTCCCCTCGTCCCTTGAAAGAGGGGTTATCAAAAATGAATAAAAAGGAAGGCCTTTGGGCCATTTAGGGATCATTTAGTAACCATGCCACCATGAAGTTTAGTCACACATGCATTAATGTCTTTCCAAAAAAATTTAAAATATAATATTTTGTATGAAATTGATAATGAATAGAAAATCCATCTTCATTAAGTGAAATTACCATTCTAACTCTAAAAAAACTTTATATCCATATTGAATGGAACATATCTCCCATTTAATATGACTAATTTCCCACCTTTTATTGTATGAATACATTGAATAGACAAATAAGGGATTCTCTCTCATACATAAGAATTTTTCCCATACGTAGAACATATTAGAAAATATGATCAATATTAAAATAGAGTATGGAACCCCCATGACAAAAACCAATCTAAACAACTAACCATCCAACATAAGGCATTACCAATGAGTTATTTCACTTGATATCCCCCTATATTGAGTCGACTAAATCACTTAGGGACTCATGCCAACCTAAATGTTGAAAGAGAGATTCTGCTGGATATGAACAAGACCTCATATAAGGCATAACATAGTAAGGACCAATATATCACATCAAGAATTTCAAAATCTATGAAATATTACCCAAGTAATAAAAGGCAAAGAAAAAAAATAACATGTCATACCAAATAACATATCAAGAATATATATCAGTAGCCACACATGTACACTAAAAACATGTGATAAACAAAAAACATGGTTCTCACAGGATACACATAGACAATCCTGGAACAAAAAAATCATATAAATGATTATGGTATAAAATATTTGGTATTGTTATATAATTGATGAAAACATCCTAGACCTACTAATATACAATACCTAAGTCATACCCATTCGCCAACTAAATTGATCCCTCACTCCATGAAACCATTGAATCAATCCTAATTAATTTACTTCAAGGGTTATAGAATGATATTAAATAAAATATAATTCACAATGGATTGGATCTGAAAAATACCCATCATAATATTCCAACATTAATAGATATGGGGTTCATCAAATGAATACCATCAATTCAATTGACCTTTCACCAATATATCAATAATCAATGAATTCATCATTATATGGAAGTTGTATCCATATATTTGGACCTGATATTTTATATGTTTGTTTCATCTCAAGTGAAGAAGAAAATATCTAAAGAAACATAAATAATAGAGGTTTTTAAATCACATACTATAAATTCTTGATGACCAATATGCTTGAATCCACCATAATTTTCAAGGGGAAAGGATTTCATTGAGGAGATCCTCTAGAGCTGCTAGTTTTGAGTGGGATTTATTTTGAAAGAAATATGGGTGAAAATTGATACTTTTCATGCCATATAGTAGGAATATATATAATTAATTTTTCATTCTCATGATTTGGTCACACAATATATCAAATTGTGCACCATGCGAGGCATTATTCCTCTCCAGGATACTCATAGGGTTTGGTCATACAGTTTGTTAATTAATGAAATGACCATTATTTTTCAACTATCTCAAGTCACATATTATATGGGGAATGAATCATTGTTTCCTTAAACCACTCACTTCCCAAATTCCATCTCCAAACAAGTAAAAAAGTTTCTTAGGGAGAACAAAATTAATTTCCACTAAATATGCTAAAAAAATGAACCCCCTTAAAAGGTCCCTAAAGTAATCAAAAACAACCATAGACACATAAAACTCATTTGAAACAATACATATTTCAAAAAAAACATGAAGAAATGTTGATATTATCTCACAATTCTCCTAAATTTATGGAGACTATGACAATTATCCTATATATGAGAATCTCGTATGGAAGCCAAATCATGACCTACTCCCCTACAAGATTGAATCTTAAAATATTTTTAATGATATACCATTTCTCAATTATAATGAAACTTATTTATCCCACTAAAATATATAGTTTCATTATAGAAATTTTAGAAATACTGATAAAACAAAATTATTTTTTTGAATATAAATGATGACGAAAAATATCCTCCCTAACCCCATGATTACTTTCTATCCCTACGATGCACATCCATCATTCTTAGTTTATTGCCTCTAGATACACTATCTCCAATTTAATCCAATATATCTTATTGATTATCCTTATCTACTCATATATTATTGTCTATTACATTATTGAAATTATAAAAATAAATGATTCAAACTTTTAAAACAATATTTAACTTCAAAACATAGTAATATTGTTAGGATTTTGGATGTTTTATTACCTCCCATAGCCAGATAAAATGAATCAAGACTATAAAAATGGATGGATAACAGATAATATACATATTAAACTATTTTATATCCATGAAATATTATCCTCTATCAATCATTAATATTCATTGGTAGAATCTCTCAAGGAATAGAGCTTAAAAATATTCTAACAAAAAGTTTTTAGTCTTCATTACCTATAATAGAACATCCCACTAATATTGAGTTGGTCCCTAGAGAAAAAATACAGATTGTTTCAATTAATTCCCATATGGTTCAACAATCAACAGAAAATCCTTTTCCATGTATTTCTTATACTCCCTAGATTTATGTGTCCTAGTATCATCCCTAAGGATAAGAGGATACTATACACAATAATATCAAACCACATCAATGAGACTCAAAAATAATATGATTGAATATATTCATGGTTCTAAATAATATTAAGTATACTCTTATTAAATTTATTCGTTATCATTTTTTAAGACTCTCTCACTAATGGAGCATTCTCACCATCACCGTCTATAAATACCTCTTAAAAATACTTGGATATACTATATTACCATAAGTCTCACCAATATGATACTTTAGGGCCATGATTTTATAAACATGATCATGACTATTATATATTAATATAAAAACATTCAATTGATAAATATACCATTAATTACTTCCAAAACATAGCCAGAGTAAAATATTAAAATCTAAAGAAATCAAATTTAATAAAAAAAACTATAAAATTTTTATATTAAATGATTCATTTCTAATAACCCATTATATAAAGCACGGATTCATTTTCTTAAAATTCAAACATTTAACTAACATAATATGAAAAAATAAATATTTACAAGAAGTAATTGTAATGGATTTCCATTATAAAAAGATAATTATGATAAAAATCCATCAAAATCACACCATTAAGGAAAATAATATCATAATTTACAGTAATTGTGAATTGATATTGCAATTATCATCAGTGAAGAAGTTATTTGTGATAATGTTCTATTTTCATAGAAAATATTACTAGAAATAAAAATTATAGAGAAAAAAATAGTTTAAAATAGAATTATTTGAGAAGGGATATACATATAACTACACCTAATAACATTCATAATAGAAATTTACAATCAATCACAAAAATTATTTCTGATGGGATAAAAGTTCTGTCAAAAATAAAACTAAAAAAGTACACTAGAAAATTAATAACTAGAATCATAATTTTTTTTAAAAAAATATAAACATATATAATATAGATTATTTTCATAAATAAAATATTTAATCCACGGAGGGGTGGGGGATCGTCTGTATCAAGTCGTGAGAACTCTATCCATAACCCTTGTACTAGTCACCACCCAAAATTCATCATCTGGACATACTGTTGATGGTAATAGTCCTATTGATTTCACTATTTATTCTGAAACTTTTATTCATGTTCTTTATATCTATCCTAACTTTTCATAGTATCTACCAAAACTCACAGCCTCAAATAATACTCTATAGTAGTGGAATATGAATATTTGATATAATCTATATTTGAGATAAATTATGACACCACATTACTACCATAATTAATCTTTAGTGTTGATCATGGTCCAATAGCAATCACCTGTCCATTTTGAATACTACTAATACACACATGCAGTGAACATACCCCCTCATAATGTGATTTGTGTGGGGCCTTTTATCCACCTTTTTTCACCAACTGAATATTATAATAATAAGATTCCATTATCTCATATGATTCGTAAAATTTTAGAAATAAAATCAAAAATATAGAAATACATAATATTAATTTAGAAATAAAAAATAACAATAATCTATCTCTGCTTTTGATTGATAATCTCTTTGAAATTATCCTAAAATATTTTTTTATAAACACCAAACTTTGTAAAATATGGGTCTATCACAAGATGAATAAATATATTATATATATATTTTAATATATTTATACATATAAAAATTAATAAATAATAATTAACAACCTTTGATAATGTATGCTTAATGTATGACTCCTAGATCTATGTGTGGCATACTTTCACCGTCGATTATATTGACCAGAAGTTGATCTCCTATTGGAAGCCCCAATTTTCCATTAAGTTCCCAATGTCGTCAAAACCTAAGAGGAGATATAATTGAGTTAATGAGGAAAATAGCACACATCAAATGTAGTTATAGATCATATCCCATATTAATGTTATGTAAAAAATGAGAGAAACTTTTAAGCACACACACCTCCCATTTATCCCAAATAGAGGTTCTAATGATTTCATCAATAGGAGACCATAAATCCAAAAAACATTGAATAATATATTAAATTATAAATTGTAATAATTTAAAGTAAAAGATGTTTTTTTACTTGAAATTGCATTCTAATGATCGAACATTTGATGACTCACTTCAGTAAAAACCTGAAGTTATGATATAAATAGACTAGAGAAATATTTCAAAAAACAATTTCCAGCCTAAGAAAAAACAAGATAAGAAAAATTATGAAAATAAAAAACAATTATTATTAATATTAATAAATAAAAAATAAATAAAACATTACCAAATAAATTAAATAAAAAAATTAAAATTCATCTTTAAACATAATTTCTACGACTAGGATTAATCTTAACGGATGAGTGTCATTCATAAACATGATACAAATTTATTAATCGTGAAAATACAAGAAATATATTATTAGTTGGTGTTATATCATCACCCTAACCTAAAAATACGATAGTCTCATTATCATTATGACCATATTCACCTAATGTTTGTTTCTTACCATTAAACTACCCTAGATCCATCTCCATGTAAAGAAGAGAAAATAATGTAACCTAAAAAAACTAATTAGTAGATATACTAAAGAGGGTACAAAAGTAAATATATATTGGAAACAAATAATATAAATTGATTAAGAAAATAATTTGAAAGTAAGACATTATTCATTATCTTCATATTCATCAAATGTTAATTTCTTCATCTTTCTCCTCAACGTCATGAGTATCTAAATGAGCTTCATCTTCTTCTACCCTCATTATTTTTAAATTATTGGATACATCATTATATATTATCATCACCATTGAACATTAATTATGGTGTATCATCATCGACATTAGTAACTCTTTTAGAAATAGGTGTATTTGGAGAAGTTTCCTAAAATATTTCACTGTTTTTCACTTCCACATTTCCACGATCATTTTCAATAAACATATTTTAATGATATTTCAATTTTATAAAACCCCCATTAATTTAAATATTGTGAAGGTGTAAAATAATTTTCATAATAAATTAGATGTTCTATATTTGAGAACATAAATGGTTAATTTTCTAATAGTATAAGTTCATATTTAATGTCATGGATGCCACGTTGTAAATGAATCACTGATAGAAAATGGATCTATACATATTCATATATTATAAATGTTTATATGAAAATTGGTATACAGTTTCTTGGATAAGCCTATATAGACAAATGTTTTAAACCATTTTTATATATATGGTTATACCTATTGTTTTGACAAACTATTAGTATAACACAACCTATACTAATTTTTTTTTTAAAAAACTGCTATATAATTTTCACATAACCCTTAGCCTCCCCTCCTCTACTACTAACCCATGATACCTAATCTCCCTCACACGAGTGAGTCGAATAATTTGGTATCCCATCCTATTATATTATCCCATTATTCAAGGATTTTTATATTTTTATCTTCTTTTACATCAGATTAGTGAGTGACAACTCATTATCTAATGTTGAGTATATTTTTATTTTGATCTATATACCAAAACCTAACCAAGATATTATTAGGTAAATATTATTCTCAATTAACTGAAAATGTTCTTTTAGATTTCTTTTTTATATTAGTACATAATAAATACAATTATAATTGATATATATATATATATATTGTTTTAATTTAGTTGTTAGATACTTTACATAAATCCAATATAATATTGTTTTGGAATATATATTAACTGATTATGTAATTAATTAATGTAGGTATTTTTTAGGTTATTAATGTATTATGAGGTTATTATATGTCCAAAAATTATAGAGATTAATTTATTCGAGAGAAAATGGATATACTTTTGGGAACATTAGAAAGATACTTATTTTCTAATCTATGTGAAATTGATTTTGATATGATTTAAATTTTTATAAGGGGTTTTGTGCTGATATTTCACTCTCATGGAGTAAATAATTTGGGGATGTGGTTGTCCTATCAAAAGTTAACATCCTAGAAATGGTTCTACTATTAAAATACACCCTAATGATATGGAACAACCATATAAAATATTTCATAGAGACATAATTCTACATTGGCAATATAAAATAATCATATGATGTTCTAAAACATATCTAATGCTTCTCAACATTGTCTCTTTTTTTACTTACACATGATCTTTATTATGAAACATTATTATGAGGTATTATCTTAATATTTACTTATTTCATCTAATGCTTATAACATTATATAATTGTACATTATTTTCTGGTTATATATCTTCAATGTAATAGTATTGTTTACTATTAATTCATCAATATATTATCGTCACTATGTATTTATATGAAATGAAATTTAGAATTTATTTTGATTTTCTACAATCATGTTCACTAGCTATAAGGTGATATTTTATTTTATTTTTTTCTAATTATTCCAATTTTGTTTCTATATAGACAAAAATTTGATCCTTGTCTCTTGATATTTCTTTAATACTCATTAATATTTTCATTTAAATACACTTCTCTTACTAAAAAAATTAATTCTAATTCCTTTATATGGGAATATTTTATTAAATAATAGGAAACAAATTGGAATATATTTTTCCAATGTGGATAACCTTCTTTCCCTAAAAGAAATGCCAAAAAACTACTTATTTGATGACCCTATTTTTTATTGAAAAAAATTTGTTTAATACTTTTATTTTACACTATAATATCATGAATTATATTATTCTGGTTATGAATAGATAATTTAGTGTAATCAGAGTAGAAGTTATATTTTTAATAATTTATGTCCACTTTATGTGTACGTAGACCCAATTTATATTGAATTTGGTTGTTGAAAGTTTTTTTGAGTTATTGGATGACCATTGTATACTATTTGGGTTTATGAAATTAGAAAATATATATTATTTTATTTCCACTTAGAGGTGACTATATTTTTCAAAAAAAAATTAATATTATATTTAATATATAATAAAACAGAGAAATTCCATTCCCTTTATTACATTTTGGATATCTATTTTTGTTACATTATAAATATTAGTTTCTATGATATTAGTATTGGATTATTATTTATATTTATATCAATTATGGTTGAATTTAAATTATATTATTATACCATGTTTTTCCAGTTTGGATGTTTTGTGACACATTATTATTTTTCTTGAGTAAATGTTCTCTATCATAAATATGGGTTTATTTAATTAGATTAAATCCATAATCAAAAAATATATTCTTTAAGAATAATTATTTCATAAAGATATATTTATTTAGTTGTAATATTTAATAATTGTTTCACATTCAATGTATTATTCGTTTTTTTGTTCATTATCTGTATGCATCAGTTATAATATATTTTATTTCTCTTCTAATTTGTTTGGATAACTAATAGTATTATTTGATGTTTTTCATATTAAAATTATTTTTACTTAATTTTTTAATTAATGTTTATATTTTATATTTGAATATAAATTTTTCCATTAATAGAATGGATAGAAGACGTATGTATAATACTGATTGAATTTCAACATATTTTCAGATAAAATCCATATATCATTATATATTCCATATAAAAATTATTTAAAAAGTGGATGTATAAATTCACCATGTTGTAATTTGGTTGGAATACCATGTTCATGCTAGGAAAAAGTCAGCAACCATAAAAAAATATGAATTTGAAACAATAAATTTTATTTGGTAACATTACAGGGAGATTATGTAGTCTTATATTTTTCATGACTGAAACGAAATATATGTTATAAATAATTTGATAGTATTTTATTTATAATATATTTATTATCATGAGAAAGATAATATATTACAGAAAAAAGACAATGATATCAATACACATGAGGAATGGAATTAAAATGATGATGTTGAGGGAGTGAAATAATTAAGGGATTATGTTAGAACTCATATATATTAGTGATGTACTAAAATTGAATAGTTATAATTATTTATGTAGTCATATCATCGAAAAACTATGTACGAATCATCGAATATTTCTTCAGATTATATTCTTTTCATTTTGAATGACTTTCTTCTGGATACTACAAATATTTCATCAAATCATTAAATAGGAAGGAAGTTAATTAACAATCTTGGATATTATTCTAATAAATTTCAAGTATTTTTAATAAAAAATCAGTTTATTTTAGGTGAAAATAGAAGGCCTTAATGACTCTAAAGAATGACCTATATATTTATGGAATCCAAATGTGGATGGAACACCATATAAACTGATATTCATCTGATGTTAATGAAATTAAGAAATCTAAATATGTTATGGCATAATGGTAAGATAATTAACAAATATGTTGTTTTGGTTCATCCTATAGACAGAGTGTCATGTAAAACATTTGATATAGAACATCTTAGATTTTCATCTGATGTCCATAATGTTATGTTGGTTCCATCTTATGTTTGTTTTAATATGATTGGCTAGATAATTACTTCTCAGATCACGTAAAAAGTTTGCAGTCATTTTTTAATCAATCACAATGAATGTGTATGAAAAAACATTTCACTATACATGGTATGGAAATATCTGGGTTATATGATCCATGGAATGATATATACATCTATTTGAATCCATTTATAAAATATTTGAAGAAACTTTGGGATATGTGTGTGTGCACATTCAATTATTCTTCAAAAAATAAATTTCACATTTTTGATTTCCTTCTATAGAATATTAATTATTTCCCTACTAATATAATGACGTGTAGTTGGAGAATAAGAAAAAACAATGATGTCATGTTTTTTAAAGAACACATGATATGAAATACTAAAATACCAAAGTAGTTATAGTTTTGGGGTGATCAACAATTATTTTCAAATATCATCAATACAAAAATAAATGAAAGTGATTTGATAATACTATTGACACTGAACAACCACCTCAACATATACCACAAAATGTTGTGCTAAATCAATTGAAAGATATAATTGTTTCATTATGGAAAGGTTAAATTATATATAAAAGGGGAAATAATGTTGACATTGATTCCGCACATAATAATAAAAAATTAAGTATATTTTTTTAGTTTCCATATAGTTTAAATAATTAGCTACATTATTATTTAAACATAATACATATTGAGAAAAATATGAGTGAAATAATGATTCCAAATATTATAAATATTACAAGGAATGCCATAAATGACTTATGAACTCGACATGACTTATTAGATTAGGGTATTTGACTTAAACTGCAACATGTTGGTATTAGTGAAAAAAGTTGAATATTTCATGTTATTATTATGTGATAAGGAATATAGAGAAAAATAAATTTCTATAAGTATTGAAGAATGTCAAGGTTCCTGATGTATATTTCATCTACTTATCTAAATGAGTGAACTTAAGGGAGTTGAAATTTAAATCCTTAAGTACTCCGGCTTATCACATCAGTATTCATGAATTGAATCCATTTTAAATGCATCCATTACAATTCAATATTATAAAGGAGGTATATAATATATTGTTCCATTTATATTTACACATTTTTGTGCAATTTTTGTCCATGTCCTCATTGATTGAAATGCAGCAATAGGGGCCACTAATTTTTTGTGGAATTGAAGAAAATATATACTCCATCAATTTTCACTTTCATGATACATTTAATGGTCCATGTTCCAGAAATATACTTATTCGGTGAACCATTTCCTTTTGGTGGATATATATTATAGAAATAAATATGTTCATAATGAAATCTTACATGTAAAAAGAATTATCCAAAAGATTCCACTATGATAGGTTATCTGGATCAAGAATGGATGGAGGTTTGTTCAATGTATTTTTCTAATGTGATCAAAAGATTTAAACTTCCAATGAGAAATGAAGTTGAATAATATAGGTAAAATTTTCCCTCATTTATATGTCTTCCTCAAATATAAAATATTCTTAGACCATATACATTAGCTATATTGAGCCTTGATGTTCATGATATGGAACAATACACATTCTTACTTATCTATGGGTTTTCTGATAACTATAAAAATAATGTAATTCTAATTTTTATATGTTATCTCATACATACTCATTTAAAATCCTCCATAAACTATTAATATCATTTTTATAGGGAATATAAACAAATTATAACATATTTTATCGATATTTGGATTCTAAAAGCCATAATACCTTGTAAAACAAATAGTTTATGACATGGTTGATATCAAACGTATGAAAATTAAATGAATTAAGAAAATATATAGATATTAATTAATTTTTTTTATTTTTATATACTTCAGGTATTATGTTTACACATTGACTACATCTATGAGTAATTAAGCATATTGGATTTTGTTTACAATTCATTGGTCCATCAATTCTAATATTTAATAATAAATGGATATAAATTTTATAGAATATGTTAAGAAGTGAATATGAGATCACATCATGTTGGAGTTATGTTAACATCATCAACATATAGTTATTCCAGTTAATCATATTGTAAGCCTTGGTATGAAAATGTGATTTAGACTTGTTGAGAAAATATTAATATTGGAATACTACTATCATATTCGAGTCACAATGATGAAATGTAAATTATTTTACTCAATAAAGTGAAATGGTATATTTATTTATGACTATATATTCAAAGTTATTTTAATGACATTCATCCTGGATACTGATTTACAATATATTTTGTCCTCAGTGAAAAACAAGTGTTTTATATGAATGATCCTCTAAGATCAGATTACAATTTCAGTATTGAATTAATCCCAAGACTTATTTTCCATGATTGTGGGGAAAAAAATAACACCATTGATGTCCCATTACGATTGACCAATATATTTTATTTGATGAATCAAATTTTCCAATAAGGATAATTTATGTTGAACCTGAAGTAGTGGTTGGTGATATACAAAAAAACCATATAAATTCATAGTTCATGTAGTTTATCATGGCGTGGTTTTCTTAGGTTGGTAATAATTTATTTACTTTAATTTGGTCTAATTTTTTAATGAAATGTTTTTTATTTTTGTTTTTTCATTGAATTTAATTATATTTATTTCAGTTAATAAAAATGACTTAAAAAAGGTTTTTAAAATGGGGTTTTAAAAAATGAGTAACATTGTTTTAAATTATAGCTTATAAACAATGTTATAATACTATATATGTACTTAAATACTTCTATGTTTTATGTATAATTATTAAATTCTATTTATAAAAAATGTATATTTCATTCATATAAAAATTATCGATGAGATTGAAAAAATTTAAATAAAGAGACTAGTTGATAATGATCAATGACTGCATGAAATAGTGTTACATCCTATGGTTCCCTTAGTGAGTATAATAATTATAATAGTTTTCTTTGTTGTTCATTTAACTTTATTCTCTTATTCTCTATCAATGTATTTATGTATTTATATACGAAGAAACCTTGACCTCTCTTGAGTTTACTAGCAGGGGTTAAAGGGGTGGGTTTTCATAGAACTACATAGATCACCAGTCATACCTATTCACATAAAGACTATCCAGTAGAAATCACAGCTACCACAATTTTTCCTCCACTTGAGATTCCTAGAGTTTTCCCACATATTTCTCCATCATCATCTTATTTAAGCTCTAATTCTCATAAAATATCAACGCCACTTCTAGGAATATTTATTCTGATACCATATCAATAACCTTTAATATATCCCAATCCCTTCTATCATAATCCAACCATGTCTATACCGCCACAATTTCCTACTATCACTCATAATTATAATGATTGTTATATTTTAGTTTATACTCTAGTGTGTATATATTACCCATTAAATTCATTAGAATAGGAACATTATTCAGGGTCTACTGCTCTGGAACAATCCATGAATCCATCAAACCCAAATTACCATCCTATATCATGGTTTTTCATAATTGTTTCAAATTATATCACATCATTTTTCTCCATTTTTTTTGTTAATTAACTATTCTTATTTTTCATTTATCTTATTTAGTGGGATCTTATAATATGTAATGTTGGATATCCCATATAAATGAATATTGTATTCATCAAACATAATTAATGGAAGATTACTTTGAAGAAAATCAAATGATATATAAAATTTCTAGAAAATGTACAAGTTTTATGTATCATTTTCTCAGTATAGTGATATCATTCACATAAAAAAAGTCTCATAGAAGAATATAAGAAATGAAATCACAGAGAATTCATCGGAAGATATATGTGCAAAAAAAATTGTTAAATTGAAATATCTATTATTTTTTATATGAATAAAAAAGTTTATTAAATCATCAATTTAAATATCTAGATTGTCAATATGTTAAGGCTACATGATTGATAGAGCTTGGGGAGTTTTTATTATCTTAATATCTTGAGTTATATAATGGTTAAGAAGTAGAGTCAACAGTGAGTTAGAGGGTGTACCAATGTTCAACAACTATCTGGAAATAAAATATGTCGAAATGATCATATATTGGAAGAGTAAAGAGTATAAGTTATTCATAATCATTAATGGTTGATATTTAAAATTTAATTATTTTTAATTGTGTGGAATTTATTTTCATGATACATCACAAAAAATAAAATGAAATGTGATGTTTTAAAGTATGTTCCCACTCTGGTGTGCACTATAATTATGAAGCTTGATAGGCGTCAGGTGCATTTATGACCAACCATGTTTTAATATGCACTAATTCGGATTATATGAAGAGTATTTAATAGAATCATAGAATATCATAGAAGTTTGTTGCTGTTCATAAGAAATTTATATAAGTAAAACCATATCTAAATATTCTATTAACTATTAAAAAATTCTAATTCTAATTTATAATTTTTCTTGTAAAGTAATTAATAAGAATCCACCTTATCATTTGAGAACTAATAAAAAAATCCCAAATACAATTTCAGTCATAATCATGTCTGAAAAAGTAATATTACTTCCACATATGTTTTACCTAATAATAAATAGGAATATTTATTAACTAAAACCATAGATGCATCTAGGTATGAAAATCTAAATATAAATGTTTTAATATTGGAAATATGATGTTATTTAAATTATATTAGAATATTATAAAAAATACATCTATATTAGAGATATATTTTTTTCAATATCACAAAAAATAATTGTCCACATTGGATCCTATATAGGCATTATATGAAAAAAAATTTGGATCTTCCCCAAATAATGAATTATCATTTAACATTAGAAGCTTTATAAACTAGTTATATAAATAATAGTAATTTTTTTGAGTATTTTGGATTTATAAATTGTAAAAACATCTTAATTATGAACATTACAACTCATTTGGATGTATTTTATTTCCCAACACTACTATCATCAACTACACCATATAAATTTTCGTAGATGACTATCTATAATTAACAAAGGAATAAAATTAAGATGATGATAAATTTCAAATGAAATAAAAGGAATTTATTAGGTTTTTGTACTAATAGCATACTACATATTGAAGAAAAAAATTGAATATAGAAGAAACATTGAATACAATAGTTATCAAAACTATATATATAGATATTTTATAATACTATTTCATGGGGATATATGCTCTAAATGATGTGAGAAGTATATCACTTATAATGATCCTATTGTATTAATGTATAAAATATGTGTAATAATTGGAATATATATTGATGTTGGAAGATAATATTTTAATGAGTATTTAAACATTTCTCATTTTCTGTTAAAAGGATTCTATCTCGATATATTTTGATCATAAAAACCCATGCCATATTTTTCATTATTGTTTTTCTAGTCATTTAATATGATATACTCTTTCAACATTTAATTAGGATGAACAATTTCAAAATAGAAAAATTAATGTGGTTCTTGTATTTTTTTTATATGTCTAGTCAAAAGATTCCCTAAAGCATCCTCTATTTTATACTCTCCTAGTATTTACTAGCCTCCTAAAGATCCATATCTCCCTCTATGCCCATGTCTCCACAAATCAATGAATCCCCATATCCAACTTCAATCCTATATCTTTTACCTAAACAATGATATTCATTATTGATAGAAAATGAGTCCTTTTAAACTAAAACATATTCAAATAATCTCATTGAAAACATTAGTACATTGTATTTAGACTAAACACACCTCTTTCAGTCTTGTTTGACTTGACATTCATTAATCATAATATATTTTTCTAGACGCTTCTTCATATTATGGATTTCTTTAAAAGGTAAACAATAAATTCATTATTGTCCATGTTAAATTCCTATATAGATTATACTGGTTTCTTTTAAATAATATAATCAATATAGTATTAATCTAGTATTGATTCCAACTTAGAAATTCTCCTCATTATAGATTTAATTCTACTTAATAACTTGTAAATTAACTCCCATTTAATATAATAAAATATAATAATTGAAGTTAATAACGGATAGTGACTCGCCACTATAATTTAATATAATGTGGGGATGTTTTAACATGATATGAGTAGATGGTTAATATCACATTACTTCCCAATAAAATTGGTTTTGGTTTAGTTTATTGATATCATATTATTAAATAATGTAATATTATAGTAATCAATCTCATTTTCATCCAGCAACATGGGGAATCATAGTTCATGTGTCTTGAGAAAAATAAATTTTCACAAGCAGAAAAATGTATTAAAATGTTTTAAAAGTAAAAACACAAGAAAAGATTGCATTTATTTTTTTATTATTTAAAATTTTGATTAGAAATTCTTAATTAAATATATAATTTATATTTTCAACAGTTTTCCTTGGAGGACATCAATGAGAATGAATATAAAAATTTTTGGGAAAATTATCATTTGAGACATGTGTTAGGTGAGGAGAATCTGTGGAGATTCCCATGTCAACCAAATGAAAGAATCATCCCAACAAGTTATTGGTCATCATCTTTCCCCACTCAATGTTCTCACACCACCAAGCTACAAATTTCTCATTAAAAAGTATATTAGTCCAAAAAATATCTATATATAAGTATTATACTATTTTTGACTCTTGTATGGAAATAATTTACTCTTTCTTGGATTCATTAGGTTATTTAAATGAGTGTCACAATGGTGGTCAACATGATAGTGATGGTGATGATGATAATGAAGATGATGATGCTGGTTATCTAAATAAACATGTTGATAAAGATATTGTTGATGTTTATGATAGAACTAGTATTGATATGTGAGATATTGCCTCCAATTTTTTTTGATTTGTTACTATAGAGAATTATGTGTGGATAGTGTTTAATGACTATATCTAATTTATGATTTGGATTTTTATATTTATATTATAGTATTATAAATGGTTTGAATACTAGTTATATGAATATAGTTAAATATTAAATATATAATATTTAAACTGCATTAAATGTTTATGATTTTTTTATTTTGTATATTGGTTCTGGTAGGGGTGTTGGGTGGTCCTTCAATGCATGTTGGGGAGAGGATGTTATACAAACAGTTATGTGAACCATTTCTATATATCACGGTTGGAAAACATGATATAACCACAGTTTTATGAACCCTTAGTATACATATATACCAATGGTTTACTAAATCCTATATGTATTTAAATATTTCCGGGAATATACTAACAATTTGAATGGAAACTATTGGTAAAGGCCTATATCATTAATTATATACCTCAAGATTCACAGAACCATTTGTATATCTTAGAGAAATTATGCTATGGACTATACGAGTGGGTCTAAAATTTTGGTATAGGGTACTTTTCCAGCAGTCAATTTACAGCCCTCAATTAGCATTAAAACAACTATATTTAAATATTGATATATTATTTTGTCCAAGATATCATAACTAAAGAATAGTCTGACAAGCCATATAATACAAAGTCTATTTTTTGTGATGGGATCCTTTAAAATAATCACCATTGTTTATTTATTTGTTCTATTCAATATATGTGAATTTATAAAAAAACATAGTAACTATTTACATATTTATGTTTGATCACTTACTTTCAAATTATGGTTATTTTTAACATTTTCATTTATATTTTATTCCTTTTTATACTTAATATAAATTTAAATATATATTATAAATTATATTTACTTAATTTTATTTCCATTCTAATTTTTACTAATTAGTAATAAATAATTTTAATTGTTTCTAATTATTATTATTTATTAATAACTATTAGTAACTTTTAATATTGTTTAATATTTTTTATTATTGTTATTTTTACAAATTTTCATAATTATTACTACGTTTTATTTACATTTATTAATTATTCCTATATTCAAATAAATATTTTCTATTGTTATTTATTTTTAATAATTATAGTTAATTTTTAATAATTAATCAAAATTATTGGTAATTAAATAGAATTTCTTTTTACTCTTAAAAATAAATAATTATTATTTATTAGTAGTAATAAATGACACAAATTATCACATATTGCTACTAAATACTAATAATTATTATTAATTTCAAAAAATATATTTCTAATTAATTCAATTATTTTCTATTTTTTATAAAATTATTATTTTTTCATATTTAATCACACAATAATATTTTAAACTAATTATTACTAATTATTTTTAAATAATATTTTTTTTTTGGTTTTTTTAAATAATTAGAAATTAATATTTCTATATTGTAATGAATATTACAATTTATTCAAAATTATTTTTAATTATTAATTACTAATAGAAAATTTTATTAATTTTTACTATTTTTATAATTAATTCCATTTTTACAATTTTCAAATAATTATTACTTTTTTTAAAAATATTTACTAATTTGTAATTATTATTCCAATTTTAATCTAAATATTTATGGTTACTTCTTTATTTTTTTTACTATTTGTTAATTATTGGTAATTATTTAAAATTATTTAAAATTATTAGGAATTTTTACAAATTTTTTTTAATTAATAATAAATTTTCCTAATTAGTAAAAAATAACATTAATTATTACTATTTTATACTCCTTATTTATAATTATTATTAATTTTAAATAAATTTTATCTAATTATTGTTTTTTATTATTTTATTCCAATTATACAATTATTATATTTTTTTTAAAAAAATTGGTACATAATATAATTTTTGGAAAGAAAATTAGTATTAATTTCACTATTTCGCTCCCACAAATCCCTTAATTCTCTTTTCCATTATACAAAATTGGTGGCCAACCTCTAGTGCATTTCATTCATCCACTCCCTTCTCCATACCTACTTCTCTACCTCTGGCTCAAGCAATCTGTCATGCGTGATTTCTAGAAGTCACATCCCATATCTTATACCTTCTATAATTTTTCATCATCTCTCCACTACCCATCCAACGAGTAAATATATTTTCAAAATCCCTTTAATATGATGGAACTCCGGCAGTTTCCCCTATATTTATTCTAGAAAACCCAAATCATCATTTCCACTCCATGCATTGAATTTTATATTTCCTCTTATATCACATAATCTAATTTTGAACATGTATGTTTGACATTTATTTTCTATGTAGCCATTTTTCATTATTTGATTACAATGTGAGGGAACTAGAATACTATAAGAAATTGTTTAATGGGGAGTCATCCCATTTTGATGAATGGAATTTATATGAAATAACTAGCCTACCTCCAACCCGAAAACATCATTGAGATTGGATTGGTTGATAATCATGTATTCAGTTCAATGTCAACAATTTATTTTTATTTGTAACTCTAAGTTTCCTTTATTTATTTTTAGTTTTTTTAGATAGCTATAGTTCTCCATCACTATAAATATAGTATTCCAATGAGTTAATTGGATAATAATAATTAAAACACTCAGAACTATCCACCTGGACAAAATAAGTGGTGAAAAATGCAAGCATACAAAACCATCATGGTCTCAAGGAGTTCAAGTGAAATATTTCTCTTCACATTTCTTCAATCAGGTTTTGTAGTAGATTTTCATATCTAAATGAAAAAATTATTTTAGAATAATGCATGAGAACATGGTTGAGCAACATTATTATGATGATTTTAATACCTCCAACCACCCTAAAGTAATAAGTTTACCTTTAAAATACATTATGTTACATGTATATTTATATTCATTTAATTTCACAATTAAATTTTAGGTTCATGTATTTGATCAAGTCGGTCATCTTCATAGAAAAAAATCCATTTTAGCACCTTTACAATGGTATATTATTTTTTTATTTGTTTTACGTTTTCGATTAATTTAAAGCATTGTATAATTATTAATCTATACTCTTTTCAACCATGGATATTTTATTTATATTCTGATTGAGTTTTATATCCAAAATCTACTACTTTCAAAAAAACTAAAAATCTATTCTGAATCTATATTATTATCTTAATCTACTATTTGGATTACTTTATATTAATATTATTTTAGTCTCCTTTCACCTTTTCCTTATTAATTTTCCACGTTTTATTTCCATATTCCTTAGGCTTTAAGGTTCATTTCCCCTCTTCATTTTAACAATTTTTACACTTCATATTCTATTAATCACTTCCCTAGGATTACAGTTTAAATTTAATTTTTTCTTAAATGTCATATATGATCTATTTTTGATTTTTATAAGAAACAATGATACTGTTTTCTCCATCTTAGCGATTTATAAATTTTATATGGATTAGTTTTTTAAAATGTAATCTTATATCCATTGATTTAAAATCATGGATAGTTAAAAATATCCAATCATTAAAAACCTGATTTTATTAATATTTTTAATGTATAAATATACTACTTTTAACTACCTAAAATTCCATTATGAAACCTAATTATTATTTTCGAATATAATTTTTTTGATATAATTTTTGATTACTCTTAATGAAGCTATGAATTATGTTAAATTATAAATTTGATATATATTTTAGATATTTAATATTGTATTCAAAAAATTATTGATATTTAAATTTAGTGGTATTTTTTACTAGATATTTTACTATATTAAAAATATCTATTGTAGAATGATAACATTATACATGAACATGAATGTTGTTTTAAATAATGTGTTAGAATCTTATAAAATAATTTTTCTTGATTTCATGAAATAATATATTATATTTTGGAATGTTTTTATTATATTTGATGTTTTGAATTTTGAATTTTAATTCATGCTTTATTCTATATCATTTATAAACTCTCTCTATATGTATGTTCCATGATTCTATACATTGCATGTTTAATTTGTAACCCACCTGTCAGTATAAGTCAGATGCAATGCCATTTGTAACATTTCTATTACTATAATATTTTGGTTAATGTAAATGGTATTTTTTTTTTCATTTTTGACCTACGTACCAATTAATGGAAGTATGAGTTGAAACCAAAATACTTCTATTGAAAATCATTTTTAACATCCAATAAATTTTCATACTTTTATAAATTATAATATAAATGGCGGTAATATTAATAGGATACTGTAATATCTATAAGCTGAAATATTCTAAAGTGGGAAGCTTCTATATTATTCATGAATATATTTATAAACCCCATTTATGGATACATGGGTTCTACAAATATGTAACTTTCATTCCATCCAAGGAGAGTAAAATATGAATTATTCTGGATTATATATTTCTTAATTTTCAACATACATTAAATAATATATACTAAATTATTCTTCTACTAAAGTCAACCTCCATACAATTCTTCCTACCCGTCTCCTACTATATTTAATAAACAATTTACAACTGTCAACAACCAACTATTTTAACTAGAATTCATATATATAATACGATGTTTAATTTATATCCTACGTGTTAATGTAAGTTGGATTTAGAATAATTTTTAACCAATATTTCAATATGTGTCACTTTTAATTTTCATTATTTTATATAAATTAATTTATAACATGAATTAAAGTCCTTATACTGGAGACCTATTTAAATTAAAATCAATCTGACGGAATATTTTTATTCATTATTTTTTTTTGGGTTTGGAATGGCATTTGATGTAGTATGTGATTGTGTTTTTTTATCTTTAATGGATGTAAATTTTTTGGAATTTGATATTTTATTTTTTTTGGAATAATTTCATAAAAGTTTTCTCATTCCATTAAGGTGTTTTGGATCACTATTTTTCTTCCATTTCATACCTTCTAATTATTGAATTCATTTGATGTGTATGTGTTTTTTTATAAATTTATAGAGCTGTGGCTTCTTCTTTTAAAAAACTCCGGTCTTGACATTTTTATACCCTAAAAATATTCATTCAAATTCTTTTAGGGATGTATTTATCATTGTAATACCACACACCAATATTTTTTCAACATGGACCTAATATTAATCAAATATCACTGTATTAGTATTTTGAATTCAAAATTTTTAAAACATTTTTACCAATTTACTCTATAAGATATAAATTTTTATCTATATATATTGATAGTATAGGCACTTCAACTATTAATATATAGGTTACTCCAAAGTGATGAATATTAGAAATTGTTTTTTATCAGGACATTTTTGGGTGCTCTCATCAATGAAATTATTCTTTTGAAATTTATGTAATAGTGAATTTTTTATCACTTCTCATGTAATGGTTTTATTGATAATGGTTTCTTGTAATATTTGATATGAAGTATAATAGGGTAGATAATGAATGATATTTATGATATGTTTTCTATTATTTAATCATTACTATGAAATCTTGGTAAGACAATATCTTTTCTTTTGATGTAATTTTTTCTTTTACACGCATCCAAATTTAAATAAATTTCATTATTCATTTACTATTTCTCTTTTTCCCATTCCTTTTCCATTTTTTAATTCCTAAAAATTATAATTTTAATGTTTAATTATTCAAATTTTACAAATATACCTATTATTTTTCATTTCTTTCACACATTTTCTTATATACAAATCCTTCATATTTTTTTAGATGAATTATTATTTCAATATACTGTTAAATAGAATCTACTCATAGTATTACGTGTAAGGGTGAATAGTCCATGCATTTTCATTATTAAAGTGCTAGTTATTTTAATATTTTACAAATTACCACTAATTATTATTCAATTTTATTAATTTTTAATAGTTATTACTATTTTTACTATTATTTTCTAATTATTAATGTATTTACAATGTTTTACTATGTTTTAACACCTAATCTATTTTTAACTAATTATTACTAATTATTTAAAATTAATATTTATTTTTTATTTGTTACCAATTTTTATTAATTGTTTATAATTGTTCATAATTTTTAATAATTATTACTTTTTTGGTAGTTATATAAATTGTTATTATATTTTAAAAAATATTTCATTTTTGTACTATAAATTTATTTAAGTTTAGTAATTATAACTAATTGTTACTATTTATTATTTTTATTTAAATAATAATTATTAATAATTAAAAAATTTTAAAAAATATTATATATTATAAACATTTTATTTTATACTTATAATTTATAATAATAATATTAGTAATTAATTAAAATATTAATTTAACCATTGACACTATGAATTTTAAAAACAATTAATATCAAAATATGAAGATTTAATTTATTCAACTAAATTGAATTGACTTCAACGTTTAATTGGTAAATAAAAATCTATTGCAATAAAAAAATCTAAAATAGAGAGTATAAAAATTAACATTAGACTGACGTGTGAAAAAAATTATTTTAATTCAATAACGGGGAAAAGAAGAGGAAAATTCAAATGAGGGAATGAGGGAGGAAATGTCACATGCGACCTTTTATATAATCATTAATTTGTAATTGATAATTATTAATGAATATTCTATTATTAATACCAATTTTATAAATTAATTTTGTCACAATTAATTCCCAGCTTATATATTATCCATTCTTATCTAAAAAAGTTTTTCATATATATAAATCCACCTATCATAATATAAACCCTTCTATTTTATCATTTTTTTACTGACCAGTAGCCATCTATTTGTGACAGGAACCGTTCCTCAAAAGAAAGTTTTATTTATATACAATATATATATATATATATATATATATATATTTGAAAAAGGTTTCTACGGAGGACTACATTTGTCAAAGGATGACATTGTACGTTAAAAAAATATATGTTTTCTAGCATTTGGTGTGCATTCTTGGTTATAGTTTTTTCAATTTAAGAATATTCCATCACAAAAATGAATAAAAAAAATACATGATGTTATGAAAAAACCGTTTGTCACAAAATGTTGAATATATGTAACCATTTTATGCAAATTAAATTTCAATCACAAGTTACCTATGGCTAAAAAAACTGATATTTTTTATAGTGTATAGTCAAATCACAAATAAATGAATATTTTTTTTCGCACAAAAATATTTCTTTTGACCCCATTTAAAAATGATACATTTATATCATATTACACATCCCCATCAAGAAAAATCAGTCATACTGCAAAACCACATTTATATATTAAAAAATACAATCATATACTTCCAAGGTTACTTAGAGTTCTATTATTGTTATTCTAGCTATGAAAACATACTTATATTCCAAACCATGTACCAAATACTTTTATCCTATATATCTATGAACAAATTATCAAGTACTCATGAAAAAACCATAATATACAATTTTTTATCATTCCACCACCACACGACTGTGTCGTTGTGGGAAAATTTCATGTGGCCTCATGTGCACCCCATATTCACTAGTAGAAGGTGACATAAATTTATGATCTATATAAATTTATTTGGGAGAGATTTACCCTCTAATAGACCATCATAAGTGAATCTTAAATATTTAAAATATAATATAAAGGATATGTATAAATAATTAATATTTCTATTAATAAGAACATAACGACATTTTGTAAATTCCTATATGCATCACATATCCAAACAATAATCTAATATAAACCCAAATATAATGAAATGGGTAATTCATCTATAATAAATATAAATAAACCATATGGATAACCCCTCCATAAATCTCAATTTTAAAATAATCCTTCCCTAATATTCCACATAACAAATTCTCTTAACTACAGCTACCTATTTAATTAATTTGAAATAGCGTTCATTAAATTTATAGATATATGATTAGTGTAAACAAAAGTAGATAGAAATTAATCCTTAGTAAAAACAAATGAAACCACAAAATCATTGAGATCATAATGTGATCATATATATATGTTTGAAATATAGGAAATGATTTAATGTCATTATTTATGAAATATAAATTAAGGTATTATGTGACCACTATGTCACATAAGAATTGAATTATCTTCTTATGTTAATGATGGTATTAACAATGATTTCATCCATAGAATAAGTATTGAAACACGATGACTTTAAAATCAAAATTACATACCTATGACATTTAATATTACACCAAAAAAACACAAGGCCTAAAAAAATCACATGAATCACATATCATTATCTCAAGTATTAGCCTATCCCATGACTCCTTAAGCATATAAATCATAAAGGAACTCATTCCAAAAAAATATTAACACTATTATTAAAGGCTTAAACCTAACTCTATTATAATATATCCAAAATATTTCATAAAACAATAACATATTGACAATTAGAACATGACAGTGAGGAACTATCGACTCCCTCACACAATAAGATAGGGCTTCAAAATACTTGACCAAGATGAGTCTAATGCCACAAAATCTTTATGTTCTATAATTAATGTAGAAATCACTCTATGAAGTATTATATAGAATTGGATAAATTATAGTGATGGTTATTGTAAAGACCCGTAAAATTCAAGGGAATTTTTTCCTTAATTTTATATGGAATTTTACAAGAATGTGGTTTCTGACGGCACCTGATTCTGAGGCCCGGAGTGCCCGGAATCAATTTCTGAAGTTTGGCTCAGGTACGTTCAGTGAACGAACGAGCGGGAATTTCTAACTTTGGAACCAGTGCCCGGAATCAAATTCTGAGGGCACCGATGAACTCGCAGCGCCGATATTCACTTAAGGAGGCCTTTTCCGAGGTTTCGTTTATTGCGGGTTGAGAGTTAGTTTTTGGGTTTTTAAAATAAAGTTAAATAAAATGTGGAAACATATTTTATTTCATTTTTTTTGTTAGTTATAACCTCCCGAAGGGAGTTAGGGGTGGGACCCACATCCACTTAACCTCCCTTGGAAGGATTAAGTGTGGTGGGGCCCACACGAACCCCAACTCCTCATCTTCTCTCAAAACTCCCCTATAACCCCCTTTAATTAATGTTTGACAAGATGGTTTAATTAATTAAGGTGGGTTGATTTGAATTTCAAACCATTGAAATTCAAGTTGATGTTTGTGTAAATAAAATAAGCCTTAGCTTATTTTATTTTGTTTAGCCATCTTGAGAGGATTTGAGAACTCCTTCTTCTTCTTCAAACTTTGACGAAGAACACTCAAGGTCCGACGAAGAACGCCGCTCCTCTCTTCTTCGTAGCTGGTTGTTTTCAATGATCGACGACGCCTTCCGTGTCAACGAATGGGAACGCCGCTTCAACCTCAGACATCCTTCGTCGGCTTAGGAAGATTTACCAACGACGTACCTCTTCGGACGTACATCTTCATCAACGGAATTGACGAACATTTACCGCGACGCCCGACCTCCGCGACGTTTGTCTTCCGCGGGTTGTTGACGAACATCGTGCTTGAAACCGAGGTAGGGATTTGTTGTTGATTATTTATTTACTATCGTTCTTGGTTCTAGCATGATAATCTCGTGGATAAATATTTATGGGTTATTATCTAACGAGAGGGGGGTCGGACCACACAAACACGGCCGAATTCCCCCTCCTTTGTTCTTGAATATCTTTATATTCTTATGGATGAATGAGAAGGCGTGGTGTTGTCGCACCACGCAAGAATCGCACGGCAATAGTTGTGCGGTGCCGTCGCGCCGCGCCACGGAAGTTTATCAAGAATGTGACGCCGTCGCGCCGCGTTGAAGGGAATCGGAGACGCCGCTGTCGGAGCGGGGCCGCGGCGGAGGGACGCGATGCCGTCGCACCGCGCCGAATGACGAAGACTGCGGCCGGTTCCGGGCCGCGGCGGAATGAGAGGACCAACGGCTAGCCGGGCCGCCGGTGTCGGATGCCGGAAGGGGGGACCGGCCTTGCCGGTCCCGTTGAGGAAGAACCGGCAGGCCATGTTGGGCCGGCCGGAAGGGAGAAGTGCCGGGGGAATTAATTCCCCCCGTTGGCCACAAACTGGCCCCCCATAAAGGGGGGGCCGCGGTTACACCAAGGGGGGGGGGGGGAAGCGCCCCCCGTTTTACTCAAGCCAGGCCCCCACGAGGGGGGCCGGTTTCCTCCAAAGGCGCGGCTTCAGCCGCGCCGCCAGCAAGGAGGGGCGGGGGCCTTGCCCCCCGCATGTGGCGCCCGAGCGGCGCCCAGGCCATGCCGCCGCCGGCCGGGCCGCGTCGCCGAGCCGCCGCGCCGCCTGCCGGGCCGGGTCGGCCCGGACCCGTACACCCTGTTTTCAAATCGATTTCGGTCTTTTGCCCATAACATGAGCTACGGACCTCCGATTGACAAACCGTCCGCGGCGATGCGACGGTCGATTCGGTATATCACATTCAAAGTTTTGGAATACTTTGAGTTCGGCCGGGTTGTTTCGTACACGAAACCATCCGGGCCCTCGGAGCGGAAACGCTCATATCTTGAGCTACGAACGTCCGATTGAAGTGCCGTCAGCTTTTTTGAGTTCCTCTTAGTGAGATAGATCTTTTGGCCCACTCCGCTCGAGGTTTTGATGCCGTCGGAGTGCGGTCGGGTTGGTTCGCTCATGAAACCAACCGGGCCCCTGGAACGAAAAAGCCAATAACTCACAGACCGGGCATCCGATTGACGCGCCGTCTGTCTCGTTGCTTTCCTCTTGATGAGATGGAACTTTTGGAATCCTCCTCCCGAGTTTTGGATGCAGATGGATAGTGTCCGGGTTGGATCGCACTGAAATCCAACCGGGCCCCTAGAACGGAAAAGCTGATATCTTTCAGACCAGACGTCTGTTTGAGGAACCGTCAGCGACGTTGGTGATCACGTTGAGAAACGGTCCCCATGAGTATACCCTATTAGTGTTCGGGGTATAGTTGAGTTACGGCCGGATTGGTTCGCACACGAAACCAACCGGGCCCCTGGGACGAAAAGGCTAGTAACTCACAGACCGAGCGTCCGATTGACGCGTCGTCTGTTGCGTTGAGACCCCTACGATGAGGTGGTCCTTTGAGATACTTCCTTGCTGGACTTGTGATACTTGTAGTATCGACCAGTAGCTCGTGGAGAGGACCCTCCCGGAGATGAGCGTGCGAAGTACGGAGACCGTGTAGCTGATTGAGACCCGATGACTGCTGATCGAACGACTCGGTGTGTTACAGAGGTGCGCTTAGTTGTAGCGGTACATGGGAGCGCTTGGTTGTAGAGAGAGACCCACGACAGATGTGCTCTTGGTTGTAGCGGCACATGGGAGCGCTTGGTTGTAGCGGCAGACCCATGACAGAGGTGTGCTTGGTTGTAGCGGCACATGGGAGCGCTTGGTTGTAGCGGCAGACCCACGGCAGAGGTGTGCTTGGTTGTAGCGGCAAATGGAAGCCCTTGGTTGTATCAGCTGGACCGCGGTACTTGATGGGTGGAGTACTACAGCAGTCTTAGGTTAGTGAGCAGTACCTCAGAGTCGTGACAGGACCATTATACACTCTAGAGATGGAGCTCTTCAGCAGTTATGGTTTCGATAATGAAAATCCTTGTTTGAGCTGAGACTTTTGACCTTTGTACTACCTCATGATTGAGATGGGTCACTTGATAACTTAGGTATATGTATGAGCATATACCTAAGTAGTGGTTATCCGTTGATTTCAAAATCCTTGTGTTTCCTCATGATTGATATGGATTACTTGATAACTTAGGTATATGTATGGGAATATATCTAAGTAGAGGTTATCTGTTGAGATCTTCTTGTGGTTATCCTTGTTGGTTTTAGTGAGACCTTGAGGGTCTCGGGGTCCCTACTAAGTAGCTTATACTCACCCCTGCACGGGCTATGCCCGCACTACGTTGTGTTGGTTGCAGACGATGGACAGCGCTGATCGTGGTGGAGGCGTGCAGAGAAGGATGGTACTTGGAGGTGGACCATTGGGCGGGACGTACTCGGAGCGGTCAGGTGTACCCGAGGAGCAGTGGAGGCTATCTGTACCCACCCTTCAGGTGGGACTTCCAGAGGACGGCTCGACGCTGCGGATTTTCCTTTCAGTTGATGTTTTTCCATTTAGTTGTACTTTACAGTTGGGTTTGTATTTCCGGCCCCTTTTACTTTCAGCACAGCTTGTTCCGTTTTTACTTAGTATTTAATTTTCCGCTTGCTTACTCTGTGGTGCTAGTTTACTTTTCAAAGGCAATGCCTTCCCTTTTTTTTTGGATTTACGCCTTGGTGCTAGTCTCCAGCCTCTGGCCTATGGAAGGCGGGCTTGGGGTAGTCACGGCATGGGCCCTGAGGATGGGTCGTGACAAATTGGTATCAAAGGAGTTCGGTTCTACCGCAAACTCTGATCTTTTCTTTGTGAAGCAATAATGTTTAGCGTATTGAGTGTGGTTATCAGTCCAGGGAGTCCAGTGTTGGTGCGGCGACCGACGTATCCATACACCAGGACCCTGACTACTGATTTCCGACTTAATGCATGAAAACATTGATTGCGTGTGTGTTTCAATGTTTTCTTTGTGATTACTTTATATCAGCTCACCAGGTATTCTGTTCTGACCGTGGCGCACCTGTTTCCTTTTCAGGATGGCCCCACGACGGCAGCCAGCTAGGGTTCCGAGAGTCGAGCGT
The DNA here is from genome assembly GCA_963277665.1 of Viscum album. NCBI lineage: Eukaryota > Viridiplantae > Streptophyta > Magnoliopsida > Santalales > Viscaceae > Viscum > Viscum album. Next base: position 1,502,908,915 of record OY728132.1, read on the forward strand.
GACAACAGACCACCGAGCGACAAGGCCTCGGTGCAGGGCCCTTTGTCAGTAGTGGCACCGGTGGTACCTATACCCGCCGAGCCCGCCGCTGATGATGCACGTCGCCTTAGTGCACTGCATGAGTTCCAACGCCAGCGATTGCCCAGGTTCCGCGGGGAGACGGACCCTCAGGCCACCGAGGACTGGCTGGAGGTAGTTGTGTGGGTTTTCAGATTAGTGAGGACACCATCAGACCTCATGGTGATCCTCGCAGCGAGCCTCCTGCACGCGGCAGCAGGCAGATGGTGGAGCTTGATGCTCCAGGTGCACGACGAGGCGTCTCTCCTCTGGATGGACTTTGAGAGCATCTTCCGCTCCGAGTTCGTCCCAACCACCCTCTGAGCGGTGCGCATCCAGGAGCTACTACAGTTGTGGCAGGGCAACATGACAGTGGCCCAGTACTCGGCGAGATTTACTGATCTCTCGCGCTCCTCCACAGATATGGTACGGGACCCGTTCTTCCGGGCCCGGACCTTCGAGTAGGGACTGAGGCATGAGATCAGGGATTCGATGATCTCCCTCAACATTCCGAATCAGGCAGGGGTGTTGGAGCGAGCCCTCTTAGTGGAGAGTTTCCTTGCTAAGCAGTCTCCAGCAGCAGGACCCACCACTTACCGGCATGCGGCAGAGTCTTCTACAGCGGGCAGTAGACGGATGACGCAGGGGTCCAAGAGGACTGGACCTACAGGTGGTCGACAGCATGACTCTGGATCGTTTGTGTGAGGCACTCGGGGTGGGTAACGACTTTCCATGAGAGGGAAGTGTTACTCCTGCGGCGGGATTGGTCACATAGCTCGTGACTGTCCGACCCGCCACAAGGATGACCAACAGATGGACGAAGGTCCCCCCAGGCAGAGGCAGAGGTTCGATCAGGGCGGGCCGCAAGGAGCAGGCGGCCATGGCAGGGGAGCTGGCCGTGCAGCTGGAGGTGGACGACGCTTCGGGGTGTTGCCACCACCACCACCAGGAGGTCCACCCCGACCATAGGTGACATGAGGACATGGGGGAGCTCAGCTTCAGGCAGCTGAGGCCTACGATCATGGAGCTCCGGGAGCAGATGGATAGGAGCGGGACTAGCTCCAGACCTGGAGACTATTGTTGATGTATGTTTGTAGATGCCTTGTGTCTTTGTACTTGAGCTGCAGTAATAAGAGATACCTTTTCTTGTGGCATTTACTTCACTGTCCTCTCTTGTGTTGTTACAAAGAGGTTATAGTTTAGACCGTTGACTTGACCCTCACTTGAGAAGTACCTACTGGAGGAGACCCAGTTACCACACACTGATGCCGACAGTGTGACTCAACCCTTGGAGGCGAAAGTAACGGTTGGATCTCTTGTAGTAGCATCGAGGCCTTACGACGTCATCCTTGGTATGGGTTAGTATCATCCATGTTAGGATTGATAGTATTAGGAAAAGAACGTGGTTCATCCAGGGGATGAGACCGGATTTCCCTTATCGACAAGGAAGAAATAATTGCAGCTCTTGAGGGACCAGAGGTTGTCCGGGCCATGACAGAAAAGGTCCAGGTCATCCAGGAGCGGATGAGGACAGCTCAGAGCCGACAGAAGTCATATGCTGACAGGAGGCAGAGGCCACTAGTGTTCGAGGATGGCGACCACGTCTTCTTGCGTGTCTCACCTCGACGTAGTTTGTTGAGTTTTGGAAGAGGTGTCAAGTTGTCTCTATGCTTCATCGGACCCTTCTAGGTCCTCAGCAGGATTGGCGAGGTGGATTACCGCCTAGCTCTACCACCTTTGTATCCCTAGTTTGTGTTGAAGCTTTACGTGGACGTAAAGCCCTGAGGTGGGAGTAATGTAAAGACCCGTAAAATTCAAGGGAATTTGTTTTCTTAATTTTCTTTGGAATTTTACAAGAATGAGGTTTCTGACGGCACCTGATTCCGAGGCCCGGAGTGCCCGGAATCAATTTCCAAAGTTTGGCTCGGGTACGTTCAGTGAACGAACAAGCGGGAATTTCTAACTTTTGAACTGGTGCCCGGAATCAAATTCCGAGGGCACCGATGAACTCGCAGTGCCGATATTCGCTTAAGGAGGCCTTTTACGAGGTTGCGTTTATTGCAGGTTGAGAGTTAGTTTTTGGGTTTTTAAAATAGAGTTAAATAAAATGTGGAAACATATTTTATTTCTTTTTTTGTTAGTTATAAACTCCCAAAGGGAGTTAGGGGTGGGACCCACATCCACTTAACCTCCCTTGGGAGGATTAAGTGTGGTGGGGCCCACACGAACCCCAACTCCTCATCTTCTCTCAAACCTCCCCTATAACCCCCTTTAATTAATGTTTGACAACTTGGTTTAATTAATTAAGGTGGGTTGATTTGAATTTCAATCCTTTGAAATTAAAGTTGATGTTTGTGTAAATAAAATAAGCCTTAGCTTATTTTATTTTGTTTATCCATCTTGAGAGGATTTGAGAACTCCTTCTTCTTCTTCAAACTTTGACGAAGAAAACTCAAGCTCCGACGAAGAACGCCGCTCCTCTCTTCTTTGTAGCCGGTTGTTTCCGAAGACCGACGACGCCTTCCGTGTCAACGAAAGGGAACGCCGCTTCCTCCTCGGACTTTATTCGTCGGCTTACGAAGATTCACCAACGACGTACCTCTTCGGACGTACCTCTTCGTCAACGGAATTGAGGAACGTTTACCGCGACGCCCGACCTCCGAGACGTTTGTCTTCCGCGGGTCGTTGACGAACATCGTGCTTGAAACCGAGGTAGGGGTTTGTTGTTGATTATTTATTTACTCTCGTTCTTGGTTCTAGCATGATAATCTCGTGGATAAATATTTAAGTGTTATTATCTAACGAGAGGGGGGTCAGACCGCACAAACACGACCGAATTCCCCCTCCTTTGTTCTTGAATATCTTTATATTCTTATGGATGAACGAGAAGGCGTGGTGCCGTCGCATCACGCAGGAATCACACGTCTATAGTTGCGCGGCGCTGTCGCGCCACGCCACAGAAGTTTATCAAGAACGTGATGCCGTCGCACCGCGTCGAAGGGAGCCGAAGACGCCGTGGTCGGAGCGGGGCCGCGGCGGAGGGACGCGATGCCGTCGACGAAGGCCGCGACCTGTTCCGGGCCACGGCGGAACGAGAGGACCAGCGGCTAGCCGGGCCGCCGGTGTCGGATGCCGGAAGGGGGGACCGGCCTTGTCGGTCCCGTTGAGGAAGAACCGGCCGGCCATGTTGGGCCGGCCAGAAGGGAGAAGTGTCGGGGGAATTAATTCCCCCGGCTGGCCACAAACTGGCCCCCCATAAAAGGGGGGCCGCGGTTACACCAAGGGGGGGGGGGGGGGCAGCGCCCCCCCCGTTTTCCTCAGGGTAGGCCCCCACGAGGGGGGACGGTTTCCTCCAAAGGCGCGGCTTCAGCCGCACCACCAGCAAGGAGGGGCGGGGGCCTTGCCCCCCGCACGTGGCGCCCGAGAGGCACCCAGGCCGCGCCGCCGCGCCCCCTGCCGGGCCGGGTCGGGTCCACCCGGTTCGGGTCGACCCGGTTCGGGGCGTCCCAAGGGGGGGGGGGGGGTCAGGCAGGGTCGGCCCGGACCCAGACCCCCCGTTTTCGAATCAATTTCGGTCTTTTACCCATAACTTGAGCTACAGACCTCCAATTGACGAACCGTCAGCGGCGATGCGATCCTTGGATCGAGACGGTCGATTCGGTATATCGCAGTCAAAGTTTCAGAATACTTTGAGTTCGGCCGGGTTGGTTCGTACACGAAACCAACCGGGCCCTTGGAGCGGAAACGCTCATATCTTGAGCTACGGACATCCTATTGACGTGCCGTCAGCTTTGTTGAGTTCCTCTTAGTGAGACAGATCTTTTGCCTCACTCTGCTCGAGGTTTCGACGCCTTCGGAGTGTGGTCGGGTTGGTTCGCTCACGAAACCAACTGGGCCCCTGGAATGAAAAAGCCAATAACTCACAGACCGGGCGTCCGATTGACGCGCCGTCTGTCTCGTTGCTTTCCTCTTGATGAGACGGAACTTTTGGCACCCTCCGCCCGAGTTTTGGATGCAGATGGATAGTGGCCGGGTTGGATCGCACCGAAATCCAACCGAGCCCCTAAAACGGAAAAGCTGATATCTATTAGACCAGACGTCTGTTTGACGAACCGTCAGCGGCATTGGTGATCACGTTGAGAAACGGTCCCTATGAGTATACCATATGAGTGTTTGAGGTATAGTTGAGTTACGGCCAGATAGGTTCGCACACGAAACCAACCGGGCCCCTGGGACGAAAAGGCTAGTAACTCACAGAACGAGCGTCCGATTGACGCGCCGTCTGTTGCGTTGAGACCCCTACGACGAGGTGGTCCTTTGAGATACTTCCTTTCAGGGCTTGTGATACTTGGAGTATCGACCAGTAGCTCGTGGAGCGGACCCTCCCGGAGACGAGCGTGTGAAGTACGGAGACCGTGTAGCTGACTGAGACCCGACGACTGCTGATCGAACGACTCGGTGTGTTACAGAGGTGCGCTTGGTTGTAGCGGCACAGGGGAGCGCTTGGTTGTAGCGACAGACCCACGACAGAGGTGCACTTGGTTGTAGCGGAACATGGGGGCACTTGGTTGTAGCGGCAGAGGCACGACAGAGGTGCGCTTGGTTGTAGCGGCACATGGGAGCGCTTGGTTGTAGTGGCAGACCCACGACAGAGGTGCGCTTGGTTGTAGCGGCACATGGGAGCGCTTGGTTGTAGCGGCAGACCCACGACAGAGGTGCGCTTGGTTGTAGCGGCACATGGAAGCGCTTGGTTATAGCAGATGGCCTGCGGTACTCGATAGGTGGAGTACTACAGCAGTCTTAGGTTAGTAAGCAGTACCTCAGAGTCGTGACAGGACCACTGTACACTCAAGAGACGGAGCTCTTCAGCAGTTATGGTTTCGATAATGAAAATCCTGGTTTGAGCTGAGACTTTTGACCTTTGTGTTACCTCATGATTGAGATGGGTCACTTGATAACTTAGGTATATGTATGAGCATATACCTGAGTAGTGGTTATCCGTTGATTTCACAATCCTTGTGTTTCCTCATGATTGAGATGGATTACTTGATAACATAGGTATATGTATGGGCATATATCTAAGTAGAGGTTATCTGTTGAGATCTTCTTGTGGTTATCCTTGTTGGTTTTAGTGAGACCTTGAGGGTCTCGGGGTCCCTACTGAGTAGCTTATACTCACCCCTGCACGGGCTATGCCCGCACTACGTTGTGTTGGTTGCAGACGACGGACAGCGCTGATCGTGGTGGAGGCATGCGGAGCAGGACGGTACCTGGAGGTGGACCACTGGGCGGGATGTACTCGGAGCGGTCAGGTGGACCCGAGGAGCAGTGGAGGCTATCTGTACCCACCCTTCATGTGGGACTTCCAGAGGACGGCTCGACGCTGTGGCTTTTCCTTTCGGTTGCTGTTTTTCCTTTCAGTTGTACTTTACAGTTGGGCTTGTATTTCCGTCCCCTTTTACTTTCAGCACAGGTTGTACCGTTTTTACTTAGTATTTACTTTTCCGCTTGCTTACTCCGTGGTGCTTGTTTACTTTTCAAAGGCAATGCCTTCCCTTTTTTTGGGATTTAGGCCTTGGTTCTAGTCGCCAGCCCCTGGCCTATGGAAGGTGGGCTTGGGGTAGTCACGGCACGGGCCCTGAGGATGGGTCGTGACAGTTATTTTTGAATATTTTACCATCAAATCCGATAATTGTTATAGATAGATCCTAATATCGTGGAATGATGGACCATGTTCCCCCAAACAAGGTCACTAATGACCATGAAACCTATACCTATCACTTTCATGACAAGAATCCCATTTTAATCATCGATTAAAATTTTATATAATTATTTCTTAATATTATTTTCTCCATGGTTCCCCTCTTACTCCCATGAGTCCTTAAGAAATTTTCAATCTTTTAACCCATTAATTATAAGGTCCCGTTATTCTACAGAGCCCATTTGTTTCTTCATAGGCATAAATAACCATATTTATTTAATAAATATATTTATATACTCATGATTTCATCTATGTATAAACCTCACACCTCACTTTGACTTGACCTATAATTCATTGATGTATTTCAACCAATGGGTCATATTCTTAGTGAAACCCAAATGATGTCATCCACTTTCATCATTAGGATTTCCTCATTTGGGGAACTTGTAAATAAGTCTTATGCTAATTTTATTTCAATGATCCTTTTTCTAATGGTCCTAGTAAGATGTTGTTATACTATAATATTATTTTTCATAGGTACATGATCTTAAAATCCAAAATTTTGTCACATTTTACATGAACTTAAAATGAATTATACAATTGTATTTTTCTAGTAACGTAAAAATAAGAGAGTTTTTCCCTTAAGAATCATGTTAAAATTCATAGAATAACCTTCTCATATATGTTTAAACAACATATTATATATTCTTTATAGGAAAATATTTGAAATAAAGATTTTCATATGATGAATCATATACCGTATAAAATGGATTGATGTTGTAATAATAAATTTCATAGATTTTGATTCCAACTAATATGTAACTCCCTAACCCAAGAAGCCCAGCACTGGTGCATTATTTTAATACATTGGAATGATTACATATAATCATGTCCCAAAGGATTTACCAGTTTAATAGTATTGGAAAATAGATTACATAAATGACCGTTACATTACACGTTCAAACATAAAACACAACATAAATAATTTTTTTAGAAAGCCATTATTCCCTTATCTTAACCCTGCATATCAAACATAATACACTTCTTATAATCCTAGAAATATAAAATATATGAAAGTGGTGAGCTCAGATGCTCAATAAGGGTAAATAATTTAGCAGAATCTATAAACTTTTAATGCAAGATGTGTAATAAAAAAATATCCTTTTTAATATAAAATGGAAGATAATAGAGAGAAAATAAATAAAAAAATTACCATATCAACATGCACATGGATATTCTACTAGTCTAATAATCACGTGTAATAATTAATTTCATAATGTGAGAATGACTAACGCCAGACATCATAACCAAAATAGTAAAGTCCTCATGCGACGACTACAAATAATAATTTTGTAAAGACCTTGTGCCAAGATACTAGTTTGTCTAATCAGACCTACCGATGCGTTGATGAGCTATAGTGGGCTCCACCTGTAACTTACTATGTCCATAGCATCCCTCATATAAAAATGTTGAAACATAACATAAAAATTTGTGTAAAACCTAACATACGAAATGTCAATTCATTAACCAAAAACCATGAATGGTATAAATCAAACATATCATAACTCATTAAATACAATATTGAATATTGTATTTATAATAAATCAACCTTAATCAAGAATAATATCTAGTAAAAGATGTTGGTATAGTTGAAAATGAACTGTAAATCATTTTGAGAGAAATACCCCTTTTGTGAAGTCATCTAAATGTTACAAATTTATAAAGGAAGTAATTTAATGATATTTTTGAATCATAGTGTCCCATACCACATGGAAACATTTTAATGTAATTAACATTTTAAAACATTATTTTCTATATAAATACTTCCTTAAAATCATTTGAAAAATATGGACATTAATGGGAAAGATTTAGAAGAATAAATATTTAAAACATTTAATGTGATGTTTTAGTTAATGATTCCATTAAATGAATAATCTATAAAATTATTTTATGAAACATAGACATGGATAACAAATATTTCATATATAATACTTACACATAAACAATCTCAGATAATAACAACATTGAGGAATTAACCCTTACCTCATGTCCGACTTGACCCGTTTGTTATTTAATCTCTTGAATAATAAACTAATGATTATATATACTTTATTCATAACCTTTTTCAAAATTTATTATTCTTTTTATATCATTTATTAGTAACTTATAAACATTATGAAATCATTTAAGTTAATAATGGTCGTTTTGTTGATATTTTGTACATGAGTCAAAACTGAACTTTTTATAATTACATGTTTTCTATGTGGTGAAAAGTAATTTATATTCAGAATGCTATTCATGATTTAGATATCATATATATCTTATATTTCCCTTATATATATATATTTATATTTATACTTTTACATAACATTGGGATATTAGAAATGAAATGAATCGTTCATGGAGACCCTGAGAGGTACGTACACATAAACACTACTTTAATTTATATTTCATATTTTAATGGAATGAATAGATAATTATAAATAGGTATATTATAATTCCAATATAATATCTTTTATAATTTTAGAAACTCCATCCTTTATATGGTCCATGCATGGCATGAATGAGTCATATAATTTTTAGGGGGCAGTAGTCCACACATCCTTAAATGAAATTATCGCATTTACCCATTATGAAAACCATAAAGGTATAATATAAATAGAAAATAAAGAATAATAGAAATAATAGAAATATAATATATTTCACATATAAATACATTACTATCTCAATGTCCACCATAATAGGCAGTAGGTGATAATTGAACAATCCTCATTTCATGAGGCAGTAGTTCACCATCCACAAAAACAATATGTTCTTTTCCCAGTAGATGGAGGTGTGTGTAATTGTAGCTCGAATCCTTCTCATAAAACAACCTAATATATTTAGGATACGTGTTTTGTTATAATATTAAGTAATAAAACAAGTTTAGGGGGGTTTTAGAAGTAAAATAAAAGAAGATAACTTTAGAAAAGAAGTTACCTTAATATCTGGTAACTCCATTTGGTTTGAATCAAAAATATGAATTTAAGTGCCTTATACCTAAGGTAAGGATTCTGGGTGGAAGATCTGTATTCGAGGAGGTTAATTGGGCAGATCTTGGGCAAGCCAAGGGTCTTGAGAGGGGTGAGTAATGGGTTACATGTGAGGGCTTTTTATAAGGGGAAGGAGGACCTCTTTAGGAATGTTTGAAAATATTATTTTATTATATAAATATTTTCAGTTTCTAAAGATCTGAAACTCCTTATTGATGATGATAAGATGCATTTTGTTCAAAATTAAATCATCCAATTATAATTGGACTGGTTTTGGATATTTTTGTAATATTTATAATCTTATTTATTTAAATCATTTATTAATGAGGTAAACGCAAAATCATCATTGTGTCATAAATAATTTTATTTATTTGATGTCTAAAAATTATTAAAAAAATATTATGATTTATGATATTTTTTTCATTTAAAATAATAATTAATAGTAGAAGAGATAAGTCATATAACCCCATGTAAAATGTTATTTAATAAAAGATATGTGTTTGTGTCATTTTTAACTTTACTTTAAATAATATAATATAAAGTGTTGTTATCCATCCCAAGCGGCTCTATGGGGTCCCAAAATAGACACAGGTAATACCATGGTCGTACATGTATCATCCAATAGAATTATGACCCATGTTAGGGTTATTTATTGTTATTATAATAATATTTGTTATCTCTATTTACCATATTTACCCTTTAACCATGTTAAATAAAATATTTACTGAAGTAAATACACATAATTTCTAAAAATTAAATTAACATATTTACAAAATTTGGACCTAATAATTCCAAAAATGGAATCTGTTTTTAAAAATTCAAAATACACAAGCTGCAGAAATTAATTTAAAAATATATCTTGTTGTCAGAAAAAAGAACGTGTTTTTAAGTAATAATAACTATCAAATGATTGACACTTTTTTGTGTCCTATTTCAAAGTGAAATAACTTCCAATGAAAAAAAAGTGTATTAAATGTTAAAAATACAATCTAATTACACTTCAAAACCATTCAAATGTATAATTTAACCCTATAAATTATTTTAATTAAAAAGGTATTTTCTATTAAAATTTAGTATTTTTCACAATTCATCAAAACATGAAAGTTGTTAGAAAAACACTAGAAAATATATCCAAACTAATTTTTTATGTTCTGATTATATCGAAGAAGATTATCTTTTCAAATGGAATATATAAAAGTGTAAAATATTTGATTTAAAAAGGTCTCACAATTAAAAGGTGGTAAAATTGCATTTTTTTTAAAATACTTATTTTATCTAAAAAATTTAATTTTTCCTCATATTATTTCTAGGAAAAACAATAAATAAATGTAGTATTTATATGGAATATATATAAAATTCAAAATATGGTTATTACTATTTATCACCACTTTTTAAATGGCTAGTTTGATAGGTTGGGGTCCTCTCAAACTCGGTGTTGCGTGTAGTGCAGAATATTATATTATTCAAAGAGAAACATACCATGGATGCTTGGGGTGTTACATTCTACCCTCACTCAAAAAATTACTTCCTTGCAATTTTAAATTATTCTTCAAAAATAAAAGGTTAAAAATAGAAAAATACCTTTGTGGAAAACCCACATCGAGAAATGTGTTAATAAAATTTTGTCTTAATAAGAATGAAAGGGAAATGAAAAAGTCATCCACAAATTATGATCTTGATTAAGAGAACATTGGTTAATATTCAAGACACATAATTTGAGAAAAAATTTAAATATTTATAGTGTGTGATTGAGGTCACCAATCACAAAAATGTGTATAATTGAGGGCCACAATACCATCAATATATGATGATTTAAAATATCACCAGTTCAACAAAACCTAAGGTATTAGGATAACACATTTTTTGTATTAAGATCCCTTCCCTGAAGATTAATAATTATTTTATTCATAGAATAAGTGGAAGAAATATACTTGAAAATTATAGTATCACCATTTAAATAATTTCTACAAAAAACTAATCATTCACTTCAAAATATAATAGAAATCAAAAATATTCTATTTATCGTAATTGTATAGGTTTCCAATAATAATTAATTTATGATTCATTTGTAAGAATATTTAAAAAAACTAAATTATACAAACGAGGACATCACATAGGCCAGTGGTGGTTGATGCAACCTTTTCTCCTTTTGGTTGTGGGTTCAAGTCTTACGACCTTGCTGGACGCGATAGGATGGCGCCTGACCACCAGGTTATCCTTTTCATAACAAACCAAAAATAATCATAATGTTTCTTTCAACCTTAAAAATAGTATCTTATGTAAAACTCAATCCATTACAACCTTGAGACTTATCCAAAAAACTTCTTTCCAAACTCATAGTCAAAAATTAGTAAGGAAGATAAACATAATGAAGATCTCTTTTCCACATAATAGCTTGTGAATACCTTCATATTGTATTACTTAAAAAAAGGGTAACACCCTGAATTACCATAAAATCTTATTGATTACAATAATTCTCCCTTATTCCTTCTAGAATACTGGATATACTCATTATATACAAAAATGTAGTAAACTCAAACAATAATAGAATAAACAAACAATTAATTTTTTCCAAGGTAGTCAGGAATATGAAATATAATTTATCGAAATCAACCATCTAATATTCCAAAATAAATACCTCAGTATCAGGACTGTATTAACTTGCTATTGAGTCAATTTTCATAGTACCATATAATCTAAAATTATCAATGAAATTGTACTATACATGAGCCTCAACCCAGTTGGTAAGGTATCCTTAAGTGCATCCACAAGGGCCAGTTTCAAAACCAGGAAGAGGCATATTTTTGTGTTACTGTAGCAGCACTGTAGCTGGTATTGTAGCAGTACTGTAGTATCTAGAACTATTCACCTTGGGCCAATTGTTTGGGATTGGAGTCCATAAGGATTTTGGGCCACCCATGTCGTTGGTTTATTAGGGATTTCTCGCCACCATTAAGGCCTTCATGCCACCTTAAGTCCTTCGGGCCACATGCACATTCCCCAGACACACTACAAAAAAAAGAGCATCCCCATAAGAGTATTCAGAGCAAGTGGACTCACCAGAGTAGAGCCAAATGGATTTTTAAGAATGAGAGGGTATGGATATTCCATAGGGACCTGCCTGGGCTTGCACAGGATGCCTAGACAGACATCCATGCGAAGGTGGAGAGCTTCTATCGTGATGCAATACTTGGGAGGGGCAGTTCCATATAGATAGTCTGGTTGTATTCCCTATGACCTTCGCGTCATGTAATCTCATAAGAATATGGGCCATGTAATCTCTGAGCCTACGGGCCTTGTAAGGGTCCACAATCATCCCATGAAAGGGGGGTTATCAGAAATCAATAAAAATGAAGGCCTTCGGGCCATTAGGGCTCAATGAAACTGTATTGTAGTATAATCCTTATATATATCACATTCTTCTTATAACCAGAATATAATTCTTGAATCTAAAAACAAAAATTCATTAATTATTCCACATCAACTGTTTTAAGAGCATAATCATGGAATTGTACCTTTGGCCTTTTCTGAGGTATGTTTCCTTGGTGCTTGGACATTCATATACAAAATGCCCCATTTCTCTACAATTTTAGTATTCCACATTGACATCCTCTTTCATTACATTGGAATCACGAGAATGGTGACCTTTTGTCCACATTTGTAACAAATCCTTATTCCTTTTAGGAAAGTACAAAGGTGTTTCTTCCCAGAATTACCACATAAGGGAAAATCCATCTTTCCCTTTTCCATTTATTTATCTCTTTCTCCACCGTTATCTCCTTCTCCTGCTTTACTTTACTTGCATAAGACTCAGAGAATTAATTTTTTGTCTTGATATCACATAAGACTATATCTTAATACATAGATATGGATTGTGATATTAATTATAGATGGAGAAAAGGTTTTAACCTATCTAATAATCAATCAATCTCACTCCTTAGGTTACATATATAATCTACTGCATGACTCATTGACCATGTAAAGTTAACATCATACATTGTGACATTGTCATCCTCCTTTTTACTTAGACTCTGAAATTGTCATTCCATATCCACTCGATGGTCATGGGGAATGTATTTCTCTAGGAAAATATCTTTAAACTCCCTCAATTCCAAATTTTATAACTCTTCACCCTCCATTGTGTTTTGAATTAATTACCACCATTGATCTGCATCTCATTTGAGGCGGTAAACTTTAATGAAAACATTCTCCCTTTTGCTACTTCTAAAGCATGAAATATTTTATATGAGGAACTTATTCATTCCTCAGCTACAAATGGATATTTAGTCCCACTGAATTTTGGTTGTTGTTTCCTCATGAAGCGGTCTAACATTGATCCTCCATGTTGTGGATCTGGTTGCTCCATACAGGTAAGGATATTATTCATTAACTGAGTGAGTTGTCAAAATATGGTGATAAGCTGATCAGAACTAGTTGAATCACTAGCTCCACTATAATTTCCTTGTGTAAGAGGGAAGTCCCTATATGGATTTAGTGCATTGATATGGTTTCCAAATCCTTCCACTAGGTTCCATTTCTAAAAATTGCATAAACGTGATTAGTTTATGAATCAAAATACATAATTATAATCTTGTAAAAAACATAACATAAATTGAACATTTTATGGATATAATCCATAATCATAAAAATTTTATCTTTGATGGAGTATATACTCATTAATCCATCATAATGGTTTGTGATGAAAATGTGAATTATCCTAAGAATATCCCCCAGGAGTTTCGTAACCAAGAGTACATCATTGCTCGGTGTCATGTACCAGGATACCCTAGGTCAAGCCCGAAACTCATTGTTGGTGTTTTCAATCCTAGGTACATCTATGTCGGAGCCCCCTCTACATGATCATATCCAGACATGGATTTATTACTAGGAAATTACACAATATCTCTACTTTACAAAAATTCTAGGACGTTCTTCAATGATAATCCTCAAAGTCTATCTTAGGGTAATGTTATCTAATCAAGGTTTTTCTAAATATACTTTCAAAGGATTGTAATAAAATTCCTATGATAAAAACTATAAAACTCCAAACCTAGAAGCCCAGAGCTGGTGCATTATTTTAATACATTGTCATGATTACAAGGAATCATGCCCCAATGGACCGATCAGTTTAGCGGGCATGGAAAATAGATTAGATACATGAAAGTTACATTACATTTTCAAACATAAAACAAAACATAAATAATCTTTTAAGAATACCATTATTCCCTTATCTTAACCCTTCATATCAAACATAATACACTTCTTGGAATCATAGGAAAACAAAACATAAGAAAGTAGTGAGCTCAGATGCTCAGTAAGGGTAAATAATTAGGAGAAAGATACAAACATTTAAGGAAAGATGTGTAATAAAAACAAAAAAAATTTAAACATAAACTTTAACATAATATGGAGAAAATAAACCAAACAATACCATATAAACATGTACATGGATATTCTACTAGTCTAATAATCACATTTAATAATTAATTTCATAACGAGGGAATGCCTAACTTCAGACATCATTACCACAATAGGCAAGGCCTTGTACCAAGACTATGAATAATTTTTTTTCAAGGCCTTGTGGAAAGACACTGATTTGTCTCATAAGATCAACCAATGCATCGAGGAGAAATAGTGGGCTCAAACCGTCACTTAATAAGTCCACTGCATTCCACATATGAAAATTTTGGATCATAACATAAACATTCGTATTAAAACTAACTTATGAAATGTCAATTAATTAACCATAAACCAAGAATGGTATAAATAATAGCACATTCATATTCATACACATCATAACTCCTTAAATACAATATTGAAGATTGTATTTACAATAAATCATCTTTAATCAAGAATAATATCCAGTAAAGGATGTTGACTTAGTTGAAAATGATCAGTAATTTTTTGAGATAAATATCCCTTTTTGTGAAGTCATTTAAAAGTAACACATTTATAAAGGACTTCATTTAAAAGATTATTTTAAATCATAATGTCCCATACCACTTTGAAACTTCTGAATGGAATTAACATTTTAAAACATTCATGTCCATATAAATAAATCCTTAAAACCATTTCGAAAATATTGATATTAATGAGATATATTTAGAAGAAGAAATATTTAAAACATCTAAAAAGATGTTTTAGTTAAATATTCACTTAAATGAATAATTTTGAAAATAAATTTATAAAACATGAATATGGATAATAAATATGACCCATAAAATACTTACACATAAACAATCTCGGATAATAATGAGATTGAGGAATTAACCCTTACCTCATGTCTGACTTGACCCATTCATTCATTAAACTCCTAAACAATAAACTAATGTTAATTTATACTTGATTCAGAACATTTTTCAAATTTATTATTCATTTTATATCACTTATTAGTACATTATAAATATTACAAAATCATTTAAGTTAATAATGGACATTTTTTTGATATTTGGTACTTGAGTCAAAATTAAACTTCATATAATGACATGGTGTCCATGTGGTCAAAACTAATTTCTATCCAGAATGATATTAATGATTTAAATATAATATATATATATATATATATATATTTTATATATCTTTTATATATATATAATAGTACATAACATTTGGAGATAAGAAATGAAATGCATCGTTCATGAATACGGTACACCATACGTACGCATTAACGCTAATTTCATTTCAATTTCATATTATAGTGGAATGAATACATAAGGATACATAGGTATATTACAATTCCTGTATAATATGATATATAATTTCAGTAACTCTAATATTTATACATTCCACATATGGCATGAATGAGTCATATCACTTTGAGGGGGCAGTAGTCCACACTTCCTTAAATTAAATTATCGCATTTACCCATTATGGAAATCATAAATGTATGATATAAATGGAAAATAAAGAAGCATAGAAACAATATAAATATAATATATACCACATATAAATACAATTCCATCTTAATGGACACTATATGATGTGATAGGAGATAATTGAACAATCATCATTTCTTTAGGTTGTAGTTCGCCATCCATAGAAACAATATGCTCTTTTTCCCATTAGAAGGAGGTGTGTGTTATTGTATCTCAAATAATTCTCATAAAAACAACCTAGTATATTGATTATACAAGGTTTTTAATTCAATAAAGAAATAAAAAGTGTTTACGGGGGTTGGAGAAGTAATATAAAATAAGAGAACTTTAGGGAAGATGTTACCATAAAATCGGGTAATACCATTTGGTTTAAACCAAAAAGATTTCTTGAAGTGAATTATGCCTAAATAAGGCTTCTAGGTGTAATAGAGGGATGGGAGGAGTTTAATTGGGTAGATTCTAGATGACCCAAGGGGCCTGATAGGTGTGAGTAATGGGTTAGAGGTGAGGGATTTTTATAAGGGGGAGGAGGTGCTCTTTAAGAAAGATTGAAAATATTATTTTATTAAATAATATTATTCGAATTACTAATGACAAAAACTCATTAATGATGAAGATAATATGACTCCTATTCAAAATAAAATAACCCAATATTAATTGGACAGGTTCTGTAAATTGTTTTAATTTTTATATCTTATTTATTTAAATCATTCATTAATGTGTTAAACACTAGATCATCGTTGTGTCATAAATTTTTTTATTTATTTGATGACTAGAAATTATAAAAATAATAACATGATGTACAAAATATTTTCAGTTTTAAAATTAAATTTAATAGTTTAAGATATGACTTATATAACATCTTGTTAAAATTTATTTACTAAAAGATATATGTTTGTGTCATTTTTGTCTTTTAAATTAATTAATATAAAGAGTCATTATCACTACCAAGTGGCTCCATGGGGTCCCAAAATAGACCCAACGATGCCCATGGTTTAATATTTAACAAAAAATAGAATTAAAACATGTGTTAGTGTAATTTATTATTATTATAAGAATATTTTTTTATCTTTATTTACCAGATTTTTCCTTTAACCATTGTAAATAAAATATTTATTAAAGAAAATACTCATAATGTCTAAAAATAAAAGTTACCTATTTATATAATTTGGACCTATGGAGTCCAAATATGGAATCTATTTTTCCAATATCAAAATACAGTAGTTGCAGAAATTAATTTAAAATTAATTCCTATTGTCAAAACAAAGAGCATGCTTTTAAGAAATAATAACTATCAAAAGATTGACACTTGTTTGTGTCCAATTTCAAAGTGAAATTACTTCCAATGAACAAAATTGAATTAAATGGTAAAAATATAATCTAATTATACTTCAAAACCATTCAAATGTATAATTTAAGACTATAAATTATATTAAATAGAAAAGTTGTTTTCAATTTAAATTTAGTATATTCACTATTCATCAAAATATGAATGTTATAAGAATAACAAAAGAAATTTTTACAAACTAAATTTTTATATCCCACTTCAAAATAAGAAGTTTATTTTGTCAAATTAAATTTATAAAAGTATCAAATATTGGATTTAAAAAGGGTTCCCCATTAAAAGGCGGTAAAATTTCATTTTTTTTATAATTACTCCCCTTATTAGAAAAATTGAAATTTTCCTCATATAATGTCTATGAATCAAAATAAATGAATGATAGATTTGTATGGGATATATATAAAATTTAAATTTTGGTTATCACTATTAATAACTGCTTTTTAAATGGCTAGTTTTATAGAATGTGGTGCACTCGAACTTGGGGTTGCCTGAAGCACAAGCTATTATATTAGTCTAAGAAAAACGTATCGTGGAAGAATGGGGTGTTACATAATAGGGGTATATAGAAAAAAAATTATGAGACCGATACTAAAATTATGGCTAAATTTCCCACTTTTTAACCATTCACATTCTTATATGGGGAAGAATCACACATGTAAACCAATATCACTTTGCATTGTAGAATAAAAATCTAAATACCCTTAATTTATATTTGGGGACCATAAACCCTTATTTAAACTCTATTAAATATTATATATGACTCCAAAATCTATTATACTACTAACTAATTCTGAGAGACCTTAAAACCTAATATAAAAAAAATTCCTCTAAAATTTCACAAAACAATATAGTAATTTACTTTATATGGGAGACTATAAATTATAGAATTACCCCTTCAACTTAATATACAACACAAAATTCATTTGTAAGGAATTATAGGAAGCATTAGACTATTAGGAAAAAATACATCATACTAGATAAAAAAATATAATATAAAATATATGTCTTTAAGGGGAACCTTAACGCCCACTATGACCCATTCTTCTTCATGTATGGTATAAATTAACAGTGTAACCCTTACTAGAGAAGATTAACTCCAACATAAAACATTCATCTTTCTCAATGGAACTAAACACTAGAAAAAAATTCAATTATTTCCCATATAGATTGAAACTATGACATAACATTGTTGTATTCCCATCAATTTTTTAATTAGGGAGTAACACTTTATTTCATCCCATTTTCATTAAAATAAGTGTATTAATTATGTATTACATCAGGAATTGTAATATAGTATAATATTTAGGACTTCACTTTTATATTTAAACTATGACAAAGCCCCATGATAACCTATCCATCTCTAAAAATTACATAACCTTTACGCCTTCCCATTTGGGTTTAAATTATAGTGTATTTTATTTCACACCTTCTTAGATGACATTAAATTTCAAAGATCCCTATTCTATGACATTAAACTATTACAAAGACATAAAAACGCCCTTATGGGATAAGTAAGATATTACCATAGCCGCAAACAATAGATGTGATAAATTCATGTTTTTACCTTCAAATGTATAAGTGTCAATCATTCCATTTCATCATGTGTATTTCACCTTATATGAAAAAATTAGATGTAAAATTAACTAGTATTATTAACAAGTTAGTTTCCATTAATGTTTTATACATCTATAAGGGATACAATGACTATATAAAAAGATCCTTTGTTTGATAATTTGACCTCCCTTCCTCTTGTTTGTTTTATATATAAAAAGAGACAATCATGATCACAACTCTTATCAATAAATGTTGGAAATAAAGTAAATATTTGTTGGTGGAAACATTGAAAAAACATAAACATTGAATAAAAACATTTACTAAATGGTTAAGTATATTTTTGGGTTTTAAATTAGATGTACAATAATGTGGTATATATATTCATGGTGAATTAGATATAAAATTAAAAAAAATATTACTATTATCCAAGCATATATTGATATTTTATATTTATATATTTTTTGGGCAAGGAATATTTTTTTATATTGATTAGGAATAATATTTTTTCTATATACAGTTTTAAATTGTTTTATGTAATTTTGATTATAGAGAATGGTTTATAAAATATATACCTGGGTATTATGTTCTATGAAAATCAATAAAATATGGTTAAGAAGTTTTATTCTAAGAACACATATATTTGGAAGAATTTCCTTAAGAAAAAAATTGAGATATATATTAAAAGACTCCATAGAAATTTTATATTTGAATAATTAATTTATTAGACATGTTGGTATATGTCGTTCTTATTTATTAGAAAAAATGGATATATATATTTTTTGAGAAAAATTTGAGTAGGTTAGTTGGTTATTAAATTTTATATATAGTGTTTTATGTTTCCCATTATTACACATGAAATTTGGGGGTCTAGAAACTTTATAATTTTAATAAATTCTTCATTAGTTATGATGATTTTTTCTTATATGATATAATTTTAGAACATTTATAATTTTTAATTAATTTAAAAAATACATATCCATCATAATAAGAATATTATGATCATTGTAAGGCCATGTTTGTTAATACATGATCTAATAGTTTTATGATTATTTGAGATATTATAGAATAGTCCCATAACTCAATCCATAAAAAAAATACAGTGGAGTGGTATATTTGAGAGAAGGAATCTTACCTTAATATATATTGTCTAATTAATGATGAGTTATTATAAAATTTATATAATATTTTATAGATGTCATTTGAGAGAAAAATAATTCATATTAAACCATATTCCATAAAATGTAGTCATAAATACACTACATAATGCATATTCTAATAAGGAACCTAAATTTTATATTATAATCATTTAAGGATATAAAGAAAATATTCAATGTCTGGATTGAGAAAAAATTGTTATTTAACTAGAAATATTTTTTTTATTCTTAGGAAATAATTATTGTATTATATTTATTAAATTGATTTACACTAACGGTTTATGGAATAAAGTGTTATTTTATTTTAAGTAAATATATTTATAATATATTCTGTGATAGAAAATTTAAACTTATAGAAGTTTAAGATAAAAAGTATATATGATTTAAAAAGGGTTATGCAAGCTGAATAAAAAAAGATACAAAATATTTTTTTTATTTGCTAAAAATCCTTAGTAGGATCAGATATTATGGTTTCTTATGTAAGTTGATAATAAAGGGATATTTTTTTGAAAAATAATAATATTTGATAAAATAATGTTTATAGTTCTAATTATAAAAAATGGCTAAAATCCATATGACAAATGATATGGTCTATATACACTAAGCATGTTAGAAAATTTTGTGGATATTCTCAAATGAGTGGGACAAATTTTGTGGAAGTTATTTTTAAATAATAAAATAAACAGGGATGGTATATTCTTGTGGTATAATTATTTATCACTAGAAAATTAATACTAAAAATTAAAATTATTGAATATAAATATACATTATCAATAATAGTGATAATAAAATCTATTTTTAGATTTATTTTCCAATTAGATATTTATGATTATGAGATATATCAAATGTATATAAAAATTTATTTCCATGATGGTATTTTTTTTTGGTAATGTGTATATAATATACCCTAAAGGTATTGAGGAATACTAATACGTTAATAAGGTATAAAAATTTCAGTAATCCATTTATGTATTAAGAAATAATCTCAGATTTAGAACATTCAATTTGATAGTGGAATCGAAGTGTTTGGATTCATTAATAAAAGGGATAATTACAGTTCATACATAAGGATTAATGAGAGTTCTCTGGAATTTAATTTTTGGAATATTGATGAAATACTACTCATGGGAAATAATATCCCAGTTTTATATTTTGTAATGGTATTGCTAAGAAACTCTATGTCAATGAAATCCATTGGTGGAGTATAGTATATAATTTGTATTAGTAATTATATAAATATATCACAATGGTTTTTTATCTTATATAAGAATACATATATTATTAAATATCTAAATATGTTTTCATTAAAAATTCTAAGAATGGGTCTTTATAAGTGTTTCAAAGTGAGAGTCTTATGAGGGATTAGTGTTATAAAAATGAGTTAGAAGGAAATATATTGATGAAATTAATTAAACATGGTAAGAATGTTTCATGATATATATAACATTTTTTATTTTCTAGGATGCTTCATATACTATAAACAGTACTGGTACATACCAATCCAGTTTCAGAGAGATTCAGAAAATTATAGTTAAGAACAACATTAATTATATGAGATGAAATAAATATTTTTTCATAGAATTTTATGGTTAGGAAGTTCTAATTTTATCTGGTTAAACCGTCAATTGATTACAAAGAAACAAATATAATTCAAGATATTTATATATTCTCATGTTTTTCCATAATGGTGGAGCAAATAGATTAAATAATTACAAAAGTCGCATTGTAGGGGACTCAATAAAATAAGCAGAGTACATTATTGCATCAAATGGTTTGAGGGAATCAATTTGGAAAAAAATCATCCATATATTATGGTGTTCATTGTATGTTGGGAGAAATAGAGGTCCATATTAAAATTATAATTATAATTTCAAAATCAATGAAACATTAATCTTTATATAATACCAATTAAAACAACTTGATATACCGTCTCACTCATGGATTCATTGGTAGGAGTGATATGATGATATATTAGAGATATATAATGTGGAATGTTGTAGATTGAGTATTAAATCCATTATCATATCAAAATTATAACATAGAAGTAAAGTCTTTGGGTATTATTTACATGAGAAATTAGATGTAATAGATTTTATCAATTTAAACATATCATGATTTTATAAAAAATAAAATATATATGTATTCTAATTTTTTTCATTATTTATAAGATAGTGGAGTGTTAAACAAATCATTATAGTGTGACTCTATGTTTCTATGTTTTTCATAATCTGGGATCAATATAGAGTATCATTCTTTGTGATGATATGTTAGGTTTAGTATGAGTAGGCTCTTAAATAGAAAATCATGAGATAATAATTACGACATGTTATCTATATTGAAATTTTAAATTATATCGATTCTGATGTCAAGTATATATATTTAAGGATATACTTAGGGGTTTATGGGTTATATTAATCACCAACACCTCGGGTTATCATGTTACATCACATGTGAACCGTCATTTTCAGATTCCTTTATTATAGTAGACATAATGATATTTTAATCAGGAGTGATAAGGAATGTAACAAAAAATATGGTAGGTATTTTTCACATAAAGATGTTATTTATCCACTTTTATGAATAATATAACATTTGAGCCCTATAATTAATTAGATATTAGTTGTAGAATGCCTTACTTAGCTATGTTATAGGAAATATTATAATATTCATCGATGGATGGAATGTGGTGTATTTATTCAATTTGATCAGACTACGTCTGAATATATTAAATCTATGATATGAGATAGACTATATATATTATGTGTTTTAGTCCTTCACACAATCTTAAATTTAATTATTTAAAACAAACATAATCTTTTATAGGAAGTAGAAGGAGTATCATATCCCCAAGGAAGGGGTTATAAAATTAATTGACCAAAACAAAATAAAAAAACAAAAATTACACTCATAAAATAACAATAAAATAGTGAAATAGTGAAGTGATGTGAAAAGGCATAGTGAGGTGGAACAACAGTGAAAAATATTTTTTGTGAGGTTATATGATTTATGTTTTTGATAAATCACATTCTTTTATTGATTAATAATTTGACTAATTTTTTTAGAAATAAAATTAGTCCATTAATATTTTAATTACTATTATAAACTAATTTCTTTTTTTCTTAATTATTAATTTTATTAAATTTTAATATGACTAATAATTCTGTTATGATTTTTATTTTATGCTTATTTTAGTAATATATTACTTTCTAGATATATGGAAACAAAAATTGGCCAAAAAAGGTCATTCCCAATAGCCATCCCTTAAAATACATTATGGACTTACGGGTCTAACCCTTGGGATAGCTAGACTGATGGACCTGCATAGTGATTGAGGAGAATAATTGTGTCATGTATGAGACTAATGTAGAGTGTGAACATAGCCCAATTGTAGGAGTGTAGGTTGGCCAGCGAAGGTTCTATGTTACCCTTGGGGTGTGGAATGCATGTGTAATGGGTTTTGATCCCCCATAGCCAGCTCAAAGGGATGATGAGAGTGGATCATTGATACAAAATAGGACAAGGAATTCATGAGTCTAACACAAGAGAGAAGAATTACACATCTTTGTTCCTCTATTATTAAAAATGTATACATATCATATGTTGTTGGATCAAATTAATCAAAGACATATAACATTCTGATCCCATCATGTCCTATATTCGGATCCTCGATGATATTTATATACCCCATTTTTATTCATGAAATAAAATATGAAAAATAAAAATGTGGATTCATGTGCTTTACGCTCAACATTGATATTGAACTTCATGCAATGTATAATGAAACATAATTTTCAAGAATAAACAAAGATCAATATGAATATACACATAGGGAGGCAAGGTTCACTTCTAAATTAGAATATCATCATTAATACTTTTGGAGTATGAAACAAGATGTGTATTCAATTCACATCACCCTCATAGTTTTTTAGTTTCACCATAAGAATAATGATTGATCATATTCATCGATGGTAGATCTTCTTCAGTGATAAATACACCTCTAGGTACTGTTTAGTGATGTTAGTATGCTCCAATGAATGTATTGAAAGGATATGTTCTCTAATTGTTGACTATTCCAATAGTAAATGGTAGCTCTGCTAGACTACTACATTGAAATAACCATATGATGATACATAGTGGGACGATAGATTCAATATAAAATGACAATATTATATATTCCATTCATGATTGTATCTCATTCATGGATTCTATATCTCTTCAAACATTCTATATTGTAACATTATTCTGTAAATAGTAGTTTATATTAAAACAGTAGAACATCAATCTACTCATAGACCACTAGATCCTTAACTAGTATATTGTTCCCTGACCGTAGTGGTAGCTGTAAGTTTCGTCTACCACCCAAAAATGGTAGATCACCTAGAATTGATGTATTGTTACCTTTTATCCAATGGTATATATTCAATAACAAAATATCATTTGCGATGATATCTTGTTTGTGGTATAATAATCTTACTACCACAAGTTATATTTTTCATCAACCGCCACTTTGAAATATTTTTTATCAAATATTAATAGACAAATTTTTAATTACATCAAATGAAAATAAAATATATTTAATACTATTTTATTGATTTTATTTAGATAATTTTATGTATATATTGATTTAAATATTTTGAGAAATAATTCTCTTCAAATATATACATGACATATCTCATTTACAATACTCTATTTTGGTGATTTTTTGATATTCTAATAAACTAAATGTTTATTATATATGTTTTAACTATTTGATAAATATGTATTATATATGATTGTTATAACATAATTTATGGATTTTCTATGATATTATGTTTCAACTAAATAAATTGTACTAATTATTTGAATTTAAGTGTAGTATTTTTTAATAAAGTTAATGAATATATTTTATAATTTACTTATTTTATTAATGTGTCCTTATATTATTATCCAATAATAAACAACAAGATATTTGGTGTTAATAGAACATATCTATCCACTAAAATATAAACTAATCATTGTGATATAAGTTTATTGACCAAGAATTTATGATAATGACAAATAGGATTATAGAGAAAGAAAAATAAAACATTCATATGAGTTTTCAAAAGCACTATTTCACTAAAACAACTATTGTTCCACTCCTACAATCAAGAATGACTTCATTATTTTGATTATCCACTAATGATATGATCGAATACCTTGAGGTGCATCAAATTTCTAAATTATTTTCTCATATATTTTTTTTCACAATTTAATTTTGTATTTCACTGTTGCATTTATTTATATATTTCATTTATTCTCATTATTTGGTTTAATATTTTCCAATCCAAAGGTTAATGAACATGTTATTCCTCCTCTCTATAATGATTTTCTAGTTGTGTCTACTATAAAAAGGAATTTCGGCAGTGAATCCTACAAAATTCAAGGGTTATACTAACATGTGAGAAAAATGTAAAAATATATGTAATTGGGTTCTCACTCGTTATCAAAAGTAAGGTAATGGAAAATACAATTATCCTCACTATATATAGGATATTGATGATTATATTATGATTTTGGTTTTCTAAACTACTATAAAAAAAAATAGGTGTTATTTGAATAATTTAAAATACAAAGCTAAGAATGTTTAACACCGTGATAAACATATTAAATTTAATAAATTTTTAAATAACTAATCACCACACACTTTAGTCATTATTTATATACAATTGGACATAAAAAATTGAATCATAGAATGGTTCCTTTTATGAAATTTTTTATAAATACTTCATTATAATTTTCTAACTAAACATGATTCAAGATATATAAGTCCAAGGAAATGATACAATGCTTTGTTATGTAATTTTGGGAAATTTGAGAATTTGAATCCGATTAGACCATAATACTTCAATGTATGTGACTATGTTTACTAGAAGGATAATAGAGATGTATTTTATCAAAAAAACATAGGTCATGAATTCCGGGATATTATGGAAAAATTGTATAAATGTCATGATGATTATTTAGAAATTGTATTCATAAATGATGCTACGAAATGTGTTAAAAATTAAAACTTTATTAATAAAATATTTATCCATTTAATTAGAAATATGTATTGAAATATTTCATCAACTATAATGGATTCTATCATTAGGTGGACACTAAATGCCACACATCAAGGAACTGAAAAGTTGTGGAGAACCAATATAGGCATTCATATTGACGAGTTTTATGAATTTATAATGACATGCATATTGAGAGTGAATGACATGTCCAATAGAATCACCAAAATTTTAAATAGCATTTTTTCACATAGAGATACCATGATGAATTAATTTAGAATAAAAAAAAACATGTAACTCTCTCAAAAATATGGAACTCCAAAATGGTTTCAATTGAAAAGAGTAATGATTTCACTAAGAATATAAAGGATGAGGAGATATGATTACTTCTACAATAGAAGTAATAAATGCTGAATGAGAATTATGATGATCGTGGAAAAATGGAAAGGCTGGTCATTAAAAAATTATATAAATGTTATTTCCAATTCGTTGACTTTGAGTTACAAAAATGTGACCAAGATGATATTGAATATTTCATCGAAGGAGTCTAAATATACATAAATGGAAAGGGAAAAAATAAAAAATAGTATAAATTTTAATCAAAAGTATGACAGAAATGGAACTAAATGACGTAAAAGTAGTAAATATTAATTTTTTAAAAATTAATTTGAAACGAGTGTAGTAAATAGGGACATTTAAAATTAGACTACCCAAATTGAATAAAAAATAGAAGAAAATCAATACAAAGAAAAATATAAAATGATCATATCATATTGGGTGGAGTTTCATAGAAGTGTTAGACTGTTGTAGTGATGATTCTGGGAGTTAAAATGAATAAAACAATTTTCACTTGAGGGAATCCACAAAGACTGAATTAAACACAAATTCTAACTATAGTTTTAGCTATGGATATTATATTAGAGATGAAGGTACATATCTACCTAAAAAAATGAAAAACATAAGTGTGAATTTTTTTGAATTGAATAAATTATCATTGAAATGAAAAGAGATAATCATAATATTAAATAAGAGAAAAGGTAATTATTTATTTACTGACTTAGGTAAAATATGAGAATAATAGAATGCAAGATTTCATGCCCAAAATTGATGATGTCCAGGATAAGTGATTTAAATTAGTTTTTGATGATTTAGATAATAATAAATTCAATGAAACAAGATTAAAAATAAATAAAATAAACTAAAAAACAATGTATCATGTTATAATGTGAAAATATTTTATGAACAATAATTTATTCAAAAAGGGAATGAAAATCTTTAAAATGAAAATATCTAAATTAAAAGAAAAAATATCTTTTTTGTTCAAGGAAAATAACAATATGATATTATTATGTCTCTTGTAAAACTAATTAAATATGAAAATAATGTTGGGTATAATAGATAAACTAATATTATGTACAGAGTTACTTTTTTAAAAGTAGTAAATGTATTTTTTTAACTATTATATCGATTGATATCCCCAAAAAGGAAATTATGGGGATGCATGTTCTATGATATTTACTCAATCACATGGCCACACAAATACATTTCTTTCAAAGAATATATTCCCTATATTACTCTATAGAAATGTATTATATATATAGTTTACTAAGAGTTCAATTAATAATCTAGTTTGACCCAAATTAGATTTGGTACCAAAACAATTATATAACTAATATATTTCAAATAAAACCTTCTGAAATAGTTTTAAAGATACATGGTATATGGATCATGGGATATCTAGGCACATGACTTGTGACATCTCTATATTTCATTATATAATTCTTATAATATAGGGGCTCACATATTATGTGTAAAATCATAAGATTTTTTTGATGTTTTTGTAGAAACAGTTATATAAAAACATGTTATAATTTCTAAAATAATATATGTAGAGTGATTTACACAAAATTTTATTAGCATATCACAAATTTTGAATGATTGTATTGTTTCTAATTTTTGAATATAATAAATGTCTTTTATATAAAGATAACACTATTTTATTTAATTCCCATAGAAAAGAAAATATTTAGAATATATACTCTCGATAACTAAACTAGAAAAATTTAACGTGCTTAAATTCTATAAAAGAATACCAAATCACATAGCACATTAGCTTGATAAATGTTCATCTTAAATACCAATACAAGTTATCAAAACATGTATAGGTCTTGGAATTTCCAAAATTAAATAAAATAAGGTATTCTAAATTTGATTATGGACTAAAGGGTATGTAGTAAAATTTGTATTTTAGATATGTTAATATGTATAAAATTTCTAGATTCCAAGAACTACAACGTATTTTATTAGTTATACCCATTAGAACATTTAGTTTAGATAATAAGAGATATTTTATTAATTACTGGTGATTTTTATAGGTTCACTTGGCTTATTTACTTAACTCATAAAAGAAAATCCATAAACATGTTTATCAAATTCTTGGAAAAAATTTAAATAAAAAAATATCATTAAATAATATCAATTATATGTGAAAATGAAGGAGAATCTATCAAAATAGTCCTTGGAATATTTTGTAAAGATAATGGATATCTCCATAATTTTTCTTCCCCTGGAACACAATAACAAAATTCAATTGTTGTAAGGAAAAATAGAACTAATCACGAAATCCCAAGGATACAGCTTAATGAAATAAAGTTACGAAAATATTTTTGGGCTTAATTATTTAATAATACTTTCTATATCTCAAATAGTCTTAATTTTAGACCCATTTTAAATGAAAACAGTTATGACCTATTTAAAAATAATAAAAATAATATTAATTATGTTAAATTATTTCGATGTATAGATAATATTTTAAATAATAATGATAATTTGAAAAAGTTGATGCTAAAAGTGATGAGGAATTTTTTAAAAGGATATTTAAATAAAAGTAATGATTAAAGATTATATGAAAAGATAAATATGTGAATAGAGGAATCTATACATGTAATGTTCATTAAAAGGAATGAAAAATAGATTATAGATAAAACTATTTCTGTTGGATAATTTAATGAATTCAATTTTGATAATGATAAAACTAAAGATAAAAATGCATCAGTTTCTTGGGATCATATCTCTTCTAAAACTGATCATATTAATTGGAAAGCATAAATAGACCACCCATTACAAAATTTAAATGTAAATGATGAATATTGAATAATGATTATTAAATTATTTTTTATTTTTTGTGATAATTCTTCCTTTTCAGTTAATTTTATGCATGTTCATATTAAAAATGATTTTAATGATCCAAATTTGATAATGCACTCCATGTTGAACATAAGCATTTTGATGGGAATTAATTCAGGAATCTAATTGAGTTAACTAATGGTAACCATTATATTATAACTCAATGTATTTTTTGAATTAAAATGGATGATTCTCACAATATATTTATAAATAAAGAATGTGTAGCTGACCAATTCTACTGACAAAAAGAAGACGTATATTTTGAATATTCATTTTGTACTATATCTACATTGAAATATATTTAATTTTTTTTCCTTTCACAATTTTCAAAATTTTATACTTTTTCAAATGGATGTAATGAATATTTTATTTAAATGTTATAGTACCAGAGGATGTAAATTTTAATTAACCACTTGGTTTTGAATATGATGAATTTCAAAATTATGTTTTAAAATTATCAAAAGAATTATATGTTTTAATGTAAGTTAAAAAACCATTTTATGATACACAAAAAATGTTTTTACTGAAAAATTATTCTAATAATGGAATGTGTATCTATAATTATTTATAAATAAAATATCTATTGATATTTTAATTTTACAAAAATATATTGATGATACTATATTTGGTTAAAAAATGATATTTTTGGTAATTATTTTATAAAATTAATGAAAAATGAATTTGATATGTTCCAAAATATGGAATTAGAATTATTACTTTTTCATCCAATTTAGTAGTAAAAATAAAATATTTTTCAAAAGTTACGAAAGTATCTGAAATATTTAGTTAAAAAAATCAATCTTCATTCAAGTAAAAATATGAGAAATTCAATGACAATAATTCTAAATTGGATGTGGATGAATCTGGAATGTATGTAAATGATAAATTGTACTAATGAATGATTGGAAGACTAATATATATGACTAGATCAATTCCTAATATTATTTTTTATTTTTGTATGTGTGAAAGATAAAAATCTATTCCAAATGAAATTCAATAAAATGGTTTCAAAATAATAATCAAATATGCTAAAATAATTTTCAACACTAGTTTATTTTACTCCAATCAGAACTCTTTTAATATGTTATCATTTTCAGGTTATGACATTGGAGGGTGTAGACATGAGAGGAATAAAACATTAGTTATACGTCACTTATTAGGAAAATGATCAATATTATGTAGTTCCAAAAAATAAATGTTTGTTTTCATTGTCCACATCTAAGGTTGAGCACATTAGTGTAGTAACTTGTTACACCCAAATCTATTGGAAAAAATAAAATATGATATTTTATTGTTTACTTAGATAAAATGAACATATTCTAGGAAAAAAATTATTCAATTTCTATATCTAAAAATATTTTACAACATTTTGAGACTAAACATATATAATATAGATTTCAATTGTTAAGAGATAATGTTATTAAATAAGATATTATTTTGGAATATATTCCAACAAAAAAGTAACTAGCAGATATCTATTCTAATTCACAAGATTCTATGAGGTTTTAAAAATTAATTTTTGAACTAGGAATGATTTGAATTTAATTTTTTTGAGCATGTTCAACATTATTTTATATTTTTATATCTATGATGTTATAATTTCATGAAATCAAGGGGAGTTGTGCCTTGATTAATATATTTTTACTGTTATTGATATTTGTATATTTCTAACTTCATTTTGATAAATTTTAAAAATTAGGGTAGATATGGGGTTAAAAGGTGTAATTATTTTTTAAGATTAAATTTTTTGTTATAAATTTTTAAAAAGGGAGAGATTTTGTTCAGCTAGAGTTTTTTATTGTTTTTATAGATTTAATTTTATTATTGATAATTTAATTCTAAAAATATGGTTTAACAAAAAATATT
Organism: Viscum album; assembly: GCA_963277665.1. Lineage (NCBI taxonomy): Eukaryota > Viridiplantae > Streptophyta > Magnoliopsida > Santalales > Viscaceae > Viscum > Viscum album. The sequence goes on from OY728132.1 coordinate 1,502,939,702, forward strand.
ATATCTAATATTTTACAACTAATATAAAATAATTTATTTTAATATTAATTTTTACTATTATTAATTTTTTATATAATTAAAAAAATAATATTTTTATTTATTTTGAGTTTACTAATTTTTCCAATTATAGAATTAGTAAAACAGATTGGGATAACCACATTCAGGGACAACAAATAACTCATAAAGTACATAGGGGACCTAGGTGTCTACCCATGGGAGAGCCATCTTGGAGGAACTTCACAGGGTAATATGTGCATAGGATGGACATGTATAATCATGAAGTAGAGTGGGTTCATAATACTCCTATAGGAGTTCCTTTTGGCCAATTTATGTGTGGAGCTACCCATATGGTGTACAGTCGATGTGAATTGGGTGTTGATCCACCATACTATCTCAAAACTATTATGGGAGTAGATCATTATATAAATGATGAGAGAACACACGGGTTTCTGATGTGGTCTAGCTGAAGAACATGATAATGTTTCTCCATCAATAAAAATAGGGAAATATCATACTCCACCTAATCAAAATAATCTGATATTTCTTATCATCTTATCTTGTCAAATTCTTCCTCTAAAATCTCAATGGTATTGATGTATGAAAATGTTCTTCATACAATGATTTCTGTATAATACATCCTTTTATTCATGTTTTTTATCATCCTGGAGATACAAACATGATTGGATCATCTTTAAACGTTGTTTATGTGAATAAATGAATATAAATTTCAAGAGATATAGTAAAAATATGTAGCTACATCCAAAAACGAATATGATCATTTCCATTTTTTTGATTTTAAAAGAGGACACACACATGATTCATATCACTTTCAAAATTTCTTATGATTCATGATAATCTGAAAAAAAAGAACATATTCACCAATAGTTTCTCTTCCCCGGTGATATATGTACAAATGTGTACTATTAAATTATGATATAATTATCTAATTTAATTACCACCATTCTTTGATATTCAATGTTCAAAAATTCTTACATTAGATAGTAGCACCACAACCAACTTTAACAGAATAACTCTTCATTGGTACATAGTGGTATGATTGATTCATCCTAAATTGATAGTAGCATGAATGATTTTCATGGTAGTATCTCATTCTTAGAAGGTATATCTCTTTAGACAACATTCATAGTATTGTTCTTCTGAAAATTGTAGTTTATACTGAAAGGGTAGATCATCAACATACCAAAATAATTCTTGATCCTTCACTGGTATATCATTCACAGACCATAGTGCCACCAAAATATTTAATCTATTTCTCTATAATGGTAGATCAAATTGAATGGATGTTTAATTCCCTAACCACCAACGGTAGATTTTCAGTAATGGTTTCTCATATTCAATGGTAACTTTCCAGAGATATCGACCTCTTGCTACCACTATGTTTATAATTCATGCACTATCCATCTAAAATATGTTTTTGAAGGTCATAATAGATATTAATTTAATTACATCAATTGAAAATAAAATTTTTACTTACTATTTTATGGATACTATTTTTATATAATATAATTATATATTGATTTTAATATTCTATGAAAAAAATTATATCCACATATAAATATGTAGGATCTTATTTTTGATACTCCATTTTTGTATTTTTTTATAGTATAATAAACTAAACGTCTATTTCTTATATTAAACCATTATTTATAAATGTAATATATTCATTGTTATAATATTCATGCAAAAAGTTCTATGATATTATTTTATTCAAAAATAAATAGCTCCAACTATTTGATATTAAGTGCTACAATTTTTAATACAAGTAATAATTTATATATTATATATTTATTATTTTTTGGAAGTCTAATATTTTGGTTATCCAATAAGGCCCTCCATGATAATTAAATTTAATGATGCATAAATAGAAACTCCAACAGAAACCAATTAATGTGATAAATGTTTATTCAATAATAATTTACAATAATGACTTATGTAATCAAATATAGAAAAAATATCAAAATCAAAAGGGATTTAAAATGTACTATTTCACTACTAAAAATAATATTCAATTTATTTGATTGTAATGGACTTCATCATTTCTATAATCCACTAAAAATGTGATCAACAATCTTGAGTTACATTGAATTTCAATATTTTTTCTATTATTCAAAATTTCCATCTATTTTCATAATTAATTTTATTTATTCCTCTATTTATTCTTTAGATTAATTGTATTCCTTTAACATGATAAATATGTCTAATTTTTTAGTCAACCCATCTAAAATGACAGTTGGGTAGAGAATCCAAAACTAAATTCAAGTGAGTTATAACTACAGAAAAGTCAGGGGTTGTAATATCAGGTGAGAAAAAGGTATGTATGTATACAATTTCATTATCACTCCCTAAAAAAATTAGGAACTAAAAAATTATAGAATTATAATATTGTAGAGTATATTGATGAGTAGACTAGAATCTAGGGGACCCGAGTAACTGAAAAACATAATGTGTTATTTTTTTAATTTTCTCTTCATAAATAACACGGTTTAACACTGATAATCTTATTAAATCAATTTTTTTGAAAGTACTATTCACCCCCATTTTAATCAATATTTCCATATAATGGGTCCTAATAAATCCAAATGAAAAGTGTGGGGTAGTTTGAATAAGTATTTATAAAGGGTTTATTGGACCTTTTGGATTTTATGGAATGTGTTCTAAATTCTAACTTAAATTATATAGAATAATTAAATTACTAATAAAAAAGGTGATGATCCACTTAAACTATACTCAATACATAACACAATTTAGGGATCATTACTAATTTTTATAACTCGATTAAAACACTAGAATTAGTTTATTCAATAATAGAAAAGATAAAATTAACATTTTAAAATTTTCATTACTGATGTAGATATTCTAGAGTATTAGTTTCCTCTATCTTTGTATGTTGGATCATTTTAGTGAGTATAATTAATGCTCATTATGAGTGATAAATAGTCCACTAAACTAATAAATACACTCATAGGATTGTAATAACAAGATAAGTGAATATTAAAACATTAAATCAATTATTTTATGAAATCCCTAATCTAGTTAGTTAATCATATGAGGAATAAATATCGGGAAATGATCAATAATGGAAGTGAAATAAATTCTAGTAATGTTGTCTCCTTCACTAAGATCTACTTATAGGAACATCACAGAGCATAGTCATCTGAACCATGTTGAATCACATTCTCCTCCCTCCAAGGATAATTAATCCTAAGATTATCATATAGATATATATTTTATTTCAAAAGAAAAAAAAAGAAAAAATAGTGATAATATAGCTAACATGACTCCTCCTCTATGTGGAACACTCCCAAGTGACCTTCACCTTCCCACAGTCTAGCCCAAATGATCACAACGGTTTCCCTATAACTTATTTCCAACACCCCCATATGAGCTTGTCTTTAGATCCATGTAATTTGAACTATATATATTAAAAATGTGGTACAAATATCACAAGGCTCATTAAATAAACACTAGAAGCTTTCCATGACTCTTTTTTATCCTCTAAGAACATCCTTAACTCAATTTGATATCTACTTTGTTCAGATTGATTCATTTTCTCACACATAATCAGGGCGACTCTGAAAAATTTAGCAATGTGGGTAACTAAATTCTAGACCTTTTGGATGCATCACTATTTATCATATTTTAAACATATCATGTACATAATTATCTATAAAAAATTAATTTATGTGATTGGGAATGATGAAAATTCTAATATGTGGACATTGAGATACAGTAAAATTAAGCCACATGATTATCCTACACATTTCAATACAGCAGCAATCAGACATTTAGATGTCAGATATAAGAAATTTCAACTTCATGGATTATATTATATAGTTTATGGTTCCAAATATTTCCTATGTTGGGATTAAATCAACTACATGAATATTCCCATGATATTATTTTGACGATATTAAATAGCTCTTGAAATTTCCCATATATATATAATTAGCTATGTGAGTCTATAAATCCCTGCTTTATTTCCCCTTAAAAAGCATATTGATGTGAAGATAATTAAAAGTAAATTAAAATTGAAAATTGAAATTGGAAATAAAATAAATTCATGAAATTTAGGATTAGATTTTTTTTAAAAGTGTATAATAATGTTAAAACCAATAACATATCAACCATTAAGCACTTAAAATCTTTATTTATATATTTTTATTTAATGAATTACACAATAATCATAAAATTTAAAAATATACAATATTTATCCATATAATAAATTTATTATTTAAAAAAAAATTGAAAATAATATAATATAATTTTGTAAACATTCCATTAAAGAGATACACATCAAATTATCACATAATTGAGTTATTTCTTATACTCAAGGAATACTTTAATCTAAAATAAACAAAAAAGTTGAACATGTAAAATTCCAAAAAGAAGTTACTCTGAAAATGATGTTTTATATTATATTGTCTTAATGGAGAAGTTTTATTACATTATAAAATAATATATCATCATTTCTAAGCAGGTTAATATAAATAAATTGATTAAAATTGATTTTTTTTAAGTTAAACACATCTTAATTTTCATCCAAAGGAAATTAAAAACATCTCATTACATGTAGTATAATTGAAACAAATTTTTAAAATCCATAATATCTAAATAAAAATAAATAGATGGGTCAGGATAAGAAAAAAATAATGAATTATAAACCCATCAATTAGTCCAAATTTTAATGATTGAAAAGTACAGTTTCAATAAGGATTTTCATTTCATAATCACTTTGGATGCATATCTTGTAAGTTAAATTCAAAAACAATATTTCAATGAAAAAGATTATTCTATAACATTTTTCCAAACATTTAGTGATTTTTTTTTCAAAAGTGAAAGATAAATGATATAATAAATCAAATCCTATAGGTAAACATATTAACCTTCTCATGTCGTATCATGACCTTAAAATTTGATAAAAATTACCTTCAATTGATAATTAAAATATAATTAGTAAAATTTATGAAACGTTTTAAGGTTTTATGATGTTTTAATTTTTAAATACAATTCAATGCATTAAGTACCCCACCACCACACCTATATTCCAACAATGTTCCCATTCTTGTAACATAAAGTTGAAGAAATAATTTAATCATTTAGGTTTAAAACGATTTAAAAATTTATCCTAGTGTAAAACCATATTGTGTGTTATATTAGGAATTTTTAGATTATAATTTTCTATATCACTCAAATATTCAATAACATTCATCACATGAAAAAAATTTATAACATGCCACTATTTAAATAAATTAAACACAAAAAAAAAATTAAATGGTTTCGAGATAAAGAATAGTTATAGAATATTTTTCAAACATAAATATTTAATAGTTAATACTACATGTTTGAAAACACACAAATAATTAATTTATTATAAGTGACTAAAATCTATAAAAAAAATTTGAAATGAGAAATTGTAATTCACTATACCGTTAATGCAATTAAACACCTATATATAGAATTTATGACCATTAATCTATAGTTTCCAAAACCACCTTATAATTTTGAGTTAAAAATAGAAAATATACGGAGTTAGAGTTGAGGGAATGATTATATAGTCTCCTCCAACTATTAGCTCCATAATGATTGATTCACAATCAGCCACATCTTGTGAAGAACCAAAAATAAAACACAGGTAAATCATTAAATCCATTCTTGAAAAGTTATCAAAATAAGACTTTGGTTAAAGTAGGATATTGTGATAATGAAACTATATCTGGTAATATAAAAAAATAAGTGTAACAATCAATAAATGAAGATTAATATGTTGTCAAATTAATGATGAAGTAACAATTGAAAATCCTTCAGTTTCAACCGATTCATTTATGATTTTATAACAATCTTCCAAATATTCTGTGATTAAAATTCTATTCGCAATCATTAAGTGGGTAAACATTAATGAGTATTTTAGCATTAGTATTTTATGTGGAAATTATACCATAATCTATAAAAAATTCAATCAAAATTGATTTAAAAATTCCATCTTCTAGAAAATTTTCCATGAATATTCCAATTACCTAGAAATATGCATATTACCACCAACAACTTCATGACTAAGAAGTTAAATAAAAAAATTAAATATTGAAGTATATATCTCATTATATACATGATGGATACTAAATTCACTCTCTATAATCTCCCCCACACATAAAGTATTTAATGGTTTGGGGAATTGTGTAATAGATTCAGTGGTTTGTGAACTAGAATACGAACTCTTAGATTCAAAACCCTTATATGATATAAGGGAAATCTCGTCATGCTTACATAAAAATTCTCTAAGAATATGAAGAAAAATTTCATTTCCAAAATATTTTAAAGAATATTAAGAATATGTTAAAACTACCAAAATACTATTAGATTCAACTACCTTTTCCAAGAAAATTAGAAACCATTCATGTTCACAATGAAACTTTTTAGGTCAATAAGAAGTGATTCATAAAAAAATCATAATAACTATAAGTGAGGGATTGTTTTTAACTAAAAAACTATCCATGACCTCTCATATAGTTATATTTTTAGACTGAGTAATCTAATTTTAAACATCCTGATGGGAAAGGTTAGTCATAAACTCTTATGTTTTCTAGAATCATGCATATTTAGCTAATGAAAAAACAAAAATAGACTCATAGTTAATAGGGTATAAAGAATAAGATACATTATCTGGTTTGGCCACTTGTGTGGTGTGAGAAAATTGAAAAACAGTATGATAAAAACTAACAACATGAAATATTGAGTTTTACTGGACCACATCATGGTCCTTGGAAATAGATGTTCTAATATATCTCTCAAGTAACCCAATCATTTTGAGATCCAGTGCAGATTTCTTTCCAAATGAAAAATCCCTAAAATTCTCAAGGACTATTTCGTCGATCAATTCTTCAAATGTATGGTGGTTTCCCATATAGATTCATCTATAAAAAGCTCAATAGAAAAATATGTCAAAATAGAACTTTCAAAAAAGATATACTCTTCTAAAACAAGAAATTCCCCTAGATACTCACCATCTTGATGGACTAGAGAACACTTTTATATATCTTGGAAAACCCTATAAATGGATAAGAATGATATTCTTGAAATTATTGGGACTTCATTATCACACTTCATATAATTCATTAGGAAGTATGTGGTAGATGTAAATTTCCCATCATCATCAAATATCTAATCTAAAACCCCAAAAGGATATTTAAGTGACCTATCCACTAGGTTTAAATAAATTGAATTTGACATTAGATCCCTATGTTGTAAATTTTTAAACAATGATTAGGGAATATTGTTGATGATATAATCAAAATCACACAATCACCCAATCTTATAACACAATATAATTCTATTTGAAAGGAAAAATGATTGGGGTAATTTAATTTTAGTTGAACATGTTTTTTAAAAAATGAAAATATAATCCTCGTTAAGAATAATGGTTGAAATCTCACCTAAAAACCTTATTGTAGGCATGCACATTTTACTAAATGTAACCTAAGTTATTATTTGATTCAAGGATTCCAAAAAATTAATATAATCATTGAACCTTCTACACACTTAAAAGAATATGAAGTAATTGAGATCGTTGTTATTTTTTAGTCTTTGGGGAAAAAAAATTGAGGGAGATTAATTTTTATTAAAATAGGTCGACGACCCTCCTTATTCTCAATATTTACATTTTTCTAAACATATTTTAGTATTCTCCATTTTATTTTTTTATTATTTGGTTTTATGGAAGGATTCATTATTTTTCTTAGTTCGGTTAAATATATATAGATTTATACTTTTAGGATTTTCTATGTTTTATATTCCAATTTTAGTTTCATATATAGTTTTATCTTACATATAATTTTCCCTATCAATTAAAGGAGTTTTTTAGACATCATATTATGGTTGAAAACAACATATTTTCACTGGTATTTAGATCTTTTGTGTTGGAAAGTTTACCTTTTTCTCTTTCTGTCAAATCCCTATGTAACTAGCCTATTTAAATATCCATGTGATGAATTATTAAATCTATATATTTTTTAAATGAACCAACAACATAAAATAAACATTTAAATATCCACTTTTATTTCTATTTATAATTTCAAGACACATCCCTATATTGATTTTGAAATTATTGTATAGGCTATGATCGAAAATTGAGTTCAGTAGGTTATTTAATCATTCTTTTATATATACATGAAAATTTATCATAATTTTCATATCCAAAATTGAATTTATTTAATAATGGATCATTTACAGCTTTATTTTTTTCACTTAAAACTATATAATGAAAATGCTTATAAATTTGAATGGGTATGTCAAAATTTGGAAAATTGGTTTTACTATTACCAAACATCCCATAGTAAAAAATATATTGTAAATAAATCCATCATAATAAACAAAAATTATGTATTCATTTACAAAATGTGAATATGTAACACCCCAGGTTTCCACGGTATGGTTCTCTTTGAATAATACAGTAGAGTGTGTTGTACGCAACTTCGAGATTTAAACACAGTGCGACCAATCAAAGTAGTCGTTATGGATACTAATACCCAATTTTTGAAATTTTATAAATTTTATCTCTCAAAATGGACTTCATTTTTGGATTATGAATATCTAAATTATCGTAGGGTGAATGTTTGGTACTTTTCGGATAACTTTTATATTTTGATGAATTATAAAAATTACTATATTTTAATTAAATACAACTATTTTAATTGAAATAATTAATAGTGAGAAATTATAATTTTGAGTGATTTTAAAGTATATTTAGAATATTATTTTTACCATTTAATACAATTTTGGTCATTGGACATAATTTCACAATTAAACCGAACATAAACAAGTGTCAATCTTTTGATATTTATTATCTCTTTAAAACAAACTTTTTTTTACAATGAGAATTAATTTTAAATTAATTTCTTCCACTTCCATGTTTTGAATTTGGAAAAATGGATTCCATATTTTTAATCATAACTTCCAAATTGTGTAAATAGGTAACTTTTACTTTTATACATTTTGAATAATTACTTCGGTAAATATTTTATTTACCATGGTTAAAGGGTAAATCCGGTAAATAAGGGTAAAAACATTATATAATAATAATACTAAATTACCCTAAAATGTGTCCTAACATTATTGGTTTATACATGTACGACCATGGGCATTTTGGGGACTATTGTGGGACCCCATGGATCCACTTGTAAGTGATAAGGACACTTTATATTAATTAAGTTAAAATAAATACAAAAATGCAAAAGCATATATCTTTTAGAAATTTTTTTTCATAGGGTTATTTATGTTGGATTCTAGACTATATAAATTCATTTTAAATCTAAGATGATTTCCTACATAACGGTATTTTATTGATAATTTTTAGACATCTAATAATTAATATTATTTATGACACAATAATGATGCAACATTTTTGTTATTAATGAAAGAATCAAATAATTGGTATTATAAATGTTAAAATAAATATAATTTGAATATTTTGATGACATACATGAATTTAATTGGTTAATATGACATTATAAGATTGCTTAAATGAATTTGGTTTGAATTAATAAAGTTGTTAAGACTTTAACAAAAATCAATTTTTGCATAATGTAAAAATTCACATAAATGAGTTTTTTTTAAAATATTATATTATTAATTGATACTCTATTATTAAAAATCTAAGGAGAGGAAAATATAATAACCCAAACCTATCTAAATTCTATTGGTTGAAATAATTTTGACCCTTTACCACCTTAGATTTTGAATAATCCACTTTTGAACCATTAGAAACCGAATATAAATTTATTATAAAATAATATTTCTATCTTTTCCAAAGGTGCCCCTCACCCCTCTTATAAAAGGGAACTCCACCTACTCACTAATTAAAATATTAAATGCCTTTTGGATTAGAAAACTCCTACCCAAATACCCTCTAATATTCACTCACTTCAACCTAGTGTCCTTATTTTGATCAGAAAGCCAACCTATGGATCCCTTTTGATCAAATCAAAAGAAAGAACCCGAAGAAGAGGTAATGTTTTCACCACCCTCTTTCAAGTTCCTTTCTTCTTCCACTTCTTCTTTATTATTAACATTATAAAATAATAACTCTAGTATCTTATATAAACTGTGATTATAAATATGGTACAACCATATTCAGTATTCTATCCATCCTTTGAATGAAATGTCACCATACGTGCGTATGTACGGCTTACCGTCTCAACGCCGTGGTGTAATTGTTATTCAAAACATTATTATTTGGATGGGTATAATAATGATGTGCAATTCATGTAAATAATAAAAATAACAGGATAATGATTCTTTATATATGATATAATATCCAATTATATATTATTTTAATATCAAAAGAATTATATTGTCGCTCATGCGTACGTACGGACTACCATCTCCATGAACACATTGAGATTCATTCCCCATAATATCCATTCAAGTATAATTGACATTTGATGATTAAAAATAAGTTTTAAGGACTTGATATAATTCTGTATATGAATAAGATACAACCTTTTCATAACAAACACGGCTTATGTAACAAAACATATAAAAGAAAACGAGTATGTTAACACCCAAAACGATGATAATACTAAGATATTATTAACAAATAAATGATAAAAGATCATATATGATATCATATTAATGTATATGATTCTTGTATAATTTAATAACAATTATTTCACCATTATATAGGAGGCTAACCTACCCTCAACCAAGTAAAAGTTCAAGGTAATGGTTTTTTTCACAATCTTTTCATTATCCGAGGTTGTTTATACGTGATTATCTACTGGGACTTCTTTATCATCCAAATCCATGTTTCTTAAAAATGTATTTCAAATCATTATAATATTTTAATGACTATGTGATAAAGTCAATTATACCCTTTTTGAGTTCTTATAATAATTTTATAAAGGAATCTTTCTGTCATTTTCCAAACAAGGTCCTTTTTTACCTTTTCGACAGAATTAAGGTAAGAATGTCTTTTTTTACCTTACACAGCGGTGGCGGCAATTATCCGCTGTTATAAAATCGTTGAAGCTTCCCTTAAAATATTATAAGAATATTTTCAAAGTAAATATTTTCTTTTATAATTATGTGACTTTTAAATGATTTCAAAAAAGAGATATTTCTTTCAAATAGTTTTGATTTCATCTATGTCAAAATCCATTGATGGATTTTAAGCTTATTTGATGTTTATTTATTATGATACAAAACTTCCATATTATATTGAATGTTTTGTGATATTTTTGATTGTAGATGTGTTTTTTATACCATTCCTTGTTTATGGAGAAATTATTGACATTTTTAATGCTAGTTTTAATACGAATGTTTATGTTATGTTTAAACCTGTTCATATGAGGGACGCATTGGACTTAATAATTGAAAACTGGAGCCCGCTATAGCAGCTCGATGCATCGGTAGGTCTCATGAGACAAACTAGTGTCTTGTCACATGTCTTTGAAAAAATCTTATTCGAAGTCTTGGAAAAAGGCCTTGACTTTGTGGTTATGATAGTCTGGCATTATGCAATCCATCATTATGAAAGTGGTTATTGATATTGCATGTGATTATTCGACTAGTAGAATATTCATGTGAATAAGTAAATGGAATTATTTTATTTTATCTTTTCCATATTATTATGAAGTTCATGTTTAAAAGGATTTATTTTAGTTATACAATTTCTTAAATGTTTATGCTTATTTATGAAGGTGTTTCCAATATTGTTATCCTTATAGAGCATCTGAGCTCACCCATTTCAATGTTTTATTTTTTTCCAGGATGTGATGAAGTATTTTATGAATGACCTGCAAGGATAGTATGAGGGGATATGAGTGTGTACTATGGAGAATATTTTGTTTTAGTTTTCACTTTATGATGTAATGTAAACATTATGAATGTATCTAGTTATTCAAAGGATACTAAACAAATCAGTATTTTGAGATTTTATCTTTCTTGTGATCATGCCAATGTTATGTAATAATGCACCGACTCTGGGTAACTAGGGTCAGGGTGTTACAATTGTTATCATAGGAAGTTTACTACAAACCTTGGAAGCTAGATTTAGATAAACTCTGATTAGAGAACATAGACCTATGATGGACTTTGAGGATTAGTATAGAAGAACTTCCTAGAATTTTGGTGTTATAGAGACTTTGTGAGTTTTCCGAGCAATAAATCCCTATCTGGAAACGAGCAGGTAGAGGAAGCTCTGGCACAGATGTACCTAGGGGTAAAACCCCAAAACACCACTTTGAGCTAGACTCGAACGGGAACTGGTGCATGACAATGGGCATTGCTACACTCTTGGTTATGACACTCCCATGGGATATGCTTAGGATAATTATAATTTTCCTTACAAACCATTATGAAGGGTGTATGCGTATATATTTCCTCCATGAAAACATTTTTATGATTATGGATTATATCCATAAATAGTTCAATTTATGTTAAGTGTTTTACAAGTAAGTAATTATGTATTTTGATTCATAAACAGATCTTGTTCATTCCATTGTTTAGAAATGGCACCTAGTGGAAGAAATGGAAACTGTATCAATGCACGCACTCCATGTAGGGATTTCCCTCCTGCTAAAGATAATTATAGTGGAGCTGGTGATGCAGCTGGTGTTGATCAACTAATCACCATAATAGGACAACTCACTCAGGTTATGAATAATAACCTTACCCATATAGAGTACCCTGATCCATAGTGTGGAGGATCAATGTTAGACTGCTTCATGAGACTACAACCACGCACATTCAATGGGAGTACAGATCCCTTAGTAGCTGAGCAATGGATATGTTCCCTAGAGAAAATATTTCAGGCTTTGTGGAGTAGTAAAAGGGAAAAAGTTATCATGGCAGTTTATCGCCTCACTAGAGATGCTGATCAATGGTGGTCATTGATTCAAAACACAAAGTATGTTGATGAAGTATAAAATATGGAATTGAGGGAGTTCAAAGATCTTTTCTTAAAAAAATACTTTCCTCGTGACCATCGAGAAGATATGGAAAGGCAATTTCTGAGTCTGAAGAAAAAAGGAGGATGAGAATGTCGCACAGTATGAGGCCAACATTAAAAGGTTAACAAGGTAATGCTGAAGATTATATACATAACCGAAGAAGTAAGATTGGTCATTTCATTTATGGGTTAAAACCATTTCTTCGTCGAGTATTTGTCTCGCAATCCTTCTCGTCGTACGAATATATTGTCTCAGGTGCTATCAAGATAGAAAAATAATTCTCTAAGTCTTACGACATTAAAGCAAGGAAAGAGAAGAAGAGATCTGCTGATCAAACTAGGAATGGAAGTAAGGGGAAGAAGGGAAAATTTGAATATTCATCCTATAGTAAATGTGGGAAGAAACACCCTGGTACTTGCTTAAAGGGAATATGAGTCTGTTACAAGTGTGGTGAAAAAGGCCACCAAGCTCGTGATTGCAAGGGGAAGAAGGAAGCTACAAATGTCCAATGCTACAACTACAGGAAGATGGGACATTATGAAAATGAATGTCCTAAGCCTCAGGAGAACTTACCTCAAAAAAGGAAAAGGGATAAAGGCCAAGATTATGCTTTCACTACTTCTGAGGTAGAAGCTCCGAATGACGTGGTGGCAGGTAATTTAATGGTTTCCTCATGTTTAGAAAATGAATTATTTGATTCTGGATCATCACATTGTTTCATATCTTCCCAGTTTGCAAAGAAAATTTGATATTTCCAATTTTATTTAACAAGGGAGTTTTCAGTTAAAACTCCTAAGGGAAGTATCATTGCAATAAAGTTTTGTGAATCAGTCCCCATTAGAGCATATAAATGTTCTTTATCCGATGAGCTCGTTGTCATACCTATGATTGAGTTTGATATAATCCTCCATATGGATTGCCTTTCCGACCATGATGCAAAGATTTATTGTAAGAAGAAGGAGGTTACGATTTTTTATGACGATGATAAGGAAAACCTTATCTTTAGAGCAGAATCATCACCACATAATTCTTATCTAGATCCACCCATAGTAGCTCAACTAAATTAAATTTTTGGGTAGGAATAGAATGAAATTACTGTGGGTGAGGAAAGGAATGTTCAAATAGAGGATGTACCTATTGTGAAAGAATATGTAGATGTGTTTCCGAAATATTTACCTAGACATCCTCAGAATGAGAAGTTGAGTTTTCCATTGATTTAATTCCTGGTTCAAGGCCCATATCGAAGACCCCTTATAGAATGTCCACTCTGGAATTAGTTGAACTAAAGAAACAACTAGAGGAATTGAGTAATAAGGGATTTCTTCGCCCTAGTGTTTCTTCATGGGGATCCCCTATTCTTTTTTTAAAAAAGAAAGATGGATCTATGAGGTTATGTATTGACTACAGGTAGATCAATGCTATAATAATAAAGAACAATTATCCCCTACCTCACATTGATGATTTATTTGACCAACTGCATGGAGCTCAATACTTTTCAAAGATTGAACTTTGATCTGGATACCATCAGTTGTGTGTGAAGAAGGAAGACATTCTGAAGACAAAATTTCGAACCAGGTACAGGAATTATAAGTTTACAGTAATGCCTTTTGGGCTGACTAATGCGCCCTCTGTATTAATAGATCTAATGAAAAGAGTTTTCAATGAATATCTAGATGAATTTTTTGGTGTATTTATTCATGATATCATGGAATACTCCAAAATCTATGAAGATCATGAGAATCACTTGTGCATTATTTGGAAGACTCAGAGAAGACATGAATTATATGGGATGTTTAGTAAGTGTGAATTATGGCTTCAGAAGATTTCTTTTATTGGCCATATTGTCTCTAAAGATGGAATATCTGTTGATCCTTCTACGACCAAGGCAATCCAAGAATGGACTGCACAGATGAGTTTAACTGAGGTACACCGTTTTATTGGTTTAGAAGGTCATTATCAACGTTTCGTCGAGAATTTTGCCTGGTAGGCTAACCCATTAACAAAGCTCACACGTAAAGGGGTTAAATTTGTTTGGTAAAAAGAGTGTGATTTTTTATCAAAGAACTGAAGAGAATATTAGTCAATGCTCCTATATTGACTCTACCATCAGGGAATGATGAATTCATTATTTATAGTGATACATTGAAGAAAGGACTTAGTTGTGTCCTTATGCAGAATGATAGGGTTATTGGCTATGCATCATGACAGTTGTAAATTCATTAGAAAAACTATCATACTCATGATCTCGAGTTAGCAGCTGTGATTATTGCTTTGATGATAGAGAGACACTACCTCTATGGTGAAAAATGTGAGATTTATACTGATCAAAAGAGTTTGAAGTATATTTTCTCACTAAAAGAACTCAACATGAGGAAAAGGAGATGACTTGACTTTCTCAAGGATTATGATTGCATGATACACTACCACATGGGGAAGGTAAGCAAGATGGAATATGATTTGATTAGAAAAGATCATGGAGTTTTGAACAATATGAGAACTGAAAGGGATCCAATTTTCATGGATCTAGTGAAGATAGACATGGGAATTACCATGGAAGGTGAAACATCAATTCTTTTTCGAATGGTTGCCAAACCATCTTTACTAAGAAGGATTAAGATTTCTCAGACTGATGATGAAGAATTTCAAAAGAAGATTAATGCTGTGAATGATGGGAGATTGAGAGACTTTGTGTATGAAGATGGAATTTTGAAATTTGGGAAGAGACTTTGTGTTCCTGATATACCTAATCTAAAAATGGGAATTACTGGATGATGCTCATAGTTCCAATTTCTCTATACACCCTGGGAGCACCAAAATGTATAGGGATTTGAAGGAACATATTTGGTGGGACAACATGAAGAGGGAGATTGCTGATTTTTTGTCAAGATGTATGGATTGTCAACAAGTGAAATCTGGAAGGCAACAAACTGGTAGAGTATTGCAACCTCTTCTCGTGCCTAAGTTGAAATGGTATAATATCGCGATGGAATTTGTCTTGGGGCTACCAAGGAATCCTAGAAGGAACGATTCAATATCGGTAATTATTGATCGTTTTACCAAGTCAACACATTTTCTTGCTATAAGAGAAGATTTACCACTTGAACGTCTAACAAGGCTATATATTAAAAAAGTTGTGAGACTTCATGGAGTACCCCTATTTATTGTTTCTAATCGTGATCCACGTTTTACTAAAAGATTCTGGAAAATTCTTCAGAAATCCCTGGATACTGAACATTGTTTTAGCACTGCCTACCACCCTTAAAAAGATATACAATCAGAACAGACTATTAAAACCTTAGAAGACATTTTGAGATCATGCTCACCTGACTTTTAGGGTATGTGGGATCAATATTTACCTTTGGTGGAATTTCCCTATAACAATAGCTTCCATTCGAGTATTCAGATGGTACCATATGAAGCGTTATACGGAAAGAGATGTCACACACCAACCTGTTGGGATGAAGTTGGTGAAAGAAAACTTGTAGGCCTAGAACTGGTGGAGGAAATGATGGAGAATGTGAAGGTCATCCAAAACCACATCAAAGAAGCTCAAAGTAGGCAGAGGAGCAATGTTGACAACCGAAGGAAGGATTTGGAATTTCAGGTATGAGATTATGTTTTCCTGAAGGTATATCCATGGAAGGGAGTTATACGTTTCAGCAAGAAAGGTAAATTGAGTCCCAAGTAAATAGGAAATTTTAAAATTCTAGAATGAATTGGGGCTGTAGGTTACCATTTGGAAGTGCTGCCAAGTCTCTCCAAAGTTCACGATGTGTTCCACGTATCACTGTTGAGAAAATACGCGCCTGACCCAATGCATGTACTCGCTTATGAGGAATTAGAACTAGAACCTGATCTATCTAATTGCGAAGACCCTGTTAAGATTGTTGATACAAGAGAGAAAGTGCTGAGAAACCAGACGACTCGTCCGGTAAAAGTTCTATGGAGAAACCATAAGATAGAAGAGGCAATATGGGAACCCGAGGAACATATGATGAAGAACCACCCAATTCATTTTATGCAATAATATTCTAGAAATTTTGAGGATGAAATTATTTGAACGAGGGGAGAATGTAACACCCCATGCTTCCCCAGTATGATTCTCTTTGAATAATACAAAAGCGTGTGTTGTACACAACTTCGAGATTCTAGCACACTACGACCAATCAATGTAGTCGTTATAAATAGTAATACCAACTTTCTGAAATTTTATAAATTTTATCTCTCAAAATGTACTTCATTTTTTGATTCGGAATATCGAAATTAGGCTAGGGTGAAATTTTGGTACTTTTCGGATAACTTTTATATTTTGATGAATAGTGAAAATTAATAAATATTAATTAAAAACAACTTTTTTAATCAAAATAATTAATAGTGGTAAATTATGAATTTGAGTGGTTTTAAATTATATTTATAATATATATTTACCATTTAATAAAATTTTAGTCATTGGACATAATTTCACAATTAAACTGGACATAAACAACTGTCAATCTTTTGACAGTTATTATCTCTTAAGAACACGCTTTTTGTTTTAACAACGAGAATTAATTTTAAATTAATTTCTGCCACTTCTGTGTTTTGAATTTGGAAAAATCAATTCTATATTTTGAATTCGGATGTCCAAATTTAGTAAATTGGTAACTTTTATTTTTAGACATTTTGAATAATTACTTCCGTAATATTTTATTTACCATGGTTAAAGGGTAAATCCGGTAAATAAGGGTAAAAAAATAATATTATAATAATAATAAATTACCCTAAAACATATCCTAACCTTATTGTTTGATACATGTCCGACCATGTAAATTTTTTGGACGATTTTGGGACCCCGTGGATCCACTTTTAAGTGACAAGGACACTTTATATTAATTTAGTTAAAATAAATACAAAAATGACATAAGCATATATCATTTAGAAAAAAACATTTATATAAGGTCATATATGTTGGATTTTAGACTATAAATATTCATTAAAAAGTTAATAGGATTTCCAACATAATGGTATTTTATTTATAATTTTTAGACATTTAATAATTAATCTTATTTATGACCCAATAATGATGCAATATTTTCCTTATTAATGAAAGAATCAAATAAATTGGTATTATAAATGTTAAAATAAATATAATTTTAATGTTTTGAGGACATCCATGAATTTAATTTGTTAATATAACATTATAGGATTTCTTAAATGAAATTTTATCGAATTAATAATGTTTTTATGTCTTTAAAAAAATCAATTATTTAATAATGTAAAAATTGACATAAATGAGTTTTTAAAACAAATATTATATTATTAATTAATACTCTATTCGTAAAAATATAATTTTTGGAAAAAGGACTTATATCATGATATTTGTATTATTAATGGACCACTTGGGGGTCTCTTGGATGTATATAGTATGTTTATTAACTATATAATATAAAAATACAAAGTGACATGGTAAATTTCAAAATAATTAACTAAGAGTTAAAACTAAAAGATAAGGTTAATATAATAACCCAAACCTGTCTAAATTCTATTGGATAAAATTATTTCGATCTATCCCCACCTTATACTTTTAATAATCCACTTTGGATCCATTAGAAACCAAATATTAATTTAATATAAAATAATATTTCTATCTTTTCCAAAGGTGCCCCTCACCCCTCTTATAAAAGGGAACTCCCCCTTCCCACTAATTCACACATTAAAAGCCTTTTGGATCGGCAATATCCTGCCCAAATACTCTATAAAAGTTTCTCAATTCAACCTAGAGTCCTTAGTTTGATCAAAAAGCCATCCTAAGGAGCTCTTTTAATCAAATCAAAAGGAAGAACCCAAAGAAGAGGTAATGTTTTCACCACCATCTTTCAAGTTCCTTTCTTCTTCCACTTCTTATTTCTTATTCCCATTCTAAAATAATAACTCCATTATCTTATATATACTATGATTATAAACATGGTACAACCATATTCAGTATTCTATCCATCCTTTGAATGACATGTCACCATACGTATGTACGAAAGACTTACCGTTTCCACGTCGTGGTGTAATTGTTATTCAAAACATTATTATTTGGATGGGTATAATAATGATGTGGAATTAATATAAATAATAAATATAACATGATAATGATTCTGTATATATGATATAATATAAAATTATATATTATTTTAATAGCAAAAGAATGATATTGTTGCTCATGCATACGTACAGACTACGGTCTCCACGAACGCGATGAGATTCATTCCCCATCATATCCATTCAAATCTAATTGTCATTTGATGATTAAAAATAATGTTTAAGGACTTGATATCATTATTTATATGAATAAGATACAACCTAACCATAATAAACATGGCTTACTTAACAAAACAAATAAAATAAAATGAGTAAGTTAACACCTGAAAGGATGATAATACTAAGATATTATTAACAAATCAAGGTTAAAAGATCATATTTGATATCATATTAATGTATATGATTATTTTATAATTTAATAACATTTATTTCACCATTATACAAAAGGTTAACCTACCATCAACCAAGGAAACGTACAAGGTAAGGGTTTATTTCAAAATCTCTTCATTATCCGAGTTTGTTTATACGTGATTATCTTCTGGGACCTCATTATCATCCACTTCCATGTTTCTTAAAAATGTATTTCAAATCATTGTTAATATTTTAAAGAATATGGGATAAAGTAATTTATACCCTTGTTGACTTTTTATAAGAAGTTTATAAAGGAATCAATATGTCGTTTTCTAAACAAGATCCTTTTTAACCTTTTCAACAGAATTAAGGTAAGAATGGATTCTTTTAACTTATACGGTGGTTGCGTCTATTTTCTGCCGTTATAAAATTGTTGAAGCTTCCCTTAAAATATTATAATAATATTTTCAATGTAAATGTTTTCATTTATAATTATGTTACTTTTAAATGATTTCAAAAAGGAGATATTTCTCTTAAATAGTTTTGATTTCATCTATGTCAACATCCTTTGATGGATTTTAAGCTTATTTGAAGTTAATTTATTATGATAAAAAGATTTCATATTATATTTAAGGTTTTGTGATAAGTTTTACTGTGGATGTGTTATTTTTATACCATTCATGGTTTATAGAGAAAGTATTGACATTTTGTATGCTAGTTTTAATACGAATGTTTATGTTATGTTTGAACCTGTTCATATGAGGAATTCATTGGATTTAACAAGTTACGTGTGGATCCCACTATAGCTCATAGATGCATCAGTAAGTCTCATGAGAAAAACTAGTGTCTTGGCACAATTCCTTGACAAAATCTTATTTGTAGTCCTGTCACAAGGCATGTACTATGTGGTTATGATATTCTGAAATTATGCATTCTATCATTATGAAAGTGGTTATTGATATTGAATGTGATTATTTGACTAGTAGAATATCAATGTGAATAAGTAAATTGAATTATTTCATTTTATCTTTTCCATATTATGCTGAATTTCAATTTTAAAAGGCTTTTGTTTTAGTTATACATTGCCTTAAATGTTTATTCTTATTTATGAGAGTTTCCGCTATATTGTTATCCTTACTAAGAATCTGAGCTCACCCATTTCAATGTTTTATTTTTCCCATGATGTGAAGAAGTATTTTTTGAATGACCTTCAGGGATAGTATGAGGGGATATGAGTGTGGACTATGGAGACTATGTTGTTGTAGTTTTCACGTTATGATGTAATGTAAACTTTATGAATGTATCTAGTTATTCCTAGGATACTAAACTAATCGGTCTTTCGAGATTTGATCTTTCCTGTGATCATGCCAATGTTATTTAATAATGCACCGACTCGGGGTAACTAAGGTCGGGGCGTTACAGAATGACTCACTTTATATTACACTTTTGTGGTAAATTTTAATCATTTTTATCCAAAAGTACTTTAAATTATATAGTATTGAAATATAACAAGTCTACACCAAAATATTTATCAACCATATTTTGATCATAAGGTTCAGGATGATTATAAAATATATCCATTCATAAATGAGGCAGTAAATTACAGTTCACAATTTTCCTAGGAATGTCTACCAACCAATATCATGATTCAGGAAAGAACTATCCCCTACCTTAAACTAACCATTTGTGTTATTCCCCATCATTATTATTGTATTTATTAGATAAATTGAAAACATTATTGAAAAGGTTATCCTAAGTGTCCAATATTTATTCATCTATGTCTAGAAAACATTTCCTAGACCAACCATTTATATAAAATTAAATAAATCTCAACATCTTATCCTTATCACTTATCCTTTATAGGTGGGATTTCTAGAAAGAACAAAAAAATACCTAATGAAATATAACGAATCCTCTATGATCTATCCATTGAACAATAGAATGACCAAAATATATGAACATTTGATCTCATAATTGAATGAAATCGAGTATATAATAGTGAATGAATGATTGATATGGATTATTGATTGGTGTAACTCCTTTTTCCGAGGAATTTTGTTAGTTGTAAAATATTTTTTAGCGGGTGTATGTTTTCATTTTTAACTTTTCCTAAATATATATTTCCCAAATTTTCTTTTTTATAGTCTTTTTCATTCTATGATAATAATAAAAAATTTATTTTAGAAATTTATTATTCATGTTCAATTATATAATACCTAGTGATTAAAAAATTTATATAAAAACACCCGAAAAAAAGAATATAGAATTGTATGGGAACAAATTACTTTCTAGAATAATTTATTTATAAACTATATAATCGTTTTTCTGATTTTTTTGTTTTTTTGTTGGATTATTGAGGATTCCCCAGTAGTGGAACAAAAATTATATGGTGGAATTTAATCGATATGATCTCAAAAAATGTTATTCAAAATCCTATTAAATATGTTATAGTAAGGAATAGAAATATCATACACAATGGGAATGTGATAGATGATTGTGTGGAAAAATAAAACAAAACAAAACCAACACACATAACATTCAAGAAAACAATGAAATGTTGAGGTTAAGTGAAGTGAAAATTAACAATGGACTGAAAGTAAGAGTGAAAAAAACACAAAAGTGAGGGATAGTTTTCCCAACCAAATGATATTTTGGTTATAATAATATTTTTAACTCAGAAAATGTGTTCTCTATTATTAATGAAGTAATTTTAAATAATAATATTTCATAAAAACAAGTTGATGATTTACTATGATATCTCTCATTATTCAAAACAATTCAATGAAATTTATTTAGTTTTGATGTGTCGATTAAAACTCTAGAATAAAATTGTTCAAGAATAAAAAAGAGAACATTAAAATTTTATGATTTTTTTGTACAGTGGTTAATATTAAAGATATTAAGTTTCACCTTACACCACCCATTGGTTCTTAAATAGATTAAAATTTATGCTCATTAAAAATGAGAATGTGTATAGGGAATTAATAAATTCACTGATAAGATTATGACAACTAGAACAAAATGGAATAAAAACTTCAATCCAATCAAGTATAACACCCCTAATTAATTTAGTTTCAAATAATAGGGAAAATACAAAATAAAGGTGGAATAATATAGAAAAATTCTCTAGTGAGATTATGTCCATCCTGAATTTCTAGATCCAAAACCTGATCCCATCTTTTTCATGCACTTCTTTTTAAATTGTATTCTCATCCCTTCAAGGATGAATAATCCACATATTCCCATCCAAAAATCATCTTATTTGGAAATGAAAAATAAAAAATAGTTACAATCATAATTATAGGATACATACTCTTATTATCATGCTCCAAAGTGATATTTATAACCTCATATTATATCCCCAATAACCACAACCTTTTCTCTGTAACATATTTCCAATAACCCCGTGTGTGCATAGATTTAGATCAAAGTTTGTTCAACATGGATGTATTTCATTTCCCATATAGTCTTCATTAATGTTACAATGTAAACTCTAAATGTCCCATGGATTATTATCTATCCTCTATGTTCTTTTGTCACACTAGTCAAGTTCTATCTAATTACGAATTCATTATTTTATAAAGTGTAATCATGGATAGTATAAATATTTTGGCAACATGGGTAACTGGATACATGATCATTTTGATTAATCTATAGTATTGATATATGTATCCAACCACTCACATATATAATTAGATACATGAAAATTCAGTAACAAGACATTACAGGATGAACATTCTTGTATGTGGTCATTCAGTTGCATGAAAATTTTACAACATTATCAACATATATATATATGAATATGTCAAATATTTGGTATAATGATTTTAGATACATGGAAAATAATATCTATGTATTTGATTATGAATATACTTCAAGTCCATAAATTGGATATATTGGGATAAACAAATGTTGATATTTCAATACATTTATTTTCCATACCATGAATAGAGTCTTTTTAATTTCAAATACAAAGTGGGTTGGATACGTGAGGCTGTAAATCCCTATATGATTGATTTTAAAAAAATATATAAAATAGAATATAATTAAAAATATATTCAAAATTAAAATAAAAATTCTAAATATAAAAAATCAATGAATTTCAAGATTAAAAAAAATTGGTCTTAAAATATAAGAAAG
Source organism: Viscum album (assembly GCA_963277665.1). Classification (NCBI taxonomy): domain Eukaryota; kingdom Viridiplantae; phylum Streptophyta; class Magnoliopsida; order Santalales; family Viscaceae; genus Viscum; species Viscum album. Next base: position 1,502,963,221 of record OY728132.1, read on the forward strand.
TTAAAACATATGAAACATCAACAATAAAAAACATTAAGTCATCATTTTGATATTAACATTAAATGAATTTAATTTACATCTTCAAATAAACAATAATTAAATATTTCTATATTATAAGAACAATTGTACTTAAAATCCATGTAATCCATGAAAATAGATGAAGAAAAAAGTAACTAAATATATCCACATGAATCAATATATTTCATGTCTTACCACTAAACATGATGACTTATAAAACAATATTACAAGAGTATGTATATGATATTTTTTTATACATACACCTGGTTTGTTCATTAGGAGGTATGAGTCTTTTTGATTGATATGACACCAAATAATTTCAATTCATGGTATGTTATTAAATTTTTTTGAGGATAATATTTAAAAATCATTATGAATATTTGAATTCAATATAATTATTCAATTCTATAAATAAATATAGAATAATTCGGTTATATATAGACTAGTGAAATATTGTTTTATTAATTTTTTTCCAATACAGGAGAGGATGTACGATAATTATATCCAATGGACACTGAATGGATTTTATAGGGTTTCAAATATTATTATAATTTAGATAAGAATATAGTTAATGTTAGATATTTTTTGATAAACTTAATAAATAATCATAACATAGATAGTGGCATAATGTAATTCCTATATTAAAAAAAAGCAGATTTTACTCTCGGATATTGTGCCTTTGTTGCCTGCATTATGGAGATGATATTTTGTATAATATTTTGGTTTATTCATTTCATTGATTATTATTATAATACATTTATTTCTTGAAACACATCAGGTGATGATGCATGGATGTTACAAAATATATATATATAAATTCTCTTGGAAATTATTATATGGGTAAAATCCTATATTTGAAATGGGGTTGGAATTTCCAGGTCACTCAAAATAAAATACATTCAGTGGAATTTATTATATTTGTAATGATATTTAAATTAAATAAAAATATTTTTTAGAATTATATAGATATTGATATTTTAATATATTTTTTTATAAATACATGTTTATGTAAATATATTAAAAAAATAAAAAAACAATAAAAAAATATTTAAATTTTTTAATAATATAATGATTAGTAATAATGATTAGATTTCCATATTTTAGAATCTATACAATATAAATACTATTTTGAAGTATTAGTTTTCTCTAATGATTCTTCTAATTTTATGATTTAGTAAGATTTAATAGGTATAATTTATAACCATTTAGGTTCATAGAAAATTAATTTTTTTTACCATGTGGGATTCTAATATAAAATATTATTTTAAAATAAATAATTTTTTTCATTGGTTATTATTGAATGGTAGTCGCAGAGACCAAGAACATAATTACACAAATTTATCCTAGATCATCCTTCTATATAAACCCATGATTTCTCTTTGATAACTATGGATATATGACTAGCACCATAGTTCTTAGTGTATGGGTGCAACATGATTTACCCACAAGGTTTAGTCAATTATAAATAATGAAAATTAATACAAAATGAATGAAATACATTTCATAAAATAAAAAATATATCTATGATATATTTTTATGTTTCAAATTGCCTCTATGAAACTCATGGATAAGCTCCAAACATTATCTCTAATATCCAGTTCTAAAACTAAGAGGAAATTAATCATACAAACAATGGCCTTATGAAGCCACAATTAAATCATCTATATATATATGATACCTATATGTATCTATAAAATAGACAATGAACTAAATGAGAATAAATGTTCACATGTATGGTGTGAGTATAAAATATTCCATAAGAAACCACTGATGATCTGACACACTATAAATATACCCAAGTGCTACATTAGATCAATATACCCATTTACACACACACACAAATATATATATATATATAATACTATTTCAAAATATGAATTATTTATAACATAGATATAGAATATAAGGATGTAATTAACAATTTAATATCAATTTTAAATGATAACTCTCAATAAAGAGTTGATGAACTGAAAATATGCATGCTTTGTGTTGAGTTCTCAAAATAATAGATATAACGGTTTAAGAAATCATGATTCAAATTCTGAGAATAGAGAGTCTAGTGTCATATATTATTATATATTAAAAAATAAATATAAATAGATGCGTGTTGATAAATTCTTTCTATAACAGTTTCCCAAAAGGGAAAAGGAATACGGGAATGAGTTATGGATGCCTCATTTCTAAACATAGAGTAATAATTAAAAGGTATATGTGGGAAGGTATTTATGGCTCATTCAATGCCTCCAAAATATTCCTTAATAACTAATAAGGAATAAATTCTTATATATTGTTTTCCCATTCCATACATTCAACTTGTTCACAAGTAAAGAATATCCTCTAATAAATTTACATCAAATATTCTAGTTTATAAGAAAGATTAAAAAATTTTCATTATTAGTCACCATGTATGGTATCAAAATTTACAGTATACTATTAATTCAAGGATGTAAATAGTTATGTCATAAAGTATAAGTGAATCCACCAAAAACATATTTTATAAAAGAAATCAAGTAAATGGACATAAAATCACTCATATTACAAATTAAGATATAGTATACATTAAAAACCCATACATATTCAAGTAATTCCATACACAAGTGACGATGTGGGTGTCAATTTTATGTTCAAAATTCCTGAGACCAACATTTTACTAAGAAAAAAATGGGAAGAAACTATTATGCATGAGTATTAACAACATGTGGAATATTCAGTTAGACATGAACAATAATTTCTCATATAAACTAAAATAATGTGAGATATATGGTTCACAATAACTTATCAAAATGAGTTGATAACTACTACAAAGGTAGAAACTAGTATAAATAAATATCATAATATATAATAAAAAATTTATAGTATTGGTTTTAGATAATATATACTCAAATCATCCTATATAAGCAGTTACAGGTGGTTTAATTTACGAATTTATGATTCCCATTAACAAGCTAAATTCTTTTCAATATAGTTTTTTCATATTTGTATTATACCATAATGAAAACATACATTTTTAATGATATCAAATGTTTACTTTAAAAGTATATAAATTTTCAAATATAATATAAAAATAAGTTATAAAGGAGATAGATTTTATGAATTATAGTTATTGATAATTTTTTCTAAAAAATAAATAAAATATGTAGTATTTTATGAAAAAATGAAATTTAATGTTTAAAAAAATATGAGTTAAGATGGAACTAAATTAATACAGTGAAAAATTTCATATTTTACATCATTCTTTTCACATGAGTAAAACAAGTATTTACCTCCCCACTAACGAATCATTTAACCAATTTTGTGTATATATCATTGACTTATACCTCTTGATTGTTAATGTTGGGAAAAATGGTTTCCTTGATAATAAAATTTACCTACATTTTAAGTAATTTTTCTAGTTAATTAAGCTCACACTACACATTTTTTTCAAAATGCTTTACTAAGGAAATCTATTTTATATTTATTACAATTATATGAGTTTTTAAGGGGATAACATTAATGTTATATAGAATTATTTACTCTACCCAAAATTATTCTTCAAAAAACTATAGTAAGATAATTTCATACCCTTTTAGGTTCATAAGAATGTATAAAAATGATAAATATAAGCGGAGATGATGGGAATAAATTCCACAAATCAATCCTATAAAATAAAGATAATCATATTATGAAGGATATCAACATCAAAAATTTCTAAAAATATGTTAATTATATATTATAATTTTTTATTTAATCACTTTAATTCAAATATAAATTTAGAACCAATGAGGGATATAGCCTAATTTGTTCCAATTATTTAGAAAGCATATTATAAAAAAAATTATATACATATTTAACAAGGTACACATCAAAATTAATTAATTCATATATATGGAAGATATGAATAATTTTATTTTTTTAGTTTAAGAGGAATAATTGTAGATAAATCCATAATAGGCCTTTAAAAATTTCATATGATCTGGAACAACATACATTAGAATTTCCTTGATGATTCTTTCCTTGTACTTTATCATTAAAATATTATCTAATCAAAACCACAAAAACATATCCCATAATTCATTAAAATAAATTAACAATGATGATAAAATAAAAAATTTCAAAAATATATTATTACCTAACCAAAACTAGGGAAGAATTCTAGTAATTATACTAGACACTAATTAGTGGAATTCCATAGATGAACAAGACCTAGGTAGCCTAAACTCATGATCCTATATTATTGAAACCTAAAATAATTCACTAGAAATTTATTAATATGTTTATAAAACAATTATAATTTAATTTATTAGTTTAATAGAGATAGTGAAAGATAAATCCCATGAACGCCCTAAGGAATTCTATGTGTTCAGAAGAACATACCACGTAATAACCTTGGAGAGTGTTTCCTTGTACATCATAAACATCATAATATACCCTAGATACACTAAAAAATATCCCAAAATCATTTAAATAGAAAAAACCACGTAACTAACTAACCCATATTAAAAACCAAATTGATAGATGGGAAAAACGTAGACAAAACACCCAAAAATTAATATTACAAACTACTTAAAATAAATCACTGATTAAAACAGACCTAGAGAGGCTAATATCTTAGTCATGAATAACGAAAACAAAAACAAATTTTCACCACAAGACTCCATCAAAAATTAAAAAAAGTACCATTAAATAACTCAATTAGGACTTGTTTACACAATAAGAGATGGAAACATGACATAATAATATAATTAACCATGAATTTGTTCATGTAATTAATCTTCAAATTCATTTATAATAATTAAATTATAGAGAAAGAGATTATGAGGGATGAATTTTAGAGAGTGGTATCTCACCTTTGATTTCGATATGAAAATATGCCTTGAAACCACTTTTCATTGATGGTTTAGTAGGAGATGGATATAAAGACTTATAGAGATATAAGGAATATATCTCACATTACTATCAAGATAATAAACCAAAGGGAAGATGAAAATGTGGAAAATATGAAGAGGTGAAGATAATACAATTATTATTATATATTAAAATTTGTAATGGTTCAACCAGTTACTTATTGGAGGTCCCTGTAGGTACCTGATTTCTATTTAGATTCACTCATTGTATCTCCTTGATCCACCTAGTACTTAGTACTGTAGACTAGGTAATCTCTGCCATAGATAATCATTCAACAACTTGTGGTTTCACTTTATAGCCATTAAAATCCTTGATCCAGCCACAAACCGCATACAATATCCAAGAACAACCAAAATATCACCCTCAAAATACCAAATTCATAATCCAAATATTAAATTTAAATATTCACCATATAATGTAATTTAAAATTAAAATGGTCCATTCACATTCCATCACCTCAAATCCTTAAAATAGACCAACAATCATTTTATGGGGGCATGAGCTATTATAATTATTATAAATATATTTTTTCTCAAATTATTATGCATTTACAATTCCAAAAGGGTTATTTTCAAAAACCATATTAAAACAATCATGTTTGAGTTAAACATATTAAAATAGTGAATTTATTTACACAATAAGGATATATTTATTAATCCATCAACATTGTATTTTTTGAAAGGGATTAGTACTTCAATTTATAATCTGGAAGACAGATTCCAACACATTGAAATTAATGAATCATGATATTGTGAAACTTGATCATTTAAATTGAAAAAACATTTCCCAAAAGAAATAAAAAATAATGTTATTTTTTTATTATTTTAAGGATCTTCTATATTTTTAAATCACATAACCCACCTATACTAGGATATACCAAATATGGATAAAAATAAATTAATTTATTGATTTTGGAAAAATTTTATCCATCTGGAATAAATATGAATATTAAAAATTACATTGTTGATGGCATATTAACAATAACATGTCTAATATCCATTGAAATAATTTTTTAAAAAATAATCATATATGGGAGACATGCGACACACTTGAATACAAATAAAATGATGAGGTTAAATGAATAAATATAAAAATTATATAAAGGTATATTAATTTTAAAATAGTCGATAAAAATATTTTTTTAGAACATGTTCCTGGGAATCATTTCGCTACAATGAAATATATTTCCTGCCAAATTATAATACCATAAAATTTTCAAGTGGGAGAAATTATTGTAAAATTTCCACCAATATGGAATAAATTTAAAATGTATCAAATAAAAAATAGTAAATATATATAAATAGAACAATTATAAAAACATATTTATAACAAATAAAAGTATATGACAAGATATGTGGCTATGAAATATTTATTTTAATAAATGATAATATTATTATTGAAAGTACACCACAAAAATATTTATGAAATTCCAAGGAGAGAATTAATTCATTCATTAAGAAATGAAATACATGAAATAATTATAGATATTTCCTTATCAATGGAAGGTTAATGGATTTTCAAGGTATTATCACAATCACAAGAGAAAAAAACTTAAACAATTATGATTCTAAAAGAATGTTGGTATCGATGACATACAATGTTTATATGAAGTCAATGAAAATGGGATGATAACATGAATATAAATCCAAAAATATTGAATATAATTTGTATTTGATCTTAATTTTTTTTGAAAATAGATACATCATGTAATAAAAATTTATTAGGACATAATCATGAATACAATTCATTGACTAAGGATGTTTAGAAGATAATTTTATTTTTGGGATGATTAGACTCTACTAAATCTATTCCATATAATAATGATTCAAAGTAATCTATGTGAAGAACCAAGCGTTACATAAATTTACATTAAATTTATTTTGTAGAATACATTATACATGAAAAAAAAAGTTATATAAAGACCATATTAGTTTTGTTCCGTAGGAAAATAGAAAACAAAAACAAATGGTTTATAAAACATCTACTTTATCTCTTTCTTTATCCTTCATAACTTAAACCCTTTTTGACACATCTTACTTAATACCCTTCATCAAATCATAGGAGTAATGAAAAGATAAAAAGTGGTGACATAAAATGATCAGTAATGTTAATAATTAAAAATATCATACTAAACATAAAATGATGATGTAAAAAATGAGAATAATTATTGAAAAAACATACCACATTTAACATATTCAAAAATATGGAGTCATAAAATAAATCTTAGTTATTTATAAAGTCTAAAATCATAATTGGATCTTGAACCTTAAGAAAATAGCAATGATATAAAACATAGAATTTTGGAAAATAAACATGCACATAATATTTTTTCCATAGATGCCAGCTAATTGCTTCCAAGACAATTATAGTGGACAAATTTCATTATAGAACCATGTTTTCTTACACTTCAATCCATGTATTACTGAACCATATTTACTTTTCGTTCCGACCCGTTATAAATAAATTGGATTAAAATTATATTCTTTTCATGTATATTTTAGAAGATATAAATATTTACCCAATGCATTATAGGTATATTTATGTCCGGCCGATCTCATTGTGAAATTATTCTTACATTTACTATAAAAACATAAATCTTTTATCGTAGAACAACCTAAGAAATAAAATGGGTTTCTTAAACATCATTCAACAATAATATAAAAAATATAAATGATATTTTCATAATTAACATAATAAAATCATAGTAATATTAGAAATATAAACATAACCCTACATAAGAGCATCATCACAAATGGAAAATAATTTTGATAAAACACTTGAACATAATTCTTTTGGAAAATATCTGTTCTTCTTCAAAAATGATTTCTTTTCTCAAAATTCCCTGAAATTTTGGAAAAAAAGAATTTACATGAAAATAATAATGAAATATTGTAGATTAATCTTCATGTAAATAGGGCTTCATGAAACCATAAAAATAAATTAATTACGTATAATTTAAAAAAACATCATTCTCATACTTTTGCCAGAAACGTCAAAAGGTACCTCATATGGTAAACATAAGAAATATTCTTTCTAAACCATGTAGTAAAATTATAAAATGGGTAAAAATTAATTTAAACATACATAGAAGAATTATAAAAACATTAATGATAGTATTTTTAGAAAACATGAACATGGGTGATAAATATAAACCTAGTAAATAGTTACTTATAAAAAATATCGTACAAAAATTAGATTGAAAAATTATCCATTACCAATTTATAATCATTAAAATATTATGCCTCATAAAATAAATTAAATTAAATTCATATTTAAATATCATTAAAATCATAATAAAAATAATTGAAGCATAAACACCACAAAAAATAACATGTTGTGTATAAGTCATATATCCCACAAAAATAAGAGTGAGACTGAATAATCCATTACCATAGGTCCTATTTTTTCTATATATGTCTGAAACTCTTTTATAATGAGTTTAAAAAATATTATTAACTTTTAATAGAACCGTAGTAATATCTATGAAATCATATATGATTAACTTATGTCTTTATATTACACATTTATTTATCAATTCCATGTTAAAGAAACGTCTGGGGTAATAATATATTTATTTATCATACGTGTTTTGACTTATTATTCTTGATATTATTACTTATAACTTGATTTTATTACATCATGAATGTAAACCATGATTTATATATCACAAATATTTAGTATATAAATATATATATAATATATATATTAATGAAATGAAACACAACGTTCAATGAGACGGTAGGCCGTACGTTTGATTAAACGTTATTTCTCTTTTTTATTGAATGTAATGGAAGAAATTAAATTATATATACATATAAATAAATATATTATAATTATTAGGTCATTTATTTCATTATTTTTTATTATATATAATTTATAATCATTCTTAAATAGTTAACATGGACAATGAATCTCCTCGTGTCGTGGAGACGGTAGGCCGTACATATGAATGAGCGATGATATAACTCGTTTAATTGGTAAATAATATTTAATTGGATGGTATGTTAATTATAAAGAATAATTAGGATGTTATGTTCAATATTTAAATCCATTATACTCATAATTATACCGATCCAAATTAACTATTGTTGAATAACAAATTACACCATAGTGTAGAGACGATAAGCCGCATGCTCGCAGACATAGTGATATTGTTATTATTATGATGGATGAAAGGAGGTATAAGGATGTAATATAGATATAATAAAACATAATATGGTTTAATATGATTTACTTAATACATTATTATGATAACAATATAATAATAGGTAGTATAAGAAGAAAATAATTTTGAAAGAGGTGATAAAACAATTACCTCTTTTTCGAGTATCTTCTTTTTGATTTGCAAAAAACAACTCCCTAAGAGGGATTTCATCACAATGTGTGTCCTATATGAGAAATTTAGGGATGTTGGAAGCTTATTTAAGAATATTTTTGATGATCCAAAGGGCTTTAAAGGTGTGAGTAAGTGAGAATATGTGGTAGTCTTTTATAAGACCGAGGAAGGGAACTTTAAGAATATCATGAAATCTTAACTTATTATAAAAATATTTTATTTTTATAATAGCACCATACTCATTTATTTCTAACATAATATGATTATGGGTCCAAATAATCTCAAAAAAAGGTTTTAGACAAGTTTAGCTCATAAAAGTAAGTTTATCTTTTAGCTTTAACGCTTAGACAAAAACATTAGCTTTTTTCATGTCTTCTCGTATTTAAACGATATATGGTTACTATAGTTACTATAAAATGAAAATAGAACCAAAAGTGGATGATTAATAAAATTTTTAATAGTATATAAAAAATTTGGCTAGATATTATATTTTTAGGATTGTTATATCATTTAGTAAAATAGTATTTGTTTTAAAAACACATTTATGTCAATTATTACACAATTTAGTAATAAATTTTTGAAAAGTCATAAAAACATAATTAATTGAAAACAAAAGGCATAAAATTGAATATATTATGTAATAATAATCCAAATAATTCATTAATGTCATGAAAATGTTCATATTACATTTATTTTAATATTTATAAAATCAATTATACAAATCTTTCATTAATAAGGTAATCACTGCATCATAATAGTGTCAAAATTAAATGTATTTATTCAATGTCTAGATATTATATATAAAATACAAATGTTTACTAAATATTTTAATATTTATATTTACTATTTTTATTATAATTTATCATTTATATAAACCAAATTAAAATTTTTGTATTTAGGATAAACATGTTTATGTTATATTTCACTTTTCATTAAAATAAATATTATAAAATGTCATTATCACGACCATGTGGATCCATGTTATCTTAAAATAGACCCCAGGATAGCCATGTTCAGTCATATATAATCCAATATTATTAGGACACTTGATAGGGTAGTTTAAAATTATTACAATATTATTTTTACCCTTATTTATCTAATTTACCCATTAACGATGGTAAAAAAATTACCACATTTACTATTCATAATATACAAAAAATAATATTAACCTATTAAAATAATTTTGACCCACTTATTTCAAATATGAAATCAATTTTACAAAATTAAAATCATAAAATTTGAGGAAATTAATTTAAAATTAATTATTGTTGTCAAAACAAGAAACATGGGCTTTATGAAGTAAAAACTATCAAAAGATTGGCATTTTTTAATGTCTAATTTAAACGTGAAATTACTTATAATGAAAAAAATTTCATTAAATTATAAAAAAATAATACAATTAAACTTTAAAACCAAATAATAAATAATTTATCAATATAAATAAATTATAAGAAAAAGCAGTTTTCAATTAATGTGCAATGTTTTTTACTATTAATTAAAATATGATGTTTATCAGAAAATTACAAAAAATCAGCCAAAGTAAAATTTCATATTCCTATTCCAAATAAGATATTTATTTTTTCAAATAGAATATATAACAGTGTTAAAAACTAGATTTAAAATTGGTGGACCATCAAAAGGTAGGAAAACTGTATTTTTTTAAATACTTATTTGTCAGAAAAATGAAATTTTTTCGAATATCATGTGCTATAAAATACCTAAGAATAATATTAATGTTATATAAAATTAAATATTTGGTTAATAAAATTCATAACTACTAGTTTATATCCCATTAAATAATAATATTTTAATAATGTATTGTTTTTTAGTGAAATTGTATTTTCCGTACAATGCAAGCTATCAAGGAAGGTCACTCTTGTATGGAACGCAAGATAAGTAAGTGTTGAATCTAGTGAAACATTCCTTTTGTGTTCTGTATAACATAATCCAAACATAAATCGCTTATACATTGAACAAAATCAATACTCAGTGTTGTGTGAAATGAATTTTATCAAAATTAATTGAAATTGGGTGTAACACAATCCAAGTATGGTGTTGCATATACTACAAGCTAATACAGTGTTGCATATAACATAGGATAATCTTGGTGTTTTGTACAACACAATACATCAAATAAATTAAAAAAATATATCTCATAAAATGTTGTGGTTTACATTATACCCCCCATTGAAATTAATTTCACGCATGAAACTTTTTGGGGTTATAAAAGGATTACAACTTGAAATTTTCCTTCATAGAAAACCACATCAAAAAAATGAAATCTAAAACATAATTTAAAAAAAAAGTAAGAAACATAATTGTTACCCAAAGTATCTCATCAATGATTTTCCACATAAAGGAACATAGGTGGAAAGTGAAGACATGGATATGGAAGAAAAATTGAACCCTCATATTCTGATGGATAATGTTAGAGAACAATGTTTTGAGAAAGGAAACTACTAGAAAACTATATATATACAATGATTTATGGGACTATCTGATTCATCTTATTAAAATGTACAAAGATAATATTTTTTTCAAGCTCCATTACCTATTGTTGAATAATTTTTCCTTAGAAAAATACATACTTGATTATGGTACAATATCACTGTTGATCATGCCTCGAACAATTTTTTGCTTCATCTCTTATTTAAAGAAATGAAGCTGATTTTTTCATTCTTCAATTGTTAGGAGATCATCGGATAGAATGATTGGTTATTCAATCTGTCTTAACAAAATGGTTAGCATGAGAAATATAAATGCATAAGTCCACCTATAGTGAGATAATACATTAATCTAATAATATTTAATTGGAATATAACATTTACTATCCATAAATTGATAATATTATAATCGTTTCAAAAACTAAAAATATAATACATTATAAATAGGTGAGAAATCAACTTAACATTTATATCCCACATATGATAAGGTAGTTCATGTTTTCACATTCCAAACAGATCAAAACCTTAATCATTGATTCTTTTGAAACATCATAATAACATGAATTACCATAGAACCATAATAAAAACATGAATTCTTTAAAAATTAACACATTCCAAACAACAAAAATACAAAAAATTCTATATAATCAAACCATGATATCACTTTGTACTTAAATCAATCATGAGGTCATTATTACTATCATATATATCATTATATCATTATCCCTTCATTATGTGAAAATCATATGATTTAAAAAAAATATTTCAATCACTTTTCATGGTTAATGGTACAATATAATTATGGAAATACATAATTGACCAATAAATATATATTCCAATATTCCATAATAATATAAATGAGATTACACAAAACTAATTAGAAATCCCATTACATAAACACTTAATCATTCAAACACTTCACTATCATACTTAATATCTACAATAAGGATTGCATGTGTCAACCCTTCAACTTTTACCTTAAAAGGTTTCAGACTTTGATCATCATTAACCCCTGTATTAGAGAATTGGTTATCATAATTCCCCATTTCCTTTCACTTGTAGCATTGATGTGTTGGTGGTGCATTCTCTGTAGTCTTTTCTCTATTCACATCGTTATTAACCTTTCATTAATAACTATTACACTCAACTACTCAATGGTTTTATTTTACACACATGAATCATTTTCTAGTCCCTTTAAGACAATCTCCCCCATGCTTTTTTTCAACACTTTTAGCATAAGGTATCATTCTTCTTCTTTTAACCATTGTTTCGAGATTTTTCCATGAACTCCATATTTCATTTCTTGCGAAAACCATGAGATGGATATGTAACACAAAAATCTATTTTCAAAATGATATAACAATGAATAATCTCTAAATAGTTAATAAATATATTATAACTAATAACTTTAGAATACTTGTTTTTAACCCACTGACAAATCGATCAACATTACATTCAGGTAGGTTGATAAATTTAGAGGTATAACTTGCTAGTCACCTAAAAGTTTCCTTCTATGTACGAAAAGATCCATCATCCTTTTGATTATGTTCAAGGAACTCCTTTTCTATCTTTTTCAATGAATACGAGGGATTTAATTTTTAAAAAACTTGTTTTTGAACTCATCTCATTCAATGGATTCAATTTCATCTTTCTTTCATTTATTCCTAATTAGAGTCCACAAGTGGTCTGTTTCACCTTCTAAATGATAAACATCAATAATAAAGTTTACATGATCAGAATAACAAAATATAGAAAATATTTATTCAATGGTACTGATCCATTGTTCAGAAACATGTACAACATAAGACACACTGAAAGGTGGATTTTTCCTCATTAGTATTCAAAAAAATTGTGTTCGCTTCTCTGCTCATTTGGATGTCCAGAATGACTCATAACTTGAGTAAGTATAGATATTAGTTTTTTTATTCCATATCCCATTAAAATTGTTTGATTAGGAGGAAAATCATTGAATTTCATAGTACAGTGATTATTAGCATAGTTATTTTGGTTTCTAACCATAATCTAATGCCCAAAATGAATAGGGTGAGAGTGAAAAATCATACTAGGAAAACAACATTATCAAGGGGAGAGTACATTCAATCTCTAACATCTTATTTTTAATCCTATGTTATTCATGATCGTTACTATAAATCTAGGATTGTAACCTATAGTTTGACTTAACAAAAGGGGAATCCCTATACATACCTTAGAAATATCTCTAGATATCTCAATAATGTTTTGACATCCTAGTATCCAAATAATAACTAAACCCTTTCTCTGATACCAACTATAGTGACCCAGTATTTAGATAAATGTAAATTACATTGATTTTACAGAATAATTAATACATGAAATCATTATATTCACAAATAAAATATTATATTAGTGTCTCTAGAATGTATTAAACATGACCAATTTCTTCATAAAACATCTCCATCATCTCCTACTTTATCCTTCACAACTAGAACCCTGTTTTGACACATTTTCTTACTACCCTTCTTCAAATCATTGGGGGAAATAAAACATAGAAAGGGGTGACATAAAATGGTTAGTAAGGGTATTCATGGAAAATATCTTACAAAACATATACAACAGAATGTAAAAACATGAATGTAACTTTTGAAAAAAAAACATACCCCATTTAACATATTCCAAAATCATGAGTCATGAAATAAATCTTGGTAGTTTATAAGGAATAAATCATAATGGGATCATGAACCATAAGAAAATAAAGTCGATGTAAAACATAGAATTTTGTAAACCAAATAAACACATAATATTATTTCCATGGTATTCAAGGAATTTATACCAATACCATCATAGTGGAGATAGTCCATTACTGAATCGGGTTCACTTGTGGTTCTAGCCATGTATTACTGAACAAGATTTACTTGTCATTTCAGCACTGTATTACTAAACTAGATTTACTTTCCGTTCCATCCATGTATATCTCATGATATATAAATATTTACCAAATGAATTTGTGGGAGATATAGGTCCCACCCATCTCATAATTAAATAATTATTACATGTGTCACAAAAACATAAATCATTCATTGTAGCATAAACCAAGAAAAAATGGATTTCATAAACATCATTATATCATAACATAATCCACTTAAAGGATCATTACATTATTAAAACAATAAAATCATAGAAATAATAGGCATTGAAACATAACACTTTTTAATTGTAACATCTTAAATGGAAAATAATTTTGATAAAATAATTGAACTTTATTCTTGAGGAAAATATCTTTTCTTTTTCAAAATGTTTTATTTTTTCTAAATGTCGAGAATTTTTAAAAGAAATTTTTTTATAGAAAATAAATTTGAAATAGTTTTGTGTAAGATTAATGGAAATTAAAAATCATGAAACCAGAAAAATACATTCATGTAATTTATGTTAAAAAACATTCTTCTCTTACTTTTTCCAGAAAAGTCAAAAAAGTACCTCATATGGTAACGAAAAGAAAGATTCCTTCCAAACCATGTAGAAAAATTAAAAGTTGGTAAAAATGTCTTTAAATATATATAGAATAATATTAAACATTTTATGATAATATTTTTAGAAAACATGGACATGTATGATAAATATACCCCAAGTAAATACATATGTATATACAATCTTAGATCAAAATAAGATTGGAAAATTATCCCATACCAATTTATAATCAATCGAATCATATGACTAATAAAATGAAACAAAAACTTATATACATATTTAAATATAATGATATTCATAATAATAATAACAAAAACATTTATGTGAATCATAACCGCTACACAAAATAAATAGGTTTTGTATAAGGCATATGTCCCAGAAAAATAAAAGTCAGTAAAAATAATCTCTTACTTTAAGTCGGATTTCTTCGGTATGTGTTTGAAACTCCTGTATAGTGGGTTTAAACAAATTATTAACTTCTTAAAGAACCATAATGAAATCTATGATATCATATATGAATTACTTATGACTTTATATTACCTATTTTTTTTTATCAATTCCATGTTAAAGAAATATTTTAAAAAATAATCGTTTTATTTATCGTAGGTGTTTGACTTGTTCTTCATGATATTATTACATAGATTATGATTTACATACTTCAAAAATGTAAAATATGATTTATATATAATAAAACTTCACTATAGAAATATATATAATATATATATTAATGAAATGGAATACACCAATCATGCAGATGGTACGTCACACATACACATGAACACTGTTTCCATTTCTATATTAAATTTAATGGAAGAAAATAATTGACATATATAAATTTATATAAATAAATACAGTATAATTAATAAGAATTATACTTAATTCTAATTTATTATATATATACAATATAATCATTCTTGAATAGTTAACATGGAGAATGAATCTCATCACGTCGTGGAGACGGTAGACAGTATGTACACACGAGCAACTATATCATTCACTTAATGGTTTAATGGTATATAATTGTATGGTATATTAATTATGAAGAATAATTTTCATGTTATATTAAATATTTAAATTCATTATACTCATCCTTATACACATCCAAATTAAGTATTGTTTAATAACAAATTTCCCCATGATGTGGATATGGTAAGTCGTATAACACATGCATGGTGATATTGTTATTCCGAGGATGAATAAAAAGAGGTATAAGGTTTTAAAATAATTATAATAACATATAAAAATTCATAATATAATGTATTTATTAATTAATTATGATAAAAACATAATAAGTGGATGTAGAGGAAGAAAATAATTTTGAAATATGTGATAAAACAATAACCTCTTTTTCGAGTTTCTCATTTTGATTTGCACAAAACGACTCCATATGATGGATTTCATCACAAATTGTGGCATCTAAAAGGAAGGGAGGGATGTTGGGATATTATTTTATATGTTTTTGGATGAGATAAATAGATTGAATGGTGTGGGTTAGTGGGTAGGGGTGGTGTCCATTTATAAGAGGGAGGAGGGGACACTTTTAGAATGTCTTGAAATTTTAATTTTTCATAAATTTATTTTCAGATTTTAATAGTCCCAAACTCATTTATTTAGAAGTTAAGATGAGTATGGATTGAAATACGTTCATCCAATAGGTTTTAAAAATGTTTAGGTCATAAAATTAACTTTAACTTTTAGCTTTAACCCATACATAAAGACATTAACTTTTATCTTGTCTTCTTGTAGTATCACGATATATGTTTACTATAGTTACAATAAAATAGGAAAAGAACCAAAAGTGGATAATTAATGAAATTTTTAACATTATATAAGACATTTGTCCCGATCATATATTTTTTTGGACTATTATATCATTTAAAAAAAAATTATTTGTTTTAAAAACTCATTTATGTTCATTTTGATGCTTTTTAGTAGTTGATTTTTTAAAGTCAAAAAACATGATTTATTTAAACCAAAGGAATAAAAATAAAGATACAATGTAATAATCCTCAAAAAAAAGTTTTTTATGGAATAAAAATGTTTAAATTTAATTTATTTTAATATTTATAATAATATTTAATTGAATCATTAATTAAAAAGGAAATCACTACATCATCATTGTGTCATAAATAAATTTATAAATTTAATGTATAAAAATTATATATATGAAAACATGATTTCAAAAATATTTTTTTTATTTCTAATGGCTAATTTTTTTGGAGATAAAATTTATTAAAATCAAATTAAAATTGTTTTATTTCAGAGATACTTGTTTATCTTATATTTCCAATTTTTTTAAATTAAATATTATAAAAGGACATTATCAAACCCAAGTGGATCCATGGGGTGATAAAATTGACCCAATGATTCCCATTGTAGGCTATATCTCATGAAATAGTGTTTGGACATGTGTTATTGTAGGTATATATTATTATAATATTATTTTACCCTAATTTACATAATTTACCCTTTAACTATGGGAAATAAAAATTTCCGTACTTACTATTCAAAATATCCAGAAAATAAAAGTAACCTATTAACATACTTTAAAACCACTAATTCCTAATATGGAATCCATTTTCCGAAATTAAAAAAAAAGGTTAAAAAAATAATTTAAAACAAATTCCATGTATCAAAACCAGAAAACAAGTTTTTAAGAAGTTAAAACTATCAAAAGATTGACATGTATTTATGTCCAATTTAAATGGGAAGTTAGTTCCAATAAATTTTTTTATTAAATTATAAGAAATTATAAATCTAGAATTTAAAACCATTTAAAAATATAATCTAACTATATAAATAAAATTAATGAAAAGGTAGTTTTGAATTAAAATGCATTATTTTCACTATTCATTAAAATATAAATTTATTCAGAAAAATACCAAAAATTAAACTGAAGTAAATTTTAATGACCCTATACCAAATAATATATTAGTTATTTCTAATATAATATATAAAAGTGTTAAAAACTATTTTAAGATTCATATTCCATCAAAAGGATGAAAAACATCATTTTTGAAGAATAATTCTTTTATTCGAAAAAATGTATTTGTTATCATATCATTTTCTAGAAAATACCTAAGATGAATGTTAATGTTATAAAAAATTAATAATGGGGTCAATAATATTCATAATAAATATTTTATATCCCATTAAATGAAGAAATTTAAATAATATATTTTTGTTAAGTGAAACTTGGTATTGCGTACAACACAAGCTATCGAGGAATGTCGCTCTCATGTGTAACACAAGACAATTCAGTGTTTCATCTATTCAAAGCTTCATTTTTTATTTCTTATAACATAATACAAATATAGTTATTCTATATATTGAACAAACTCTATACTTATTGTTCTGTGAAATGAATTTTATCAAAAGAAACTGCAATTCTATGTAACAGAAGCCAAGTATAGTGTTGCGTATAGTGAAAGATAATATGATGTTATATATATCACAATATACTATTTTTTTAGAATACAATAAAAGAAATAAATTAAATTAAAAATAATCCATCTCATAAAATCTCAGAGTGTTACATTCTATACATTTAACATTCTACTTTAAAAGTGAGTATATGGATCATTTGAATCCAACAAGGTTCTTTTATCAATGAATGGGATGTTTATAGTTCAATTAAATTCTTGTTAATACATTTTTAACAATTAATATATAATTCTAATTTAAAGTATACCCATTTAATAGAGTACTCAGGTTGGAGGTATGATCTTTTAGACTGTTAATTTTAAATCATTAAAAATAAATAACATTAATTTAAATAATTTCAATGATAATTTAAATGTATATCAAACTTACTCTTAATATAATAGAGTTAAGTACAGAATTTCATAGTGTTGAATGAAATTATGATATATTAGAATTATTCTAATCTATTCTTTATGATTTAATTTTTTTATTAACTTATAGATATAAATGGTATTTTGTTAATTTTATAGATATCTAATGTCAGTTTTTTTCCTATATTTTTACAAAAATAAGATTATAATTTTATTATATTTATAAAATATAAATTTGAAATTTAAAATAAGATAATAAAAATATTTAATTATTCTACTTAGAAATAGGTAATGAAAACATTATGAAAAATTTTAATTGTTTTGTGAAAAATAGAATAATTCTTCAATGTTTTTTTATATAAAAACCTCAATAAAATCGTTTATTAGAATGGAAAATCCACAATTTAGTAGAAAAGGTGAACTATTTACAATCTCATATTTATGGTGGCACTTTATTATTTTCATTTAATATTTATAATATAAATATATGTAAAAAATAACACCTTTTTAAATTTATGAAGGCTAAAAATAAAATATAGTATATTTTTACTCTGAAGGGTGAATTTTAATTACATTAGACATACTGGTATGAAATATAACTTTATTTAGAGATATTATAATTGATATTGATCTTTATATTATGACGAAAATGGTAAGGAATATTATATTTTGAGAAGAAAAGATAATATAATTATTGATTAAAGAGATATTGAGTTTTTAAAATCAATTTTATAAAGATAAATTGGGGGGATTTTTTTCCATATCATTATATCTATTATTCTATATACTATGATAAAATAATAAATAATAAAGTATATTAAAAAATTTATCCTAAAAAGAACAATACCAGAGATGGAAAATATTAAATTTTATATTTCATATCCTTTAAATCATTGGTTATTCTTATTAAATTTTAGGAAAACAATAACAATATAGATAAAGATCATATATGACTTACTGTAGACTATAAACCAATGTTTTATAAAGGAGAAATTTATTCCAAAAATTTCACTTTCTAGGGAAAAATAAATTATTAATCACATGGATTCTACTATAGGAAATAATATATTAGTCATTATTTATATTTCCAAAAGTTCATAACATACTAGATTGAATGTTGTATTTTTAAGGAAGCATTTTTATTATAGTGTAAATATGTTTCCTAAATCTATAATAGATTAAAAATGTTTCAAAAAAATTGAGGGATTGACTATTTTAATATTTATTCTATTATAACATGATTTACAATAATAATATATATTTTAGATTTATCTCTGATAATTTATTTTTTCATTCAAAAAAATGCATATTGAAACAAAAATATTAAATTGAGTTATAAATGATTAAATTTACAAATTAAAATATAATGGTTTTTTATGAAGGATTTAAAATAGAGTTAAAATAGATAAATCTCATTATGTTTAAAAAGAATCTCCAATGAAATAGTTTGATCTTTTTATTTTGTTATTTTTTTCTAATAGTTTTTTTAATATTAATATCAATGAGTGTGTTTATTAATTATTTTCATAAAAAATATGACGTTATTATGTTTATCTATGTATATTAAATTTTATTTCATAGAATTAACATAACTAATATTAATAAGGAATTAAAATATTTATCCACTATATTTAAAATTAATCATCTTTTAATTATATATTTTATTTTAGTTATTGATTTAAAAAAATATAGTGCGGGATATTATTTTACTCAAACTCCTAATATTTATATGATGTTGATTAAATATAATCATCGTGGATTTAACAATTTAAAAAACCTATTCTATTATAAAGATTCAATATTTTTTAATATAAGCATATTCATATCGCAACAGGAATATGCGAGTGAAATTGGTTCATTAATTTATGTTTGTATCGAAATAGAAATGATATATATTTTCAGTATAATAGATATTAAGATAAAAAAATAATACTAGTATGGATCACATGATATGTATAAAAAGAATCTTCTAGTGCTTAAGAAATACCAAATATTTGATTTTTAAGGATTAATTGAATAAATTAGATGAATATAATTTTTTGTACTAGATTACTAGTTTGGCTGAAAATAAATCGATATAGGGATCGTTCATTAATCCTAGAGGTTTTGTTGTGTTTTGGGTGAGAGGAAAATAATTATATATTTGACTATTGAATTTATTTTACACCCTAAATCTACTAGGAAAATACCATTTATATTTTTATATGATATTATTGACATTAATGATTTATATTATTTAACATTATAAATATTAGGGGTATTATATTAACTATGACCAACGAACTGATGAAACATTTTCCATAATGGCATAAAAAAGTTAAACTGTAGTACATTATTATATATGTATTTTTTTAACTAGATTTCATACACCCCATAATTCATAATCCATGATGGTGTACTAAACTACTAGGTAACCATGTATGCGGTCCTAATATGGATCTCAAAAAATATTCCCTTCCCCATCCACATGAGACCCAAATATAAATACAAAATGTTCCAAGAGAGGTTCTATATCAACCGACCAACATGTGTGGTTGAAATCATAGTTATCAATGAAATTTGGTTGATATTTGTAACAAGATTCATGGGTATAAAAAATTTTAGCTTTACATGTAGGGAAAAATAAAGGTTATATATTTATAGATAGAGAGAAATTATTGGTTAGATACATGGTTCGATCGAACCATGTATTTTGGAAAAATATAGTAAATAATAATTCATGGATATATGCACAGTAAAAAAACCATGTACACTAATAAAGAATTTGAGGGTAGTTTTGTCAATTTAACTCTTAAATAACATAAAATATTCAATATAGGTCCAATAATAAGCTCATATTTTTTATAAAATAAACCTAGATATATTTAGGATTACAATTAGAGGTTTATCACCATAAAAAATATTTTTTTATAGGATTTAGTGGATCAAATCTCTATTATAGGTAAGTAAAACAAAATGTGTTCTCTTAATATCCTATCTTTTATGTCATATTTCTCTCCCACTTTATTTATTTTAAAATGGTTATTTTTGGATATATTTAGATTTTACTCATTGAAATTCTTTGTTTTATGCATGGAATTATTATATTTAGTCATTATTATGATTGATGATGATAGATATTTATAAATTATAGTATATAAATATCAATGCTATTAGATTTTATTTACTTCTTTGATTTTTCATGATCTTAATTCTGTTTTCAATTTTTATTAAAACATTTTAGAATTTATAAAAAATGATTTTGGATATATCATGTGATTTGAATTTTGAGAAGATATTTTTTAGTGTAACACCCCGACCCCATAAGCCTGGACCCAGTGCATTATTTTAATACATTGTTATGATTATAAAGAATCATGTCCCGAAGGACTAATCAATTTAACATTGCTGAAAAATAGATTACATATATGAGCGTTACATTACACTTTCTAACATAAACCACAATATAAATAATCCTTTGAGAATTCCATTGTTCCCTTAACTTATCTTTGTATATCAATCATAAAACACGTCATGGGATCCTGGGAAAATAAAACAAAAGAAAGGGGTGATATCAGATGCTCAGTAAGAGTAAGAAATACAGTGGAAGACCACATAAACATTAAGCAGGGTGAATAATTGAAAACACATGCCTTTACAAATATTAAACAAGAAAACTTTATGGCAGGAATATGAGCTACGTAAATAATGCCATAAAAATCATAATCATTGGTATTATACTAGTCGAATAACCACATGAACCATCACTATTATTTTCATAATGAGGGAATGTATAATGCGGGACATTCTGAAACATATTGTCAAGGCCTCAGATAAGATGTCTCAAAATTATTAGGGCCTCGGCCAAAAACTTATATCAAATTGGGAAGGCCTTGGACAATTCCATGACTAATTGTCTCATAAGAGCTAATGATGCACTGGGGAGCTATAGCAGGCACTACCCGACACTTACTAAGTCCAATACATTCCTCATATGAAAAGGTTGTAACATAACCTAAACATTCATATTAAAACTAGCATACGAAATGTCAATACATTAACCATAAACCATGAATGGTATAAAAATAGAACATTCATAGTCCAGCATACCATAACATATTCAATAAAATATTAAAGATAAGTCAACCTGAATCATGAATAATATCCAAAAATGATGTTGACATAGTTGAAAATAATCATTAAAACCGTTTGAGAGAAATGTCCCTTTTTTGTGAAATCATTTAAAATTCACACATTTTTAAAGGAATTCATTTAAAAGAGATTTTTGAATCATTCTGTCACATACCATTTTGAAAATTTTAAAAATAATTATCATTTCAAAACATTCATGTCCATATAAATAAATCCTTAAAATCATTTTGAAAACAAGTAAATTATTGAGAATGATATAGACGAATAAATATTTAAAATTTTTAAAATGATTATTTAGTTAAAGAGTAACATATAAAATTATTTTGAAAACTCATTTATTAAAAATGGACATGGATAATAATTATTTCCCTGTAAAAACTTACACATAAACAATCTCAGATAATAATAACATTTAGGAATTAACCCTTACCATGAAGTTTCCTTTGGTCAATGGTACTTTTACCCTATTTTATAATGACCATAATATGTTATTAAATTAGAACATAACCATATTAAATTTTTTTTATTGCATACATGATTCATTTATGACTTTATATTAACCATTTAACAATGATTTCTATGTTAAATTAATATTTCGAGTAATAATTGTTTTCTTTATCATACGTGTTTTAACTTGTTATTCTTGATTGTATCACTTAGATCATAATTTAAATAAATATAGAATATAAACCAAGATTTATATGTCATATATATTTATAATATAAATATGTGTAATAGATAGATATATGAAATGGAAAACACCGTATATGGATACAGTATGTCGTATGTACACATAAATGTTGTTTCTATTTTCATATCCTATTGAATGGAAGTAGGGGAATGAGATATATGTAAGTAAATACATGTATATATATATATATATCCATTATCATTATTATTTCATATATTACATACTTTCAAATAATATATATTTTATAATCATCATAGAATGGTGAACATGGGAATGAATCTCATCAGGTCGTGGAGGCGGTAATCCGTACATATGCACGAGCGACAATACCATTATATTGATTATGAAATCATAAGTAATTGGATGGTATATCATAAATAAATAATCATTAACAAGTTATATTTATTATTTAAATTAGTTATACTCATTATTATACTGATCTAAATAATGAAGTGTTCGAAAAACAAATTACACCATGATGTGGAGACGGTAAGCCATTCGTACGCACATATGGGGACATGTAATTCACAGGATGGACAGAATAATGAATATGATTGTACCATATTTAAAATAAAATCATATTATATATATGTTATTGGATTTATTTTTTTTTATAGTAATAAAAAATAAATTTTATGTGGAAGAAGAAAAAAACATTGAAAAAATGTGGTGAAATTATTATCTCTTAATTGGGTGTTTTCTTTTGAGTTGATCAAAAGGGTTCTTTATGTTGGATTTAAGATCAAATTAAGGCATCTAGGTTAATTTTATGGTAGTTGGGAGGATATTTTGTCAGGGTATGGCCATGAAAAATAGCTTTGGATGTGTAATATTTTAGAGAAGGAGACGTACCCTTTTATAAGAGAGGGAAGGGTCAATTTATGAAAAGTTTAAAATATTATTTTATTTTAAAATAATTTTCAGTTTCTAATAGCTCAAAATTTATTTATTTAGAAAAAAATTTGGGGATGGGTCAAAATAATCTCAACCTATATGTTTTAGAAAATTTTAGGTCACCATATTAACCTTATCTTTTAGATTTAACTCCAAGTTAAAAAGTTTATCTTTTACAATGTCATGTTGTATTATTAGAATAAATGGTTAATAATCCTACTATAAAAATCCAAGATAACTCCAACTGATTAATTAATGACATATTAGTCATTATATAAGTCCTTTTTCCTAACCATATATTTTTTAAAATATTATATCATATAATAAAATAATATTTAAAAAAACCAATTTATGTCAATTTGGACAATGTTTTGTATTTGGTTTTTTTGAAAATCATCACAAATTTATTTATTCTAAAAGATACATTTAATTAACCCTTCCATTTCATATTAACCTATAAAATTATTTTATGGAATCAAAACTTTTAAATTCAATTTAGTTTTATATTTATAATATCAATTATTTTAATATTTCATTAAGAAGGTAATTATTGAATCATCATTGTGTCATATATAAATTTAAATATTTAATGTATAAAAATTATAAATAAAATACAATTATGTATTAAATATATTTATCTTTATAGTTAATATTTATAGCCTAATTTATCTTCTTCATATTCTTATTTTAAAAATGGGTTAGTTATTAAACATTGAATTTAACACTTTTAACTATTCTTTAAATAAAATAATAATAAATGTCTTAATGTAATCCAGGTGGACCCAAAGGATAATATTTTATTCCTAAGGTTGATTTTTTTCGAAATACATTTATTCAATAGAATTATTACATGTGTTAGGGTAATTATAATATCATTTTTAAATTTAATTACACTATTTACTTTTAACCGTGGTAAATAAATGTCAAAAGATACTATTCAGAAAAAATTATTTTCATCTTTTTGAACAACATTTTACATACTAATATTAACCATGTCTCTCGGATTTTTAAAATTCAACTCACATAAGAAGTAAAAATATGTTTTATGTAAATGTAAAAATTCTCTTAGGAGGTGGGTAAAAGACGGGAAAAAGTTCAAAAAAATTATATATCTAAAGTTATTATAATATGACTTCAACGAATTAAATTGAACTTATATAGGTATTATGTAACTATTTGGACCTAAAAAATTTAAATGAAATAAATAATTATTAAAAATAAGTCCATTTTAAACATTAACGCAATGTTATTCAGTATTCATCGAAAATTGAATGTTTTCAGAAAAATACCAAAAATTCACCAAAAGATAATTTTGATATTCCGAATTCAAAAATGAATTCTATTTTACTAAATTAAAAATATAGAAGTTGCATTTTTTAAATTAAAATTAATTCCTTTAGTCAAAACAAAAAGTGGATATTTTTTATAAAAGTAAAAACTATTAAAAGATTGACATTTGTTTATATCCAATTTATATGTGAAATTACTATTAATGACCAACATTGTATTAAATGATAAAAGAATAATATAATTATACATAAAAATAATATAAATGTATAATTCAACACTATAAATTATTTCGATTAAAAAATATGTTTTCAATTAAAATTTAGTATTTTTCACTATTCATCAAAATATTAATGTTATCAGAAAAGTACCAAAACATTATCCAAACTATATTTTTATGTCCATATTCTGAATTATAATTTAATTAAATTAAATTAAATATATAAAAGTGATAAATATTGGTTTTAAAAAGGGTTCTCCCTTAAAAGGTGGTAAAAGTTCATTTTTTGAAAAATGCTTCTCTTATCTGAAAAAATAAATGGGTTCTTATATTATGGATTCTAAAATTATATGCAGTGTACAAAAATAAAAATTCAGTTAATACTATTCATAACTATTTTTGAATGGCTTGTTTGGTAAGTCGTGGTGTTCTCAAACTCCATGTTTTGTATAGCGTAAGATATGGAATTACTTTAAAAATATAACATACAATGAAATGAAGGGGTGTTACATTTATAAAACATAATCTTTTATTAAATTGAGGATTATGATAATCTGGTATGATTATATAAATTAAATAATGAATTTTTTAAATTATTAATCTTGGAATTAATGGTGTTTTATTTAAATTAATTGGTAATAAAATAATTTATATTAATTTTTTTTAAAAGATATTATCATATAGATGGGTATTTAATTTTCTAATGGAAATATTTTACAAAAAATATAATTTTCATATATTGTATTCCAATAGGTGTGTTAATTTATTTTTAAAACACTTGATCTTATGTCATCATGGGTCATTACAAGGGAATTTTTGGGTAGTGTGTGTAATGGCATGTGAAATGGACTTTATGACCTATTTCTTTGAGTCAACTATGTTATAGGGTTATGGTGGGTTATTATAGTAGATAAGGAAAATGGTTCATATATACGAGTGATGTATTAGTCATTATATTGTCATGGATGAGTAATGACTCATTTTAGTTGGGTTTATATTCTTGCCACATGATTCCTTTTTTTACTTTTTAGGATACACCTAGAGACATAATATTTATTATTTTGAAGATGTTTTATCCTGGTTGTTAAATTGGTGAGATTTTCATAATTATTTTTAAAACATTAAAGGAATATATTTTATCAATGAAATGGTTTCTAGAGAAGATATAAACAGTGTTATGAAAAAGGTATTTCTCTATAAAGGGTTTCATGTTAAAGAAACTATATATTAGTTTAATTTTTGATTGGGGAATTTTAAATAGGTTTTATTATTATTATTATTTTTGAAAAATCTATATCTTTTTAAATTTACACATTTTTTTTGAAATAATAATTTTATTTAATAAATATAAAAATTATAATGAGAAAAGTTATTAAAACAAATTAAATTTATTTTTTCAAAATAATGGTTTTTATAATGATGAAAAATTATACCAAAAACTGTACTTGGGAATTTATTTTAATTAAAACAATTTATCTAATTTCAAAGCCATGTTATTTATATTAAATGAATATTTAGTGGTAATTTAAAAATAGATATTAATTTTTTAGATCATAAATTTTTTTTTTCAGAATACTACAATGGGAATTTAAGTAAAAAGAAATTATTATCATTATCATACAATATAATTTTTTTGTTAATATCACCATTTGTGTTACATGGATAAACTAAGGTGGGGATCCATCTCTTCCATTGGTTCTTTTTTCCCTTAAGGATGGGAAGTCCCTCCTCACCTTTTTATCCCATTTAGAGGAAGCTCCCCTCCCTCTTCCAGGAGGGATTATTAAGAAGAGTGAGATTCTTTTCCCAAACATTTCTCACCTTCAGCCAATTTAAAATTTTCTTATAATGTATATTTACTCACATTTAAGGATTCCCCCATTAAGTAGTTTCACCAAGGAAAGGTGAAATCTTAGATTTAGATTTTAGTTAAATATAAATAGAAATAGTTCATGTAGTTATTTTTAACACGCCACATTAGAGGGTTTGTTATCATCTTCAGGTTTCGCAGTAAATTTTCATTAATATTTTATTTATCTTTATGCAATTGTAAATATTTTAATAATGTTATGGAAAATGTGAAATTCATATATTGGAACAAAATTGTTGTTTATGCAAAAAAAAGGATTCGCACTTGAATTTACTCAATCCAATTTGAGGCAGGGGTATCTTGATTACTATTATTAATCAAATAATATCATTTTTCTTTTTTATTTTTCAAATTTAATTTCGAAAAATATTTTTATAAACTATTTATGTTATATTTGGTATTAAATGGGACATTTTATACATAGATATTGACTTATTCATTTCTAATTGTGTCAAAAATACTTAATAATTTCATGGAAGATTTGATTGTCTTCTAAAAATATTTTGGATTTATTAAAAAAAATTAAAGAATGATAATTCTGTATAATATATTTTTAGATTATTGGATTCGTATAGAAGTAATTTTCAGGGATAATTTTTTTTATTTACATTCTAGTGAATACTAAATTTTTTTGGAGTCATTGATTATGAGTTGGATATCTTGGTAGTCAATATTTGTTTGGGAATAAGAAATGACCTATTTATGTTGATACTGGTAACCCTTGATGAATTGGAGTATAAGGTGATGGTCTAGGATCAAATTATAGTCTCTTATGTGATTAAATAGGTCATGGAGAGTGTAGAGTGTCACTATGATGATCTTACTATTGTGTTTTAAATATTGTAGTGCCCATTGATTCTTTGTAATCATCCCTGATATTTTTATATTTTAATAATCATTATCAACATATTATTTTCATGCGATGAGGAATTTTTTATACTTTGGAAACGTTGTTATGAAAGAAAAATAGTATATTATGATTTAAGGTGTGTGTGTGGTGTATAAATGTTTTCAAAAAACATTTACTTTCAATGTTTCCAATTATATGGGGAATTTTATTTCATTTGCTATATTTTATTTTCCATATAGATTTTTTATGTGTATGGGATTTTTGGAGATTTTGTTTTTTGGAAACCCACTATGTTTATTGATTTACTAACCTCATGCACACAAACTCCAAGGAAAATGAAATTTTATACATCATTTATGAGTTTCAGGTTTTTCTATGGAGGACATTTATAGTGATGGTCATTGGTTGAATGGTTGATACACCTATAGCTCAGAGTAATAATTGGTCACTTGGAATCATTAATTATTTATTCAACTTTTAGAATTTATTTTCAATTGGTATTTTATTTAAATAAATTAAATTTTATATTTAAATTAAATGTTTGGACTATTTTTTATTTATGTCTTACATTCATTATAAAAAATAAATTTAGATTCATTTAATAATATTTTGTATAATTATTTAATTATATATTTTTTTTGATGAAAATTATTCCCCAATTTTGGGTTTTTATCCCTAGCCTTTTATCAGCAGTCACCAATGATTTTGGTGAATGTTTCAGATTATATGGGAGATCTACTATGGGCTTAGAGAAACCGGTGATGGGTCATTATAAGTGGAATCAGAGTGATATATTAGGGATATCATTGGTAGGAACAGATATATTAATGTTTATATATAAGGTGTGTTCTTCAAAAAAAAGTTCAATGTTTTTGGTGGCGAGTCATGAGTTACCATGTGATTTTTGCATGAGATTCATATTGTTCAACCCTAAAGTGTTCATAGTTTATCTATTACATTAGCCCATGATGAGTTATATTGGTTGGTAAATATGGGCATGGAAACTCATTCATAATGTAGACATTTGTAGTAATTACTTTTCATGTCCATTATTTCAAGTGATTATTATCTTTTAATTGTATATGTATGATAAAACCTATTAATACATTAATTACCTTATAGTAAAATGTGTATTCATAGTAGTTAAATTTTTCTATTGAACCCCATCACCTTTTTTTTGAAAATTTATTTCATATAAAATAGTATAAGATAAATTGTTATGTGTTTGATAAATTTAAAATTAACTAATCATCCATATAAAGTTTATTAATTGGTTTTATAAAGTGGTGAATTATTTGAATTTTTCTTTTTTATCTACATTAGAGGCTCGATATCCATTATGATGTTTTTATTTGATGTTTCATTTATTTTTATTCTTAAATCAGTTTATTAAGATAAATTAAATATTTTTATATTTTAAAAGCTAAGGAAAACTGATTTGATGTATACTCTTTTATATAACCTAAATTAGACATTATATTGGTAAAAATTGATTTGTTTTGGTTTTGAAATATTTTTTGAACCATGATTTAATTTATGAACATTAATAGTTTTATTGTTAAATTATTTTATGATATACTGTGGTTTGTTATAAAAATAAAATAAATATTTTTATATGAATTTTCCATTGTATATATGGAAAATAAATAATTTATTTTTAATAACTTTTTAATAAGTTGTGGTTATTTTAAAGATATTTAGAGATAATTTTTTTAAATGGTCCATGTTTTAAGAAACTTATAGAGTTGATTAAATTTGATAATATTATTTGATATTTCTTAAATTTTAATGTTTTGGTCTCATCAATACTATTCTCTAATTTTTTAATTGTTTATGAAAAAAATATAGTTTTTTTGAATAGTTTTTTTGGTTTTACCGTGTTTATTAATGATAAAAAATGGTAGCTTCATCGGTTTAAGAAATACTTTTAAATTTTTGGTAAATAATATTTGTAATGTTTTTTATTATGTGATTGTATTTAAATATTTAAAATTCATTATTTTTTTTCAAGTGTGATTAATGCTAAATGAAATTAATATATTTTAGTTGAATAAAATAATAATTTAAAAAATGATAATGAAAAAAATAATATGTAAAATTCGAAAATAGTATGAATAATCAAACATGAAACATATCCAAATAAAATTGTTATGGGTTCCTTAGGGTAGACCTCATACCACCAAAGGTTTGGTAAATATGTTCAATTTCCAAAAAAATGTCAAGGTGGTAATGTTTTATAATTATGTACAATTGATAATAATGAATTTAAATTCACTCATAGTATAATAATACATTAAAATTTGATACATATAATAATCCCATTAGAATAAAATAATTATACATATATCCCAAAAAAACAGAAACTCATCTTCCTCAGCTTGGTATCCACTTAATGGTTCCCACTACTTTGTTAATTCAAACAAAAAATCATCCTAGTTACCTAAAATAATAGAAAATATCATTTTTATGTTCACTATGATGGACATTCTGCTAGAGTGTTTGAAAAACCAGTCGGATAAACCAAATAATTCTCATGCACCTATTGAATATGAAAATCAAACAAGCGTTGAATGTGTCTTATAAAGAAATTAATAATCCCTTTTAGTTTAAAACCCCAATTTAAAAGCACTGTATATGAAAACCATAAATAATTTTTCCAAGACCCATTAGCATACACATCATTATTTTCATAATTTGAAAAATTTACACCATACACCCATTTTTACAATAAAACCCCATCTGTATTTTAAACCATGGGTAATAACCATAGGTAACTTATACTCATATGAATACAAAAAAACAAAAAAAATATAATTACAATCAAAACCTATGAGTAACCCACATTTAAGTATGAATTATATGATTCTTTTAAACCCTGAAATGTCATATGTACTCAAGTAACAATCATTTTCTCATTTTTAACCTTCATAAGGAACATTACTCATTTATGAAATCCAATTACCATTCCATCCATCACATATAACATCCCATTAAAAACTTTGACAATATAAAATCCGTATAACTCAATATAAATTATAAACAATGTAATTGACCACCTTCATACTCCTTTAAAAAAATCAATGAAAATATCAAAAAAGATATATATCAATGAAAAAAATCAATAAAAATATAAAAGAATGTGAAACTTAATTGATGATATGAATAAGTATAAAAAACTAAAACTCTACAAAAAATAATAAATCAATTTCAACACTACATTTAAATTTTCAAAATTATCAAGAAATCCTTAACACACATGAAAATATACTAGTTTTATTATCACCAAAACAAATGACAGAAAATTACCATCATAAAAAAAATAATTAAATTATTTTAGATCCATAAAATAATTTAATTTCACCAATATATTCAATATCAAGATATTTGGAACAAAACGGAATATAGGATAATCCTCCTACCTCAACCTTGAAATGAAGTTTAATCAGAACACCAATATCCAGATTAGGCATCTCCTTTATCCTCTATATAAATAAATCACATAAGCCCCAGATGGATTCTTCGATAAAAATTATATTCCAATAAAACACTATATTTATGGATCCACCAAGAGAGAAATAAAAATAACAAATGTGGGAAGATTTTTAAATAAAATTACATTTGATCCAAAACTAAAATTAAAAAATATATCTGGGATAAGTTTATTTGAAGGAGAGAATTACCTATAATAAACTCAAAATCCATTATACATTGAGAGGACTATATCATTGGAGAAAAATGGTCAAGACTATAATAAAATTGGTAAAAATAGATGTATTAGGGTCTTTGTTAAGTGAATTCATATCATGGAAGAATATTCTGATTGAATGTGTGTATAACTATGCATTTTATAATGATTTATACTTTAACATGCACAGTAAAAATGAATGGTCATATAAACCATGAATATAATAGTAAATTACTCCATATTCCCCATAAAATATCTTTCGTGATCCCCTTGGAAACATTCATGGCTACTTGGACATGTTACGAAAAAATAATGAACCCAAAGTCCTTTAAAACACTTGAATTTCACCCAAAACACCACCAAACACTTCCCCATACATTCTTAATAATTGTGAATAGATCAGAGTAGCAACCATCACAACCTATCATGAAAAAACATAATATTTTTTTTATATCCCAAAACACAAGGCATATAATTATACCATGTTACAGAGCTTTTATCCTTGAAAAATAGTCTAAATAAATAATAACTATCAACCACTAAAAATGTGGGTACTTTATTTTTTCCACTATTTCACTTTTCATTCTAAAAATATCTGAAATCATTAACCAAAAATTCTCTATTAATATAAATCAATGGTATGTAAATAATCCACTCCATCATGAAATCTTGTTAATCCATACAATACAACACCAAAATTTCCACATCACATCACCCTTTGAACATATAGTACTATCTGATGCTGAACTAAATCATTATATAGTTATCAACATATTTATGTTAACCCCACAGTACGATTCGTAAATTAACAAACGATAATCTAAGATGAATATTATATATACCTCTGATAAAAAATTCATACATAGAGAAAAATCATAGTATTATTCTCCCATGGATATTCTAGTAGAAAACAATAAAATATTCCAAACCACAAAGTCACTCCACTTATAAATCAATTATGTCAAAACCCTTCCTACCATATTGAATCAATTGATAAAATCTAATATTATAGTTAATGAAAATCCAAAATTTGTGAAACCTGTTTACTAAAAGTATATCATTACATGACATCATCAAAATGGAGATAATTTTTTCCCATAACAAATCAAAATCACTCTACATAACAACTAATTCAAAATATTCATATATGAAATATCCATGGATGAATACATATGGTAATAATAAAAACATATAATTATGTTCCGATATTTAAATCTATCCATATAAAATTTTATTATAATCAATTACTATATAAGAATTAATCTAATCTAAATCCACTAAATGGTTATCTAAATTATCACCAAGTTATTTTAGATTGG
Source organism: Viscum album (assembly GCA_963277665.1). Lineage (NCBI taxonomy): Eukaryota > Viridiplantae > Streptophyta > Magnoliopsida > Santalales > Viscaceae > Viscum > Viscum album. The sequence continues at coordinate 1,502,997,088 of OY728132.1, forward strand.
AAAACAACATTTAGTCATCATAAGGACACAACATTCCAATCTGATGTGTGTTTCTAAACTATAACGACCCTCATATAGTACTATAATACCAAAAAATTATAAATAATAATTATTACTTATACGAATCTTACTATAATTAAAATAAAAAGAAATTACACAATGACTATCATTTTTTTCAACATACACATACAAATGAAAAATTCAATCCCAAAACATATCCCAACCCACCACTCAAGACCATAGATACCAAGTCATACACCATACTAATGCCTTTGCTATAATAGAATCATAGTGAAAAACAAACAATAGTTATCGGAAACTAGAGTATGACCATCTCTTGTATAACGAACCATACTTTAAATACATTGTTAATAATTCAAAATTGAAGTACACTTATTACAACATATAACAAGACCATGAAAATACCGTATATGTATAGTGTCTTTAGAAACTGGGAAACATAAACAACTGGTTCATAAAGCATCTACACTATCTCCCATTTATTTCATCATATCTTGAGTCCCTTTTGGCATATCCTACTTAATAACCTTCTTCCTAACCTGGGGAAAGAAAACATACAAAAGGGTGAACTCAAATTCTCAGTATGGGTAAAAAAAAGAAATATCAATCACATCATATTTATAAGAACACAACATTTTGGAAATCTTAACCTTCAAAAGAGATCATAATTTTATAACATGGGATAAATAAAAGTAGTGGAATGTAATCCCAATAATCATAACAAAAAATATGAAACTTTGTTTCATACACACATAATCATAGAGAATCATTTCTTGTTAGTCAGGACTCATTGCAAAGACTATCTTAGTGGACAAAGTCCATTTCTGAACCGAGTTCACTCCTCGTTTCAGTCCTGTTTCACTGAACCGGATTAAACTTCCGTTCCAGCCATGTCTATCTCATTAGATATAAATCTTTACCCAATGAATTTGAGGGAGATATAGGTCCCACCCATCTCAGAATGAAACCATTCTTATGTGTGCCACAAAAATCATAAATCATATATCATAGCATAATCCATGTAAACAAAATGGGATTCTTAAACATTGTGACAGCATAAAACAATTCATATAAGATAAAGGAATTCATAAAAATAATTCCATCACAATATAATCAAATCAATGTAATAATAGGGATACGAACATAACCCTATATTATCTTATATGGAAAATAATTTTGATAAAACACTTGAACTCCATTCATGAGGAAAATATCATTCCTACATCAAAAACATTTTTCTTTCATAACATGTCATACAATTTTAAAATAAAAGAAGTTTATTACAAATAAACTTGAAAACTTGTAAAGGAATATTCTCGGAAATAATTTTTTAAAAATCAATTGATGTCGTATAAGTTAAAAATACATTTTTCTTGTACTTTGGTCGGAAAAGTCAAAAGTACCTCGTACGAAAAACAATGACAAAAGATTCCTTTCGTATATTTTACTAAAAACTGACCAAAGGGTAAAATTGGATTTAAATAATTTTAGGATGATATAAATAATATTACATATTTAATAAACATGGATTTGGATGATAAATATGCCCAAGTAAATACCGAAGAATAAACAATCTCGGATAAAAATTGAGATTGTGAGATTTTCCCTTACCTTAGGTTCTATTTGCTTTATAAGTGTCTGAACCTCCTGTATAATGATTTACATAATGTCATTGACTTATTTCAGAATCATACTTATTTTTATGATATCATATATGGTCATATTATTAGCTTCTTATTAGTAATATTTCATTTTTACATGTTATTCGGGTGTTTATTTCTTTTTGTTCTTATGCGTGTTTTGTCGAATAAATTATTATTATTATTTTCAGGTTTTAGATACCTCATTTCCATAATGGTATTAGTGTAATACATATCATATTTATTCACTCAATTCATTTATATAATCATTATCCAATGAAAATCATGTAGAACGAGTCACATCACATCGTGGAGACAGTATTCCGTATGTACGCACGAGCGATGATATCATTCCCATGAACATGTAATTGTATTAGAGTGTATGTATACTATTTAAGAATCAATATCAATTTAAAATAATCATATATAGTTATTATTTACACCATTATACCCATCCAAGTAAGGTGGTGGTGGAAAATAGATTACACCACGGCGTGGAGACGATATTCCGTACGTACGCACGCACAATGATTTCATTATCCGTAGGACGGATAGATGGTGAAATAGGGTTGTTTCATAATTATAATAACATATCAGTATATGAGTGATACTTATGTTATTACTTCATAATGAAACAACTAATTAAGAAAAAGTGGAAGAAGAAATAAAGTTGAAGGAATCGGTAACAGACAATACCTCTTCTTTGAAGCGCCTCTTTGAGACCTCCTCTTAGGGAAGTAAAATTGGTCCTTGAAGAAGACCAAGAACTCTAGAATGTTTCTAGGTAAGTGTAGAAATTAATTTGGCATGGTTTGGCCGAGCATGAAGGCTCAATGTGGTGTGAGGAAGAGAGGGAGGAGGTGCCCTTTTATAAGGGAGGAGAGGGGCACCTTTGGAAAAACAAAAATATTATTTTATTATAAAGTGATATTCAGTTTTTAATAGCAAAAAATTGATTTACTTAGAAGATATGGTGGGTATGGGTCTAAATACTCTCATCCAATATAAGTTAGACAAGTTTAGGTTTTTATTTTAACCTTATCATTTATATTTAACTTTAAGTTAGATAATTTAACATTTACTGTGTCTTCTTGTTTTATTACACTATAAGGTTAATAAACATATTATAACAAGCCAAACGAACCCCAAGTTGTTTATTATTAATATATATAACCTTATCTAAGTCATTTGTCCGAACCTTAGATTTTTAAGAATAAAATAACAACTAATAATATAATATTTGTTTTAAAAACTATTTTATTTCAATTTTTACACTATTTGGTAATTGATTTTTCAAAACTCGTAACAGAAAGATTAGTTCAAAAAAAGTTAATTAAATCAATAATAACATGTCATATTAACATATAAAATTATTGTAATTCATAAAAAGTCTCAAATTACATTTATTTGGGTATTTATAACATCAATTATGTCAATATTTCATTAATAAGATAATTATTGCATCATCATTGTGCGATTAATAAAAAAAATTATGTAAAGTCTAAAAATAACAAATAAAATACCAATATTTAGGAAATATTTTTAACTTTATAATGAATATGTATAGTTGAATTTATCTTATGTATAACTCTATATTAAAAATGATTTAGTTATTAAACTTTGATTTTAACTATTTTAACCCTTCTTTAAATAAATTAATAATAAATGTCCTAATCTAATCCAAGTGGGCCTAAATGGTCATATATTATTACTAAGGTTGTTTTTAGTCGATTTACACTTATAAAAAAGAATTAGGACATGTGTTAGGGTAATAATAATATCATTTTTACCCATAATTACCCTATTTACTTTTAACCGTGGTAAAAAAGTAAAAAGTTACTATTCACCAAAAATTATTTTCATCTCATTGAACCACATTTTAGACCTTGATATTAACCATGTCTCTTGGGTTTTCTAAATTACACTCATGGAAGCGGTAAAGTTAAGTTTTATGTGAATTTGGAAATACTCTTATGAGGTGGGTAAAAGACAGTGAAAAGTTCAATAAAATTTTTATATATCTAAAATTATTATAAAATGACTCCAATGAATTGCATTGAACGTATATAGGTATTATGTATCAATTTTTACCTAAAATAAATTTAAATAAAATAAATAATTATTTAAATTAAAAGTTGGTTTTTAAATAGTAACCCAGTGTTTTCACTATTCATCAAAAATTGAAAGTTTTCAGAAAAATATAAAAATTTCACCCTAGGATAATATTGATATTCCAAATCCAAAAATGAAGTCCATTTTGAAAAATAAAATTTAAAAAATTTTAAAAAGTGGGTATAACTATTCATAACGTCTAGTTTTAATAATATTTTAAAAGCATATCATTGTTTAGTGAAACTCAGTATTGCGTACAACACAATCTATCGAGGAAGGCCGCGGTTGCGTGTAAGGTAAGCCAAGATAGTGTTGTGTGTAGTGAAAGATTCATTTGATGATTTATATAACATAAAAACAAACAATTTCTCATAAAAGTCTCGGGTGTTACATTCTACCCCCCTTAAAATTAATTTCTCCCTCGAAATTCGTCACTTTGTATGAAACAGATGAGGATACCTCTCCCTCATCATATCCTCAGGCTCCCATGTAGCTTCTTATAATTGGTGGTTCCTCCATAAAACTTTCACCAAGTGAGTGGTCTTGTTCCGTAGGGATTTTTTGCTATGATTTTGAATCTCTATTGGCTGTTCTTCATAAGAAAGATCTTGCTCCAGCGGTACAACTTCTAAGCAGAGTAGATGTGAAGGGTCAGGTATGTAATTTCTCGGGAGAGAAAAATGGAACACATCGTGAACTTGAGAGAGATTCGGTGGAAGCGCTAGTCAGTAAGCTACTTTCCAAACACGATCAAGTATTTCGAAAGGACCGACATACCTAGGTCTCAGCTTTCCCTTCTTTCCAAATCTCATTACTCTCTTCCAATGAGATATTTGTAAGAACACTTTATCACCCACTTCAAACTGTAGGTATTTTCTTTGGTTGTCGGCATAACTATTTTGTCTACTCTGAGCTGCTCTAATGTGATGTAGAATAGATCTGACCTTTTCTGCCATCTCATCAACAAGATCTGTTCCTAATAGATTTCTTTCCCCAACTTCATCCCAGCAAGTTGGAGTCCTGCATTTCTTTCCATAGAGAGCTTCATAAAGAGCCATCTGAATACTGGAGTGAAAGCTATTATTATAATAAAATTCCACCAAAGGTAGGTGTTGATCCCAACCACCTTTGAAATCCATAGAGAAAGCTCTCAACATATCTTCTAGAGTTTGAATTGTCCTCTTAGACTGATCGTCTGTCTGAGGATGATAAGTAGTGCTGAAACTCAACTCTGTATCTAGAATATGCTGAAGACATCGCCAGAACTTCGAGGTAAATCTCGGATCTCGATCAAATATAATGGAATGTGATATTCCATGCAATATTACCACTTCCTTTACATATATCTTGGCAAGCTGATCCAGAGAGAAATATTCTCTAATAGTAATGAAGTGTGCAGAATTTGTAAGACGATCAACTATGACCTAGATAGAAATATTGCCTTTGGATGTTTTAGGAAGTCCATTGACAAAGTCTATAGTGATGTTTTCCCATTTCCATTCAGGTATGGGTAATGGTTGTAATAACCCCATAGACATTTGTCTCTCAGCTTTAACTTGCTGACAAACCAAGAATCGAGAGACATATTCAGCAACATCTCTTTTCATGCCATCTCACTAGAAGTACTATTTTAGGTCCCTACACATCATTGGGCTTCTAGGATGAATAGAGAATGAAGAACAATGAGCCTCATCCAGCAGCTCTTTCTTTAATTCGGGGATGGGAGGAACACAAACCTGATTTATGAACCTTATTATTGCATCACAATCAATGTTGAATTCAGGAACATTTCTCAACTTCTTTTGTAACTCTACATCTTCTTTCTGTGCCTCTTTAATCATCACATGTATATATGGCTGAACATTCATTTGAGAAAGATACAATTTTTTCACTTCCATTATAATTCCAAGATCCATCCTTTGTAAATCCATAAATATTGGATCTTTTGTGATCCTCATCATGGATAATCTAGCATGGTCTTGTCGACTTAATGCGTTTTCCCCCTTGTTTGCTTTCCCAGGTTGGTAATGAATTGAGCAGTCATAATCTTTAATCAGCGCCAACCATCTTCTTTGGTGCATATTCAGCTCCTTTTGTGTGAAAATATACTTTAAACTTTTATGATCAGTATAAATATCACACCATTCACTATAAAGGTTATGCCTCCAAATCATTAATGCAAAGATTAACGCAGCCAACTCCAAATAATGAGTTGGGTAATTTTTCTCATGTATTTTCAACTGTCGTGAGGCATAAGCTATCACCATATCATTTTGCATAATAACACATCCCATCCCCTACTTGTATGCATCACTGTAGATCAGAAACCTTTCTCCACTACCAGGAATTGTGAGTACAGGTGAACTGGATAACCTTCTTTTCAACTCCTTGAAATTATCTTCACATTCCTCTGTCCAAACAAACTTAACTCCTTTCCGAGTCAACCTGGTGAGTGGAGTATACAATCGTGAAAAATCATTCAGAAAACATCGATAATATCCAGCCAAACCAAGAAAAATTCGGATCTCAGTTACTGTTGTTGGTCTCAACCATCTTTCGATAGCCTCTGTTTTTGCTGGATCCACAGATATCCCCTCTTTTGAGATTATGTGACCCAAAAATGAAACTTTTTGAAGCCAAAATTCAAACTTGGTAAATTTGGCATAAAGCTTCTCCTTTCTCAGGGTCTTCAATACAATTCTCAAGTGATCTTCCTGATCTTACTTGATCATTTAATATACAAGAATATCGTCTATAAAGACTACCACAAACTAATCAAGATATTCTCTAAAGACTCTATTCATCAGATCCATGATGATATCAGGGGAATTAGTAAGACCAAATGGCATCACTATTAATTCATAGTGTCCATACCTTGTACGGAAAGTCGTCTTTCATATATCCTACATTTTGACCCTTAGTTGATGATACCCTGAATGAAGATCAATCTTGGAAAAGTATTGAGCTCCGCGTAGTTGGTCAAATATGTCATCAATGCATGGGAGAGGATATTTGTTCTTGATAATGATCTTGATAAGTTCTTGATAATCAATGTAGAGTCTCATTGATCCATCTTTCTTCATAACAAACAGAACAGGTGCTCCCCAAGGTGATTCCCTAGGGCATATGAATCCCTTATCAATATTCTATTGGAGTTGCTTCTTCAATTCCTACAACTCAATTGGGTCCATTCTATAAGGTTTCTTTGAAATAGGCAAAGAACACAGTATGAGTTCTATTGAAAACTCGACTTCACGATTTGGTGGAAGACCCAGCAATTCCTCTGTAAAGACATCGTCAAACTCCTGTAGAATGGGAATATTCTTAATCGTGAGTTTCTCACCAACCATTTGAGATAAGTAACCTTCATTTAGTGGAATGAAAACACATAAGATGGATGAAATTTCCACTGGAAGGTTATGTTCATCCTTGCATCAATAGACGATCATAGATTGATCTAGAATATGAAATGTGACTTCCCTTCTTTGGAAATTGATATGAGCTCCATATATAGAAAGCCAATACATGCCAATAATCACATCAAATTTCCACTATAGGAAGGATCACAAGATTTTCAGGAGGTACTTTCCCACAAACTTCAATCAGAGAATAATTATAAACTTTTGATGTGACTGTTGTTTCATTAGGAGTTGTCACAGATAACTCAACATCTAATTGTTGAGGTAATATGATGATACCCTTAAAAAATTCTTCAGAAATAAAAGAGTGGGTGGATCCAGAATCAAATAAAACATTTTCTATTTTAGAGTGGATGGTAAGTTTACCTTTCACCACTTAGTTATCATACTCTACATCGTTGATAGAAATTGCATGTGACTTTCCTTTGTCTTTGGCCTTAAGAGTTTCTTGACGTCGATCATCATCATCAACCCTTGGATTTGGGCATTGATTGGCAAAATGCCCCATCTCCTTGCACTTGAAGCATTGAAGTGTAGTAGGTTCATTCTGTGTATCCCTTCCTTTGTTTGAATCATTAGACATCTTCTTCCCATTATTTCGACATTCAATTGCCCGATGACCTTCTTTTCCACACTTATAACATTTTCTTGTCCCCTTAAGATAATTTCCTCAATGTTTCTTTCCACACTTTGAGCATAAGGGAACACTCATCTTCTTTTCAGTGTGCTCTTTAGATTTTCCTTTGAATTCAATTTTCCTCTTCTTGTCAAACCCATGTGACTGATGGGTTAAACCAATCTCCATATCAACCATGAGAGCACATCGAACAATTTCCTCATAGCTATTGAATTCCCTTATGGATAATTCCCTTCGAAGACTTGGTTTTAAGCCAATAAAGAATCGATCGATCTTACTCTCAGGTTGGATAATAATTGTGGAAGCGTACCTTGAAAGTCTTGTAAAATTTACTTCATAGGTACCAACAGATTCATCATCCTTTTGCTTCAGTTCAAGAAACTCCTTCTCCATCTTTGTTCGGAGAATATGAGGGAAGTACTTATTGAAAAATAATTTCTGGAACTCGTCCCATTCCATGGACTCAATTTCATCCCTTTGCCACGTATTCATAATAATACTCCACCATTGATTAGCATCACCTTCCAAATGATAAACTTCTTAGATGACTTTATCATGTTTAGAAAATTGAATAACTGAAAATATCTTTTTAGTAGTACTGATCCATTGATCATCCAATAATGGATTAGTAGACCCGCTGAATGAGAGTGGACACTGCCTCATGAAGGATTCAACAGAATGTTTCTCTATCGTTTGCTCGTTTGGAAGTCCTGCATGATTCATAGCTTGAGAAAGTTGTGTGAGCATGGCTACAAGATTTTTCATTCCATCTCCCATAACATTTGGTTTCTCAGGGGTACAATCATTGCATATCCCATCATATTCTGCATTAACACGGTTCCTTCAGGTTCCATCCATTGATTAAAACCAATAAGAATAGTGTGAGCAACACTAATTATAATAGGAAAACCACAGAAAAAAGAATAAAATTTCCACTTAAGGTCTTATCATTGGTTTTTCATGGCCATTTCTAAAACTCTATGATTGTGTTCTATGCTTAGACATATCCTTAGGTTTTTTACTATGGCTTTCACATCCTAGTTTCCAAAGGTTGACTATAACATTCCTCTGATACCAAATATAATGACCCATACTTTACATACATTTTTAATACGTTAAAATTGAAGTACACTTATTACAACATATAACAAGACCATGAAAGGACCGTATAGGTATAGTGTGTTTAGAAACTGGGAAACATAAACAACTGGTTTATAAAGAATCTACACTGTCTCCCATTTATTTCATCATATATATAGTCCATTTTGGCATATAATACCTAATAACCTTCTTCCTGACCTGGGGAAAGAAAACATACAAAAGGGTGAGCTCAAATTCTCAGTAAGGGTAAACAAAAGAAATATCAATCACATCATATTCAGAAGAACATAACATTTTGGAAATCTTAACCTGCAAAAGAGATCATAATTTCATAACATGGGATAAATCATAGTAGAGAAATGTAATCCCATTAATCATAAATTAAAATATGAAACTTTTTTAATACACACATAATCATAGAGAATCATTTCTTATTAGTCAAGACTCATTCCCAAGACTATCTTAGTGGACAAAGTCCATTTCTGAACCGAGTTCACTCCTCGTTTCAATCCTGTTTCACTGAACCGGATTAACCTGTCATTCCATACATGTCTATCTCATGAGATATAAATCTTTACCCAATGCATTTGAGGGAGATATAGGTCCCACCCATCTCATAATGAAACCATTCTTATGTGTGCCACAAAAATCATAAATCATACATCATAGCATAACCCATGTAATAAAAATGGGATTCTTAAACATCGTGATATCATAAAACAATTCATATAACATAATGGAATTCATAAAAATAATTCCATCACAACATAATCAAATCAATGTAATAATAGGGATTGAAACAGAACACTATATTATCTTAGATGGTAAATAATTTTGATAAAACACTTGAACTCCATTCTTGAGGAAAATATCCTTTCTACTTCAAAAACATTGTTCCTTTCTTAACATGTCATACAATTTTAAACTAAAAGAAGTTGATTAAAAATAAACTTGAAAACTTGTAAAGTAAGCTTCTTGTAAATAATTTTTTAAAAATTCATTCATGCCGTTTAAGTTAAAAAACATTTTTCTCGTACTTTGGTTGGAAAAGTCAAAAGTCCCTCGTACGAAACAAAACGACAAAAGATTCCTTTCATATCTTTTTCTAAAAACTGACCGAAGGGTAAAATTGGATTTAAATAATTGTATGAGGATAGAAATAATATTACATATTGAATAGACATTGATGTGGATGATAAATATTCCCCAATAAATACCGAAGAATAAACAATCTCGGATAAAAATTGAGATTGAGATATTTTCCCTTACCTTAGGTCTGATTTGCTTCGTAAGTGTCCGAACCTCCTGTATAATGATTTAAATAATGTCATTGACTTATTCCAGAATCATACTTATTTTTATGATATCATATATGGTTATATGTTTAGCTTCTTATTAGTAATATTTCACTGTAACTTGTTATTCGGTTGTTTATTACTTTTTGTTCTTATGTGTGTTTCGTCGAATAAATTCTTATTATTATTTTTAGGTAATATATATATCATTTCCATAATGGTATTAGTGTAATACATATCATATTTTTTCACTCAATTCATTTATGTAATCATTATCCAATGAAAATCATGTAGAACGAGTCGCATCACATCGTGGAGACAGTATTTCGTACGTATGCACGAGTGATGATATCATTCCCATGATTGTGGAATTGTATTGGAGCGTATGTATACTATCTAAGAATCAATATAACATTACAATAATCATATATAGTTATTATTTAAAGCATTATACCTTTCCAATTAAGGTGGTTATGGAAAAAAGATTACACCACGGCGTGGAGACGATATTTCGTACGTACGCACGCGCGGTGATTTCATTTTCCGTAGGATGGATAGATGGTGAAATAGGGTTGTTTCATACCTATAATAACACATCAGTATATTATTGATACTAATTTTATTACTTCATAATGAAACAACTAAATAAGAAGAAGTGGAAGAAGAAATAAAGTTGAAAGAATCGATAATGGACATTACCCCTTCTTTGAAGCGCCTCTTTGAGACCTCCTCTTAGGGAACTAAAATTGGTATTTGAAGAAGACCAGGACCTCTAAGATGTTTCTATAGAATTGGAGAAGAGATTTTTTCAGGGTTTGGTTGAGCTTTAAGGCTCAAAGGGGTGTGAGGAAGAGAGGGAGGAGGTGCCTCTTTATAAGGGCGGAGAGGGGCACCTTAGGAAAAACCAAAAATATTATTTTATTATAAAGTCATATTCAGTTTTCAATAGATCAAAATTTATTTATTTCGAAGATAAGTTGGGTATGGGTCGAAACCCTCTCATCCAATAGAATTTACACAAGTTTATGTTTCTATTTTAACCTTATAATTAGGATTTAACTTTAAGTTAGATAATTTAACTTTTACTGTGTCTTCGTGTTTTCTTACACTATAATGTTAATAAACTTACTATAACAAGAAAAAAGAACCCCAAGTTGTTTATTATTAATATATATAACTTTATCTATGTCATTTGGAAGAACCTTAGATTTTTAGGAATAAAATAACAATTAATAATATAATATTTGTTTTAAAAACTATTTTATGTCAATTTTGACACAATTTGGAAATTTATTTTTGTCAAAATCATAACAGAAATATTAGTTCGAAAAAAAGTTAACTAAATCAATACTAACATGTCATATTAACATATAAAATTATTTTAATTCATAAAAAGTCTCAAATTACATTTATTTGGGTATTTATAACATCAATTATGTCAATATTTCATTAATAAGATAATTACTGCATCATCATTATGTCATAAATAAATTAAATTATTTAAAGTCCAAAAATTACAAATAAAATACCATTATATAGGAAAGCTTTTTATATTTCTAATTAATATTTATTGTTGAATTTATCTGATGTATAACCTTATATTAAAAATAATTTAGTTATTAAACATTGATTTTAACTATTTTAACCCTTCTTTAAATAAATTAATAATAAATTTCCTAATCTAATCCAAGTGGGACTAAATGGTCATATGTTATTCCTAAGGTTGTTTTTGGTCAAATTACACTTATCCAATGGTATTAGGACATGTGTTAGGGTAATAATAATATCATTTTTACCCTTAATTACAATATTTACTTTTAATCATGGTAAAAAAAGTAAAAAGTTACTATTCACCAAAATTTATTTTCTTCTCATTGAACCCCATTTTAGTCCTTGATATTAACCGTGTGTCTTGGATTTTCAAAATTCCACTCACAGAAGTGGTAAAATTAAGTTTTATGTGAATTTGGAAATTCTACTAAGAGGTGGGTAAAAGACGGTGAAAAGTTTAATAAAATTTTTATATATCTAAAATTATTATAAAATGACTCCAATGAATTGCATTGAACATATATAGGTGTTATGTATCAATTTTGACCTAAAATAAATTTAAATAAAATAAATAATTATTTAAATAAAAATTCGGTTTTTAAATAGTAACCCAGTGTTTTCACTATTCATCAAAAATTGAAAGTTTTCAAAAGAATACCAAAATTTCCCCCTAGGATAATTTCGTTTTTCCAAATCCAAAAATGAAGTCCATTTTGAAAATTAAAAATTAAAAAATCTCAAAAAGTTTGTATTACTATTCATAATTCCTAGTTTTAAAATTCTTTCAATAGCATATCGTTATTTAGTGAAACTCGGTATTGCGTACAATGCAAGCTATCGAGGAAGGTCGCGGTTCTGTGTAAAGCAAGTCAAGCTAGTGTTATGTGTAGTGAAAGATTCCTATGATGATTTATATAACATAAAAACAAAATATTTCTCATAAAGGCCTCAGGTGTTACATCATGTCAATAAATAAAAAATCCATAAGTAACTATTAATATGTTCTATAATCTTTTTCAATGCAGAAAAAAATGACTATGAAAACTGTTATTATTCCTTTAAATGTTTATTTTTATTTCTTAACATGCCTTATGTGAAATTTTTTATAATGTGATCCTATAACTTAAATTTGAATTCCACCACCCATGGTGTATGATATTTTACAATTCTATAGGTAATTAATGTTTGAGTGATTTCCTACTATGAAATATTAGATAACATCTATATATATCATGTATTATCCACAAATAAATATAATTTCATGTCCCCAGGTCATGGATACCAAATTGATCCATTACATTACTGTAGGTAGACAAATTCCCATATTCTTATTTCATAACCAATCTCATTCCTAGTGAGTAATATGTCACATTATAACAGAAACCACGAAACCTTTCAGATTATGATATTGGTGCACCTACCATATCTCTCTGATTCAATATTCAATTCACATTTCCTCTAATTACATCAATTATTAATGGGGTTAGATCAATAAAATGGTAAATTTAGGTATTTGGATAGGTTATCTAAACATGTAGTTTCATGAAATAAAAAACGTTTTTTTGGTTTATCATTATAACATAAATCTACCACTCATCTGCAATGTTATTATACTATTATACAAAAGTAAATAACAATTATGAAGAGGAAAACCACTATACACCGGTCCAAACTACATGCTAACCAAGAATATCACAATTCCAACTGAGTCATTTCCTCCAAACAACATTTCTATCATTTTCCAAAAAATGATGGTAAGAATTCCAAAACACAGTAAAATACCTTTCCTAATAAAAAACATATTTTTCATAAATCTGTATTCCCTTAATTACTATATTTTATCAAATTATTAGAAACAAAACATGAAATATTTCAACATCTATTTCAAACAAATTGGAGTCCACCGTTTTAGAACAATATTTTACAAAAAATATGTATTTATTAAAGATTCATCATATGTTTAAATTAAACCACTAAAATTAAAATATAAATACACAATATAAAATTCACCAATTACAAAAATATATTCTATCAAACTCTATTTTATAATACTAATTTAAAAATAAATCAACATAGCACATGGTATTCAACTAAAATTTTTAACATGGAAATTTAAATTCCAAACCTTATTCCAACATTACTAAAAAAATCAATGAAAATATAGAACACATTTGATTCTTTTAGAATTATTCGTTTCTAAATAAATATTATTAAGTAAAAAACAAATTTTTTCTATGAAAACACATTTGAACAATCATTTTGGAATGCATGGTAAAAAAACATTAAAGGAAATATTTCCCCTTATCCAATATTGGATAAATGTGGAAAACTATTAAAAACAATGTATTGTTTTTTAAAATATCAAGTATCATAAAAAAGATTAATTCAAAAATGGATAGAACATACAAAGGAAAAACTTGAAATTTACCTTCAAAAAAAAAACCCGACACACAAAACATTAATGTTGGTTTTCTTTTTTCAAAAAAAATATGATTAAAAATAAAAATTAATTTTTATTACCATGACTTCTTTTATTTTACAAAATAATTCCACAAAAAAATCAAGACACCAAACGCATAAATTATTATAAAAACTATACAAAAAATATCAAAATTTATCTATTATTTAAAATAATTATTTATAAACATTAAAACCAATGAAACATTTTTATGAATAAAATTTAGCTTTTAATTTTAAGACCAAAATAACTTAAAATACATAACATTTATCCGATAATGTATACTATCACCATTTACCAATTTTGGTCACCAATAAAAATAATTTAACTATAGTAATGAAATCCATTTATAGTTTCAAAAAAATTTCATACTATTCCAAATTTATTGATGTTTGAACATAATTACTATAAATAATACAAATGATAAAGATAACATATAGTGAAATTTTATCATAATACCAGTAATAATAATTGAACGAATATGTAAACACATAAATAAAAGAACAAAAAATAGTAAGAAACCATCCATAAACATGATCCCCTACTAAAATATATATTAACAAAAAATATTTTTTACTAAATCAAAATTCCATTAAAAATAATATTAATATGTGTAATAATAGTTACAAGGGTCAAAAAAAAATTATCAGTAGCCTATCGTAAAATGACATGATGAATGATAGGAAAAGCATGTTTTATTTTAATATGGGTAAAATATATTATTAGGGAAAACATAAACAATCTTACCCATTAAGAGTCCAAATACAATTCACATTTTCTTGAAACCCCTCTAAACTCACATCTCACTAAAAATATATTGATTGGTATTTTTTGTATTTTACTTTCAGATATTTTATATGTCCTTTTGTCTATGAATATCAAACCCAAATTAAAAAAATGTATTGCATTTACAATAAAAATTTATGATCAGACTACTCAAATATATCCCTGATTTTTATCATAATTTTATTGGGCTATTTGATTCCTCCACTAACATCTAAAATCATGGAAACAACATACAATATAACATAATTATCATGGGTAATGATGTATATATCAACCAAAAAACCAATTATCTGCCTATAAATAATGATATATAGTAGAATATAGGAATGTAAATATGATAATACATTAAAAATCACAAAAAATATTATGAAATTATTATAACTAGTACTTTACATACATGAGTTTTACTTCATATTTATGATAAACATACATAATAAGATAGAAAATATAATATATATGTGTAGTGTATTAGAAAAATTAGGTTTATACAACATAAATAAATATAAAATTCATCTATATTTAAATCCTACTGAAATATACTATAAAATGTTTTCATTATATTCTTAATAAATATAATAATTTGTGGACATACATCAAATTAAGGGTGTCATAAAATCCTAATAAGGGTATAAATAATAGGTAAGAACATTAAACCTGATTCAAAATGGGTATAAAATTGAGTATAAAGATTTTAATCATATCATAATAATAGAATTGTAATCATATGTATTATATATAGGAGATAAATAAGAAAAAAATAAAAGGATTGTTGTTCATAGTTCATCACTTCCCTCGAGATCATAATAGTCAGTAACCACCCATCATTTAGGGTTGTGGTATTCTAGTTAGTGGTGAGTCCCACATAAGGCACGATTATTAATTATATTGGATTAATAAGTCAATTTAACCAAAGAACTAACTTGAGGGAACTTCCTAACATTTTGGTAGAATCATGAAAACAATATTGTGTAGGTTACAGCCAAAATATTACAATATCATGAGTATTATAATGAATTGGAATTATTAAACTCAATCATGATTTACTAGTATATTTAGGGGTGGCGTAAAAACCCTCAGGTAATGTTTATGAAATGTTTTTCAGTGTATTATTACTCTTCACTACAATTCACAATTGAGACGAACCATCATGATGTCTAGGTTGCAATATGGTTGAAATTTTCGAGTCCCACATGAATCATGGGCACGATTAAAATGTGATTAATAAGTCAAATTTAATTTCCCTAAGTCTTGAGACCTTTTCAAAATAGGTTTGGGGAATTGAGAAAAATGATGGCATGAGGGTTATCACCAAAATAGGGCAATATCATTTTTAAAATTCCTATGTGGGTGTATATATCTCTTTCATGAAAAAATTGTTGATCCCAAATTTTTTGAATCATATTTTATGACAATAAATTATTTTCAATCCATGTAAAATGGGTTATAAAGAATATTTTTCTTAGATAATAAGGAATTCAAGTTGGTTTAAGTAAAAGTTCCCAAGATTGAGGTTACATGATATTAAGTGATGATATTTACAACACATATTGGAAAAGTTTTTCCGTTATTTTTAACATCTTATTTGAAAAATTTATTGATTTTGATTATTTATAGAAATAAAATGTTCTGTTCAATGATTTTAGGAGTTTCATATTCATTGGAATAGAGCTTCCATGGGAAGAATCTTCTCTGAACTATCATCCCTTAGAATATTAATATATTTAATATTATTCCATTAAATAAACTCCCTTGTATTCATAATTTCATCAATGAGATTCTATATAGTTATGATAACCTTATTCATGATGTGAAAATATATTCTAGGAGTTATATTGATTCCGTGAGGATTATGTTTATCCTTAGATAATAGTTCTTACATGATTATAAACAACAGAAATATTTTGTGAGTATCATAACATGCCTTATAAAATTATATAAGTCAAAAAAAGAGATTCAATGAATTAATAAGTATAAAAATTCAGCCACTAAACTTCTATGACTAATGAAATAGTTACCATGAGTCAACAGTAAGAGGATATATAATTAGTATCACATGGAAGGTGGTTTGGAAATATACAGAGGAAAATGGGAAGACTAATTTATTTGATACAAGGTAAATTTAATTGTAATGATATTTGTATCATGATATTGGTTATCATGAATTGTTTGAAGAATATTGGAGGAATGGTGAAGTACAAAATAGAGAAAAAGATGAAGTATTGAAGAAGGTCTAAGGAGTGTAAAACCACATGTGCGAATAATTATACATGATCCACATTAGAAAATATCTATCCTATTTTCTAAATTGATGAATCAATGTAATTTAATATTCTAATATGAAAAGGAATATCCATTTGTATAATTTCCCATCAAAGAGAATTTGTATACCCAAATGTCATATTGAATATGTGAATAGGTCAACATAGTTGACAGATTGACATATGTGAATTCATTCAAAAGAACTTATACTAATTTCAATGAATGAGAATTATATATATATTCAAATATTCTATGAATATTCATTTGGATTTTTTTATGGGCCATGTGAGTTAATAATTATAATAATTTAATATTAATGAGTCATTAGTTGAAAATATAATACACCATTTATCATATTTCATGGAAATATAAAATGAAAGAAGCAATTTCAGGATTATATTATTCATAGAATGGATATTCTATGAATAATAAAATTCCATTAATTTATTCATTTATATTTATCCCAATTAAAAACATGAAATTATCATATTCATATTAGGTGGAGGAGATCATCATAGTTACTAATCCATTAAAGAATGATAACCTACAATAGTAAATTAGTTGATTCAAACATGTGTTATAAAGAGGTTTTGTAAAAAGAAAATGGATACTGATAGTTGAGGATCTAGTTAAGTGAAGTAAATAATTATACATAAGTATTATAATTAAGGTATGACTTGGTAATTCCAATCATGAATTTAGGCTATTTTTTAAATACTTGAATGAATTTTAGGTAGATGAGAAGATAAAAAATGAAATTTTTATTATTCTAATATCGATTTTTTATAGGTTATCAAAAAAAATTGTTGATGGTCGAATAAAAATATTGGATAAAATATTTTGTTGGTATCAAATAAGAAATTATGGATTCCTAACTCAAATCATTCATATACACCATTAAGAGTCGAGAAATTGCAAAAAGAACTACTGAACTATTTTTTTCACAAAAGAAGAAAGAAATAAGAATAAATAAATAAATAATAGAGGAAGATAATAAGATCTGGTTAAATTCCAATGCACTAAAAAATAATTGTTAAAATAAAAATTTATAGTGAAATTAGTTACATATAAATAATAGTAGAATATGAAAATGAGAAAAAGAAAGAAAGGTGATGGTGATATCTATTTTTAGATGAAAAATAAAATAAAGCTACATTATAAAATTTTATTACTGTGAATATTGTGTAAATTATTGTTCATAAAAAAATAAGATGCTAAAGAGGAGTATTTTTTATTATTCTATAGATGTAATATAAGAATATAATAATAAAAATGTATCACTTCAATAGTCAACATATATACCAACTAGTGTATAAATTTCATAGTGTTTCAAAGGAGTTGAAGAAATTGAATAATATCTCTACATGGAGTGTAAAATATATCAAGACACATTGGTTAGACCTAATTATCACTAGTATAGGAACTCATTATAGTATTTTTTCCTTCCACTTTAATTTCGGGAACCAAACTTCTAGTTTAGTATTCATTTATGACAAACCCACTCAAATACGTATCTCATTATAGTTTCTTGTGTGGTCATGGATTTTTTCTAGTTACACCAAAGGATATCAATTTATTGGTGAAAGGTGAAACATTTAAATATAATTTCTACTTAATATGTGTTTTAACAAAAAATATAAAGGTAAAATAATGTGATAATAAAAATCCTAATAGGTCAAAGAGGCAAATAGATAAAATGATAAAATTTGAAGGAAATATTCCCAACACCGATTTTTCCCCTCTCAGTTTTTAGGATATCCCCAAGTGGTCATGATAAGAAAAAAATAAATCAAGTATTAAACATAATACATAAATACATTATGGAAAATGTAATTAAATCATGTACATGGATAAAATTATTGAAAAAAAGCATTAAATATTGTGTATGCAGAATGATACTGCAGTTCCACAAACCCACACTCACAAAATCCATTGTGAATAGACAAATTATTTATATAATATTTTTAAATGAACTAATGAGATCCAATTTAAAAAATTAATAATTACAATTTGACTAAAAATTATTGATTCAATTAGTATTAAGGACCTTTTATGTTTGTAGTTTTAGTGAGTTTAAGAAAAAATTACAACTACTAAATCCCATGTAAATCTCATAAAATGTTATTTTTTACCATTATATAAAAATTTACAAGAATTATAATAATTATATAACCTCTAAATCATTATTATCCGTAAAAATATATTATGTAATACATTTTATGTGACAAAAATTTCTTCATAATCCAAGTAAAATTGTAATATAAAAAGTGGTGAGTTCAAATGACCAATAATTTTAAACATAAGTGATTACAATCAAAGATAATAAGTGAGTATAATATGAGTATAAATAATATAGAATGAATAAATAATTTAAATAATTCCATAATCCAAATAACATGTGAGCATAATATATTCATGGTTAATACATCAATAAATAATCCTATAGATAAAAATTAATGGTTCACATAGTGATGAAATGAATAATATTGGATAACTAATTTTATCCCTTAAGAAAATTCATCATGATCCAAGACGTCATGTTCATATTTTCATGTTCATGTGTCTATGAAAAATTTCATTGGGTAACCATGCATCTAAAGACCCTTGAAAATTTGTCACATGAGACATAACAATGCATAAAGGGTTGATTATTAGCCCCACCCACCACTAATAAAGTAAAATGAATCCATTATATGATGGAACTAATATACGAAAAAATATATAAGAAACTTTCCTTAATAATAAGTTAACATCATAATTCAAATAATGAGTATACCAATTGTTAATATTTCCCCAAACAATACATATAAAATTTTTCACTGTAAGCATACCTGAAACAAACTCCATATAAAGAAAGAGGAATATAGTTAAATAAATAATTCCCCAAGTAATTAAATTTATTGAATAGTGTTGAATTCCCTTCAATAAATGGAATTAAAAATAGATTATTCATATATGATTATAATTGGATGAAAAATCACATCAATTAAAAGCATGATTTGAAAAAGGTTGGTGATGGATTTCAAAGTGTTTAATCCCCTAACTAAAAATAGTATGAGAGGATTGAAGAAATAAACCATGTCCAATATATATGAAATAAAAATTAAACAAGTACTAAATATTAATCATATCTCAATGATGAAAAATTGAAATGAATACACCCATAATATAATGGTAACATAAGAATCAAATGAAAATTAGAGGGACCCCATGAAATTAATAGATATTGAAATAAAATATATTGATTATATAGGAAAACGAAAAGTGAATAGACCATATAATATAAAATATGGTGCACATTATCACCCATGCCTCACATAAGTGAAAATAGAAACAAATAACACATACAACTTTAGAAACATTCAAATCAAAACCCCTTGACAGATAAAATATCAATGCGATCATTAAATAATATGAATAATGAGTGAGTGATGATATAAAGATAAAAAGGGAAATAGTTACACTATATAATAGAAAAAATCTAGTATAATAAAATATTCTATCAAGGAATTGAAATTTGAGAAAAAGTACCCTTATAAGATATGAAATCATTGGGGTAATAATAATTTAATTATTATATTATAAGCAATAAAAATAGTACAAAAAAGAGAATATATCATACCAAGCCATTCTTAGATAAAATAAATATTGCTCGGAATAATATTGTTTCAATAAGTAATTATGTAACTCAATGGATGAAAATTTAGTATTATCTATAAAACCACACATTTTTTGTTATGTTCACAATAACATAATTATTTTCTAATTTTTTTAATTGTATTTTAATTATAATATTTAAAGATCATACATTACAGTAATTACAATAAACTAAAGTGACCTATAATAAGTTCACCTCTATTTTAATTCATTTTACATGATTTAAAACATTAAATTTCATATATAATAATATACCATGGATGGATAGAGTAAAATACATCAGATAAAGCATACCTAATTAAATATATTTATTATAGTTCAGATAACATATTGTTTGATGTTACTTCATAACTTTTTACTTTTCCCATTTGGGTGTAGGGGGGTTTTAGAGGAGGCTTGTGGTGGTCTGGTGTAGGTTAGAACTGCAACAAGACTTTAGTAGGTGGTTAACGTCATGAAATGGATTCATGATATGAGAGTGTGATTCCTGAAATTTGAATTCATTGATTCAGAACTTGTGTTCATACAATGTTCTACGTGCTAAAACGAATGATGATGTGAATCACTATGGGATGATTTTCTATAAATTAAAAGGAAGTGTAAGATATCATAAATTGATTGCTGAAATAGTTTTCATGGATAGAATTTCATACACCACATGAAATTCTGCCAGAAAATTCATTTTTTATTTGATTTTGAACCCGCATTAAGGTTGAGTGGTAACCCACAGAAAAATAGGCGGAAACCACCAAGAAACATCATAATTAAAAATTTAAAATTCAAAATTAAAGAAGCTCCATCATTCTGTCTTGGTCCACGTACCATCAAAAGTCCCCTGAACACCTTGATTCACGCACATTGTCCCATCACAACCCCATCGTTACTTCAGATCAAATCGCCAGAGCCATCCACTGGAGTCTGTCATCGCTATCTCAAGATCTTCACCACCTCTTCCTTTATCTGAGTCCCAAAACTAGTCAAAAACACATATCCCCATCACTCTAACTTCATAATCACCATCAATACCCGCAGTCAGCACCACCGAGAACCAGAAACGACACTAGAAGACTAACTCCAAATAGTCAAATCATCACCAAATGCTTTGAAGAAGAAACACAAATAAAATATGAAAAACAAGAAACCAACTTCATAGGATAAGAGCAACTCAAGAAGCACCTAGACCTAATGCCGCCAAACCACACTTCCCATAAGAATATTTTTCTACTTCCTTTGAGTATTGACTCATCAATTTTGGAGGTTGTTTCTTTGAAATACATGGTGCGTTTTTATGTCTTTCTCCCACTGTTATCCTTTCATTATTATTATAATGATTCTACGGAGAAATATTGTATTGGATTTTTTTGTTTTTAGGATGTTTTTTGTGGATACCTTTTTGAAGTTCAGGTCGATCCATGGCTCCCTTATGATATTTTTGTTTTCTAGTTATTTCTCCTTCTCCATGTGGTTCATATCAAAATTTATAATCTTATTTCAAGTTAGGGATCCTTTTTATATATATACAAATGGGAAAATATATGAATTAAATGATATTTCCATTATGTAGATAGAAAGGGTCTACATTATATCGATAATGCACTTACTAATGAAAAATTTATGGTGATGGGGAGAAATAAAATAATTGTATGTAATTAATAAAATTGTTGATTAGATAATGAAATATTGTTTCAAATACATAAAATCATGGATTATGGGAGTATTTTTTTGAAATATATGATATTCAGTTAGACCATTGATATGTTATTGTTTGATCACACCCTAAATAAAATTCTAATGAATATATATACATCTAATGAAGTTTAATAGATAATGTGTTAAAAACCATGAAAAATAATGAAATCAAATAATTATATCCCTTGAATAAATTATGAAATCTTATATGATTTTTTGTGTGGGTAGTTGTAACATCTTGTTTCATTATGCAATGTGGGATATTGTGAAGTAATGGTGGTGGCCAGTTGGGTTTTAAAATAATTGGTGTTTTGATGCTAAATTTAGTTGGATGAGATGGGATGTGATGTGGGTAGTTTTATGATGTGGTTTTGATGTATGGTCGTGATGTGTGGTGGTGATGTGAAATTTTTGAGAAGGGTGGATATTGGGATTATGTGTCTTGGATGATATGGTGTTATAGCGATTAATTGTATCATATAAAAAAATATTTTTCAGTGTCATTCTGTTAATTGTTTGGATATCCATAGATTGAATTTTATTTTTTAAAATTACATAACATGTTATTTGAATTGAATATGAAAGTATAAGAATTATTGTTTGATAATTATATTAAATAATCTGAATGATAAGTTGAATGGACCATTGAATTGAAGTAAATTGGAACTAATTAAATTTATATATTTTTGGAATCTATAATTTAATTAGGATTTCTGTCGAATGTTTGGTTATTGTGTTGCGTGATGAATATTTTTAGGGTAGTGGTTGTCTGGATGATGTTTGGTGTAGTGGTAGTGATGTGTTCTATGATAGAGTGGTGGATTTAAACCCATTTATTTGGCATTTTGTTTATCTATATATATTTTATTTTATTTTATTTTTCTATGTTCCCCATCCGAGATGGATAATATTACCAATGCTCAAATATTTTGAGTTTTGACTATTTTCACGAACATTCCATATGGTTGTGATATAGATGTCTAATTATCCCCTCTTCTATTAGCTTCCTACAAAAGTAGTGATAATAAGGGTGGTTTCAGAGATAACCAAACAATGATGTGATGTAGTGAGAATTTGATACAACGTGTATAGAAACTCATTCTTCTCATACATGGATATTTCATATTTTTAGGTGGATATTAATTATATTACAAAAACACATTCCTGAGGGATTTAATTTTTTAGTGCCTTTTTAATCTTGGAGAAAAAATCTTCTTAATTCTCAAAATATCTTGAGTGTATCCCCTGAAGATATTACCCTTTAGAACACCTGTAGGAAAATATTGTTCATGTATTAGGTAAAAGAAATGTTATGAAAAGGGTGGGCTACGATTCTCATTAAGGGTAAAAAGGGACATATATAATCATAAAAATAGAAAATTGGTTTTATAAAATGAGAATAACATTTGAAAATGATACCATATATATCAAAAATCATAATATTGAGTCATTCGATAAAGATTGTTACTTAATAAGAAATGAATCATAAGGGAATCAAATATCATGATCTATTAGAGAATAACATTATAAAAAGCATTTAATTTGTGGAATAAAAATAAGAATATTAATTCAAATGTCAAGGCTACTAACCAGGACATTCAGAACATGTTAGGTGTAGGCTGACCACACATGTACCTCCTTCAGTCTCCGGATGACCTCCCATGTACCATTATTTGGTCTTGGGATAAAAAAACGTAATTATTTTCAGGATTGGAATAACCTCAACTGTACCCTATTCTGGTATTTGTATAACCTTCTATATAATCACCTTCAGTCTTGGGATCACCTCCCATGTACCCACTTTCATGCTTGAGATAACATCATGAGTACCCTTTTTGGCTTAGGATAACCTATTATATGCCCATTTATCCCATATAATGTTATTAATTAAATAATTCATTTGAGATAAACAAATGTCCAACCTCTATTATAAGGAAAATCATACAAATTTGTGTCACAAGATCATAAAAATGTCACTAAATCATATCCCATGAAAAGAAAAGGGTTTCTAAACATTTAATTATATCATAACATGTGTAAAAATAGATAGGTCCCATAAACATTTCAACATAGAATAACTCATGAAAAAATAATCGGGTTTCATATGAATTTTATCATGGTGTATTCTGTGTAATATTAAAGGGTTTCATAAACATGTTATCTTGATAAAGAATTCTGAGAAATTATAGTAAGGTTATCCTTGGTTAATATCCCCATGATATCATTATTAACATAAAGGGATATCATTTTAGATAATTAATGATTTTTAATAATGAATTATTACATTTCTTAAGTAAAATAAAATTCCATTATAAATTACATTTTATATCATAATACAGTTTGAAATTCATTTTCATTGAGAATAACATTGAATACATATAAAAGAAGCATTAAAAATCATTAAAAAATTTCATGAGGAAAATATCCTTTCCACTTTTATTTTTTTTAAACATATATCATTTTCAAAATTATTTTCCATGAAACTAACATTGAAAACATATAATGGAATCTTTAAATAAAGTAATTATCATTATGGCATAAAAAAATATTATTGTCAAACATGATAAAATATTGATTACATTCACATTATTGGTAAAATACATACAATCATTGTTTGGAAAATGAAATTATATTACATTTAATATATATTTTTTCAAAAAATTAAAACATTGGTAAATAGTTTATTAATAAATAATTTGAAAAAATTTAAACAAATTTTTTAGACTAATTTGGAAAACATGTTTTGGTAAAAAAAGGTTTTTTTATAAAAAGGATATTTTTTCATAAAATAGTTCCTTAAACTATTGGGAATATAAATAGAATAAAATAGAGTAAAAATATGTATTCTCATATAAAAACTTTTTTAGAAGAAATTTAATGATTATCTTGAGATATGGATAATGATATTTCATCTCTATAAAGATAATCATAATCAATCTTGAAAAACTATGTAATTGTTTCATTAAACCATTACCATTTTGGAAACATTGAATCATATTTCCCATGAAATAATAATGTTAAATGAAACCTAAAATATCATAATAATAAATTAATAAATTATATTACATTTAAAATTTCATTTCTATACACTATAGGAAATAATATAGTTTCATAACATAACATATGTCTCAAAGAAGGAAAATTGCGACACAAAACCCTTTCAACATTGGTATCTTATGTATCATAAAAACCATGAAATAGATATAATATAATTTATATGTGATTACCCATAATTTCAAAGATATTAATAATAAAATATGTTCTTAGGTATTATATACACCACATAAAAGAAACACATGGTAAATATGGTTTCTTTCTCACCGAACATAAATTTTAATGTAAAATCCCTTGCGCTTTTACAATATTTTGAATCATAAAACCCATATTGAATAAAATAAACTAAAATATTAAACTTCCTGAAAATAATTATATTCATGGGATCACATATCAAAGGGGAATTATATGCACCACCCAAAAGTAATGAGTGGTGAATTTTCATATGTCTCCTAGAAATTAAATAGAGACTAGAAATTTTATACTGTAAGTCTCCACATCCATCATTCCAATTCAAACCTACTCTATAATAAATATAATTTTATTTTAAATATATAAATTAACATAATATACAATTATAAAACCATATATGACTTAATTATGTCCCTTTATTACTAGTTTGATAGTTATTCCATGTTAAAGTCATGTTTTAGGTAATAACTACTTTATTTTTTATATATATTATGATTTTTAATTTTTAGTAATCGAACATTAATCATGGTTCTGAAGTGTGAAGAATAATAATAATGACAAAATTTTAAAATTTATAAATAGATTATACTTTTACAACCAATGATGAATAATGGTTTTTAGAAATGATGTATGTTTTATTCAGGGAGATAGTATGATGTATGTATGCATGAATAAACATTTCCATTTTTTAATGAACATTTTTGAAATTAGATTAATAATATATCATATTTATAGAATTATAATATAATCATAAATATCATATAATTTTTTTAAATATAATTATACATACCATCCATGAGGTTTGGTTATGAAAAAAGAGTCACATCCCTTCATGAAGGCGGTAGTTCACACATAGATGAATAATATTATCATCTTTCAGTGGGTTAAATAGAAAGAAATAAAATGATATATTAAAATTTAATAATGATAAATATTTTACTAATATAAAAATAATTTCTTGGATATCTCATATATTTATATTTATTATATTATATATTTACTATTTGTAAAAAAGGAATCACATCGCTTTGTGAGGTGGTAGTTCATCGTACACACAAGAAACATTATCTTTTTCCCTATAGAATGGAAAGTAAGAAATTTTATATATGATATAATGACATAAGTGGTATAATTATTTTATAAATTTCATATATACACTTTATATTCTTCATTATATCTGATTATGATAGGTGGTAGTTGAAAAACCAATGACATTGGTTTAAGAGGCAGTAGTCCTCCACACACATGAATGGTGAATCTGTAACCCATTTGATGGATGAATATATGTTTTTAGGTAATTAAATTGTCACTATAAAATATAATTATAATTTAGATACCATTTTTATTACATCTTAAGGGTTTAATATGAATTAAAGGTGACAGATGAAGAAATAAATTAAAAATACTGGTTGAAGAATGTTACAACATCATTAGGTAACCTCCTTAGGTTTTCCCCAATATCCTTACTAGGTTGGATTTCATCAAAAAATAATTATTATAGGATGATTTTATATATGTTATGAATTAATTTGGGTAGTTATTAGTGAAAATGGTTAAATATTTTGATGATGATAGGAAAGGGGAGTGTACTTTTATAAGTGAGGTGAGTGGCACACCTATAATGTTTTAGAAATAAAACGGTGTTCCAATGGTTATCACATTAAAAAAAAGATCCAAAATGAATTATTAATATTTATTATTCTGAATAGGGATTATATATATCAAAAAATATATATTTTAGGAAATTTTCAATCTTATTTTAACACTTATTATTTTAGTTTAACCACACGGTAAAGCAGTTTTTTACCTTAACAAAGGTAAATAGTTTTTAGGGTTTTCACAATACATTTTGGTCAAAATTTATGTCGAACAATTAATATAATATATATTATTATGATTTAAAATATTTAATCCATTTTTGAACATAATTCATATAATTGGAAAATATTAGTTTAAAATTATTCATGTAGACATTATGAGAATGATAGTTTTTAAAGAGAGATCATTAAAAAGATTACAATGTGGTTATAAAAAAATTCAATTAAAAATTGATTGCAGTGATGTAAACTGGATATAAATATATTAATTTTTTTATATAGAATAAAATTTAAAATATAATTTATCGAATATATATATATATATATATCAAATGAAAAATCAGTTTTCAATTAAAATTCAGTATGTTCACTATTCATAAAAAAGTAGTCTTTTCAAAAAATTGTAAAAACAAATCATCCTCAGATAATTTAAACATGAATATTTCATATATTCACTAAATTTTTTAAAATTAATTTTTGAAAACTAACATAAATTAATTTTAATATATGTTTGTTAAAGGTGATCGAATAGAATTTTTGAAAAATATTGTTTTAACCGTAAATTTGAAATTATTATTATTATTTTTTTAGAAAAAAACAATATAGATGTTGAAAATTGATAGAATATAATATATTTTTATATATATAATTAAATAATATATTCACTAAATGAAATGTTTTTAATTTATTTAGGTAAAACACATTTTTCCCATAAAAATAGTTTTTCAAAATAGAATTACCATTATTTTAAAAGACTTTGAATTTTAATATATAATTAATTGGTCGCCAAATGATTAATTTTATATTCAAATTTAAACCATATATTTTTATAATCTAGTAACACCTATCCACACACTCCATTCTAACTGTTATGAAATAATGTTCATAATAATAGGTTAATAGTATGTTTTATTTCATTTAAACTCACTGTTTCATGTACCAAATGATAATATATGTGTTGTATGAAATGAATGTTAAACATGGTGTTTCATTTAAGAAAACATAAAATTAATTCTTCATCTAATGCATGAAAAACTTGGTTTCCTGTGTAACAAAAGCTAAAATGAGTGTTTCAATTTATTAATACGAAACTCTATATTACATTTAATAGGAAATTAAAAAAATATTTAATTAATTTAAAAAATTATTTCACAAAATTTCAAGGTGCTAAATTCTACAACAATTAAAATGAATTTCACCCTAAAAATTCATCTCAGTCATCCAAGAATTAACATTACAACACATATTCATTGAATCCAACATCTTAAAAAGGGTTAATAAAACATCCACTTGATAAAATAGAAAGGTATGTTTATAATTCATATAGAGTAACGCATCCTAGGTTTACACATGGGATTACATATGTGGGAATTGAAAACATTGAAATTGAATAGAAATATAACACCCAAATACTGAAGAATATTGAAATAGATAATTTATCATAAGAAAGTTTCTAATCTAGGGAATGTTACCACCAATAAAACCATTAAGCAAAAAGGTCTGAAAAAGTTAACTTATATCAGAATGAATGATGATAATGAAACAAAATTTTATTTCAATATAATTTTGATAATATTGTCGAATTCCTTTTGTATCAAGACTAAGTACATCTGAAAAATTAATTAATTGAAATCTTTCAATTTCATAAAATAAAAATTTATCCTTTGGTCATTCTTTAACCCATTTACACTTCATATATTTCTCTAAGAAATGATATTTTCATGTATGAAGAACTAAATAGGTTCTATTAAAGTATGATAAGACCTTATTTATATCACTATTTTTTTTTGAAAAATAAAATTGTTAGCATAGGTTATATAATATGCATAAATATTCATAAACTGAAGCAATAAATTAATTAATAAAACATCGTCCAAAATTTAACTAAAACAATTTAATAAATATTTTACACTATAAACCATAAAGAATTAAATATTTATAAATAAGGTCACTAAATGTCTCAAAATTTTCTTACCATTAATCCCCAAATAACATGATATATCTCTAAATTGTAACATACCAATGATGTGAATACCTTTATCATTTATTCAATTGAAACATGGTAATAACACGAATTTCCATAAAACATTATTGAAAACATTCATACTTCTTCACTACATTAATAAAATTAAATATTATTGAATATATTTCATTAATCCAATAATGTTTTAAACTCTATAAATGATAATATAACACATATTATCCAAATATCATTAATAATTTCAAAGGAAATCAATACTTTCTAGTTTACATTATTAATCCCAATCACCCCTTTATAAAAAATGAACAACATTTTATAAAAATCATGAACATATTATGGGTAATATTACCTTAATTCAAATATCAAATTACAATTAAATCAATTTGCATGTCATTGGCATCTTTCAAAAAATTCTTTGAAATCCATAAAAAATATACTGAAAAGTACTTATATATTTCATAGTTCATGAGTTCCATTAGATAAAACCTCAATAATCCAACATATTTCATAACCCATTAATGTGGATTCATTATCACATTATTTAATATCTTTTTCCTTTCATATATCATTTGTATTCTATTTAACCACAATAGAAAAACCATAACTCACGAAACCTTGCAGATTCTATTCAAGGAGATTTCTCTTTATGACATCAATTTTCATAATTCCCATATTTCCAAATTTTAAATAGTCATCCATCGATTATTTATTTGGTAAACCATTATTTTATTCCATTTTATTAACTGAACATTTCATTTTACCTCTTTAATTACATATAGTTTATCCTTATTTCCAAACTCAAAAACTATTATCGTCCCTCCAAGACACTCTATTAAGTTCTTCCTATATTTCTAACATATATAAAACTGAATCTTCTTTCTTAAATGATATACACTAACCAAAATCTTATCAAAATCTATCATTCTCTTATTTGGAATGTACAATAGTTGATTAAGATGAATTTTGGAAATCATATATCATTATAACTGAGTTTTAATACTCATAGCATCCCTTTCAGTAATCATCATCCCATTTGTCTACTCATTATCGTATTGACTATAAAATTCAATAATAATCTAATTCAATCTATTTCACACCATTGGGTAAAATCATAAATCATAGTTTGAGAAACTATAATAATAATGGAAAACCAAATAATCATGAAAATATGTTTTATGATTATTAAAGAATGACAGAGTATTTTTAATCTTTAACACATTAGGTTTATCGATGGTCTTTCACAACCATCATGTTTTTAAATCCTTCATGTTGGTTCATAAGGATTTTGTGAATATAAAATGAATATCCCTAATAAGTGTTAATAAATGTCTGAAATAGGGCCCATTTTCATGCACATGATGATGAACGAGTCTATTTAAATGCACCCTTTTTAAAGTTATTACCCCTAGGATCATATATTCTATAGTCACATCAACTTTTATAATCTATATATGGATTTCATTTCTTGAAATCACATGCTCTATCCTTTAACAATAGTCTTACACATTTTTCTATACTTTAACACATGCTTATACTTATAATTATATACATACCTAGTAATAACTTTAGAAATATCCATAGGGATCAAACCAATGTTTTCTCATCATAGTTTCCAAATTTTTAATAATCTTTTCTTCTAATTCCAAGTATGTGAACTAGGATTTTCATACATGGGTATTATTGTTTTTAGATTAATATTCCTTAGAACACACAAACACACACCTGAGGACTATAACAGTTTAGTTCCTTTATAATCTTGGAACATAATATTTTTAATTCATTAAATAACATAAATGTGTCTAATAATGATATTTCCCTATATTAAAACTACGTATAACTATTGTCTGTGACCTAGGAAAAGAAAACATAAGAAAGGTTTAATCTTAGAATCTGAGTAAAGATGGAAGATTCATATTCATAAAATGAGAATAATTGTGTGATAACATGATCATAAAGAATAATGACCATGCCCTTACTATCAAAGATCATAATATTGAGTCTTAGAAAACACATTAGTAGTTCATGATAAATGAATCATATGGTAATAAAATAAAATGAGAATTGAGATAATAACATTATTACACAACATGTGTTAATGGAATACCCATAAGAACATAAAATATTATATTAAGGATACATACTAGGATATTCATAACATGTTAGGCTTGGGCTACCCATCTATCTAACTACATATAGATTGGTATGACCTCCCATGTACCTATATAAAAGCATGGTATAACCACCAGTGAACCCCCTTTTAGGAATGGCATGACCCCCCATGTACCCTATTTGAGGAAAGAGAGAACCCCCCCATCTACCCACTTTTGGTCGGGAGATGACCTCAAATTTACCTTCCACCAGGCTTGGGTTAGCCTCTTTTGTACCATTATTGGGCTCATGATAACCTCCCATGTACCCATTGAGCTCATATAACATTAATAATTATCCAATTAATTGGAGGTAGTATAAGGACACAAACTTATTACTTTACATAATCTAGAATTTTAGAAAATAAATCACTTCATTTCTCATTGAGGAACTTTTAATGTTTACAATTTTAGATAATTATGATATAACACATGTTGAGCAATAAGGTTTTCCTTATGACTTTTCCATTCCTTCATTCAAGGGGGGATATTGATGTGTCATTAAGGTTTACTTATTACTTGACCATTCCTTCTTGTTTTGAAAATCACAAACACCTTATCTTACTGAAAAATCATGTTTTTCCCTATGTTTTAATTCTATAAAGAAAATTTTCCTTCCCCAAGGAAATTTATACTTACTATGTTTATTGATCATATCATATTTTTTTCTAAGTGTAAAATTTGGATTGTAACAAAAACCTCGGAATCCTATAATAAACCTAGATATGAAGCATTCTGTTTTAGGATCTTAATTCTCAGAATTCTAGTTACGAACTCTTCTGAGTTCTGACTCCGAATTCTGAATTTGTAATCTTGTTACGAACATCACTGAGTTTTAACTCCAAATTCTAAATATGAATTCTAGTTACGAACATCACCAAGTTCTAACTCCGATTTATAATTACGTATTATGGATATCAAATTCTATGAGATCTTACTCTCATTTCTCTGAATACAGACTCCGAACTCTTATGATTTCTGACTTAGAATTCTTACGAATTCTGACTCCGAACATTGTAAGTTTAGGTTCCAAATTCTTGTGAATCCAGATTCCGAATTTCCTAGAAGATTAGACTCTAGAATTATATAGAATTCAAGTTCCAAATTCCTACAAAACAGAATACAAATATCCTTTTACTATAGACTCTGAATTCATTTTTGGATAGACTTTGAAGCTTCATTTACTTACATTCCTAATATCAGTTTTTGGTTATGCTTACACCTGTTTAGTAATAAAACAATGTCGTGCTTTCAGTTACATATTAACAATTATTTGAGTGACACATTTATAGGTCCCACTGAAATTCACAGGAAAATATGATTGTTGGTGGAGGGAGTCGACCGTTGAAGCTGTGCCTATAAATATGATCTCATTTGAAAGAGCTCATGAGGGTACTGTGACTATAAAGACCACATGCTATTGAAGTGATTTCTAGAGAAATAATTTCATTGCTTTGTGCATACTAAGCTACTTGTTCATATTTTATTCATGGGACTCCTATTTTTGTTGTGTACAATCGAGGGATTCTTGGGATTGGAAGACATAGGTGCTTACTACCTTGATGTTGAGGGATTCCTTGTTGAGGAAGATAGACGTTCTGACTACCTGATAGATGGGGGCTTGCGGGGATAGCAAGACAGACTCAAATCTTCATATTGAGGGATTACCCTAGTGTGGGTAAGACATAATTTCTTGAATGTTTAAATTAAGGGACCTTTATCCAAAGTTTTTGGATACCCTTCTCTTCGGGTTAATGGACTTACTACTTGTTACATGCTTTGTTACAAGTTTTCTGTTGCATTTATATTATTGAGAAAGTATAACTATCTTATACTTCCTTATACTTGTACTCTGATTTTATAGGATTCTATACACTTTAAGGTAGAATCTTAGTTGTTGTTAACTTTTGTTAAGTTTCATTTCTGGAATCACTTTTCTGGAATCAAGTACGTTATTAGAACTTAGAGGTGTTGTGAATTTTGGTTATTCAAAATATCCTTAGGGATTTTCAAAGTATACAATTCACCCCCTCTTTTATTAGAGCATATCATCTTTACATACACGATCCTAAAATTGGTATTATAGAGTATATTATACTCACATACAATCTCAACAATTGGTATCAGAGGAATTGGTACAATCTGAATTAATCTCAAGATTAGATTCAGAAGATAATTCTTGGAATTGAACTTCTAGATTCACTTTTTCGGAATCTGTTTTTTAGACTCATTTAGTTAGGATACATTTATTTCTTAGAGATACTCTTGTTCTATATTTTTTTCTTAGTATTATTTTCCTTGTTTATAATCTTTTTCTATTAACAATTTTTTGTGGAAATGTTTTTCTTAAAGATGGAAGGAATCAATATTGGTTCCATAGAAAATCTCAATACAACTAGACCACCTATATTTGAATGAAATGATTACAAATATTGGATATATCGAATGAATACATTCACTATCAATACTGGTGTTGATAATTTTGTTACACTTGTAAGTGATGACACTTTTAAAAGAATGAATATGGGATTTTATAAAGAGTTAGGAGAGTTTTATGATCATCCAGTGGAAGAGGTAGAAGGCATTCTGGAAAATGCTGAAAAAAGATGAACCATCAAAGATGGATGGAAAGAAAAGAAAGTTCAAGGAAGTGTAAATTGAATAAAAAATCTCTAAGTCTATGGAAGTTAAATCCACAACTCCTAAACCCCAAAAGCAGAAAGCCTACATAGATGATGTTGTTGCAAAATGGATGGAGGATACGAAAAACAGATATGTCGGGGAGCCACAGTTCGGTTTAAATCCTACTGAGGCTAAGGCCTTTGAAGAATCAACTGCGGAAGATCTTGAGAAGTAATCCAAAGAGAATAAACTTAAGAAAAAAAATTTTGATGCTGAGATTGTGCAATCTCTCTTGAAGTATACTGAAGTAGCATCCGAGAATATTCCAGTGCCACAATCTATTTTGACAGAACCTTTAACTGAGACTCCAGGAAATAAATTCTTTACTCCGAAAAAAGATAATGAAAACATGTTAAATAAGTGTAAGAAGTTGAAGATGTGGGAGATGAAGAATAAGATGAATGTAGTGGTAACACAGATGATCTTATAAAGCATGTCAAAAATTATCAAGACAAGGGAAACCCATCCAAAAAATTGTCACTCTAAACGTCTGAAGTCAAGTCCTCGAAGCTTCTCACTCCAGAGAAGGATGAAGAGAAGGATGAAGAGAAGGGTGAAGAGAAAGGTGAAGATGAATTTGATAAATTGTCTGTAGAAGAAAGTCTAACTCGTGATTTTATTCATCATGACGATGCTTAGGCTAGAAATTAGAAAGAAGAGAGTTGATGAAGATAGACTTGTGCAGCTAACTGACAGCGAGAAGGAATTCCCGGATGAAGAAGCCGTACTGAGAATTGATAAGGGTAAACAACTTTTTGTTGATACTCCTAGAAAATGTGTAGTGAAGAAGAAGAAAGATGAAGGAAATTCAAAGAGGAAGCTTGTTGAGCTAGAAAAACAAGCATCACCATGTAAAGTCTCAGATTCTGAATCATCTTCTCTTAGTCATGATTTTGTTGAAGAATCCTTGAAGAAGATTGTCTGCTCAATTCCGACTTTTTCAAGCATAGGCTCTAGATGCTAGATTCTTCAACATTCTCTTAATCAGAAATCAGATTCAGTGTCCATGGTGTTGTACAAGTGTGTCAAGATAGAATTAGATTTCATAACATTCCTCTTAGGCTACGAAGCTCACATAAAGCGATGTAAGAAGATAGCCAACTGGTCATAGATATCAATTCAAGAAATGAGTGAGCTTGATCAATTTCAAGAAGATGTCAAGGAACATTTTGATACCGAAGACACCAAAATCAAGGATCATACAAACCACTTTAAGGAAAATATAATCTAGAAAGAAATACTCAGATTCAAGAGGTTAATGACTTGAATGGTAAGTTTAACTCTGTAGCTCAAAGATGGAAGAGGTAAAGAGATCTCTGGATTTAGTTTGAAGAGAATCTTGTGAAGCAAGATGATTTGTTGAACGATCAAGAAGAAGTTCTTAAGTCCTAATAAGAGAGAATCAAATATCTCGAGAAAAAATCTACGGAAGATCACAAGGAATTCAAAAAGCTATACACTATAGTTAAGAAGATGATGCCTAATGAAAAAGATGCAATATAGATCCAAATTTTATCATTTGTTGTATCTATTTTTCCTTGAACAAATTCTTCCAATTATAATGAAATTGTGGTTGCTTTTTTTTGTTTTGTTGTTTGTAGTAGTATTTCAGGGACCATATTTTTTGACATTCCCTCAAACTCTTTTTGAAAATCACAAAGGGGGATAAGGAAAATGAATTCTAAATGGGAGAAGGAAAAATATTTCTAAGTATAAAAGAAATATACATAAGTAATGGGGTGTTTTTCATTACGAATATTTCCACATTCAAATGAAAATTCTCATTCCGGAAATCCAAAATACGATCCATAGTGTTTCAAAGCCTAAGGGGGAGTCATTCATATTGACTATTTTCCATGAAAAAAGGTAGAAAAGTTTTATTTGCATTGTTTAGTAAAATATTTTTTATGTCCTTATATTCTTTTTTCATAAGGATGTTTGTTCTTTCCAAAAAGGGGGAGATTGTTGAGTCAATAAGGTTTTCCTTATGAATTTTCCATTCCTTCATTCAAGGGGGAGATTAATGTGTCATCAAGGTTTCCTTGTGACTTGAACATTCCGTCTTGTTTTGAAAATCACAAACAACTTATCTTAAGGAAAATCTTGTTTTCCCCTATGTTTTACTTATATAAGGAAAAATTTCCACCCCCAAGGAATTTTATCCTTACTATGTTTATTTTTCATATCATATTTTTTTCTAAGTGTAAAATTCGGATTATAAGAAAATCCTTGGAATCCTATAATTACCTAGATATGAAGCATTCTGTTTTTGGATCTCAATTCACATAATTCTGGTCACGAACTCTTCTGAGTTCTGACTACGAATTCTGAATCAGAATTCTAGTTATGAACATCACAGTGTTCTAACTCTGAATTATGAATATGAATTCTGGTTACGAAGTTCACTGTCTTCTAACTCCGAATTCTGATTACGAATTCGGGATACAAAATTCTCTGAGTTCTAACTCCGAGTTCTCTGAATTCAGACTCCGAACTCTTATGAGTTCTCACTCTGAATTTCCATGAACTCCGAATTTGAACTTTGTAAGTTCAGGTTCTGAATTATTGTGAATCCAGATTCCAAATTTCCTTGAAAATCATACTCCAGAATTCGATAGAATTCTGGTTTCGAATTCCTACAAAACAGAATATGAATATCCTTTTACTATCGACTATGAATTCATTTTTTGTTAGACTCTGAACCTTCATTTACTTATATTCCAAAAATCAGTTTTTGGTCAGGCTTACACCTGTTTAGTTATAAAACAATGTCGTGCTTTTAGTTACGCACTAACCGTTGTTTTAGTGACACATGTACAGGTCCCTCCGAAATTCAAGGGAAAATATGATCTTTGGAGGAGGGATCTGACCATTGAATATGTTCCTATAAATAGAAGCTCATTTGAAAGATCTCATGACGATTCTATGACTCTAGAGACCACATACTGTTGAAGTGATTTCTAGAGAGAGAATTTCATTACTTTGTACGTACTGAACTACTTGTTCAGCTTTTCATCGTGCGACTCTAATTTTTGCTATGTAAAATTGAGGGCTTCCGGGGATAGGAAGAAAGAGGTGCCAACTACCTTGAAGTTGAGGGCTTCCTTACTGAGGAAGACAGAGGTTTCGACTACCCGATAGTTGAGGTCTTTCAGGGATAGCAATATAGACTCTAATTTCTATATCGAGTGCTTACCCTGGTGTGGTTAAAGCAAGCTTTCATGAAAGTATAAATCAAATGACCTTTATCCAAGGTTGTCGGATACCCTTCTCTATGGGTTAAAAGACTTACTACCTGTTATGTGCTTTGTTACATGTTTTCTGCAGCATTTGTATTGTTGAGGAAAGTATAACTATATTATACTTCTTAATACTTGTACTCTGATTTTATTGGTTTCTATATGATTTAAGTTAGAATCTTTGTTGTTGTAATTTTTTTTAAAGTTTCATTTCCGGAATCAATTTTCCAGAATCAAGCATGTTATTAGAACTTATAGGTGTTGTGAATTTTGGTTATTCAAAATTTTCTTAGGTATTTTTAATGTATACAATTCACCCTTTCCCCCCTTATATTTGAGCATCTTGTCTTTACATATTCGATCCTACATTTGGTATTAAAGAGTATATCATACTCACATACCATCTCAAAAACACATACATAACAATCCACATTCATATAGAGCAGATAACACAAAAATAGTATCCATTTATTCCAAAATATAAAAAATTTCAAACAAAACATGTTTTCTTTGACGGATCATTATAAAATTTAATTTGGATTCGTTCTTTGTCTTAAAGATCCATATAAAATGTGAAAACCATTTAAAAACATGGTATTAGAACAAAAAGCACAATAATATATATAAAAAAGGAAATAAAACATTAGTCCATGAATACATGTAACGTATTAAATCATTTTCAAAAAGACATACTTGTCACCAATATAAACATACTTTGTGAAAGTTGATATTTACTCAAGATTTCTGAAAAAGATATAGAACCATAAAGGTATATTAGTGAGTTACATAAATAATCTTGTAACCCTATCAGATACCTTGTAATTTATAACCCTCGCGACAACATTACAATGTAACCTGCATTACTACGTTAATGTATAACCATTTCACATACACATTGAGTAACCATATAGATTACCTACAAATTACACATAAAAAATTTATTGAAGGTATATATTGGTCCCACACATAATTATAAATAATTCCCAAGATCCAGAATATAATAATACTACATGAATAGTTTTATAAAAACCTTGATTTTTAAATTTGTAAAACAGAATTTTAGAAGAGGATTTTAAAAGAAAATCCCAATAAAATATTATATAAATTAAGGGATACTTAATAGAGTGTATGTAATATGTATATACACTATAAATACACATAATTCATCATTATATAGACAAAATTCATTTGAAAAATAATTTTAACATCACATAAAAAATTTAGTAGAATATTAACCCAAAGAATGGAAATTGGGTTAAGAATTTTATTAACTCAGGTTTTTGTTACATAAAACATGTTTAAACCAGTTTTATAATGGTTAAAATATTGTTTATAATATCTTAGAGAAACATATTCATGTTTATAACACCTTATATGATCATTTTAAAATATCATTTCACCATTTAATTAATAGTATTTTGTTTCTTCCACTACTTTGGGTGAGTTCTTTACATGATTTCCATGGTCGTTTTGTATTTGATTATATTGTTGTATAGAAATAAAATTTCCAAAGTGTATTGAAATAGTACTAAATTTTTTCTGTAACATTTATTGATACCATTAATTATGTTTTATCATATATGATGATTAATCATTATATAAAACATTAATGATATTTGTTTAGATCATTTTTGGGAGTTCCTCGATAATCATGACCTTGATTCAATATAATATTTAATGTCATGAATTGAAGTTCATTCAAGAACATAAAATAGGTTCCATAATAAACATTACATTCTGTTTCACCAACTAAAAGGGTTTTGGCTCAATATTGAAGGAAGTAATTGAAATTGAAAACACATCATACACAATTTTGGTAAACGACACATCACAGACAATGTTTTTTTTAATAAAATCTAGATGGTAGGAAGATATATGTTGAATTTTTTACATGAACTTGATATCATATAGAATATATATGATTCTGGACATTTCATACCTCTTGGATCAGGGTAGTTTAAGAGAGTATAAGAAAACAAAATAATTGAAATGAAAATACTTGAAAATTAAAGATGATTCTTGCCTCTTGATCTCTTCTCAAGATCTTCCTTAGGGTCTTTGGTTTTAGCATTTTGGTGAGTCCAATTGGTCATGAGCGTGGGGAAGAGGCTTGTGGAGGTGATTTGGTATAACTTATAAAATTCAAGGGTCTTTAGGGGTGTGAGAGGAAGAGGGGAATGAGGGTGGAATTTATAGTGGAGGAGAAGAGGGATTTGACATTATTTTAATCATTCTTTTAATATTTATGTACTATACTATAAATATTCTTCATTTTTCTGATAAAAATCGTAAATAGATAATTTTAGTTATAAACAAGTGGTATTACATATGTCATTATGTCAAAATTGTTTATTTAGAAGATAATTTGTATATACGATATTTTACCCTATTTTACTATTCATAAAAAAATTCAAGAATTTAATAAAAATACCAAAAAAACAACCCTAACCATTTTTTTATTTGTAGATATCACAAAATGAACTCTATTTAGTGAAAATAAATTTCTAAATATGGTTATATAACATTTTAAATAAAATTATACTTTATTCCGAAATTAACAATTTTAAAACTATAACTCAGTTTATATCACCTTGAAAAATTAATCAAGATTTCATTATCATAAATCCATAAGACAATAAAATAACAATACAATTTACTATTCATTAGGGTCATTTTACAATTCATAAGGGTATTCTTACTATTTTCCAAAAATCAAGTTTGTCTCATCAGACTTAAATAACATACTGATCACAATTGTATATGACCATTTTTTGAAATTCAAAACACAGATGTTGTAATAATAAGTTTAAACTACTACTTTATAACTATATCAATAAAACTATGTTTAGTTTCACTGTGTCTTAGTATTTTATTTATTTCATTTATTTGTAAATCCTTGGGAAGTTACATTCTTCTATCCTTAGTGAAATTGTGTCATCGCCATTTTATTTACTTAATATACAAGTGAGGGTACCATTCCCTCATAGCTACCATTCCCTCAGAGCATTTTCAAAATCCCATGTTGCTTCTTCAACCTAGTGGTTTCTCTACCAAACCTTTACCTGGTGGATTGCTAAATTCTATAATACTTTTTACCTTCGATCAAGAATCTGAATAAGTTTCTCTTTATAAGAATGGTTCTCTTTTAGAAGAACTATTTCTGGGCTCTAGACATGAGATTAATCTTGCACCTAGTTTCTAAACATCGAAACATGAAAATCATTGTGTACCGGAGATAAAATTTAAGGAAAATATACATGGTAGGTGTGGTCCAACATTATCCATAATTTCATTAGGTCCAATTAACTGTGGAAATTGCTTTCCATTTTTACCAAAATGCATAACACTTTTCCCTAGTGAGATTCTAAGAAAAACATGATAACCTACCTAAAAATAAATTTTTTTCCTCCTGTTGTCTGAATAACTTATCAACCTTCTCTGAGCTATTTTCATGTGTTACTGGATCATCATTAGTTTCTCTGACACTTCCTCAACTAATTATGGTTCCCTAAAATTCCTTTTTATGACTTCATCCCAAAAAATATAGAGTTTGAAACCACTTCCCATACAATTCCTCAAAATGTTACATCTGTATACTAGAATGAAAACTATTTTTATTAGAAAACTCCACGAAATAAAGATGATTATCCCAACATC
Organism: Viscum album; assembly: GCA_963277665.1. Classification (NCBI taxonomy): domain Eukaryota; kingdom Viridiplantae; phylum Streptophyta; class Magnoliopsida; order Santalales; family Viscaceae; genus Viscum; species Viscum album. The sequence goes on from OY728132.1 coordinate 1,503,038,482, forward strand.
CCTGTTAGTCAATTGAAAAAGCATGGAGAATATTATCCAATGTCTGAATCTTTCATTCTAACATCCCATCTTATGAAGGATGAAAAGATGTACTACATTTAATTATGTGAGCAACAACTTCTAAAGAAACTTCTAAAAATTAAAAGTGAACCTAGTATCCCAGTTAGATAAGATGGTAAGATGAACTCTAGGTAATATGAAAATATCTTTTAGGTTTTGTCGAGAAAGCTGATCCAAAGACATTGTATCTTGAATCTAAAGGAAATGTTCACATTTATTCAATCGGTCAACAAAAAACCATATGGCATTATTTCCTCGAGACATCTTCGGTAGTCCCACAATGATGTCCATGGATATATTTTTCCATTTACACTTTGGAACTTGTATAGGGTAAAAGATCAACTTCAGTAAATGCATCACTACTTTAATCTATTGACATGTCAAACATTTCATAGTAATATTGGAAGTATCTATTTTCATTCCATCCCACCAATAATACTCCCAAAGGTATTTTTACATCATTGTGCTTTCAGGATAAACTAAAAACATAGATCTGTGAGATTCTCACAACAATTATTTCTTCATCTAAGAATCACAAGGAACACACAACCTTTTTTAAAATCATAAAACACAATCTTTATTGGGGTTAAATTCTTAAAACTTACCCATTTTAACCAATTCTACCTTTTTCAATACTTCCCTATCTTCCTACCACACTTTCTTAATTCTATCTAATAATTATAACTATAATAAACCTGAAACAAACAAATTTATTTCTACCACAAACTACTTCTAAACCAAAATTCATCAAATCATTAATTAAGGGATCATGTTCCAAATGTAATGTGGTTAATGATTCATTATTTTTTAAACTCAAGAACCCCTCCACTTTGTTTTCCTTTCCTGGATTGTAATTGATCATGTATTCATAATGTTTTATCAATTCAAGACATCTTCTATACCTCATATTTTATTCATTATATGTTGAAATATAATTAACAATCTTATGGTCAATATATATTTATCATTTGGTTCAGTATAAATGATGACTACAAATTTTTAAAGAAAAAACAACAATTAAAAATTCTAAATCATTTATGGGATAATTTAACTCATGGGGTTTTATTTTTCTTGAAGCATAATCAATTACATAATCATTATGCATCAGAAAAAAGCCATGTCCCTTAAAAGAATAATAACTATATATATAAAAATCATTATTTCGGGAAGAAAGATACAAAACTGGACCATTCACCAATCTCTTCCTTATATCCTATAAACTAAGATCACATTCTTTGATCCAAAAAACTTTATCCTTTCCTCATGTTAACATAGTTAGCATGATAGATAACCATGAAAAGCTTTTAACAAATCATCAGTAGTAACCTACTAATCTAGGAAAACTATGAATCTTTGTATCATTTTTAGATCTTGTCCATTCATCAACCACTTATGTTTTGGTAGGATCAACTACTATTCCATCCTTATTTACAATGTTCCCAAGTAAATAAATCTATTGCAACCAAAAAATCACACTTTATAAATTTTCCATACCGTTTCGTTTGTTTTATGGCTTTTAAAACAACTCATATATGTTTTATATTGTAATCTATAATCTAATAAAAACAATAATTTCATAAATAAAAACAACCAAAAACATATCCATGAACTTATGAAACATTCTATTCACAATATTCATGAATATAGTGTTGCATTAGTTAACCCAAATGGTATAAAAACAAATTCTTAACTCCCATATCTAGTATAAAAATGGTTTTTGGGATGTCATCCTCTTTCACCATTAGTAAATCGTATCTCAATCTCAATTCAGTCATGGAAAAGTATTGAGCACCCATGAGCTGATAAAAAAAGTCATCGATATGAGGAAAATGATACTTGTTTTTAATAGTGATATCATTTGAGGCTCTATAATCAATGAAAAGTCTCATTGAACCATCTTTTTTTTAAAAAAAAAATAGGATCACCCCATGGTTAAGTGGTAGGATTAATAAAGCATATATCAAGAAAATTTGAGAACTAGTTTTTCGACTCTAAAAGTTCCATTTGAGCCATTCTTGTAAGGGGGTCCTAAAATTATCATAGAATCAAAAAATGAGTCAATTTTGAATTCAAATTCCTAATTAGGTATAACATCAGCTAACTCATTAGGAATAAAATAACGATATTCTTTTACCACTTGCACAACGTTAATATGAATAGTTCCATTGTTTTAAATAATATGATCAAGATAACATTAATTTTCATCCATAAATATTTTCTCGTCTTCCTGATATGTTATCATATGTGTGGGTTATTTCATGTATAAAAAAGGAAAATATTCATGAAAAACAACTTATTTATCTCTACAATCAGTCTTACCATGATAAACAAAAAATCCAATCCATAACTAGAATGACGTCAAACAATACTGAGGAAAAAACAACAAGGTTTTTAGGTAAATTCCATCCACAAAACATAATAGAACTATTCGTATAATACCTCTTTGTTGTAATATTTATCCTGGTGTTTTAAAAATAAGTTCTAGTCTCATTTTTTGAGGTGATATTTCTGATTTACCAGTAAATTTATTAGAAATAAAGGAATGGGTAAAACCCATTAAAAACATTAGAAAGATCAACTATGTATAATGAGATGTTCACCCTACTGGCAAGGTATTCTCCAAATATTATTTTGGATCTTGGTTGAAATATCAACTATGTTTACTTAGGATTGAAGCCAAGGTGTCTAAGGGCATTGGACTCCTATGAATTCAAAATTTATGAGAGAAATTTCTAATGTGATGAGAGGGAGTCCAATGCCCTTCGACACCTTGGCTTCAATCCTGAGTAAACATAGTTGATTTTTCTACCAGGATCCAGAATAATATTTAGAGGATACCTTTCCAGTCGAGTGAACATCTCATCATACACAACCAATGAATCTTTCACCTTTTAATTCAATTTTTGTAATTTCATCTCAATCCTATGTCAAAAAACCATAAAAATATCTTTCAAGGAAAATAATTATAAATTCATCCAACCTAAAGTAATAAATCTCCCTATAACCCTAGTATTCTTGATTATTTACCACCAATTATTAGCTTCACCTTCAAAATGATAAATATAATGACTTGCCTTTTGGTTATCTAAACATCCCATAACATTGAATATTATTTCAAGGGATTTAACCCATCCTTCAACTTCTACCTAGTTAGAAAATACACTGAAAGAAGGTGGGTTATTTTAAAGGTTGGGGATGAAGCCTCAATTCATTATTTAAAGAAAATACCTCTTTAGACTGGGTAGAGGGAGACCCATTATATAGCCCGAAGGCCCATGGACAAGTGGCCTGAATAAAAGGCTTGAAAGCCCATTAAATGGCCCAAAGGACCCCTCAGAGAACATTACTGCTATAGTACCTGTGCTGTTATAGTACATCCACCGCTACAGTACCTGCTACAGCCCCTCCGCCACTACAGTGCCACCACTGCTACAGTTCTTCCACTGCTAAAGTACTACTACATTTCCCTGAAAATTCACCCCTACCCGGATTTGATCATGGGTCTTTTGGATGCCAAGCAGGAGCCACTAGTTATTTTATTGCACAGATAACACTTCCATTTATTTCATTTCTCTATCAATCCATTACTATCACAAACTAATCAGTTCCAATCCCTACCATTCTAGGCTAAAGATTCATAAGGATATTGCTATGTTGGTCCCTCTTCACTTCAGGTTCACTATTTCTTCCGCGTAAAACTATTCTGAACAAACTTATCATAATCGAAGAAACATATTAATATTTAAATTATATTATTTTAAAAAATTACCAATGGAGTAAAAATAATATATGGTATTCAATTAACTTCATCCAAAACCCCTAATGTTATCTAAACCATTCCTTGGTACAAACTATAAGGAAACGACCACATTACATTATATAATCTTGAATTTTAGACAAGAACACACATCCTTTCACATTAAGGATCTTTTCAAGTATATTGTTTTTTGAATTGTGATATAAAAATACATAGAATTCCACATTTATATTGATATGATTCCAGAAAAAATAGTATCTATTTCTTCCAAAATATAAAAAATTTCAAATAAAACATGTTATCTTTGACAAATATACATCACATTTAACATGGATTCCTTATATGTCTTACAATTCTATATAACCAATGAAAATTATTCATAAACATGGAATGTGAAATAAATCTCGGTAAGACATATAAAAGGAATGAAATAAAACATTATTCCTTGAATACATGTAACATATGAAATCATTTTCAAAAAGACATACTTGTAACCCATATATACATACTTTGTGAAACATTATATTTCCATGAGATTTCCACAAAACAAATAGAACATAAATAGAACCATAAAGGTATCTTGGTGAATTAATTAAATTATATCTTAACCATTTTGGATACTTTATAATTTTTAACCCTCTCGGCTACCTCACAATGTAACCCTCATGGCTACCTTATTGTGTAACAATCGTAGTTACACTTGGAGTAACCATACGACCGACCCCTAATTTTTCACATACCCAATGCATTAAAGGGGGATATAGGTCCCCTCCTTCATCATAAAAAATTACTATGAACCTAAACATAATCATACAACATTAATGATTGCATAAATTCATTTCTTTTGAATTTTGTGAAACTGTATTTTAAAATAATAATTTAAAATAAAATCCCCTTACAAATATCATATAAATGACGTGATTCTAAAATGAGTGGATGGAATATGTATATACTCTACAAATAATAGTAATTCATCAAAATATAAACAAAATTAATCGTACAATCAATTTAAATACCAAATAAATAATAAAGTATAAGGTTAACCCAAAGAATGGAAATTGGGTTAAGATTTCCCTTATCATAGTGTTTTCTTACATCAAACAAGTTTAATACTCATGTATAATGGTTAAAAGAGTGTTATTAATATCTTATAGAAACATATTCATATTTATAACACCTTATATTATCATTTCGTAAGCTCATTTCACTCTTTAATTATTAGTATTTTCTTCCATTCATTGTTTTGGCTTTGTTATTTACATGATTTCCATGGACAGTTTGTATTTGATTTTCATGTCATATAGAAATGAAATTCTAAAAGTGAATTGAAATGGTACTCATATGTTTCCAAAAGATTTAATGATTTCAATAATCATTTTTTATAAAATATTATGATGAATTATTTGATAATACATTAATGATATTTTTTATATCATTTTTAGTGGTTCCCAATAATCATGAACTTCTTTCAATAAATAACTTAATGTTATGCCTAAAAGTTCATTCCAGAACAAAAAAAATATGATACATTAGACACATTACATTCTATTTCATCCATTAAAAGGTTTTTATTATCATATTTTAAGGATGTAATGGAAATTTGAAAGGAAATCGTCCACAATTTTGGTAAATGACACATCATGAATGATGTTTTTATTTATATTTTTAGAATAAGAGGAAGAGGAGATGAAAAAAATGTTGAATTTTTTAACTGAACATAATGACATATTAAATATATAAGATTCTAGATATTTCACTCCTCCTAGATAAGGGGAGGGGAAGAGAGTACAAGAAAAGAAATGAATGGAAAGGAAAACACATGAAAATGAATGGGGATTCATGCATATTGATCAATTATCCTTTATATCCTCCATAAGCCCATTGGTTTTGGACTTTTTGTGAGAAATATATCTCTTGGACATAGATAAGAGCCTTGGGGATGGGATTTGGAAGAACATTGAAAAATTTTAGGGATTGAGAGTAGTAAGAGGAAGAAGAGAATGAGGGTTGTATTTATAGTCGAGGAGAGGATAGATTTTACATTACTTTAATCTTTATATTGTTTTTTGTCAAATACTATGAATAGTATTCATTCATGGGATAAAAATAGTAAAGAGTTAAAATGACTTCGAAAAATGTTTTCTTACATCATTCAGGATGTCAAAAATAGTGCATTTAACTGATAAGTTGTATATATGGTATTTTACCGTATTTCATTATTCATCAAAGCTTCAATATTTTCAGAAAAATAACAATAATTTGCTATAACAAATTTTATAAATTTATATTTCAAAAATTAACTCCATTTTTAAAAATAATTTTCAAAATATGATTAATTTAATATTTAAATAAAATTATAATTTATTAAAAAACTAGCAATTTTAAAACAATAACTCATTCTATACCACTAAGAAAAATTATCAAGATGTAATTATTTTAAAAACATAAGACAGAAATAAATTTACTACTCATTAAGGTCATATTACAATTCTGAAAGGTATATAACTATTCACAAAAAAATCATGTTTGTTCCATCAGACTCCAAATAACATACTGATGATAATTTTAGATGACCATTTTTCAAAATTACAAACATAGAAGCCGAACAATTATGTTTTAATGAATAATTTATAATTATATCCCTAAAAATATTTTTTAATAGAGTATTTTTATTTCATGTAATTAATTTATTTTTAAAACCTTGGGCTGTTACCGGTAGATATTTTTTTCCATCCATCTCATAATGAAAATAATATATACCTATGTCCCAAGATTAGAAAACATTCACTATATCATAACCCAATATGTTAAATGAGATTAATAAACATTTCTTCATATAAAAACCTATGGAAATTAGATAGGATTGATATTAATTTCATTATATATTCATAAAATAACTTGAGTAAAAATAACTGAGTTTCATAAAAAATTTATCATCGTATGACCCATAGAAGAGAAGGGTGTTTTATAACCGTTTTAAGATAAAATATTCAACGAATAAATAAGAAATAGAATCCTTTATCTATATTTCCAACAATTAATAAGTAACATTAATGGATATCATATTATGTGGATAAAGATTTTAAAATATCACTTGGAACATTTTATAAGAAAAATATAATTTCTTTGAAAATAACTTTTTAAATCGTAAAACATATCCAAAATCATTTTCATTGAAAATATATTTCAAAATGTATAAAGGAATATTTCAAAAAATTATATCATTTCATGGAGAAAATGTATTTTTTCATTCAAAATAATTTCCTAAAACCATAATAATTTTGAAATTTCTTTTATTTTCAAATTAACATGAAATCTTACAATGGAATCGTCACAAAAATAATTGTTAATCCAACAACAATTTTTTTCAAAGAGTACATGTTTAAAAAAATATTCCTTTAAAAATTTGTAGTTAAATTCAAATGGGAATATTTTGGAAAATTTATGTACGTTTATTTAAAAAAAATGTTGCAATTCGGACATGGATAAAAATATCGTTAATAAATAATTTTAATAATTTTAATAACATTTTTTAGAAAAAAAATTTATACATGGTTATGGAAGAAATGGGTTCTTTGTTGAAAAGAAAATTATTATTAAAATAATTCTTTTGAAATTATGGAACTTGAAGAGAGAAAAATGAATAAAAAATATGTATTATCATGATATGAGTATAAGAGAATAAAATTAATGAGTTTCATGATATATGTATCATATGAATACATCATCTGAAATACAATCATAATAAATCCTAAAAAACTATGAGATTGTACCATAAATCCATTACAATGTTGGTAACATTTAATCACAAAATCCAACTACAAATAGTGTTAAATTAAACATAATATAACATGACAATAAATAAATTAATGACATTATATTTCAAATATTCTCTATATACACCACTTAATGAAGAGATCTGCATAACATAACAGATGACTCAAAGAAGGAAAATTGGGTCAAAAATCCCTTAACAATTGTGTATGTTTTAAATCCTAATACACATGAAGGATATATCATCAAATGTATACATAAATCCCCATAATTTCAAGTTTAATAATCATAAAATACATTAATTTTCAATATATTGACTACATAACAGAAAAACATGGTTAATATAGATTTTGTCTCAAAAAAATAAAAGCGATCAAATAATCCAATACCATTGTAGACATATTTTTAATCATAAGACCTAATAAATAATGAAATAAAAAGAAACAGAAAATTTCATTAAATCAAGGATATTCATGATATAACATGTAAATGAAATTTTATATACACGAAACAAAAGAAACTAGAGGTGAATTGTCATATGTATCCCAAATCTAAAATAGAAACTACAAATCCATTATTGTATGTCTTAAATTCCATAGTACTCCATAGAATCTTCTGTATAATAATTATGTATTTGTTATACATATATTATAGAACTAAAGATACATATATTATACCATATATTATTTACTTATATCCTTTTATATCCATTTATTAATAATTCCATGTTAATGTTGTGTTTCGGGTAATAACCACTTTGGTTTTTATATATGTTTTGATTTTATATTTTCAGTAATATTTACATGATCTTGGTTCCATCATATAAAAATATCTATCAGGAAATAATTATCATATTTATACATAAATTATATTTTTATTTTTAATCATGAACATTTTTTTGAGAAATAAAGTATGTTACGATCATGGAGACAATATGTTGTATATACAGATGATTGATGTTTACATTTTCAACAATCATTATGAAATGGAGGGAAATAATATCCTATTATTAAAAAGATAAAATATCATAAATACCTTATTAATTACTTAATTATATTACACATATTTTACATGGGGTGTGGTGATGAAAATATTGTCATATCACTTTATTAAGATAGTAGTCCACACCTACGTGAACATCGTTATCATATTTATGTAAGTGAAATAGTAAGGATGAAAATTATGTATTTACTTTTCAGAATGATAAATATATCTTTAATCTAATAAATTTGACATGTATATGAGATATATTTATCCTTATTACGATCCACTGAAAGCATTAGAAAAATATAAAATCACATCAATTCATGAGGTGGTAGTCTTCCGTATACACGAGAGACGTTATCATACCACCAATGGAATACATTGTATGAAATTTTTTATTTGATAAAATTAATGCATAGGTATAATTATTTTTTTGTAATGAAATTAAAATAACAAAATATCATCATATATAAGATACCTAATCTATTATATTAGTATTGTTTAATAATAGTTTTAGTATCAGAATGAAGAAATAAAATAAAATCGCTCGTTGAAAAGAGTTACCTCTTCTTCGAGAGACCTCGTTACTTTTTCTTAAAAATAATTCATAGGTTGAATTAATCCCAAAATTAGGTTTATAAGATGGTATTAGGAAACTTACAATGTTAATTTGGCATTTCATGGCCAAAAAAGGGTCTGAATGTATGAAAAAGAGAGGAGTGGGTGGGATTTTATAAGTTAGGTGACTGGAACACTGGTAATTTTTGTAAATAAAGCTACTTACCAACATTTTTCAAATGAAAAAACAATCCAAAATTAAGTATTGTCGATAATTTTAAATTATAGGGTATAAAATGGTATTCCAATATATTTTATATTTTTATTTACGTCATTTTATCCCATATATTTGTAGTTTAGCCATGGTAAACCCAATTATTCATCAACGGTGGTAATTAATTTTAAATATTTTCATTATTAATATTTGTAAAAAATTAATATGAAATTATTATATAATATAAGATATTATAATTAAAATATTAAATCCATTTTTTTTAAATTCAATTCACATAATTGAAAAAACTTAACTCAATTTCAATCCCATGGAAGGGACAAGAAAACGAGGTTTTAAAGAAGAAATGTTCAAAATATTACATAGTTTTTATATCAAAGTTCAATATTAAAGTGATTAGAAAACCCTAATATTATTAAAAGATGTATAATGGAACAAATTTTAATTTCAATCCAATTTGAAAACCAATTTACCTTTATAAGTAATTGAAATGAAAAAGCTATTTTTAATTAAAATTTAGTATTTTTCAATATTAATAAAATATGTAATATTTTTAAAATATTATCAAAAATTCATCTTAAGAAAAATTTTACCTGATGATTTATGAAATTCAAACTATTTGTTGAAATTAATTTTCTAACATTATTGAAAATTAATTTTGAAAAGGTTTTGTAAAAGGAGATAAAAATTGTTTTTTGAAAAAAAAAATTAAAGCATAAAATTGGATTTCTTCTTATATATTATCTATATAAACCATAAAATTAATATTAAACAATTTATTGAATATATAAAATTTAATTTTCATTAAAATAATTCCTCAAAATTTATTTGATTAATTTACATAGATAAATACTGTTTTTGTGTATAAATATAGTTTTCTTAATTTTTTTTCCTTTATTTAAATATATACAATTCCATTAATAAATAATTTTTCACAAAATAAATAATTTTATAAAAATATGTAAACCATATATTTTAATAATTTATATTCTCTAATTCATACCCACCGTTCTAATGGCTAACTGATAGGTATCATAATAACATTTTAATAGTATGCCACATTTCCTTTAAACTCAATGTTGCATGTAACACAATCCACACATGATGTTATGGGTAATGAAAGATAAACATCGTGTTATTTGTAATGGATGATAAAATTACTATTTTTGTAATAAATGAAAAAATTGACGTTTTTGTAACCCGAGCTAAAATATGTGTTGCATGTAACTCAAGATAATTTGGTTTTGTGTGCAGACCAAAATATCAAAAAGATAAAATTATTTTAAAAAAATTAACAAAAATAGCAAGGTGTTACATGGTGGTTAGAGTGTCCCTATCCTTTTACAAAAAACATTACATGTTTTTATGCATAATTAAACATCATATTTCAAGCGATTGATCATAAATCCCAGTGTCATGGAATACTGGGTATATAAAACTGAAAACATGGGACTAAATAAATCTTTTTTTATTTAATATTCATAAAGAGATCATAACATGCATTTTTCTCATACATATTTGTAGGATAACCTGAGGATAACATGAACAAAGGGGTTATCTAAAACACCAATAATAGAATAAGCAAAATTATAATGCTTTAGCACATGGGTTTGAAGGCATGGAATAATGATATAAATAGTATGGAATAATGATATAAAAGGCATGGAACATATGGTATCATAACATATAAATACGTGATCATATAAACTTGGAGTCATATTAATTTGGTTTTAATATAAAACAAGAATTTATCTTGATTCAATGCACATTTCACATAAAGGACAACAATTCAAGGTTATCCACCAAGATCGTTTCGCATTGTAGCACGAGTCAAGGCTATCCTCCAAGAATGTTTCACATAATGACTCATTAGACTCACGATTACCCAATGCATTGGAGAAATATCTAGTTCTACCCATTATAACATGTACATGAATATTCATTCCCCTTATAGAATCATACATAATCAGTCATACATAAACATAAGGGTAACCCAAGTAAATAATTTTTTATCATAATAATGTCAAAAAATCATAAGAAATGGAAGTATCATGAAAATCTCCAAGAATCAAAGGTCATTCTCAAACTATACCACCTCAGAATAGAGTATACATGAAGGATCTAGTATGTATGTTCATAAGTGGGATACATGGAATACATTGTGTAATTTAGACATGTTATGTGGATATACTAGTCGGAAGGCCACAGATCTGAAACAATCCAAGATCGCAAAGGGGCCAATGTACATGGGAATTATCTTTCCATTAATCCAAAATCTCATGAACTTATTCCATGGAGATATTTGTAGTAATAACATTTCTACTACCTTAAAATAATTTTCTCTCTAACGCTTTTATACAAAACTATTTGGTTCACATTAGACTTCATTGATGTGGTGTTGAATGGCTTTCACCTTCTCCCCCATTTCATTGACCATTTCATATCCAATTAGCTTATGCCCACTAACATCTTCCCAATATTCCGGTGTTCTTTTCCTTTACCCATAAAGAGTTTTATTTAGTTCCATTCATATGCTCAAATGGAACTATTATAAAAGATAACTCAACTAGTGGTATATGTTTGTCTCATTCTCTTTAGGAGTCCATGGAACAAGCTCTAAACATTTCTTCAAGTGTTTGAATTATATAATCAGATTGGATATTAGTGTTAGGATGATAGGCCATACTAATGTTCAGTTCAGTGGTTAGAGCATGATGTATAATTTCCAGGAATATAATGGTGAATGTCATATCGCTATCAGATTATAAAAATATTGGTACTCCATAAAGCATTACCACCTCTTTAATACATGTTTGTGAAAGATTATTAAATTAGAAGTCCTCTGGAACTAGTATAATGTGAGATGTCTTTGTAAGATGATCCACAATGACCCATATAGTATTTTTTACTTTGTATTTACTTGTAAGTATACTGACAAAGCCCACAATTATGTTCTCCAACTTCCATGTTGGTATGGGGAGTTCATTCATCATATTATTAGACTTTTTTCATTCAGACTTCACCTGGTGACATAAAAAGAAATTTGGTGTATATTCGGGAATCTGCTTCTTCTTATCCCTTCCCCCCTGAGTTCTCTTGTATACAACGAAACATCTTTGTAATCCCTAGGTTAGTAAAGAAGTTTAAGTGATGAGAATCCTTAAAAAGCTCCTTCTTTATCTCTAGATCTAATGGTACACAAAATTGTGACGCAATTGTTACAACTCCTTCCTCATCAATCATGAACTCGGAAGATTTCTTATTCCTGATAGCTTCCACCATTTTCAAAATTTCCACATCTTTTCATTGAGAATCCCTTATTATCACTATGATGTGTGGTTGAGAAACAATTTTAGGTTTTATTTATGATGTTTCTCTTTCAATTATTCTTATGCCCATCCATTGAAAATTTAAGAATAGTGGATCCTTCTCAACTATCATTGTTGATTAAATTTGGGATCCTTTCTATTGTTCAGAGTAGAGTACTGAAGAAAGGGTATGGTGAATTGAGTGTCAATAAAAATTTATGTTCAAACATTTTCTTATAAAGTTTCCCCAATAAAAATAACTAAAACCAAGTCAATTAAGGTAATGCAGTTATTAATATTTGACTGTTCAAATAACTTCTCAAAAGACTGATTAATTCTTAGTAATATCATAATTAGTTATTGATATAACTATTGAAGAAATTTTATTAATGAAAAAAATTTATAACTTTTATCCAAGATTAAATATCAAAGTAAATCTTCTCATTTCTAAATTATACAGTAAAATAGAGAAAGAATAAATTAAACATCATAGAGGATAAAACAAGTTATTTAGTCTCAAGATAAGACCTAATCCACTCTACTTGGTAATCACTTTCCACCAAGAATTTTGTATTAATAAACTTGATCCACACCCTGGATCGGGGTAAACAATAGTGCACAGAACTATCAGGGTCACATGACCTCTTCCACAGTTCTTCGTGGGTAAAAACTATCTGGTCACACAAAGACTTCTTCCACACTTATCCATGGAAGTAAACAAAAGTAAAAAGATATGATTGGTAGGATATCTTGTATCCTTCAGTTCGTTGCATGAGACAATGTTTGTGTTTAATACAGATACACACACTCTTTTCGAAGGCGGAAAATAATAAACCACAGAGAAAATATGATGAGAAAATTTTAAAAGTGATCTGAGTGTTATTCTGTGTAGCTCTAGATTTCTAGGATGAAGCCGATGCAAGTATCGAGTCAACTTTTGAGAAACAGAGTATCGCAAGTCTGGTGTTCTAGTTTCTAGTTTGATCTAGCTCATGTAATTCATGGAGTTTGTATTGAAAATATGATTGGACTATGTTTTTTCTTATTCTATCCTTTTGATTCGATAATTCTTTGTGTGTTCTTTAGATGTATCTTGTTTCATGTATCAGTCCAATTTTAAAAAATTCTCACACATCTTCTACACAATGATACATGCCACAATTCTCCCTTTTTTGTTTCAGGGACACACATTTATATTTATTCTTGGAGTGCATGTGTTGGAGCTAATAGGACGCATGTATCCTACACCTTGTTCCTCGTACTGTTAGATGACATGTCTAAAAAGAAATATTAATTATGTCAGTTTATTATAAAGACTCAAATATGACTATAAGAAATTAAATTGAAACTGAAAAAATAGATTAAATAATGGTGTTATTGTTTGTATAGAAATGGTGTCCCTTAAGAGCAGTGTCACCCCAAAATGGTGTCTTATTCTTTTTCTTTGAGCAGTGAGACATCCATGATTGAATAATTATATTGAGATCAGGAACCAATAGCACAGATGTGGTGTTAGGATCATTGTGTCTGGTCATTTTCCAAAAATCGAACACTATCATAGGTAGGAACTAGTGAAACTGGTTACGATGTCTGGTCACGGTGTCTAGTCACAATGTCTGGGTCACAATGCATGGGTCACAGTGTGTTGTCATAGTGTCGGTTTCATGAGGTCTGGTCACAGTGTCTGGTCACGTTTTCTGGGTCACAATGTCTTGTCATTATATCTGGCCACGGTGTATGGGTCACGGTGTTTGGGTCCTTTTCAAAAAAAACCAAAATTGGTGGAAGATTCATAATTTCTTATACATATCCAAATATGTGTATACATACTTAAGTAGAAATATTCACTGAATGAGTTATACTTAACAACTCATAAAATAAATCATTATAGAAAAATGTTAAATATATTTTACAATAATCAGTAATGATTTATTGGGATCATGATCTAGAGAATATTTATTTGAACTATAAATAAACCTAGAATATCTACACATGAAAAGATATAGAGTAATCAAGAGTAACAATTTGTGATCATTAAAACATGATTAAAACATGAAGAGTCAAACAATATCCACCTTTTTTATGGTCACATATCATAAGAGTGAGATGTCAGTTGGTAGTGTGACATGTGTCCCTTAGTGTTTGTGTCTCTCCACCTTTTCAGATTATCAAAAAGAGTACAAAAGTAAAGAATAAAGTAGACAATAAGTGGTCACAGTGCATTCGATAGAGAATGATGTTTCATTACAAATAGTAGGCAATAAAAATAAAAAATGTCCTTATGAAAAGATAGGATACACTTTTCATTAGCACTATTTTTCTTCTCTATTACCATGGCTGAATCATCATGTGGATCCATAGGAGTAGTGGTAGCGATGGAAGAGGAGTGTGAGACAACTCTCAGATATGCAAGAGGTAGTCCTTCGAAAACATAAGGTTATAAGGTAGGTTTGGTGGAAGACTGAGGTAATTATTTTCCAAAGATAACATGTCTAGTCTGACTCAGAGCATGAGAGATAGACATAGAGGTAAAGATAAAGGAAGTGGATGAGGAAGAAATCAAACCAAGTTGTAAGGGTGCAGCTACATGATCCACAATAAAAGTGTCATCCGCATGAATATAAGGCCTCAATAACTTGATTAAGTAAGAAATAATCTCACCATCATACTACCTCTCTATCTCAAAATCATCTATGTTCTCCATGAACATGTCCAATTAATCAGTGAAATCTTTCATCTTTTTAAGTTGAGTATTGAATGATTGAGTTACATGAGAAATTTTCAAATTCTCTACAATGTATATGAAATGGTTCTTCATATCATGTTTAGATAAAATCCAATTGAATTAGAAATTAAATTTCTTAGTAATTTCTTCCAGAGGATAATTTTTTATTTTTCAATGAATTATTACCAAATCAAGGACTCTATAACTATTTTTCACAACCATATATAGACACTCATTGTAAAATCCACATAGCACTTACTGAAGATCTTCGTTAACAACAATTATGAGCAGATCAAAATAAAAGGAGGGTTTAGATGACTGTCGAGATGCACTAGAGGCTGTAACAACTAAAGTGAGGGAATTTAGCTGATTTAGAACATTTTGTAGACATCCCTTATACTCCTCAGACAATTTTTTGATACCAATAATAAATTCATGCATTTATTGAACTATATATTTGTTTCTATCATCCACCTTATCAGTTAAGGAATTTAGGTTTTGTTGAATCAAAGTGGGAAGTTACTATGGAATCTGACCACTAACATCCTCAACAGAATGAGAAACAAGATCTGGTCATGATTTTAACACTTTCTTCATATCATTACCATAGTTCTAAGAGAAATAACTTCATCACTCAGTTTTTTGTTCTCAATTCTGACCTCTTGAATATCATGATGAATTTTTTCCTCAATATTCTATATTATCTCTTCAAATATTAGGGAAACATATTATTTGAAATAGAGCAGATCTTCTTTTCTATTGGAAATATTCTATCAACTAGATTTGGATTCAAAGGACCTTCAAGCACTATCTTCAAAGCTCTTTTTACATTCTTCTTTGATCTGTGCTTCTCAGGAGTTGATGAAGATGAGAATTTCATTAGGGTAATTTAGTCAAGGGTTCGAATGAGAGAGAGAGAGAACTGAAGGGTTGAACGTGGAGTTATGGTTTGAGAGAGGAGAGGTAAAGTGAAGAAAAGAGTAAAACCTCTTTCATTTTAATCATTTAGGGATATCATGCATTGAAAACTTTAAATAACGAGGAATAAAAAGAATAAAATATTGAATCACAATGATACCGATTATAATATATAAATAAAAGGAAAAAGTGTTACTATAGTGAGACCAGAATAGGCTTTCATGATGAGACCATAACTGGTTTTCCTGATGAGACCATATCAGGCTTTCATGATATCATCTCTACTGTGTGACTCCAAAATAGTGAAACCATATTATTTGAAATAGAAATGAAAAAATGGTAACCAAGAGATAGTAACTGTGAGACTCTAATCATGAGATGGAAACATTAAGATAGTAACTTGAAAAACTGTGACAGTGAGACTGTATGTTTTGAAATCAGTATCTTTTCTACTTCAGATTTATCATTCCAAATTCATGTATGTTGTAATCTATCATTTCATAATTTAATGGTTTAGTGAATATATTAGCAAGCATAAATTTAGTTCTAATTAATTCCAAAGTGATAAAACCTTTTTGATAATGGTCTCTCAAAAAGTGATCACTTACATCAATATTTTTTTTCCTAGAGTGTGAAATAGGATTTTTAGGGATATTAATAGCACTTTTATTATCACAATTTATAGGTACAAGCCTGAATTGGTATCCATAATCTAGTAATGTGTGATTCATCCAAACTATTTGTGCACAAAAACTAATAAAAGAAATGTATTATGCTTCAGTAGTATATAATGCAATGGATTTCTGTTTCTTACTACACCATGATACAAGAGACTTGACTAAAAGTGATATGTCCTATAGGTGCATTCACTATCTAACTTAAAACCACTAAAATCAGCATCAGAATAGCTAACTAACTAAAATGATTGTCCGTTGGGATAGAACAGTCCTAGATTGGGTGTATATTTGAGGTATTTGAAAATCCTTTTAACATTATTTATATGATATTCTTTTGGGTTTTCTTGAAAATGATCACACATACGTACACTAAACATAATATCATGCTAGCTAGCGGTTAAGTAGAGTAAGCTTCCAATCATTCCGGAATAAGTGGTTTGATCCCCATATTTTCTATCTTCATCAAGTTCTAACTTACAGGTAGTACACATTGGAGTGTCCAAACTTTTAGTAATATCCAAGCCAAAATGTTTAAGAAGATCTCGTGTATATTTTATTTGATTTAAAATAATAAAATCATTATATTGAAATATTTGGAATCCAAGAAATAATTTTAGTTCACTCATTAAACTCATTTCAAATACATTTTACATTATTTCAAAAAATTAAATACATGAAGAATTTTTTGGAGATCCAAAAATAATATCATCTACATAAATTTGAACTACTAAAACATCATTGGAAATTTGTTTTTTAAAAAGGTTAGGATCGAATATAACATTTGTAAAACCTTTTGAAATAAGGAATGTACTAAATCTATCACACCATGATCATGGAGTTTTCTTTAAACCATACAATTATTTTGATATTTTAACAACATGATTTGGAAAATGAGGATTTATAAAACTAGTGGGTTTCTCAATAAATACATCCTCAACTATATAACAATTTAAGAATGAACTCTTTACATTTTTTTTGATATAGTTTTAAATTCAGATGGGAATTATAAGTAAGAAGAATTTAGATGGCTTCAATTATAGGTACTGGTGAAAATGCCTCTTCATAGTCAATTCATTAATATTGACTATAGCCTTGGGCAACCAATCTAGCCTTGTTTCTTAATATGTTACCAGCGTAATCTAACTTACTTCTAAAAACCCACTTAGTGCCTATGGTAAATATTTCTTAGGTTCTATCAACAAGTTTCTAAACGTTTTTCCTTTCAAACTTGTTAAGTTCTTCTTGCATAGCCATCCCCAAAAATTCATCATTGATAGTATCATCAATGTTTTTAGGTTCATGTTGTGACAAGAAAAAGGGATGTTCAACATGATTTCTAAGAGAAGTTATAGTTTGAGTTCCAATATCTATATCTCATGTAACATCATCTAAAGGATGTTTCATAATAATTCTAACAGCTCTAGAAAAAGAGGTACTTATGATTTCATGTTCATCAGTCGGTTTGGGTTCATTATTACTTGAATATAGAGAATTTCCAGAACTGAAAGTTTTCACAAATTCCTTTACAGGGTGGTTATAGGATTTTTCATTGACGTCCAGATTTATCATATCTACCTCTATGTTCTCTATAGTGGTATTAGGCTCATGTGGATTTGTCTCATCAAACTTGACATGGAAAGATTATTCCACACATTTTTTTATTTTTTTAAACACTCTATAGGCATTAATAGAGATAGAATATAATAGAAATATTCCTTCATCACCCTTTGATTTAAACTTTTCAATATTGTCCTATGTATTAAGTATATAAACATTGCAACCAAAAACATTAATGTAGCTTAATTTGTTTTCAATTGATTCATAACTCAAATGGAGTTTTCTTAAGAATGGGTCTAATCAACACTCTATTATTGATATAAAATGTTGTATTTACTGCTTCAGCCCAAAAATAAATATGTAATTCATATTCAATATGTAACACCCCAAGCTTCCACGGTACACATCTCTTTAAATAATAGAGCAGCATGTGTTGTACGCAACCTCGAGTTCTAACAGACCGCGACCAATCAAAGTAGCTGTTATAAATACTAATACCCACCTTTTGAAATTATATAAATTTTAAATTACAAAATTTACTTCATTTTTGTATTTGGAATATCAAAATTATCCTAAGTTGAATTTTTTATAATTATATGAGAACTTCCAATCTTCGAGGAATAGTGAAAAATAATTAAAAACAATTTTTTTAATAAAAATAATTTATAGTGATAAATTATACAATTTAGTGGTTTTATAGTATAATTAGAATATATTTTTATCGTTTTATCCAATGGTGGTCATTAATATTAATTTCACATTGAAATTGGATATAAACAATTTTCAATCTTTTGATATATAATATTTCATAAAAACATGCTATTTGTTATGACAGTAGGAAATAATTATAAAATTAATTAATTAAACTTATACGTTTTGAATTTTTTAAAATATACATCATTTTTGAATTCGGAATATTAAATATAGCTTATGGTGAATTTTTGGTATTTTTCTGAAAAACTTCAATTTTTGATGATTAGTGAAACCACTAAGTGGTAGTTTAAAAACTAATTTTTCATGTAAATGAAAAATTACCTCTTTTGTGTATTTAATTTCAAAAATCCAACATATATGGTTGTTATTAGGAAGTAAAATGTCGTTCAATGGGATTAAAATAATTTTTTGTGAATAGTAACTTTTAAGTTCTATTAATCGTAATTAAAGGTAATTAGTAAAATTTAAGGTAAAAATGATATTATAAAAATATGAAAATATCTTCACACTTGTCCTACCCTTATTGGATGAGTCTTGGAAGACCAAGAAAATCCATGGGTCAACTTGGGGACCCCATGGAGCCACATGGGTAAGAAAATGACATTAATAACTTTTTATTTAAAGTAAAAATAAAATTGTCACAAACATTTGTTGTTTTTTTAAAACAATTATTACATGGGGTTATATAAGTTAAAATTTCGACTATAAATATTAATTGGAAATCTAAAAATATTTCCTACATCATGATATTTTTTATATAAATTTTAGACATTAAATAAATTAAAATTTTTATGTCACCATGATGATTCATCGATTACCTCATTAATTAACGATTTAAATAAAATGAAATTATAATGTAAAATCTAAGATATACACTTGTCAAAAACCTATTGGATGAGTATATTTCGATCCCTTACCACCTTATCCTCGAAATATATAGTTTTGGGAACTTTGAAATCCAAAAAGTACTTCATAATAACGTAACATTTCATTACTTTCCAAGACTGCCCCTCCTATCCTCTTATAAAAGGCCCCCACCTCTACCACCTTATTCACACCTTCAAAGCCATTTTTCTCGTCCAACCATGGCCCAAATACTATCTAAACATCCATCTATTACTCCTAGAATCCTCACTTTGGGATGAATTCTACCCAAGGAAGCCTTTGGCTCAAATTCAAAAGAGTTACCCAATTTTAAGATAATGTCTTCTCTTATGTTATTTTGTTTTATTTTGCTTCTACAACCCCTTAAAATCTTGTTATTACTATATTTTGTAAAAAAAATATCTTAAATATACTAGGATGTTGTTATGAGAAGTATTTGATTTACACTTACACACACATTCATCTAATGGTTAAAGAACATATTGTTTCTGTGGTTGGTGAATTTCTGCCTCACGAAACGATGATTGTTCAATCTTCTTTTAACACCTCTCATGGTGGCAATTTAGATGTCACTATATTTACATAAGATATATATTAATTTTATTTTTTCCTTATGATTCTATATTTCTCATTTATGGAATACCTTTATGATTTCCATTTTGGGTAAATACGATAATTTCATTTTAGGAAGTGCGGACTACCGCCCCCTCAAAGTGATTTGAATCGTTAATGCCATATGTTGGAAGTATAAATGATGGAGTAAATGATATTATATATGATATTATAATGTAATTATAATATACCTTTATATAATTATGATTTTATTCCATTAAATAAGAAATACAAATGAAATTTGTGTTCATGCGTACGTACGGCTTACCGTCTCCATGAATGGTGCATTTCATTTCTTACCTCTAAATGATATGTAATATTATGAATTAATGTATATAATGGATATATATGATTTATATGATATATAAATCATGAATATAATTCTGGAGATAATGGATATTCTACGACATAAACAACTTGTAATTATAAGAAGTTTATTGTTGACTCAAGTACCAAAGATCGACAAAACGACCGTTATTAACTTAAATGACTACATAATATTCGTAAAATTGTAATAAGTGATATAAAATGGATAATGAACATGAAAAAGGTATTTAAGAAAGAAGATATTAACTCTAGTTTATTACTCAGGAGATTAAATAATGGTCGAGTGAAGTCGGACACGAGGTAATGGAACTTCTTAACCCAATTTTCGTTCTTTTGGTTAATCTCTTACTTTCAAATTATGTAATGATATTATTATTTCCTATCATGTATTTTTACTTTATTTATGTGTACGTATAGTGAATAATCATAATAGATCTATTTTATTTAAAAATTTATCTTTGTAAGGGACTTCGTCTCAATCTCCTTTCATTGAGTCATATTCTGTTTTATACACTACTTTATTTTATACGGTGTATAAACCCCTTTAACTTTTACGTTTATTCAAAAGGAATTATTTTTATAAAAATAGTTTTACTAAATGACAAAATGGAATGATTTTTTTGTCATACATATACGGCGACAACGACTTCACCACCGCCGTGACTATTATTTGTGTTTCGGCTTTCTCTACAAGCCATAACTTTTTTTAAATGAAAAATAAACACCATCTTTTACTTTTCTTTTATCTTGTTATTGAAAATGGTTTTGATAATGTTTTATTATATCAATGTGTTGTATTGATATCTTTTGACTGAAATGTGGAAATGATATGTTTCCTTTATGCATATTTTATGTGATACTTTATGTTATGGTTTATGATATATTTAAACCTGTTCATATGAGGAATGCATTAGACATAATAAGTGACGGGCGGAGCCCGCTATAGCTCCTCGATGCATCGGTAGGTCTCAAGAAAAAACTAGTATCTTGGAATGAGGCCTTGAAAAAATCTTTTTTGTATTCTTGGCACGAGACCTTGGCTATGTGGTTATGATAGTATGGCATTATGCACTCCATCATTATGAAAGTGGTTATTGATATTTCATGTGATTATTCCACCAGTATAATATCCCTTTGAATAAGTAAATTGCATTATTTCATTTTACTTTTTCCATATTATGCTGAAGTTCATGTTTAAAAGGCTTTTGTTTAGTAATACATTGCCTTAAATGTTTATGATTATTTATGAAAACATCCACTATATTTTTATCCTTACTGAGCATATGAGCTCACCCCTTTCAATATTTTAATTTTTCCAGGATGTGAAGAAGTATTTTATGAATGACCTGATGGGATAATATGAGGGGATATGAAGAAAAAAAGTTGTTATAGTTTTGTATTACTTTATGATGTCATGTAAAACTTATGAATGTATCTAGAATTTCATGGAAACTAAACTAATCAGTCTTTCGAGACTTGATCTTTTGTGATCATGCCAATGTTACGTAATAATGCACCGACTCTGGGCAACTAGGGTCGGGACGCTACAGTTAGTATCAGAGGCAGTTTAGTACTAACCTTGGAAGCTAGATTTAGATAAACTCTGATTATAAAACATAGCCCTAAGATAGACTTTGAGGATTAGTATTGGAGAACTTCCTAGAATTTTGGTATTATAGAGATTTTGTGAATTTCCCGAGCAATACATCCCTGTCTGGATATGGGCAGATAGAGGCAGCTCTGGCACAGATGTACCTAGGGGTAAAACCCAAAAAAACCACTTTGAGCTAGACTCGAACTGGAACTAGTGCATGACAACAGGCCTTGCTACACTCTTGGTTATGACACTCCGAGGGGATATGATTAGGATAATTCTCATTTTCTTTACGAACCACTATGAAAGGTTTATGAGTATATACTTCCTCAAAGAAATTTTTTTTATGATTATGGATTATATCCATAAATATTTCAATTTATTTTAAGTTTTTTTCAAGTTTGTTATTATGTATTTTGATTTATGAACTAATCTAGTTTATGTCATTGTTTAGAAATGGAACCTAGTGGAAGGAATGGAAACCGTATCAATTCATGCACTCCATGTAGGGATTTCCCTCCTGCTCAAGATTATTATAGTGGAGCAAGTGATACAACTAGTGGTGATCAACTTATCACCATACTGGGACAACTCACTCAGGCTTTGAATAAGAACCTTACTCGTATGGAGCACCCAGATCCGTAACGTGTAGGATAAATGTTAGACTGATTCATGAGGTAACAACCAAAAACATTCAATGGGAGTACAAATCTCTTAGAAGCTGAGCAACGGATAAATTCCTTAGAGGAAATATGCCATGCCTTGGGGAGTAGTGAAAGGGAAAAGGTTATCATGGAAGTTTACCGCCTCACTGGAGATGATGATCAATGGTGGTCATTGATTCAAAACACAAAGGATGATGATGAAGTATCAAATATGGAATGGAGGGAGTTAAAAGAGCTTTTCTTAGAAAAATACTATCCTCGTGACCATGGAGAAAATATGGAAAGGAAATTTTTTAGTCTGAGACAAAAGGAGGATGATAATGTCTCAAAGTATGAGGATAACTTTACAAGGTTAGCAAGGTAAGAAACATATTATATATGTAACCCAAGAAGTATGATTGATCGTTTCTTTGATGGGTTAAAACCGTTTCTCCATCGAGATTCGGTATCACAATCTTTCTCAACGTATGAAGATATAGTCTCATGTGGTATCAAGAAAGGAAAGGAATTCTATAAGTCTTATGACAACAATGTAAAGCATGAGATGAATAGAACGGTGGAACAAGAGACAGGTAAAGGGAAAAAGGGAAAGAAGGATTTTCCATTGCGATAATTGTGGGAAGAATCACCCTGGTACTTGCCTAAAAGGAATGGGAGTTTGCTATAAATGTGGAGAAAAATGTCACCAGGCTTGTGATTATGAGAAAAAGAAAGAGGCTATCAAGGTTGAATGCAATAATTGTAGGGAAATGGGGCATTATGCAAAGGAATTTCCTAAGCTCCAAGGAAACATACCTCAAAAAAGGCCATGGGATCAAGCCCAATCTTATGTTGTGACTACTGTTGAAGTGGAATAATTATTGTATTTTTGTTTTTGGACTCAAGAACTATATTCTGGTTATAAGAAAATGTGATATATATAAGGATTGTACTGAAGTACTTGATTCTTTCATTAAGGTTTTAATACAATTAAGGTAATCATTTTTTTAGTATGTTACAGTAAGAGAAACTTTACTTTGTTTTGGGAATCTGATGTTACAATTGATTTTGAAATTTAGAGGCCTTTTAGAGAAAGACTGCACATAGGTATTTTGGATAACTATAAAGGTTGGAATGGATTAATTTGAACTTTGGAAAGTATTTTTTATGGTTAAAACATTTATAAAGATTATTTTTGGAATATTATAATACTATAGTTTTAGGAAAAGGACAACCTGTAGGTTGGGGGACCACCTGTCGCGTCAGACAAAGCTGCAGGAATCGAACCCACAACCATAGTGCGACAGGACTTTATTACCTACCACTATCCTATAGGAAGCCCCTGGTTATTACAAAATATTTTTCCTAACCTCAATGGTATGTGTTAATATTTGGAACCTTGTACGATTAGGATGAATATAATATTTTTGAGTTCTATTATCTTTTGAGAGAAAGATGAGTTTGTGGTAGAAATTAGTTGATGGTTGAAACTCTACTTGTCAAATATAAATATATATCTATACATATATATAACTTTATCTTATTCTATGAATAAATTAATTCTTAAAATTTAGTAAAGGGATATTAAAAAAAATTGTTATCCTAATACCTTATATTTTGTTGAACTGATGATATTTTAAATCACCATACATTGAAGGCTTTGAGGCCCCCAATTTTACACTTGTTTGTGATTGATGACCTCAATCACTCCCTACAAATATTTATGTTTTTCCTCTAATTATATGTCTTTAATTGCCACCAATGTTCTCTTAATCGAGATCATAATTTGGTGATGACTTTTTCATTTCCCTTTCCCTCTTATTAAGGATAAATTTTATTAACCTTATTTCTAATATGGGTTTTCCACAAAGGTATTTTCTAATTAAACCTTTAATTTTCAAAGAAAAATTTCAAATTTTGAGGACAAAATCTATTGAAGGGGGGGAGAATTTAACACCCCAAGCTTCCATGGTACGCTTCTCTTTGAATAATAGAGCAGCGTGTGTTGTACGCATCCTCAAGTTCTAACACACTGTGACAAATCAAAGTAGCTGTTATGAATAGTAATACCCACGTTTTGAAATTATATAAACTTTATATTTCAAAATGGACTTCATTTTTGTATACCAAATATTGAAATTATCCTAACTTGAATTTTTTTTTATTTTCTTAGAACTTCCAATTTTCGATGAATAGTGAAAAATACTTAAAAACAACTTTTTTAATAAAAATAATTTGTAGTGATAAATTATACCATTGAGTGGTTTTAAAGTATAATTAGAATATATTTTTACAATTTTATCCAATGGTGGTCATTAAAATTAATTTCACTTTGAAATTGGACAAAAACAATTGTCAATCTTGTGATATATATTGTTTCTTAAAAACACGCTATTTGTTATGACAGCGGGAATTAATTACAAAATTAATTAATGAAACTTATATGTTTTGAATTTTGTAAAATAGAAATAATTTTTGAATTGGGAATATCAAATATAGCTTAGGGTGAATTTTTGGTATTTTTCTGAAAAACATCAATTTTTGATGAATAGTGAAACCACTAAGTGGTAGTTTAAAAACTAATTTTTCATGTAAATGAAAAATTACCACTTCAGTGTATTGAATTTAAAAAATATTACATACATGGTGGTAATTTGGAAGTAAAATATGTTTCAATGGGATTAAAATAATTTTTGGTGAATAGTAACTTTTAAGTTCTATTAATCGCAATTAAATGTAATTAGTGAAATTTAAGGTGAAATGGTATTATAAAAATATGAAAATATCATGACACTTGTACTACCATTATTTGACGATTCATGGCCGACCAAGACAATCCATGGGTCAACTTGGGGACCCAATGTATCCACTTGGGTAAGAAAATGACATTAATAACTTTTTATTTCAAGTAAAAATAAAATTGTCACAAACATGTGTTGTTTTACTAAAACAATTATTACATGGGGTTATATAAGCTAAAATTACGAGTATGAATATTCATTAGAAAGATAAATATATTTGTTACATAATGATATTTTTTATATAATTTTTAGACATTAAATAAATTAAAATGTTTATGACACCATGATGATGCAGTGATTACCTCATTAATTAACGATTTAAATAAAATGAAACGATAATTTAAAATATAAGACATAAACTTGTCTAAAACCTATTGGATGAGTATATTTATATCCATTATCACCTTATCTTCAAAATATATAATTTTGGGACCTTTGAAATCCGAAATGTACTTCATAATAATGTAACATTGCATTACTTTCCAAGAGAGGCCCTCCTCTTCTCTTATAAAAGGCCCCCGCCTCTACCACTTTATTCACACCTTCAAAGCCATTTGGTTCGGACAAAATATGTCCAAATACTCTCTAAACTTCCCTCTCTTACTCCTATAAGAATCAATTTGGGATGAATTCTACCCAAGTAAGCATTTGTCTCAAATCCAAAAGCGTTACCCGATTTTAAGGTAATGTGTTCTCTTATGTTATTTTGTTTTATTTTGATTCTCCACCCCCTTAAACTATTTTTATTCCTTTATTTTGTAACAAAAAAAGTATATTCAATATAATTGGATGTTTTTATGAGATTTATTTTATTTACACTTACACACACCTTCGTCTAATGGTTAAAGAACATACTGTTTCAGTGGTTGGCGAATTTCTGCCTCACGAACAGTGATTGTTCAATCTTCATTAAACACCTCTCATCGTGGCCATTAATATGTCACTATATTTATATATGATATATATTATGTTTATGTTTTCCTTATGCTTCTGTATTTCTCATTTATGGAATAACTTTATGATTTCCATTTTGGGTAAACGCGATAATTTCATTTTAGGAAGTCTGGACTACCGCCCCCTCAAAGTGATTTGAATCGTTAATGCTATATGTGGGATCTATAAAGGATGGAGTAAATGATATTATATATGATATTATACTAGAATTATAATATACCTTTATATCATTATGATTTAATTCCATTAAATACGAAATAGAAATGAAAGTAGCGTTCATGCGTACGTACGGCTTACCGTCTCCATGAACGGTGCATTTCATTTCTTACCAATAAATGTTACGTAATATTATGAATGAATGTATATACTGGATATATATGATATATATGATATCTAAATCATAATATAATTCTGGAGATAATGTATATTCTACCACATAAACAACTTGTAATTATAAGAAGTTTATTGTTGACTCAAGTACCAAAGATTGACAAAACGACAGTTATTAACTTAAATGACTACATAATTTTTGTAACATTGTAATAAGTGATATAAAAGGGATAATAAACATGAAAAAGGTTCTTAAGAAAGTAGATATTAACTCTAGTTTATTATTCAGTATATTAAATAACGGTCAAGTGAAGTCGGACACGATGTAAGGGAACTTCTTAACCCAATTTCGGTTATTTGGGTTAATCTCCTACTTTGAAATTGTGTCATGATATTATAATTAACTATCTTGTATTTGTACTTTATTTATGTGTACATTAGTGAATACACATAATAGATCTATTTTATTTAATAATTGATCTTTGTAAGGGACTTCGTCTCAATCTCCTTTCATTGATGTAACACCCCGAGATTTTATGAAAAATATTCTTTTTAATTTCATTAATGTTTTGTGTTGTACGCTACACCAAAAGGAGCTTGCACAACACGAATCCTTAACTTTCCTTCCATTACACGCAATCATGACCTTCCTCGATAGCGTGTGTAGTACGCAAAAACGAGGTTCACTAAACAACAATATGCTATTAAAATATTATTAAAACTAGCCGTTATGAATAGTAATAACCACTTTTTGAAATTTTGTAAATTTTATTTTTCAAAATGGAATTCATTTTTGGATTCGTAATATCAAAATTAGCTTAGGGTGAAATTTTGGTATTTTTCGGATAACTTTCATTTTCTGATGAATAGTGAAAATTACTAAATTTTAATTAAAAACAACTTTTTTTAATCGAAATAATTAATAGTGATAAATTATTGATTTGAGTGGTTTTAAAGAATATTTAGAATATATTTTTACAATTTAATACAATATTGTTCATTGGATGTAATTTAACATTTAAACCAGACATAAATAAGTGTCAATCTTTTGATAGTTATTATCTCTTAAGAACACGCTATTTGTTTTGTTGATGGGAATTAATTTTTAAATTAATTAATGCAACTGATATGTTTTGAATTTCGTAAAATAGACATCATTTTTGAGTTCATAATATCAAATATAGCTTAGGCTTAATTTTTGGTATTTTTCTGAAAACATTCAATTTTTGATGAATAGTGAAACCACTAAGTGGTAGTTAAAAAAAACTGAATTTTTCATAAAACTTAAGTTTACCGCTTCTGTGAGTGGAATTTCTAAAATCTGAGAGACATGGTTGATGTCAGTAAGTAAAATGTGGTTCAATGAGATGAAAATAATTTTTGGTGAATAGTAACTTTTTACTTTTATTTACCACGGTTAAAAGTAAATAGGGTAATTAAGGGTAAAAATGATATTATTATTACCTTAACACATGTCCTAATTCTGTTGGACAAATGTAATTCGACCAAAAACAACCCTAGGAATAAAATATGACCATTTAGGACCACTGAGATTAGATTTGGACATTTATTATTAATTTATTTAAAGAAGGGTTAAAATAGTTAAAATCAATGTTTAATAAGTAAATAATTTTTAATATAGGAATATACATAAGATAAATTCGACTATAAATACTCATTAGAAATCTAAAAGGATTTCCTACATAATGGTATTTTATTTGTAATTTTTAGACATTAAAAAATTTAATTTATTTATGACACAAATATGATGCAGTAATTATCTTATTAATGAAATATTGACATAATGGATGATATAAATACCCAAATAATTGTAATTTGAGACTTTTTATGAATTACACTAATTTTCTAGATTAATATGACATGTTATTAATGATTTGATTAACTTTTTTAGAACTAATCATTCGGTTATGATTTTCACAAAAATCAATTACTAAATAGTGTCAAAATTGACATAAAATAGTTTTTAAAACAAATATTATATTATTAATTGTTATTTTATTCCTAAAAATCTAAGGACTGGCCAAATGACGTAGATAAGGTTATATATATTTATAATAAACAACTTGGGGTTAGTTTGGCTTGTTATAGTATGTTTATTAACCTTATATTGTAAGAACACAAGAAGACACAGTAAAAGTAAAATTATTTAACTTAATTATAAATATAAATGATAAGGTTAAAATAAGAACCTAAACTTGTCTAAATTCTATTATATTAGAGGATTTCGACCCATCCCCACCATAGCTTCGAAATAAATCAATTTGGAGCTTTTTAAAACCGAATTTTACTTTATAATAAAATAATAGTTTTAGTTATTCCAAAGGTGCCCCTCTCCTCCCATATAAAAGGGCACCTCCTCCCTCTCTTCCTCACACCACTTTGAGCCTTCAAGCTCGGCCAACCCCTGCCAAATTTCCATCTCCACTTCCCTAGAAACATCCTATAGGTTCTTTTCTTCCTCAAAGACCAATTTTAGTGCCCTAAAAGGAGATCTCAAAGAGGCGCTTCAAAGAAGAGGTAATGTCCGTTACCGATTATTTCATCTTTATTTCTTCTTCCACTTCTTCTTCTTAGGTTGTTTAATTATGAAGTAATAACATCAGTGTCACTTATATACTGATATGTTATTATAATTATGAAACAACCTTATTTCACTATCTATCCATCCTATGGAAAACGAAATCACCGAGCGTGCGTACGTACGGAATACCGTCTCCACGCCGTGGTGTAATCTATTTTCCACCACCACCTTACTTGGATGGGTATAATGGTGTACATAATAACTACATATGATTATTTTAAAGTGATATTAATTCTTAAATAGTATACATAAACTCCAATAAAATTCCACGATCATGAGAACGATATCATCGCTCGTGCGTATGTACGGACTACCGTCTCCACGACGTGATGAGATTCATTCTCCATGTTAACCATTCATGAATGATTATAAAGTATATATAATAATTAATAATTAAATATATGATATAATAATGATTCTGAATTTATGTGTATATATATGTATGTCATCTAATTAATTCCATTCAACTCGATAAGGAAAAGAAAACAGCGTTCATGCGTACGTATAGTCTACTGTCTCCATGAACGGTGTATTTCTTTCCATTTACTGATCTATTATATATATATATATATTCTGAATATATATTATATATAAATCTTGTTTTATATTCCGTAATTAAGTAATAATTATCTAAGTAGTCATATGAATAATTACAAGTCAAAACACAGACGACAAATGAAACAGTTTTACCCAAAACGCTCTTTAACATGGAATTTAGAAAAGAACGGGTAATATAAAGCCATAAGTGAACCATATATGATATCATAACAATGAGTACGATTCTGGAATAAGTCAATGACATTATTTAAATCATTATACAGGAGGTTCGGACACATACGAAGCAAATCGGACATAAGGTAAGGGAAATATCACAATCTCTTTTTTATCCGAGATTGTTTATACTTTGGTATTTACTAGGGTGTATTTTATCATCCACATCCATGTTTACTCAATATGTATTACTATTTCCATCCAAATACAATTGTTTAAATCCATTTTTACCCGTCGGTGAGTTTTTAGTAAAATATTCGAAAGGAATCTTTTGTCGTTTTTTATACGAGGTACTTTTTGACTTTTCTGACAAAAGTATGAGAAGAATGTTTTTTTAACTTACACGGCATGAATGTATTTTTAAAACATTATTTCCAAAAATATTCCTTTACATGTTTTCAAGTTTATTTTTAATCAACTTATTTTAGTTTAAAATTGTATGACATGTTAAGAAATGAAAAGTGTTTTTGAAGTAGAAAGGATATTTTCCTCAAGAATGAAGTTCAAGTGTTTAATCAAAATTATTTTCCATCTAAGATAATAAAGGGTTATGTTTTTATCCCTATTATTACATTGATCTGATTATGTTGTGATGGAATTATTTTTATGAATTCCTTTATCGTATATGAATTGTTTTATGATGTCATGATGTTTAAGATTCCCATTTTTATTACATGGGTTATGCAATGATGTATGGTTTATGATTTTGTGGCACGCATAAGAATGGTATCATTATAAGATGGGTGGGACCTATATCTCCCTCCAATGAATTGGGTAAAGATTTTCTATCTCATGATATAGATATGGCTGGAACGGTAGGTTATACCAGTTCAGTGAAACAGGACTGAAACGAGGAGTGAACTCGGTTCAGAAATGGACTTTGTCCACAAAGATAGTCTTGGAAATGAGTCTTGACTAACAAGAAATGATTATCTATGATTATGTCTGTATGACACAAAGTTTCATGTTGTATGTTATGATTATTGGGATTTCATTTCACTTCTATGATTTATCCCATGTTATGAAATTATGCTCTCTTTTGCAGGTTATGATTTCCAAAATGTTATGTTCTTATGAATATGATGTGATTGATATTTCTTTTGTTTACCCTTACTGAGCATTTGAGCTCACCATTTTATGTTTTCTTTTCACCAGGATATAAATAATGTTTTTAGGTAAAATAAAGGGAAGATCTTTATGGGATATGTTGAAGATCTTTCACCACGATTAGAAGATTATATTCCGAGTTTCCAAAGACACTAAAGTATTACGATCCTTGTGTGTGTTTTTGTTATGTACTAAGTATTCCGCAAAAGTAATGTAATTTCCATGTACGTCATGCTTCGGGTCTCTACTGTTGGTATCATTAGAAAATTTTAGTCAACCTTTGGAAACTAGGATGCTAAAATGATAGTGAGATCCCTAGATATATTTCTAAGGTATGTCTAGGGATGTACCTAAGGATAAGTATATGTATAGGATATAGTCCTAGAACTTTGGTAACAATATTAGATTAAACCAATGATGTTAGATATTGAAGTTACTACCCCTTTATTATGATTTTTTCCTCTCACACTATTCTTTTTGGGTTTTAGAAAATGGCTGGAAACAAGATGATTCACGATAATGAAGGATATTATGGACAATGGAATGATATTATTCATGAGAAACCAAATGAAATGGGATTTAGAAGTCTAACGATCATTATTATACTGAATCAGCAATCTCATAATATGATCAATAAACTCAAATTGGGTAAGTTTCCTGACTCGGCTAATAAGAGAAAGATAGAGTTTCATGATGATCATAGAGGAAAGAAAGGTCAATTTCCCCTATGAAAATCATGTGGGGAGAGGCATCAAGGAGAAGGTTTCAAAGGAATTGGAAGATGCTTTGGGTGTGGAAAAGAAGGACATAAAGCCAGTAAGTGCAAAGGAAAGGGTTCATTTAACACCATGGATGAGGATAATGGTATTGCTACAACATCAACAATTGTTAAATGTTTTAAATGTGGAATGTACGGGCATTATGCAAACCATTTCCCTACGGTAAAGTCTCATGAAGAGAATCAGTATGGTCATATGGGTAATATTTATGTTGATGATGATGAAGAGACTACAAATGATATGTGAGATGAAAGAATTGATGAAGCTCAGTCAATGTATTAAGAAGGTAGTGGAATGATTACATGTTTATCAAGTATGATGTTGTATATGTAATCTCATGGTACTATGGAATATAGAGACATCTAAGGATTGTTACACTGTTGTCTTTCCTTATGTTTTGAAATTCTATGATTAATGGTACCAGTAACCATGAAAGGTTATTCAGATATTTTTGGAAAGTAGATGATATGAGCATAATGAAGGGATAAGGAAAAAATTAAATGTTTGATAGTATTCATGAGCTCATGACTGATATAAGGAGAAGGTTATGTAATGGATTGAGTATATAGAATTTTTGGATTTTGGTATGTGGAAAGAGTTAACTTTTGACAGCATTCATGTTTTCACTAAGGTTTAATGGGGATTAATTTTTCAAGAGAATACATGATTAAGGTATTCACATGATTGGAATGTGACCAAAAAGATATATGTGGGATAAATGATGGTATTCACATGCTTGGTTGAGGACATTTCAAGTAATAATTTTCTTTATATTATGAGCTTGGACCGAAGTATTTTAGATAAGCCTAAAGATTGGAATGG
This sequence comes from Viscum album, assembly GCA_963277665.1. Lineage (NCBI taxonomy): Eukaryota > Viridiplantae > Streptophyta > Magnoliopsida > Santalales > Viscaceae > Viscum > Viscum album. The sequence continues at coordinate 1,503,071,974 of OY728132.1, forward strand.
ATTATGTCGGACATAAGTTAGTATTGTTTAAGGATAGAACTTTTGATATTATTTATGTGATGTTATAGTAATGTAGTTTTATAAAAATGACAACCTGCAGGACGGGCGACAACCCATCGCGTCGGACAAGGCCGTGGGAATCGAACACACAACCGAAGTGCGACTGGCCTTTATCGCCTACCACTGGCCTACAAGAAGTCCCTGTTTAGTAGAAACAAGTTTTATTATATTAAGCAGTATGATATATGAAGTATAAGTCCATTTTAGGAACCATATATCATTAATCTCACTATAGATGGACTTATGTATTTTTTGATAAATTTTCTATCCTTTTGTTTGAGACAGATGGAATGACCCATCATTCTATCACATGATCTGCTAACACATCACGAATGAAAAATTCAACTTCATTTCTTTATGAGATGAAGTGGAAATTTTCCAAAGAACGACAAAAGGTGAGACTATACCAAAATTACGAAAGTATTTCTTCTAATTCCAATTTCATCAACTTTAGGGGAATGATCTTGAAAACCAAAAATGTTGTCCTAGTGCTCTTATATCTGATGAATCAGATGGTACCTTAGATCGTCACAAATTTATGGATTTGTGAGTTCTGGCTTTTCCATAGCCATGTTCTCTACCACTATCCGTCAAAACATGATGGTTAGATTTCTCTTCCATATCCATATTTTCACCTATGTGGAAACCCAGTGATTAGTTTATTTGGGTAACCGTTACATTTCATTCTTTTGTTTTTTAAGATTGGTTTTGGAATTCCTTTTTACGATATGGGTTTCTATTAAAGAAACTTTTGAGTAGTAATCCATTTATAACTCCGATGAATTTTGAGGGCGAAATTCATTTTAAGGGGGGTAGAATATAACACCCCGAGATTTTATGAAAAATATTCTTTTTAATTTCATCAATGTCTTGTGTTGTACGCTACACCAAAAGGAGCTTGCACAACACACATCTTTGACTTTCCTTTCATTACACGCAATCACGACCTTCCTCGATAGCATGTGTAGTACGCAAAAATGAGTTTCACTAAACAACAATATGTTATTAAAATATTATTAAAACAAGCCGTTATGAATAGTAATAACCACTTTTTGAAATATTGTAAATTTTATTTTTCAAAATGGAATTAATTTTTGGATTCTTAATATCGAAATTAGCTTTGGGTAAAATTTTGGTACTTTTCGGATAACTTTCATTTTCTGATGAATAGTGAAAATTACTAAATTTTAATTAAAAAAACATTTTTAATCGAAATAATTAATAGTGATAAATTATTAATTTTAGTGGTTTTAAATTATTTTTAGAATATATTTTTACAATTTAATACAATGTTTTTCATTGGATGTAATTTAACATTTAAACCAGACATAAACAAGTGTCAATCTTTTGATAGTTATTATCTCTTAAGAACACGCTATTTGTTTTGACGATGGGAATTAATTTTTAAATTAATTAATGCAACTAATATGTTTTTAATTTGGTAAAATAGACATCATTTTTGAGTTCATAATATCAAATATAGATTAGGCTTAATTTTTGGTATTTTTCTGAAAACTTTCAATTTTTGATGAATAGTGAAACCACTAAGTGGTAGTTAAAAAAAACTGAATTTTTCATAAAACATAATTTTACTTCTTATGTGAGTGGAATTTCAAAAATCCAAGAGACACGGTTGATGTCAGTAAGTAAAATGTGGTTCAATGAGATGAAATTAATTTTTGGTGAATAGTAACTTTTTACTTTTATTTACCATCGTTAAAAGTAAATAGGGTAATTAAGGGTAAAATGATATTATTATTACCCTAACACATGTCCTAATTCTATTGGACAAGAGTAATTCGACCAAAAACAACCTTAGGAATAAAATATGACCATTTAAGTCCACTTGGATTAGATTAGGACATTTATTATTAATTTATTTAAAGAAGGGTTAAAATAGTTAAAATCAATGTTTAATATGTAAATCATTTTTAATATAGGGTTATACATAAGATAAATTCGACTATATATACTCATTAGAAAGATAAAAGGATTTCCCACATAATGGTATTTTATTTTTAATTTTTAGACATTAAATAATTTAATTTATTTATGACACAAATATGATGCAGTAATTATCTTATTAATGAAATATTGACATAATTGAAGATATAAATACCCAAATAAATGTAATTTGATACTTTTTATGAATTCCACTAATTTTCTAGATTAATATGGAATGTTAGTAATGATTTAATTAACATTGTTAGAACTAATCATTCGGTTATGATTTTCACAAAAATCAATTACTAAATACTGTCAAAATTGACATAAAATAGTTTTTAAAATAAATATTTTATTATTAATTGTTATTTTATTCCTAAAAATCTAAGGTTCGAAAAAATGACTTATATAAGTTTATATATATTAATAATAAACAACTTGGGGTTAGTTTGACTTGTTATAGTAAGTTTATTAACCTTATAGTGTAAGAACACAAGAAGAAACGGTAAAAGTAAAATTATTTAACTTAATTTTAAATCTAAATGATAAGGTTAAAATAAGAACATAAACTTGTCTAAATTCTATTGGATGAGAGGATTTCGACCCATCCCCAGCTTAGATTCTAAATAAATCAATTTTTATCTATTTAAAACCGATTTTGACTTTATAATAAAATAATAGTTTTAGTTATTCCAAAGGTGCCCCTCTCCTCCCTTATAAAAGGGAACCTCCTCCCTCTCTTCCTCACAGCACTTTGAGCCTTCAGGCTCGGCCAAACCCTGCCCAATTCCCTTATCCACTTCTCTAGAAACATCCTAGAGGTTCTGGTATTCCTCAAAGACAAATTTTAGTGCCCTAAAAGGAGATCTCAAAGAGGCGCTTCAAAGAAGAGGTAATGTCCATTACCAATTCTTTCATCTTTATTTCTTCTTCCACTTCTTCTTCTTAGGTTGTTTCATTATGAAGTAATAACAACAGTATCACTTATATATTGATATGTTATTATAATTATGAAACAACCTTATTTCACCATCTATCCATCCTACGTAAAATGAAATCACCGCGCGTGCGTACGTACTGAATATCGTCTCCACGCCGTGGTGTAATCTATTTTCCACCACCACCTTACGTGGATGGGTATAATGGTGTAAATAATAACTAAATATGATTATTTTAAAGTGATATTGATTCTGAAATATTATACATACACTCCAATACAATTCCACGATCATGAAAACGATATCATCGCTCGTGCGTACATACGGACTACCATCTCCACGACGCGATGAGATTTATTCTCCACGTTAACCATTCATGAATGATTATAAAGTATATATAATAATTAATAATGAAATATACGACATAGTAATGATTCTTAATTTATGTGTATATATATGTATGTCATCTAATTAATTCCATTCAACTCAATAAATAAAAGAAAACAGCGTTCATGCGTACGTACGGTCTACCGTCTCCATGAACGGTGTATTTCTTTCAATTTACTGATCTATTATATATATATTCAGATTATATATTATATATAAATCATGTTTTATATTCTGGAATTAATTAATCATGATCCAAGTAATCATATGAATAATTACAAGTCATAACACAGTCGACAAATGAAATGATTTTACCCAAAATGCTCTTTAACATGGAATTTACAAAATAATGGGTAATATAAAGCCATAAGTGAACCATATATGATATCATAACAATGAGTACGATTCTGGAATAAGTCAATGACATTATTTAAATCATTATATAGGATGTTCGGACACATACGAAGAAAATCGGACCTTAGGTAAGGGAAATATCACAATGTCATTTTTATCTGAGATTGTTTATACTTTGGTATTTACTGGGGTGTATTTTGTCATACACATCCATGTTTCCTCAATATGTAATATTATTTCCATCCAACTACAATTGTTTAAATCCAATTTTACCCTTCTGTGAGTTTTTAGTAAAAGATATGAAAGGAATCTTTTGTCGTTTTTCATACGAGGTACTTTTTGACTTTTCAAACAAAATTACGAGAAGAATGTTTTTTTAACTTATACGACATGAATGGATTTTTAAAACATTATTTCCAAAAAGATTCCTTTACAAGTTCTCAAGTTTATTTTTAATCAACTTCTTTTAGTTTAAAATTGTATAACATGTTAAGAAAGGAAAAGTGTTTTTGAAGTAGAAAGGATATTTTCCTCAAGAATGAAGTTCAAGTGTTTTATCAAAATTATTTTCCATCTAAGATAATAAAGGGTTCTGTTTTTATCCCTATTATTACATTGATCTGATTATGTTGTGATGGAATTATTTGTATGAATTCCTTTATCGTATATGAATTGTTTTATTATGTCATGATGTTTAAGATTCCCATTTTTATTACATGGGTTATGCAATGATGTATGGTTTATGATTTTGTGGCACGCAAAAGAATGGTATCATTATGAGATGGGTGGGACCTATATCTCCCTCCAATGCATTGGGTAAAGATTTTATATCTCATGAGATAGACATGGCTGGAACGGTAGGTTATACTGGTTTAGTGAAACAAGACTGAAACAAGGAGTGAACTCAGTTCAGAAGTGGACTTTGTCCACTAAGATAGTCTTGGCAATGAGTCTTGACTAACAAGAAATGATTCTCTATGATTATGTGTGTATTCCACAAAGTTTCATGTTGTATGTTATGATTATTGGGATTTCATTTCACTACTATGATTTATCCCATGTTATGAAATTATGCTCTCTTTTGCAGGTTAAGATTTAAAAAATGTTATGTTCTTATGAATATGATGTGATTGATATTTCTTTTGTTTACCCTTACTGAGCATTTGATCTCACCTTTTTATGTTTTCTTTTCCACAGGATATAAAGAAAGGTTTTAGGTTAAAAAAAGGGAAGATATTTATGGGAGATGTTGAAGATCTTTCACCACGGTTAGAAGATTATATTCCGAGTTTTCAAAGACACTAAACTATTATGATCCTTGTGTGTGTTTTTGTTATTTACTAAGTATTCCGCAAAAGTAATGTAATTTCCATGTACGTCAGGCTTCGGGTCTCTACAATTGAGGCATATTCTGTTTTATACACTACTTTACTTTATACGGTGTATAAACCCCTTTGACTTTTATATTTATTCTAAAGGAATCTTTTTTATAGAAAGAGTTTCACTAAACGAAAAAAGGGAATGTTTTTTTGTCGTACGTAAGTGGCGACAACGACTTCACCGCTATTGTGACCATTATTTGTGTTTCGGCTTTCTCAACAAGCCATAACTTTTTTTAAAATGAAAAATAAATACCATGTTTTACTTTTCTTTTATCTTGGTATTGAAAATGGTTTTGATAATGTTTTATTATATCAATGTGTTGTATTGATATCTTGTGATTGAAATGTGGAAATGGTATAATTCATTTACGCATATTTTATGTGATACGATTATGTTATGATTTATGATATATTTAAACCTGTTTATATGAGGAATGAATTGGACTTAATAAGTGACGGGTGGAGCCTGCTATAGCTCCTCGATGAATCGGTAGGTCTCATGAGACAAAATAGTGTCTTTGCATGAGGCCTTGAAAAAATCTTATTTGTAGTCTTGGCACGAGGCCTTTGATACATGGTTATGATAATCTGGCATTATGCATTCCATCATTACAAAAGTGGTTATTGATATTGCTTGTGATTATTTGACCAGTAGAATATCCATGTGAATAAGTAAATGGCATTATTTCATTTTAATTTTTCCATATTATGATGATGTTCGTGTTTAAAAGGCTTTTGTTTAGTTATAAATTTCCTTAAATGTTTATGTTTATTTATGAAAACTTCCTCTATATTGTTATCCTTACTGAGCATCTGAGCTCACCCCTTTCAATGTTTTAATTTTTCCATGATGAGAAGAAGTATTTTATGAATGAACTGAAGGGATTGTATTAGGGGATATGAAGACAAGATGTTGTTGTAGTTTTGTATTACTTTATGATGTAATGTAAAACTTATGAATGTATCTAGTGTTTCAAGGATACTAAACGAATCGGTCTTTCGATACATGATCTTTATTGATCATGCCAATGTTACATATTAATGCACCGACTCTGGGAAACTGGGGTCGTGGCATTACACAATAAGCACAATTTTATCAATCTCTTGCAAGGTTCTATTTCTTCTTTCTACAACTCCAATTTTTTTGATATGTTCTAAGGGTATAGAAATTATGACTATATATATTTTGTGAACAAAAGGATTCAACCTATTTATTTTCAAACTCACAAACAAGATCACTTATTAAGGATTTAATTCTATGCCGACTATGATTAATTACAGTATCAGCATATTTGGTGAAATTAGAGCATTCTCCACATTTGTGAGCCAAAAAGAATGTCCCAGTATATCTAGACAAGTCATCTAAAAGAACATAAATATAGTGTTTCCCATTTAAACTAGAAAATCTAGATGGTCCAAACCAATCCATGTGAACCAGTTTGAGAGTTTTATAAGTTAGTAATTATTTATTTTATTTGAAGTAAATTTTTGGTTTCTTTCTTCTTTGATTTGAAGTAAATTTTTTGTTTCTTTCCCTTTTGACAAGGATTACACACATTATCATTGGGAAACTCATGTTTGGGTACGTCTTTAACTAAATTTTTTAGAGTTATTTTTCTAAGGGAGTGAATATTACTATGTACTAGTATCCTATGCCAAACACAAGAATCATTGTGAAATACACAAAAACATAGAGCATTTTGAGAAACTAAAGAATCTACGTTAATAGAGTCTAAATTGTCATTTCTCAATGCAGAAAACACTAATTCATTTTTAGAATTAAAAACATGAAAAGCATCATTTTCAAATTTAACACGAAATACATCAGCACATTGTTGTGTAATAATAAGAACATTATATTTAAATCCATCAACAATAAGTACTTTGGAAATATAAAACTGAGTTAGAGTTACTGATTTTCCCAAGGCCAGGGATTTTTCATTTACAATTGTCACCGAAAGTGACATGTCCACCATTAATTTTTAATAAGTCCTTTAAGAAAGAATAGTCTCCTAAAATGTGTCTTGAACAAACACTATACATGTACCATATGATTTTACATGATCTCTTTAAATAATTTTCCTAAAAAATAGTCAATTAAAAACATACTTTGGTACCCATATTTTTTTAGGTCTTGTAATACTAGTGACTAGTCATTTGAGAACCCACATATGTCTCATAGGTTTCCTATAATAATTATGTAAATTAAATCAAAAATAAACTCAATTTGTTCCAGAAAATCTTGAAACAGTAGAGAGTTTATCATATTTGGAACTATAAGAATGTTTTCTAGAACTAGGAGTAAATCTTTATGTCCTAGATTTAGAAACAAAATTGGGTTTTCCAAAATTTCTTTTACTATGTTGATAGCCAATACTAGTTTTATATTTGGAAGCAACATATTAACCTAGAATTTGTATCGATGTATCTTTACCATTATTAAACCATTCAAGGTCATTTTTAAAATTGATATTAGATATCTTTAGTTTATTTTTTTCATTGAGTAATTGAACGTTTTTATATCTTTCTATAGTAAGTTCAGATTGAACATTTGAGGTAAGAGAATGATGTTTCTTTAAAGACTTTTAATTATCTTTTAGTTTATTACATGTTTCTTAAAGAATATTGAAATACTCAAACATTTCTTATATAGACGTATTCTCTGAATCACTTTCATCTCTAGAATAATATGATTTTTTTACAGGAGATTTTATGGTTACCTCAGATGTGTTTTTCATTAAAGAGATATTGGGTTTGTTAGCATATTAATCGTGTGAAGACTTTGATTAACATTAAATGTCCCTAGACGCACTCCAATTTTCTTTCGTTTCTTTTTTATTCATTCTATCATTGTCCTCGTATTTATTTTTATACTTTAACATGGGATAGTCAGCCTTTACATGTCCCTTTCACTTACATTCGTAGAATACTATATCATCAGACTTGTCACTTCTTTTAGAATCTTTCTTCTATCTTCCCTTTTGATCATATATTCTTTTGAAGTTAGGCTTTTTGAAAAATGGATTGATCTTGTAAAATTTATTAAACCATCTGGATAATTGAGCCATCTCTTCATCACTATGAGGTGATGATTATTTACTACAAGAACTTTCTACCGAGACTTCCAATTTCACTTTTTCTTTGTGTCTATAGGTGGTGGTATTGAATGTAACAGATTTTCCTTTGGGTTCATCATCCTCTTCCTTATTGACTTTTAGCTTTTCTTCATACATAATTAGTTTCCCAATGAGTTATTTGATAGGTAATTAGCTGGATTCTCATGATTCTCTAATAGAGATAGAGGTTCCTCTCCATCTATCAGGCAGGCATCTGAGAGTCCTCATGATTTTTTCTATTGATGTAACTTCTCTTCCAAGAGAAATCATTGCGTTATCAATTTTTTTGAACCTGAGATACATGTCAGAAATAGGCTCATCATGTATCATTGTAAATTTATCATATTTAATAGTATATTTATTATTTCTCATTTGTTTCCCACTAGAATTTCCTTCTTGTGAAATATACAATGTATCCCAAATTTCATGGGTAGTTTTACAAGCCGAAATTCTGTTAAATTCCTCATCTTATAAAGGGATATATGAAGCATTCAATAATTTTGAATTATTATTGTAAGAAGTCTTGGTTGTGTCATACAATGTTATTCTCTCAGCAGAAGGAATCTTAAACTCATCTATATTTGAAGACCAAATTTCAAAACCCATAATTTATAAATGAATTTTCATTTTAATCTTCCGTTGGGAATAATTAGTTTCAGTAATAAATGGTGGTCTATTTTATGCAGAACATTCTAGTATAATGTCTATAATAAATAAATACTATAAAAGAGCTAGGAATTTAGAATTAACAGAAATGTACAAATCTTTAATGTATAACTAAAATCATAGATAAATAGTTTCAAAAACAGAGTCTCAAAAAACTCCTTTGATACAAAATATTGGACAGAGTAGAGTACTCAATATGGGGGAGAATTGAGTATGTATAGAAATTTATGTTAAAAATTTTTCTTAAAAACGTTCCCCAACAAAATAACTAAATCATGGTCAATAAAGGTAATACAGTTCTGAAATTTTTACTATTCATATAACTTCTCTAAAGATTGATTAATTCTCAATAATATCAGAATGAGTTAGTGATATTACTTTGGAAGCTATTCTAATAATGAAAAATAGTTATAACTTCTATCCAAGATTTTATATCAAAGTAAATATAACGATTTCTGAATTATATAGTAAAATAGATAAAGACTAAACTAAACAAAACAACAGATAAAACAAGTGGTTCAGTCTCAAGTCGAGACCTAATCCACATCAATTATTGATCACCTGCCACCAAGAAGTTTATATTAATAAACTTGATCCCCACCCTATATCAGGTTAAAAAAAAGTTTGTAGGACTATCCAGGACATATGACCTCTTCCATTGTTCATTGTGGGTAAAAAATATCGGGTCACACAAGGATCTATTCCACCCTTATCCATGGGAGTAAACAAACATAAAAAGATATGAGAGGAATGATATCTTGTATCATTCAGTTTAGTGCAGAAGACAGTGTGTGTTTTTGATACAGATACACTCACAATGATCAAAGGAAAAAAAATACAATAGAGAAAAGATGATGATAAAATTGTTAGAAGTGCTCTAAGTGTTGTTCTGTACAGCTATGGACTTTTAGGATGAACCATATGCAACAATAGAGTCCACTTGCAAGAGACATAGTATCGCAAGTCTGGTGTTCTATTTTCTGATTATATCTAACTAATGTTTTTTGTGGAGTTTGAATTGAAATGATGATTTTGCTCTGATCTTTGGTATTCTAGGTTTTTATTTGAAAATGCTTCATGTGTTCTTCATATGTATTTTATTGCATGTATCATTCCACTTTCAAAAAATACTCTCACTTCTCCTACACATTGTTACTCACCACTGCTCTCCATTTTTCTTTCAGGTCCAATCTTTTCATTTTATTCTTATAGTTCATGCGTTGGAGATGATAGGATTAATGTGTCCGGCACCTCGTACCTCATGCTGTCATATGACATGTCTACAAAGAAAGATTAATTATGTCAGTTCAATTAAAAGTCTAAAATAAGACCATTAGAAATTAAATTTAAAACGAACAAATAGATTAAATAATTGTGTCACAGTCTGTCTAGAAATTATATCATTTGGAAGTGGTGTCACTATGAAATGGCGTTTTCTTCTTTGCCTTTGAGCAGTGAGACGGTCATGATGGCATAATTGTGTTGAGATCAGGAACTAGTAACATAGATGCGGTGTTAAGATCACTCTGTTTGGTGCTTTTCCAAACATTGAATGGTGTCTTAGAAAGGAATTGGTGTCACAGACTTCTTGAGATCTAAAATTGGTTACCATGTCTGTGTCATGGGGTATGGGTCACGATGTCTGGTCCCTGTTCAAGGGTAATGGTGTCTGTCACAGTGTTTGGTCACAGTGTTTGGGTCACGATGTATGTTCATGGATTCTGGTCACAATTTCTATGTCATAGCGTCTCGGTCCTTTTCCAAAAAACTAGAACTGTTGTAAGTCTGACAATTTCTCAGAATTATCCAAATATCTGTATACAGACATAAGCAGTAATATTCACAAAATGATTTAGAATAAGTCATTCATAAAACAAATCATTATAGAACGAGGTTAAATAAAGTTTACAATAATCATTCATGATTTATAAGAATCAGGAGCTTGAGAATATTTATTTGAAGTATAAATAAAAAAATAATATATACAAGTGATATGATATATATTAAACAAGATTAAAAATATGGGATCACTAAAACATGATTAAAACATGAGGAGTCCAACAATTTCTACTTGGATCATCCAATACCTTATTTCCCTTACCAAGATGTTAGTAGATTGAGAAGGCATAATCCTTGTTGAGATATAACCATATTCTATGGTCCATATTAAACTCTTTCTCTATGAATTTATATTTGAGACTCTTTTGATCTATATATATCTCCAAATTTTCCCCATAGAGATAATGTTGTTAGATTTTCAAAGTAAACATCCCAGCTACCAACTCCAAATTATGTTTGGGATAGTTTTTCTATTGTATTTTCAGTAACCTTGAGGCATAGGATATCAATTTATTATGTTTCACTATCACACAACCTAACCCTATCTTTGAAGAATCACTATACATCACAAAGATTTATCATCTTTTCAGGAGTGTGAGTAATGGCATATTGATAAGACTCTTTTTGAGCTCCTTAATGATGTCATAAAATTATTTATTCCAGAAAAACTTCAATCCCTTCTATGTCAGCTTGGTCATTGGGTTTAACATTCTTGAATAATTCTTCACAAATCATTAGTACAACCTTGCTAGACCAATGAAACTATGAATCTCATTTATAGATATTGGTCTGGGGAACTCTTTTATTGCCTTCATCTTTGAAGGGTGTATAATTATCCATTTGTTGGCAAAAACATGTCCAAAGAATGATAATTCTTCAATATAGAACTCAGATTTACTGTATCTTTCATAAAAGTTCTCCCTTTTCAAAATCATTAGTATAGTATTAGAATGCTCATCATGTTCCTTCATGTTTTTGGAGTCTATCATAACCTCATCGATAAAGGCTACCACATTTTTTTGAGGTAATATCTAAAGAATCTGTTAATTATGTCTATGGATATTTTTGTATAATTAGTGAGTCAGAAGGGCATCACTATGTACCCATAGTTCCCATACCTCATTTGAAATGCGGTTTTGGGAATATCTTCATTCCTCACCTATAATTTTTAATATCCCAACAAATGTTCCACCATAGAGAAATGAAAGGCCCCACAAAGCTGATCAAACAATTCATTTATCAGATGCAGGGGTAATTTTTCTTTATCTATTTTTTATGTGCTCATGATAATCAATGCAGAAGCACATTGATCAATCCTTATTCATAACGAAGAGAACTGGTGAACCCCAAGGTGAAGCACTCTAGCGTAAAAAACCCTTATATAGATTCTCCTGTAATTTCTTCTTCAGCTCTTCTTATAACAACATGATATTTTATGAGATTTATATTTTGTTTGTCTTATGTTATACACAACATCAAAATAATATTTCACTGCACACAACAATAACTTGGCTTGCGTTACACACAATCGTGACCGTCCTCGATAGCATGTGTAGTACGCAATACTGAGATTCACTAAACAACGATATATTATTATAATATTATAAAATACCGATTATGAATATTATTATCTTAATTTTGAATTTTATAACATTATTATTCATCTTATATATTTTTAGAACATGGTATGTGAACAAAATAAAGTTTTCGGGTAAAATATGTATTTTTCAAAAAATGCAGTTTTGCGGCCTTTTGATGGCGCACCAACTTTAAATCTAGTTTTTGACAGGTTTATAAGTTCAATTTGACAAAATAAAATTCTTCTTTGGAATCAGGATATAAAAATTTACATTGTTTAAATTTTTCATATTATTCTGATAACTTTCATATTTTAATAAAGAGTAAAAACACAGTATATTTTAATTAAAACAACTTTTTTCATTGTAATAATATATATAGTTTAATTATAATATTAAATATTTTTAAAGTATTAATAAAATCTATTATTACCATTTAATATAATTTATGTCGTTATCATTAATTTTACAGTGAATTTATAGGTAAAAACATTTCAATCTTTGGCAATGTTTTAACTTTTAAAACCTGTTTTCTTAACAACGGGATTAATTTTAAATTAATTACTGCAGCTTCTGTGTTTTTTATTTTTAAAAATGGTTTCCATATTTGGATTCAGTGGGTCCAAATGAGGTTAATAGTTTATTTTTATTTTTTTGATATTATGAATAGTAACTTGTATAATTTGTTTTAACTACAGTTAAAGGTAAATCTGGAATTATGGGTCAAAATAAGATTATAAAATTACCTTAATGCTTGCCAAAATCCTACTTGATGAATAAAAGTCTACCCATATCACCTAAGGGTCGGACTAGATTTATTTCATGGACTTTTGACCATGAAATAATATAATTATTATTTCAACAAAAGAAAGTGACAACATGTCACTCTCTAAAATCTTATAAGTTTAATAATTTTAATTTAGTGATAAACATCATAAAAAATCGGATATAAATAGTCCCTAGAATTATAATAAAATTATCTACATCATATAAATTTATTTATAATTTTTAGGGATTAAAGAATTATCATTATTTTTGACACAATAGTGATGTTGAAATTATTTTATTGATTGAAATATCAAATAAATGATTTTAAAACTATTAAAATAAATATTATATAGACTATTTAATATTATCCAATAATTTTATAGATATATATGACATTTTATGAATCTATTAAATATTTTATTTTGAGCATATATTCTGTGTATATTTTATTTAAATTCAAATAAATGAATAGTGTCAAAATTGACACTATTTTTATTTTATAAAAATTACATATTATAAAATCGTTTAAAAATCACAAAAATATTTATAAATTATAAATTAAAATTTTTATGGTCTAAAATTTAATAAAGTATACAATTATGGAAAATTCACAACATATAAGTAATTATTTATAATTATTTAAAATTTAGAATATTATAACCATAATAAAATTAAATAGATTATATAAGGATAAATCATGTTGATAATGTTTAAAAAAATTCCCAACTTGTCTAAATTTTATTGGTTTATGATATTAAAACCCTATCTCATATAATCTTCGGATTCGAGTCATTTTCGGAGGTTTTTAACTGGGGTTGGTATTTATTATAAATTAATATTTCTTATAATTCCAAAGGTGCCCCTCTCCTCCCTTATAAAAGGGAACCTCCTCCATCTCCTCCTTACACCACATTGATCCTTAAAGCTCAGCCAAAACCTACCCATTTACCTTCTCAACTTCCTTAGAAACATACTAGGGGTCCTTGTCTTCTTCAAAGACCAATTTTAGTGCCCTAAGAGGAGGTTTCAAAGAGGCATGTCGAAGAAGAGGTAATATCCATTACCAATTTTTTCAAATTTATTTCTTCTTCTAATTCTTCTTATTTAGTTTTTTCATTATGAAGTAATAACATAAGTATCAATAATATAATGATATGTTATTATAAATATGAAACAACCATTTTTCACCTTCTATCCATCCAACAGAAAACTAAATCACCACGCATGCGTACGTACGGAATACCGTCTCCACGCCGTGGTGTAATCTTTTTTCCACCACCACCTTACTTGGATGGGTATAATGGTGTAAAGAATAACTATATATGATTATTGTAAAATGTTATTGATTCTGAAATAGTATACATACACTTCAATACAATTCCACGATCATGGGAATGATATCATCGCTCGTGCATACGTATGGCCTACCGTCTCCACGATGTGATGCGACACATTCTACATGATCTTCATTGAATAATGATAATATAAATGAATTTAATGAGTAAATATGATATATATTACACCAATACCATTCTGGAAATGAGGTATCTATTACCTAAAAAGAAGAATAAGAATTTATTCGACAAAACATGCATAAGAACATAAAGCAATAACTACAAGAATAACAAGTAGCAATGAAATAATAATAATAATGAGATAAGAATATGACCATATATGATATCATAAAAATGATTATTATTCTGTAATAAGTAAATGACATTATTTTAATTATTATACAATAGGTTAGGACACGTACAAATTATATCAGACCTAAGGTAAGGGAGAATCTTGCAATCTCAATTTTTTATCCGAGATTGTTTATACTTCGGTAATTACTAGGGAATATTTATCATCCACACCCATGTTTCCTCAATATGTATCATTATTTATATCCCTGTACAATTTTTTAAATCCAATATTACTCATTGTTGAGTTTTATTAAAAGATATGAAAGGAATCTTCTGTCTTTTTTTGTACAAGGTACTTTTTCACTTTTCCAACCAAAGTGTGAGAATAGTGTTTTTTTTAACTTCTACGGAATTAGTAGATTTTTATGATTTCATAGAAAATTATTTCCATGAATCTTCCTTTACAAGTTTTCAAGTTTAATTTTAATCAAAATCTTTTAGTTTAAAATTGTACGACATGTTAAGAAAGGAAAAATGTTTTTGAAGTAGAAAGGATATTTTCCTCCAGAATGGAGTTCATGTGTTTTAACAAAAAAAATTTCCATCTAAAATAATATAGGGTTCTGTTTCTATCCCTATGTTTACATTGATTTGATTATGTTATAATAGAATTAATTTTATGATGTCCTTTTATCTTATATGGATTATGTTATGATGGCATGATGTTTAAGAATCCCATTTTATTACATGGGTTATGCTATGATGTATGAATTATGATTTTGTGGCACACATAAGAATGGTTTCATTATGAGATGGGTGAGGCCTATATCTACCTCCAATGAATTGGGTAAAGATTTATATCTCATTAGATAGACATGGCTTGAACGACAAGTTAATCTGGTTCAGTGATACAAGACTGGAACGAAACTCGTTTCAGTAATGGACTTTTTCCTCTATGATGGTCTTGAAAATGAGCCTTGACTAATATGAAATTATTTTCTTTGATTATGTGTGTATGCCACAAAGTTTCATGTTTTAAGTTATGATTATTGGAATTACATTTCACCACTATGATTTATCCCATGTTATGATATTATGATCACTTTTGTAGGTTAAGATATTAAAAATGTTAGGTTCTTATGAATATGATATGATAGATATTTCTTTTGTTTACCCTTACAGAGAATTTGGGCTCACCATTTTGTATGTTTTCTTTTCCCCAGGTTAGGAATAAGGGTATTAAGTAGAATATTTCAAATGGGACTCTAGATATGATGAAATAAATGGGAGACAATGTAGATGATTTATGAACCAGTTGTTTATGTTTCCCAGTTTTTTAAGACACTATACCTATACGATCCTTTCAAGGTTCTTGTTATATGTTGTAATAAGTATGCATCAATTATGAAGTAATAACAATGTATGTATAGTATGTGTCGTTATAGTTAGTATCAGAGGAAAGGTATTGTCAACCTTTGGAAACTAGGATGATAAAGACTTAGTAAGAACCCTAAGGATATTTCTAAGCATAGAACACAATATTAGTGTTTTAGAAATGTCCATTAATAACCTATGATAAGGCCTTAAGTGTAAAATTTTATTCTTTATTATGTGGTTTTCCTATTATGATTAGTGTTTCTCACACTATGCTTATTAGTTTTAGTCAATGGCTGGAACCCGGAGGAACCTTGTTAATGCTGAATGCGACGAGCAATGCAATGATTGCCCCCCTGAGCAACCAAACATTATGGGAGCTAGAATGCAAAATCTTGTATCCATGCTCACACAACTTTCTCAAGCTATGAATTATGCAGGACTTCCAAACGAGCAAAGGAAGGAGCAACATTCTGTTGAATCCTTCATGAGGCAGTGTCCACCTTCATTCAGCGGGTCTTCTAATCCATTATTGGTTGAACAATTAGTACCACCGAAAAGATATTTTCAGTCCTTCAATGTTCTGAGCATGATAAAGTCATCTTATCAGTATATCATTTAGAAGGTGAAGCGGATCAATGGTGTAATATTATCTAGAATATGAGGAAAAGGAATGAAATTGAGTCTATGGAATGGGACGAGTTCAAGAACATATTTTTCAATAAGTACATACCCCGTATTCTTCAAACAAAGTTGTAGAAGGAGTTTCTTGAACTGAAGAAAAAGGATGATGAATCTGTTGGTACCTACGGTGAAAATTTTACAAGACTTGCAAGGTTCACTTCCGGAATTATTATCCAACCTGAGATTAAGATCGATCAATTCTTTAGTGGCTTAAAACCACGTCTTCGAAGGGCATTAGCCATAAGGGACTTCAATAGCTACGAGGAAATTGTTCGATGTGCTATCATGGTTGAGATGGAGATTGGAGTAACCCATCAATCATATGGGTTTTATTAGAAGAGGAAAATGGAATTCAAAGGAAAATCTAAATACCACACTGAAAAGAAGATGATTTTTCCTTTATGCTCAAATTGTGGAAAGAAACATGGAGGTAATTGTCTTAAAGGGACAAGAAAATGTATTAACTGTGGAAAAGAAGGTCATCGGGTAGTTGAATGTCAAAATAATGGGAAGAAGATTTCTAATGATGAAAAAAAAAGAAATGGATACACAGAATGCACCTCCTACACTTCAATGTTTCAAGTGTAAGGAGAGGGGGAATTATGCCAATCAATGACCAAATCCAAGGGTTTTTGATGATGATCGACGTCAAAAAACTCTTAAGGCCAAAGACAAAGGAATGTCACATGCAATTACTATCGGCGATGTGGAGTACGATAACGAAGTGGTGAATGGTACGCATACCATCCACTCTAAAGTAGCAAATGTATTATTTGATTCTGGATCCACCCACTCTTTTATTTCTGAAGAATTTTCTATGGGTATCATCATACTACCTCAACAATTATATATTGAGTTAGTTGTGACAACTCATAATGTCACAACAGTCGCATCAAAAGTTTATAATTATCCTCCAATTGATCTTTGTGGGAAAGTTCTTCATGCAAATCTTGTGATCCTTCCTATAGTGGAATTTGATGTGATTCTTGAAATTGATTGGCTTTCTTTATACGGAGCTCATATCAATTTCCAAAGAAGGGAAATCAAATTTAATATTCCTGATCAATCTACTATCATCTATCAATGCAAGGATGAATATTACCTTCCAGTGGAAATTTCATCCATATTATGGGTCTTCATTAAAATAAATGAATGTTATTTATCTCAAATTGTTGGAGAGAAACTCACGATTAAGAATATTCACATTCTACATGAGTTTTATGATGTCTTTCCAGAGGAATTTCTAGGTCCTCTACCAAATCGTGATGTTGAGTTTTCAATAGAACTCATACCAGGTGTTATGCCCATTTCAAAGACACCTTATAGAGTGGCCCCAATAGAGTTGCAGGAATTGAAGAAGCAGCTCCAAGAGAATCTTGATAAAGGATTCATACTCCCTAGTGTGTCACCTTGGGGAGAAAAAGTTCTATTTGTTATGAATAAAGATGGATCAATGAGACTCTGCATTGATTATCGAGAACATAACAAGATCACTATCAAGAACAAATATCCTCTCCCGCACATTGATGACTTATTTTACCAACAATGCAGATCTCAAAACTTTTCCAAGATTGATCTTCATTCAGGGTATCATATATTAAGGTTCAAAAAAGAGGATATACCAATTACGACTTTCCATACAAGCTATGGACACTATGAATTTATAGTGATGCCATTTGGTCTTACTAAGGTCCCTGCTATATTCATGGATCTAATGAATAGAGTCTTTAGAGACTATCTTGATCAGTTTGTGGTAGTCTTTATAGACAATATTCTTGTCTATTCAAAGAGCTATGAAGAACATGAAGATCACTTGAGAATTGTATTAAAGTCCTTAATAAAGGAGAATCATTATGCCAAATTTAAAAAATGTGAATTTTGTCTTGAAAAAGTATCATTTTGGGTCAAATAATCTCAAAAGAGGGGATATCTGTGGATGTTGTAAAGAAAGAGGTTATCGAATGATGGTCGAGACCAACAACAGTAACTGAGATCTGATGTTTTCTTGGTCTGGAAGGATATTATCAATGTTGTGTGAAATATTTTTCACGATTATCAAATCCAATCACTAGGTTGATTCGAAATGATGTTAAGTTCTTGTGGATGGAGGAGTGTGAAGATAATGTCAAGGAGTTGAAAATAAGGTTATCCAGTGCACCTGGGCTCACACTGCCTTGTAGTGGGGAATGGTTTGTGATCTACAGTGATGCATCCAAGAAGGGATTGGGGTGTGTTCTCATGCTAAACGATATGGTGATAGCTTATGCCTCATGACAGTTTAAAATCCATGAGCAAAATTACCCAACTCATGATTTGAAGTTAGCTGTGGTAATATTTGCATTAAAGATTTGGAGGCATTATATTTTTGGTGAAAGGTGTGATATTTATACTGATCATAAAATTTTAAAGTATATTTTCACACAAAAGGATCTGAATATGCGCCAAAGAAGATGGTTGGAGCTGATTAATGATTACGACTGCTCAATTCATTACCACCCTAGGAAAGCAAACAAGGTGGCAGAAGCATTAATTCGAAATGACCATGCTAGCTTATCCATGATGAGGATCACAAATGATCCAATATTTATGAATTTACAAATGATGGATCTTGGCATTATAATGGAAGGTGAAAAATATTATCTTTCTCAAATGAATGTTCAACCATTTATACATGTGAAGATTAAACAGGCACAAAAAGAAGATGTAGAGTTACAAAATACGGTGAGAAATGAGCCTGAATTCAACCTTGATTGTGATGCGATAATAAGGTTTAGGAATAGGGTATGTGTTCCTCCCATCCCAGAATTAAAGAAGGAGCTTCTGGATGAGGCTCATAGGTTTTCATTCTCTATTCATCCTATAATCATGAAGATGTATAGGGACATGAAAGAGTAATTCTGGTGGGATGTTATGAAAAGATATGTTGCTGAATATGTCTCTCGATGCTTGGTTTATTAGCAAGTTAAAGCTGAGAGACAGAAGTCTAAAGGGATGTTACAACCATTACCCACACTAGAATGGAAATGGGAAAACATAACTATGAACTTTGTCACTGGACTTCCTAAAACATCAAAAGGTAATAATGTTATCTGGGTCATAGTTGACCGTCTTACAAATTTGGCACACTTCATTTCTATTAGAGAAGATTTCTCTCTGGATCATCTTGCCAGAATATATGTAAAGGAAGTGGTAAGATTTCATGGATTACCACTTTCCATTATATCTGATTGGGATCTGGGGTTTACCTCAAAGTACTGGTGAAGTCATCAGCATACTCTAGATATAGAGTTGAGTTTCAGCAATTCTTATCATCCTCAGATAGACGGTCAGTCTGAGAGAACAATTAAAACTCTAGAAGAAATGTTGAGAACTTTCTCTATGAATTTCAAAGGTGGTTGGGATCAACAACTTCCTTGGGTGAAATTTTCTTATAATAATAGATTTCACTCCAGTATTCAAATGGCTCCTTATGATGCTATCTATGGAAAGAAATGCCAAACTCCAACTTGATGGGATGAAGTTAGGGAAAGAAAGCTATTAGGACCTGATCTTGTTGCTGAGATAGCAGAAAAGGTCTGATCTATTAAACAAAACATAGGAGCAGCTCAGAGTCGACAAAAAAGTTATACCGATAACCGAAGAAAAGACCTAGATTTTGAAGTGGGTGATAAAGAGTTCTTACAAATATCTCCTTGGAAGAGAGTAATGAGATTTGGAAAGAACGTAATGTTGAGCCGTAGGTATATCGGTCCTTTTGAAATACTGGATCGTGTTAGGAAGGTAGCTTACCGATTTGCACTTCCACCAAATCTCTCTCAAGTTCACGATATGTTCCATGTATCTCTCCTGAGAAAGTACATACCTGATCCTTCACATGTACTAAGCTCAGAAGTTGTACCACTGGAGCAAGATCTTTCTTATAAAGAACAGCCGATAGAAATTCTGGATCGTAGAGAAAAAGTTATACAAAACAAGACCACTCGCTTGGTTAATGTTTTATGGAGGAACCACCTATTAGAAGAAGCTACATGGGAGCTTGAGGATATGATGAGGGACAGGTATCCTCATCTGTTTGTTACGAAGTGACGAATTTCGAGAGTGAAATTGATTTTAATGGAGGTAGAATGTAACACCCTGATATTTTATGAGAATTATATTTTTTGTCTTATGTTATATTCAAAATCAAAGGAATCTTTCACTGCACACAACACTAGCTTGGCCTGCCTTACACGCAATCATGGCCTTTTTCGATAGCGTGTGTAGTATGCAATACCGAGTTTCACTAAACAACGATATGTTATTATAATATTATAAACTAGCCATTATGAATAGTATTAACTGAATTTTGAATTTTATAACTTTATTAATCATATTACATTTTTACTAGAACATGGTATGAGAACAAATTAAATTTTTCGGGTAAAATAAGTATTTTTCTAAAAATGCAGTTTTGTCGCCTTTGGATAATGCACCTCCTTGAAATATTTTTTTTGATAATTTTATAAATTCAATTTGACAAAATAAAGTTATTCTTTGGAATCAGGATATAAAAATTTACTTTGGATACTTTTTTCATATTATTCGGATAACATTCATATTTTAATTAATAGTAAAAACATGATATTTTTTAATTAAAAACAAGTTCTTTCATCATAATAATTTATATGGTTTAATTATAATATTGAATGGTTTTAAATTATATGTAAAATATATTTTTACCATTTAATATAATGTATTTCATCAGCATTAATTTTACATTGAATTCATAAATACAAACATTTCAATCTCTGGCAATGTTTTAACAATTAAAACCCATTTGCTTAGCAATGTGATTAATTTTAAATTAATTACTACAACTTCTGTGTTTTGAATTTTGAAAAATTGATTCCATATTTGTATTCAGTTGGTCCAAATTAGGTTAATAGGTTATTTTTATTTTTTTTCATAATATGAATAGAAACAACGGCAATTTTTTTACTATAGTTAAATGTAAATCTTGTAATTAATGGTAAAAATAAGATTATAAAATTACCCTAACACTTGCCAAAATTATACTGGATGAATAAAAGTCGAACCATATCACCTAAGGGTCGGACTAGATTCATTTCATGTACTTTTTACCATGAAATAATATAATTATTTTTAAAACAAAAGAAAGTGACAACATGTCACTCTCTAAAATCTTATAATTGTAACAATTCTAATTTAGTAATAAACATCATAAAACATCACATATAAATAGTCCCTAAAAAGATAATAATATTATCTATATATTATGGATTTATTTATAATTTTTAGGGATTAAATAATTATCATTATTTATGACACAATAGTGATGTAGAAATTATTTTATTGATTGAAATATTAAATAAATGATTTTAAAACTATTAAAATAAATATTATATGAACTATTTAATGTGATCCACTAATTTTATAGATAAATATGACATGTTATTAATCTATTAAAGCTTTTAGTTCTAACATTTATTTTTTGTATATTTTATTTAAATTCAAATAAATTAATAGTGTAAAAATTGACACAATTGTTATTTTATAAAAATGACATATTATAAAATAGTTTAAAATTCACAGAAATATTTAAAGATTATAAATTAAAATTTTTATTTTCGAAAATTTTATAAAGTATACAATTATGGAAAATTCAAATCATATAATTAATTATTTATAATTATTTAAAATTTGTAATATTATTACCACAAATAAAATTAAATAGATTATATAAGCATAAATCATGTTGATAATGTTTAAAATAAATTTCCAACTATTCTAAATTTTATTTAATGATGATATTACAACACTATCTCATCTATTCTTTGGATTTGATTTATTTTTGGAGGTTTTTATGTGGGTTTGGAATTTATTATAGATTAATATTTCTTATAATTCCAAAGGTGCCCCTCTCCTCCCTTATAAAAGGGCACCTCCTCCCTCTCCTCATCACACCACTTTGATCCTTAAATCTCGGCCAAACCATGCCCATTTACCATCTCAACATCATTATCAACATACTAGAGGTCCTGGTCTTCTTCAGAGACCAATTTTAGTGCCCTAAGAGGAGGTTTTAAAGAGGCGTGTCGAAGAAGAGGTAATATCCATTACCGATTATTTCAAATTTATTTCTTCTTCTAATTCTTATTCTTTAGTTGTTTCATTATGAAGTAATAACTTAAGTATCACTAATATACTGATATGTTATTATAAATATTAAACAAGCATTTTTTAACTTCTATCAATCCTATGGAAAACAAAATCACCGCGCGTGCGTGCGTACGGAATATCGTCTCCATGTCGTGGTGTAATCTGTTTTCCACTACCACCATACATGGATGGGTATAATGGTGTAAAGAATAACTATATATGAATATTTTAAGATGATATTTATTCTGAAATATTATACATACACTTCAATACAATTCCACGATCAGGGGAACGATATCATCGCTCGTGCGTACGTACAACCTACTGTCTCCAAAATGTGATGCGACTCGTTCTACTTGATCTTCATTGAATAATGATTATATAAATGAATTGAATGAGTAAATATGAAATATATTAAACTAATAATATTCTGGAAATGATGTATATATAACCTAAAAAGAAGAAGAATAATTTATTCGACAAAACATGCAAAAGAACGTAAAGCAATAAACACACGAATAACAAGTAGCAATGAAATATTACTAATAAGAAGTTAAGAATATGAGCATATATGATATCACAAGAATGAGTATGACTCTGTAATAAGTCAGTTACATTATTTAAATCATTATACAGGAGTTTCAGACACGTACAAAGCATATCACATCTAAGGTAAAGGAGAATCTCACAATATCAATTTTTATCTGAGATTGTTGATACTTTGTTAATTACTGGGGCATATTTATCATCCACATCCTTATATCCTCAATATGTAACATTATTTCTTTCATCTTAAAATTATTTATATCCAATATTACTCATTGGTGTGTTTTAGTAAAATATATGAAAGGAATCTTTTGTGAATTTTCATACAAGGTGCTTTTTGACTTTTCCTTCCAAAGTACGAGAAGAATGTTTTTTTAACTTATACAACATGAATGGATTTTTATGATTTCATAGAACATTATTTACATGAATATTCCTTTAAAAGTATTCATGTTTATTTTTAATCAACATCTTTTAGTTTAAAATTGTATGACATGTTAAGAAAGGAAAATTGTTTTTGAAGTAGAAAGGATATTTTCCTCAAGAATGGAGTTAAAGTGTTTTATCAAAATTATTTTCCATATAAAATAATATGGGGTTCTGTTTCTATCCCTATTTGTACATTGATTTGATTATGTGATGATGGAATTTATTTTATTATGTTCTTTTATCATATATGGATTATATTATGATGACATGATGTTTAAGTATCCCATTTTTATTACATGGGTAATGCTATGATGTATGAATTATGATTTTGTGGCACACATAAGAATGGTTTCATTATGACATGGGTGGGACCAATATCTAAATTCAATTCATTGGGTAACGATTTATATCTCATGAGATATACATGGCAGGAATGGAAAGTTAATCTAGTTCTGTGATACAGGACTGGAACGAAGAGTGAAATCAGTTCAGTAATGGACTTTCTCTATTATGATGGTCTTGTCAATGAGACTTGACTAATATGAAATGATTTTCTTTGATTATGTGTGTATGCCACAAAGTTTCATTTTTTATGTTATGTTTATTGGGATTACATTTCACCACTATGATTTATTCCATGTTATAATATTATGATCTCTTTTACAGGTTAAGATATTCAAAATGTTATGTTCTTATTAATATGATATGATTGAAATTTCTTTTGTTTAACCTTACTGTGCATTTGAGCTCTCCCTTTATTATGTTTTCTTTCCCCAAGTCAGGAAGAAGGGTATTGAGTAGAATATGAAAAAAGGGACTCTATATATGATGAAATAAATGGGAGACAACATAGATGATTTATGAACCAGTTGTTTATGTTTCCCATCTTCTAAAGACACTATAGCTATACGGTCCTTTCATGGTTTTTGTTATATTTTGTAATAAGTATGGTTCAATTGTGAAGTAATAAAAATGTATGTAGAGTATGGGTTGTTATACTTCTAGGTCAATAATTTCCATTCTATAAGTTGTATTTGAAATAGGGAAATATCCTGGAAGATGTTCAATCGAGAACCCAACCTCTTGATCAATATGAGGACCATTAAATTTTTCAGGAAATACAATGGTTTATTCCCTTACAATGGGTATGTGTTTGAGCATGATTCTATACTTTATCTCAATAATTTGATCTAGGCATGGTTTCCCTTAAGTAATTAATATACACACATGAATCATTCAATATACAAATGTTTCATCTTCCTCATAACACTTGTATATAATTGAATGATTCTTCCGAATGTGAATAGTGATCTCCCAATCCCAACAGTTGATGTTGTATTTGTATAATGATAGCCAATCCATGCCCAAGAAAATATCAAACACCAGTAATGAAATTATGATGAGATTTTTGGGGAGGTACATTCCACAAATTTTTACTAGTGATAATTTATATACTATAGATGAAATAATTTTCCCATTTACTATTCTTAGATATAAGTAAATATAAAAATTTTGGAGTGGTATTTTAATGGTTCTAATAAACATTCATGATTTTAATGAATTCGTAGCACAAGAATCAAATAGTTTTTTTCTCTATTCATGAATTAATAACTACAATACCTATCACCACATAGTTTTTTGGATCCACCTCAATAGTAGTGATATCATAAGCCCTTACTTATTTCCTTGGATGTTATTGTTGATTTCTTCTGACAACCCTTGGATTGGGGAAATTCTTCACATAATGACCATGATCCTTACAGTTGCCACACTGTACTATAAGATGAGTGTTGATCTGAACCTCCTTTTCTTATTCCACATTAGTGGGTTTCTTCATATCCCTTAGATAGTTCTTAGCTAGGTGTCCCATTCATCCACATTTGAAGGAAAACCTGGTTCCCTTTAGACAGTTCCCAGGATTTCTCATCCATTAATTTTGACACATGGGATGTTCTATCTTCTTTCCATCATGAGATTTATTTTTCTAACCACACACAGTAGACTATATTTTCCTCTTTTTGTCACCAGACCAATGAGACTATTGATAGTCTCCGATCACCATTTCAACCATGAGGGAATAATAAAAAATCTCTTCATAACTTTTAAATTCATTAATCCCCAATTCTTTTCATAGAATTGACTGTAGACCAATAAACAAGTGATCTACCTTGATTTTGGTTTTCATGAAAAAGATGGAGGCCAATCTTGTATCCCTGTTGAAGTTTAGTTCATACACCTCAAAGAACTAATATTCCTTTATCCTAAGCATGAGTAACACTCTTTATATTTTGATAAAGTGGGTTTAGGGGAAAAAATGTTGAAAAACATTTTCTTTAATTCCTACCAATCTATAGAATAAATTTCCAACTTTCACATCGTATCCATGATAAGTGTCCACCACTGATCAGCTTCCATATAAAAAATTTAGTCCTCAAACACAACATTTTATTCTTATAAGAAGTAGAGGGAAGATAATATATTTTTAATGGAGATCATGCAAGGTTCCAGGAGGATGGGAACTGACAATCAAAAAAACATGGGATGCCTTTTTAGCATGAAGGATTAAACGAAAACATGAAATTTAATTAGAGTTGGAGCATCTTCCACATGACTCAAGTTATTATTGCTAACATGACCTAGCTGAAAAAGTACTTTCATAATGTTTTGAGAACGCATTCCAATCATATCATACATATCGGTAGGGAAACTTCCACATTTCCTAAAATATCGAATTTTTGAACTTGTTCTTCTATTTCCTGCCATTAATTATGAAAAAAAAGAAAAATTAGAGTAGTTTAATAATTTTATATTATGCATAAAAAAGAAACATTATACATAAAATGATGAACTCATAATGTAATTGTATATCCTAACATGGGATTCCAATGTTTTCAATCTAGGTTACCCATGATATTTTTCATCACATTTAATATTATAGTTATTTTTTATTCCCTTAATAATGGCTTGTACTAAGCTTATGAATTTAAAAAAGCATATCCCCTGGGATTGTCAAACCATGAGCTCTGAATGGCTGGTTTACATGAACCATATCTGGTTTGAGTCTAGATCAAAGTAATGTTTCTAGGTTTAACCACTAGATAAAACTGTTCTAGAGCCACATCCACTTGTTCAAGTCTAGAGATGGTTGAATTTTCTTGATAAACCACTTACTCTCTACTTACCAATATTTAGGGATATTTTTTAATACTTAGTATTATCCCTAAGATTACTACTAAAGTGATATATTCCTAATATCAATAAATAAACAGACCTTCCTATTATATTAACATATAGTGATCCTATCCTTTTACATATAACATTATATGATTTTAATAATAATTAGATATCATATTACAATCCATGGATCATAAAGTATATTGGTTTTGAAGAATATGTACATAAAAATGAAAACATGGGAATAAATAAGACATTTCATTATTGAATATTCATATATATATATCCTAAAATTCATTGTTATCATACATCAATATAGTATAATTCATAGATAACATTAACAGAGGGATGAACTAATATCCCAGTAAGGGAATAAACATAAGAATAATGTATTATCACATGGGTTAAAAGGCATGACATAATGATATAAAAGGAATGGGACATATGAAATTATAAAATATAGACATGGGATCATATAAACATGGAGTCATAGTAATGTTAAAGAAACTTAAAACATGACTTTAATATGAGTCAAAGAACTTTTCACATAGTGGAGAACTATTCAAGGTTATCTTCCAAGATCATTTCACATGGTTGCATGAGTCAAGGAAAACGACCAACACAGTTGCACATAGAATCTCATGAGACTCAACATTAAAAAATGGATTTGAGAACTATATATTCACACCAATAATAACATTTTTATGAATATGATTCCCATATATAGAATCATACATAATCAATCAAACATAAACATAAGGGTTACCCATGGTAATAATAGGGTATCATAAGAATGTCATACACCATAAAAAATAAGAGTATTAATAACATTTCAATAAAATAAAACAATTAGAAAATTAATGGAAAATCATAAGTTATAATAGTAATATATCATGAAAAGTCAAGTCAACTTGAGGTAATAACTTGTAAAAAAGAGTACTCAAGGAACCATAGAATTAATACATTTTAGAGTGGTTAAAGAAACATATCAAGTGTCATTGAAAAAATAAAATTGAATAATCTGTTATATAAAACCATAAGTGAACCAAGAAGGTTTTAATAATAAATTAGTGGTTTAAAAAAATAATTATTTCTTAAAAAGAGATTATATAGTGAACTTTAAAATGTGTAATAATTAGTGAAGTTCCCATAAAACTGGTTTTCTTTTCATGAAGTATTGAGGAGGGAACCTATTAAAAATATGTATATAACCAAAAGAGAATGATGAATTGAATTTTATAAATGATATTTGAGAATTTAAATAGAATTTATTATATGTAAATAAATCCATAGATAACATTATTTAAATAAAAAGATTGATATAGAAAACAAAAGGAATAATGGAGGTTCGGGTAGAATCCCTTTCCTTAAGTCTGAGAGTGTCATTCTGTTGATCTTAATTCCATTTATAACAAAATTAAATTCATTAATTAATATTTATATAACCTATTATAAATTTAATTTATTTATTATAACCTATTTATGTTATTTTTTGACTGGGTTAATAGGTTCAATTTCATCATTTGGGAGTGTTTGTTTCCTAGGTTTTCATGATTGGTTTAATTATATACATGAAATTATAAACATGTAAGATGAGAATGGTTGTATAGAATTAAATTTTTATCTTATTAGTTAAAATACATAATATTACATGGTTATAAAATTAATTAGGTTTTTTGGAGTAAATAACAATCACTATATATATCTTTAATGAGAACCACTTTAGTTAATTGGAAATTTTTGATCACGAATAATCTAGTTTTGATTTATAAATGAATATCATGTGTAAAAAAATTCCATAAAATTAAATATGACATAATATATATATTATATTATTTTTTCAACCATAAAAATGTGTTCATAACCATAATTTAATATAGTAAAATAACTTTAAAACTCGTCGTCTCTAAATGTGAAAAATTAACACATCTCGGATGGTGTTCTCATTTTTGGTATAAAAGGATCGGAAATGAGATATGATGAAGAATTATTAAATTGTCATAAAAACTATAGTATATTTAGGGTACTGAATTTATCATAACATTTTGATGAAAGGAAGTGATTAAAGAAAAATAAAAAAAGGAACTTCAATGAAAATAAAAGATATGAAAAGAGGAATTTACCTCTTGAATATATCTTCCTTGAGAAACTCTATATGGGAGATGATCTAGTCTTATCAAGAGGAAAATGGATAACATACATGATATAGGGTATTTGGGAGATATTTCAGATGAATTTGGACTAGGCACAAGGCTTGAGAGGAGTGAAGATAAGAGGGGGTGGGTGGTTTTTATAGTAGATGAGAGGAGGGGTTTCCCATTATATTAATCATTAGATAAATATGTTTTGTCAAGACTATGAATAGTCATGATTGTTATGACAAAAATAGTAAATAGAGCATGTTATTTCAAACCAATGGCCATTTACATCATCATTTGCTCAAGCATGATGCATAAATTCTTTTATTAAGCATTTATTGCAAATTATTGTATTATACTATTCTCCAACCACTGATGTATTTTAGAAAAATCCAAAAAATTCACCATAACAATTTTTTCGAATTTTAGAATTGAAAAATTAAATCCATTTTTCAAAAATATTTTTATATATTTGAGAAATTCAATTTTTAATTCAAATCATATTTTACATGAAAAATAAAAAAATTTAAAATTAAAACTTCTTTTCTGACACATTAAAAAATTAATTAAG
The DNA here is from genome assembly GCA_963277665.1 of Viscum album. Lineage (NCBI taxonomy): Eukaryota > Viridiplantae > Streptophyta > Magnoliopsida > Santalales > Viscaceae > Viscum > Viscum album. The sequence continues at coordinate 1,503,101,708 of OY728132.1, forward strand.
GTCCCATGAAATTATATTATGATCATAAGAAATAAAAAAAATATTTTAGGAATTAATTTAATGAAATTAAATTTTCTTATAATTAATTAAAATATTCATAATATTGTAAATAAATATAAAAGACTTATAAAAATACAATAACTTTATTAATATTTTATTAAAAAAATTATTTACTTATATTATGGTATAATTATTTCATAATGTTTCATGTAAGACAAATAAATTTTATTTATATTTTCATTGGTGAGGCTTCTATTATATTGGTCAATTTACTGTTCATAAGAGTCAAATTACTATTCAAACGACCAAGTTACTATTTCATTAGTATATGGACCTTAAGTTCTATAGTTAAATTTTATTTCACTGATTATTCATTTATATGGTTTCCATTGTATTATATAAGTAATATTCTGTGATTACAATTTTAGAAACAATTATAAGAATGTAATTCCATTGATAAAACATTGGGTCATTATATTCTTCCCCCATTATGATATTTTACCCTTGAAATTTTGTTTTACATTCTATGCCATAAATAGGTGTGGGTACTTTTCGTTTATTTCATTCTATAATTCCAATGTTTCCTTTTTGTACTTATGGTTCCTCCATATTACTTTGACCAGTTGGGTAGTCATGTTGCATATAAATTTATCTCTATGATCCATGATCTTTACTGGATCATGCACATAGGAAAAGTCATTCTCCAATTGTACCACCTTTGAAGAAAGTACATGTGAAGGATCTGCTATGTACTTTTTTAAGAGGGATAATTTGAATACATCAGAAACATTAGACATGTTCGGTGGAAGTTCCAGTAAATAGGCAACATCTCTAGTAAGGACAAAGATCTCAAAGGGGCCAACATACCTAGGAATTAACTTTCCTTTCTTCCCAAATTTCATGACCCTATTCCATGGAGATATGTAGAGGAATACCATGTGTCTAACTTTAAACTCATGGACTGATCAATGATTTTATGAATAACTATTTTGTCGACTTAGGAATTACTTGATGTGCTACTGAATGGTTTTCACCTTATCCCCCATTTCATCAACAATTTCCAGTCTATGTAGCTTACACTCACCGAATTCATCCCAACATGCCAGTATTCGACACCTTTCTCCCATAAAGGCCATCCAATGGTTCCATTCCAATTCCTGCATGGAATCTATTATTATAAGAGAACTCTACCAAAGTTAGATGCTGGTCCCATACTCATTTGAAGCCCATATACAATACAATCAAACTGTCTTCTAGTGTTTTAATAGTTTGTTCAGATTGGCCATCAGTTTGAGGATGATAGGTCATACTGAATTTTAATTGAGTTATTAGATCATGTGGGAGACATTTCCATAACTTCAAGGTGCATCTTAGATCTCTACCAGAAATAATGGATAGTGTGAATACAAGTATCCATACTCCCTCTTTGATATATGTATATATATTAAATTTGATCTAATGAGAATTCCTCTCGAATTTTGATAATGTGAGATGTCTTTGTAAGAAAATACACAATGATCCATATAGAATTTTTTCCTCTTAATGTCATTAGTAATCAACTAAAAAAGTACATAGTAATGTTCTCTCACATCCATGTTAGAATGGGTTATGTTTGAATCACCCCCTTAGGAATTTTTCATTCAATATTATCTTGTTGACATGCTGGGAACTTTGATATATATTCAGAAATATCCTTCTTGATAATGTCTCACCAATGGTTCTTATAGACATATCGATACATCTTTGTGCTCCCTACCTGAATAGAGAAGGTTTAGCTATGTGCATCATTCAAAATCTCATTCTTTATATCTTGATCGGATGGTACACAAAATCATCATTAAAATCCCAAAAATCCATCCCCATCAATCTTTAACTCATAGGATTTCCTATTTCATATAGCTTCCACCCTTTTCTAAATGTCCACATCTTTTCTTTGAGCATCCTTTGTTTTCACCATGAGGGATTTATTTGAAACCATTTGAGAATTGATTGATGATGTTACTCCCATAATGATTACCTTGTACATCCACTAAAAATTTAAGAATATTGTATCCTTCTCAACTCTTATCATTGAAAATGATGTAAGACCATTTCTAATTAGAGCATCTACCACCTAATTTTCTGTACAAGGATGGCAGTGTATTGAGCAGTCAAAATATTTGATGATCTCTAACCATATTTGTTGGTGAATAATAATCTTCTTATATTTGAATATATATTTGAGACTCTAATGATTAGTATATATCTCATACTTTTCCCCATATAGATAATTCTCAATGATTTTCAATAAAATATTATAGCTACAAACACAATATCATGTGTGGGATAGTTTTTGTCAGGTATTTTCAGATTACATGAATAGTAGTCTATCACCTTATCATTTTTCAATATAAAAAAACCTTATCCTTTGATTGAATCAAAACTATACACCACAAATTGTTCTTCACTTTTCAGGAGTGTTTGTACTAGCTAGTGACAAACCTCTTTTTGAGCTCCATAAAGCATTCCTCACATTTTGAGTCAAGAAGAACATCACTTCCTTTCACATAATCTTGTTCATTGGGTTATGAAATCATGAAATGTTCTACAAAAAGCATTGGTAATACTTATTGAGAATAAGGAAGCTATGGTTCTCCATTACAGTTGTTGTCCTGGTCCACTCTTTGTTTATGTTTGTCTTAGAAGGGTCTATAGATATCCATTTACTAGTGATAACATTCACCATGAATGATACTTACCCCATATAGAACTCACATTTAATATAATTTTTATAATTTTTATCCCTTCATAATGTCTTCCACATAGTATTTAAATTATCCTCATGTTCCTCCTTTCTCAGAGAGTATATCATAATATCATCGATAAATACTACCACACATTTTTCAAGGTAATCTCAAAAAACACTATTAATTAAATCAATGAATATTTATAGAGCGTTACTGAGTCTAATGTGAATTACAATGAACTCATACCATCCATACCTCATTCGAAAGCCATTTTGGGGAATATATTACTTGCTTACCGTTCATTTATGATATCCCGACTGAAAACCCACCATTGAGAAATAATTGGCCCCGTGAAGCTAATCGAACAAGTCATATATCGAGGAATGAGATAATTTTTCATTATCATGATTTTATTGAGATCACAATAATCAATTTATAGATTCATTGATTCGTACTTTTTCTTAATAAAGAGAACTAGTTCAACCAATGGTGAAGCACTAGACCATATAAAAACCTTTCACTATATTCTCATTTAACTACTTCATTATCTCATCTAGCTCAATGGTTTCCAATATATAAGGTGTATTTGATGTAGGTATTGATCCTAGAATTAGTTCGATTGACAACATGACCTCTCGACCAAGAGGAAGACTATGAAATTCTTGGGGAAATACATCATTGTAGTCCCTTACAATGGGATGTATTCGAGCATGATCCTTTCCTTTGTCTCAATCATTGGTGCTAGAAATAATTTCTCATAAGGCATTAATATAAATCCTAGAGTTAATTATTCTCAAGGAGATTCATCTTCTTGATTATAATTGTATTGAATTTTAGGATGCTCTAGAATGTAAAGACTAATTTCACTTTCCTAAATATTGATGCGATCATTGTATAGAGATGGAAAATCCATGCCAAATATAACATAGAACTACACTAAAGGAATCATGATGAGATTGTATGGGAGGTTCAGTCCAAAAATATTTGACAAGGGGTAGTTATATACTTTAGATAAAATAATTTACACATTTTATGTTCCCGTACATAACTCAATCTCTATATTGTTAGGTGGTGTTTGAATGGTTTTACAAAACATGCATGATATGAAATAACACGTATCACCAGAATCAAAGTGTATTTTAAAATTTATTAAATGAATAAATATCATTCATGTCACCACATTTTTTTCTAACTCCATCTCATTGGTACTAATAGAATAATATATTTCCTCTTTTCTTGTCGGTTTTTGTCTATTTCCTCCAAAAACTGTTGGCTTAGGGATTTTTTTCGCAAAATGGACATTCTCCTTGAAGTTGTAACACTGCACTATATGTTGAGTGTGGATCTAAACCTTCATTTCTTCTTCCACATTTGTGGTATTCTCAATATCTATCTGTTAGTTCATATCTATATGTCTCATTATTCAGCATCTGAATTAATTATTGGTTTCATTTAGATAGTTCCAAGGAAGTTATTCCCACATTTTTTACATGTGGGATGTTCAATCTCCATTCCATCAAGAATTTTATTTGTCGAAAAACTCCCATTAGACTCAATTTTCCTCTATTTATTGCCATGTTCACAAGATCGTTGAGAGTATCCAATATCTATTTTAACCTTGAGGGCACAACCAAAAATTTCCTTATAACTATAAAAGTCATGAATCAACAATGATTTTCATATATAAGACTTTATTACAATAATTAAGTGATCCACCTTGATTTTAGTGATCATAAAAAATCCAGAGGCACCACTTGTAATCCTAGTGACGTTTTCTTCATACTCCAGGGTGGAGTCATCTTCCTTCTACTTACGTTCAGGGAAATATTTCTCCATATTGACATGAAGAGTTAAGGGGAAATATTTATTGGATGTTATTTCATTAATTCCTCTGAATCCTTGGAATCAATTTCATCCTATGGAATTATATCCTTGATCAGTGTCCACCACTAATTAGCATACCTATAAAAATTATAGACCAATGACATAAAATTCTCTTCTTCTGAGCACTAGAGGATATAGAGTGTCTTTTCAATGGACTTAATCCACTATTCCATAGAGAGGGGATTAAAAGATCCAACAAACATGGGAGATATTTTCCACAGGAAGGATTCAATGATAACATTGTCTTTCCTTGTAATAGGAGGGTTTTCGAGATGATTCGAGTTATTATTCATAACATGATCCTGCTGAACAAGTACTATAATAGTTTTTTGATAAAATCTTCCCATAATATTAGATATATCATCAGATAAAACTTCCCATTTCCTATCACATTTATTGTTGTAAATTTCTATTCAATTTCCAGCCATTAACTACGAAAAATGGTGTACAATTAGTAGGCTTGAATACTTTGAAATTAAGTATAAAAATATTAATCATAAAAGGATAAAATCTTAAAAGAAAAATATATCCTAACTCGTGATTCAGAAGGATTCAGTCTTGTTTACCCATGATCTTCTTCCTCACGTGTATTTTTAAGGGATTTTTCCCTCAATAATGGTTCATACTATGCATTGAATTTACCATAGAATATTCCCCATGAGTGTAAAACTAAGAGAACAGTAAGGCCCGTTGTCATGCACCATTTCCCATTCAATTCTATCTCAAACCAGTGTTTTTGGGTTTTACCCCTAGAAACATCTATTCTAGATCCACATCCACTTTTTCGTATCCGGAAAAAGATTTATTTTCATTATAAACTACTTACTCTATACTTAGCAAAATTTAGTGATGTTTTCTTATACAACATCTTATCCTTAACAATCTAAATAATGTGCTTTATTCCTAATATCCAAAAATAATTATACCTTTCTCTTATACCAACTATTGAAACCCTATCCTTTTACACATAACATTACATGATTTTATGCATAATTAACCATTATATTACAATCCAAGGATCATAAAGTCTAGTGCCATGGAATATTAGATATATAAAAATCAAAACATGTGACTAAATAATTTTTTTAATATTAATAAAGAGATCACAAAATATATTGTGCTCATATGTACTTATAGGATAACCTGGGTATAACAAGAACAAAGGGATGAGCAAAAACCCCAATATGGAAGTATACATAAAAATTTAGCACATGTGTTAGATGACATTATATAATGATATAGAAATCATGGAACATAGAGAATAGTAACATATAATCACTGGATCATATAAACATGGAATAATAGTAATGTGTAAGAAACACAAAACATGACATTATCATAAGTCAATTCTCATTTCACATAGAGGAGCACAAATCAAGGTTAACGACCAAGATCGTTGCACCAGGTGGCACGAGTCAAAGCTAACTACCAAGACCATTTCACATAACATATCATGAGACTATTCATTACCCAATGAATTGGAGTGCTACTAGGGTTCACTAGTCATAACATGTTCATGAATATTCATGCCACATATATAATCATATATAAACATAAGGGTTGACCATGGTAATAATTGGGTTTCAAAATAATGCCATAAGGCATAAAAAGGAAATATCATAAAAATGTCCATGAAGGAGTGGAATTAGATAATTAATGGGAAATAATAGGTTACAATAGGTATATTTCATGAAAAGTGATGCCATTTTGAAGTAGTATCATATAAAAAGAGTACTTAAGAAACAATAGAATAAAAAAAAATTAGTATGGTTAAAGAAAAATATCAAAGGTAATTTAAAACCTAAAATGGAATAATATTTTATATAAAACTAGAAGTAAACTTGGAAGGTTTTTATGATAAAATTAGTGATTTTATAAAAAAAAATTTGGGTTAAAAATAGATTATACAGTGAACATGAAAACAGTTAAGAATTCGAGAAGTTCCCTTAAAACGTGTTTTCTTTTTGGGAAGTATTGAGGAGGGAACCACATAAAACATGTATATCAATGAATTAGAATGATGAACGGACATTGATACATGAGTTAATATCATGTAAACATTACTTATAATATGTAAATAAAATAATAGAAATCTTTATTTTGGTAAAAAAAATATAGATCAACCCGAATAAATAATGGAGTTTCTGGTAGAATCCCTTACCTTAAGTCTGTTGGTGTCCATCTGTTTAGCTTAATATACTTGATAACAAAATTTAATTCATTAACTAATATTTCATAAACCTCTTATAGATTTAATGAATTTTTTTATAAACTTATTATGTTCTTTCATAACCTTTTTAGGGGTTAAGAGGTACAATTTCATAATTTTTAGCATTTGTTTCCTTGTTTATCATGATTGGTTTACTTATATAAATGTAAGGGGAAAAATATAAGATGATAGTGGTTTTCTATAATTTATGTTCTATTTATTAGTAAAAATATACAATTTTACAAGGTTATAAAATTCATTTGGTTATTTGGAGTGATGATGAAATGTTATATAATACATTAACGATAATTGTTTTTGTTAACTAGTGGTTTTTGATCACGGCGAACTCATTTTTATTTATAAATTATTATCATCTGTAAAAAAATATTAAAAAACATTAAATAACACATAATACATAAATTATAGTCTAGTTCAACCATAAAAATGGTCTCATGGTCATAATTGAAGACAGTAATGTAAATTGAAAACCTTTCATCCTTGAAAGTGTTATATTAACACATCTCGGATGATGATTTCATTTCTAGTTTATGGAAGAGAAATGAGGGATGATGATTAATTATTCCATTATCATAAAATATAAATTTCATTTTAGGTAATGCAGTTATCATAACATTTGAATGAAATGGGTGAGTAAAGAAAAACAATTAGATGAACTTAGAATAAAAGAAATGATATGAAGAGACGAATTTATATCTTAAAAAAATGTTCCTTGAGAACCTATCTAGGGGAGAGGATTTGGACTTTTAAAGAGACCTAGTGATAGAAAATGTGTGATAGGGGTATTAGGGAGATATCTTATAATACTTTTGACTATGAATAAGGCCTTAGCGGAATGATGAGAAGGGGGTTATATGGAGGGGATGAGGGGTTTCATATTATTTTAATCATTAGTTTAAAATTTTTGCTCAAAACTGTGAATAGTTTTGATTATTGGTATCAGAAATAGTAATCATATACTGTAATTTGGATCCAATGACCATTTACATCATCCATGTCTCTATCATGAAGTAGATATTCATTTATTTATCATTTATCGTAAATTATCATATTTAACTATTCACTAAAAATTCATGTATTTTTTTAAAATCCAAAAAAATTACCCAAACCATTTTTCAATGCATAGAATCCAAAAATGAACACCGTTTTTCAAAAATAATTTTCTATATATGATAATTTTAATTTTTAATTAAAATCATAATTTACTTGAAAAATACAAATTTTAAAATTAAATCTTGTTTTATAACACGTCGGAAAATTAATTATGTTATCATAAAATTATATTATTATCATAAGAAATAAAAATAAAAATAAAATAATTCATTTAATTATAATAATTTTTTATTTAATTAAATTTATTATATAATTGTAATTAAAAATAAATGGCTTTCAAAAATACCACAATTTAAATAAAAATATTTTTTAAAACATTATTCACTTATACAATGATTAAATTATATTATAGCGTCACATATATGATGTGTAAATTTTATTTATACTTTCATTGGTGAGGTTACTATTACATTGGCAATTTTATGATTCATAATGGTCACATTACTATTCCAAAGGTCAAGTAACTATTTCATCGGTAAATGTATCTTAACTTCTAGATAAACCATTTATGTCACTCGTTCTTCATTTATAAGGATTTTATTGAGTTATATAAGTAATATTATTTTATTATACTATAAGATATAGTTATATGAAGGAAATTCAATGGATAAAACATTGGGGTCGTACATACTTCCTTCCTTATAAAATTTCACCCTTGAAATTTCATTTTAAATTCTATGCCATAAATATGGGTCGGTACTTTCCTTCATTACTTCCTCTAGTTCCCATGTTGACTCTACAAACTTATGGTTCGAAAATAGTACTTTGACTAGGTGAGAAGTCTTGTTGTGTATAATATTATCTCTATGATCCATGATCTTCACTAGCCACACCATGCAAGAAAGGTCATTCTCCAACTGTACCACCTCTGATGAGAGTAAATGTGAAGGATATGGTATGTACTTCCTCAAGAGGGATATGTGGAATACATCTCGTACATTAGAAATGGTAGCTGGAAGTGCTAGTTAATTGGCCACATGTAACAGCCCGAGATTTTATGAAAAATATTCTTTTTAATTTTATTAATGTCTTGTGTTGTACGCTACAACAAAAGGATCTTGCACAACACGCATCCTTGACTTGCCTTGCATTACACGCAATCGCAACCTTCCTCGATAGCGTGTGTAGTACGCAATACTGAGTTTCACGAAACAACGATATGCTATTAAGATATTATTAAAACTAGCCGTTATGAATAGTAATAACCACTTTTTGAAATTTTGTAAATTTTATTTTTCAAAATGGAATTCATTTTTGGATTCGTAATATCGAAATTAGCTTAGGGTGAAATTTTGGTACTTTTTGGATAACTTTCATATTCTGATGAATAGTGAAAATTACTAAATTTTAATTAAAAACAACTTTTTTAACCAAAATAATTAATAGTGATAAATTATTAATTTGAGTGGTTTTAAAGTATATTTAGAATATATTTTTACAATTTAATACAATTTTGGTCATTAGATGTAATTTCACATTTAAACCAGACATAATCAAGTGTTAATCTTTTGATAGATATTGTTTCTTAAAAACACGCTATTTGTTTTAAAAGCGGGATTTAATTATAAAATTAACTAATGAAACTTCTATGTTATGAATTTGGTAAAATAGACTTCATTTTTGAATTCGGAATATGAAATATAGCTTAGGATAAAATTTTGGCATTGTTCTGAAAAACATCAATTTTTGATGAATAGTGAAACTACTGAGTGGTAGTTAAAAAACTGAATTTTTCATAAAACTTAATTTTACCGCTTCTGTGAATGGAATTTCAAAAATCCGAGAGACACGGTTGATGTCAGTAAGTAAAATGTGGTTCAATGAGATGAAAATAATATTTGCTGAATAGTAACTTTTTACTTTTATTTACCACAGTTAAAAGTAAATAGGGTAATTAAGGGTTAGAATGATATTAATATTACCCTAACAAGTGTCCTAATTCTATTGGACAAGTGTATCTCGACCAAAAACAACCTTAAGTGTAAAATATTATCATTTAGGCCCACTTGGATTAGATTAGGACATTTATTATTATTTAATTCAAAGAAGAGTTAAAAGAGTTAAAATCAAAGTTTATTTACTAAAACATTTTTAATATAGGGTTATACATAAGATAAATTCGATTGTAAATATTCATTAGAAAGATAAAAAGATTTACTACATAATGATATTTTATTTATAATTTTTGGACTTTAAATAAATTAATTTATTTATGACACAACGATGATGCAGTAATTACCCTTTTAAGGAAATATTAACATAATTGATGTTATAAATGCTCAAATGAATGTAATTTGAGACTTTTTATGAATTACACTAATTTTTTAGGTTACTATGATATATTATTGTTGATTTAATCAACATGGTTCGAACATATAATTCTGTTATGACTTTCATAAAAATCATATATCAAATAGTGTCAAAATTGACACAAAATAGTTTTTAAATCAAATATTATATTATTAATTGTTATCTTATTCCTAAAAATCTAAGGTTCGGCCAAATGACTTAGATAAGGATATATATATTAATAATAAACAATTTGGGGTTCGTTTGGCATGTTATAGTAAGTGTATTAACCATATAGTGAAAGAAAACAAAAAGACAAGGTAAACGTTAAATTATTTAACGTAGAGTTAAATCTAATTGATAAGGTTAAAATAATACCCTAAACTTGTATAAATCCTATTTGTTGATAGGATTTCGACCCATCCCCAATTTAGCTTCGAAATAAGACCCTTTGGAAACATTATAAACCCATTTTGACATTAATATAAAATAATATTTTGAGGTATTCCTAAGGTGCCCCTCTCCTCCCTTATAAAAGGGTACCTCCCCCCCCCCTTCTCCTCACACCAATTTGAGCACTCAAGCTCGGCCAACCTCTGCCAAAATCCCTTCTCCACTTCCCTAGAATAATCCTAGAGGTCCTGGTCTTCTTCAAAGACCAATCTTAGGTCCCTAAGTGGAGGATTCAAAGAGGCGTTTCAAAGAAGAGGTAATATCCATTACCGATCTTTTCAATTTTTTTCTTCTTCAACTTCTTCTTCTTTAGTTGTTTCATGATAAAGTAATACCATCAGTATTACTTACGTACTGATATGTTATTATAAATATGAAACAACTCTAATTAACCTTCTATCCATCCTACGGAAAAAGGAAATCACCGCGCGTGCGTACGTACGGAATACCGTCTCCACGCCGTGGTGTAATCTATTTTCCACCACCACCTTAATTGGATGGGAATAAAGGTGTAATGAGTAACTATATATGATTATTATAAAGTGATATTGATACTGAAATAGTATACATACACTTCAACAAAATTCCATGACCATGGGAACGATATCATCGCTCGTGCGTACGTACGGAATACCGTCTCCACGACGCGATGAGTTTCATTCTCAATGATTAAACATTCATGAATGATAATAAAGTATATATAACAATTACTAATGAAATATATGACCTAATAATGATACTGTAATTATTTATATGTATTTCATTTACTTAATTCCAGTCAATTCAATAAGAAAACGAAAACAGCATTCATGCGTACGTACGGACTACCGTCTCCATGAACGGTGTATTTCATTCCATTTACTGATTTATTATATATGTATATTCTGAATATATATATATATATAATATTTTATATTCTTGAAGTAAGTAAATCATGATATAAGTATTAATAATGTCAAGAAAAACATGTCAAAACACCTACGATAAATGAAACGATTTTACCCAAAATGCTACTTTAACATGAATTTACAAATAACTGGTAATATAAAGTCATAAGTGGACCATATATGATATAATAACAATGAATATGATTCTGGAATAAGTCAATAACATGATTTAAATCATTATAAAGGAGGTTCGGACACTTACAAAGCAAGTCGGACCTAAGGTAAGGGAAATATCGCAATCTCATTTTTATCCGAGATTGTTTATTCGTAAGTACTTACTAGGGTGTATTTTATCATCCACATCCATGTTTCATCAATATGTAATATTATTTTCATCCACCTAAAATTGTTTAAATACATTTTTACCCTTCGGTGAGTTTTTAGTAATATGTATGAAAGGAATCTTTTGTCGTTTTTCGTACGAGGTACTTTTTGACTTTTCCGAAAAAAGTACGAAGAATGTTTTTTTAACTTATACGGAAAGAATGGATTTTTAAAACATTATTTACAAGAATCTTCCTTTATAATTTTTCATGTTTATTTTTAATCAAATTCTTTTAGTTTATAATTGTATGACGTGTTAAGAAAAGAAAAGTGTTTTTGAAGTAGAAAGGATATTTTCCTCAAGAATGAAGTTCAAGTATTTTATCAAAATTATTTTCCATCTAAGATAATAAAAGGGTTCTGTTTTTATCCCTATTATTACATGGATTTGATTATGTTGTGATGGAAATATTTTTATGAATTCCTTTATCTTATATGAATTGTTTTATGATGTCATGATGTTTCAAGAATCCCATTTTTGTTACATGTGTTATGCGATGATGTATGATTTATGATTATGTGGCACACATAAGAAAGGATTCATTATAAGATGGGTGGGACCTATATCTCCCTCCAATGCATTGGGTAAAGATTTTATATCTCATGAGATAGACATGGCTGGAACGGTAGGTTATACCGGTTCAGTGAAACAGGACTGGAACGAGGGTTACTCGATTCAGAAAGGGACTTTGTCCACTAAGATAGTCTTGGCAATGAGTCTTGACTAACAAGAAATGATTCTCTATGATTATGTGTGAATGCCACAAAGTTTCATGTTTTAAGTTATGATTATTGGGATTTCATTTCACTACTATGATTTATCCCATGTTATGAAATTATGCTCTCTTTTGCAGGTTAAGATTTCCAAAATTTATGTTCTTATGAATATGATGTGATTGATTTTTCTTTTGTATACCCTTACTGAGCATTTGAGCTCACCCTTTTATGTTTTCTTTTCCCCAGGATATAAAGAAAGGTTTTAGGTAAAAAAAAGGGAAGACCTTTATGGGAGATATTGAAGATCTTTCACCACGATTAGATGATTACGTTCCGAGTTTCCAAAGACACTAAACTATTATGATCCTTGTGTGTGTGTGTTTTTGTTATGTACTAAGTATTCCGCAAAAGTAATGTAAAGTCTATGTACGTCAGGCTTCGGGTCTCTACAGTTGGTATCAGAGGAAAGGTTTAGTCATCCTTTGGAAACTAGGATGCGAGAACTTTAGTGAGATCCCTAGAGATATTTATAAGGTATATCTAGGGATGTCCCTAAGGATACGTATACGTATAGGATACAGTCCTAGAACTACGGTAACGATCATAGAATTTAACCTAAGATGTTAGATACTGAGGATACTCCACCTTTATTATGTTGTTTTCCCTAGCATGATTTTTGCCTCTCACACTATTCTTTTTTTGGGTTTTAGAAAATGGCTGGAAACAAGATGATTCACGATAATAGAGGATATGATGGACAATGGAATGATATTATTCATAATGAAATGGGATTTGGAAGTCCAAACATCATTATTATGCCGAATCAGCAATCTCATAATATGATCAATAAAGTAAAATTTGGTAAGTTTCCTGACTCGGCTAATAAGAGAAAGATGGAGTTTCATGATGATCATAGAGGAAAGAATGTTCAATTTCCCCTATGTAAATAATGTGGGAAGAGGCATCAAGGAGAATGTTTCAAAGGAACTGGAAGATACTTGGGTGTGGAAAAGAAGGACACAAAGCAAGTAAGTGCAAAGGAAAAGGTTCAGTTAACACCATGGATGAGGATAATGGTATTGCTACGACATAAAAAATGGTTAAATGTTTTAAATGTGGAATGTACGGGCATTATGCAAACCAATGCCCTAAGGGAAAGTCTCATGACGATAATCCGTATGGTCGTATGGGAAGTATTTATGTTGATGATGATGAAGAGACTACAAATGATATGTGAGATGAAAGAATTGTTGAAGCTCGGTCAATGGTTTAAGAATGTAGTGGAATTATTACATGTTTATCACGTGTAATGTTGTATAAGAAATCTCATGGTACTATGGAATAAAGAGACATCTAAGGATTGTTACAGTGTTGTCTTTCCTTGAGTTATGAAAGTGTATGATTAATGGTACCACTATCAAGGAAAGGTTATTCAGATATTTTTGGAATTTAGATGATATGCGCATAATGAAGGAATAATAAGATAATGAGGTGTTTGATTGTATTCATGAGCTCATGACTGATATAAGGAGAAGGTTATATCATGGTTTGAGTATAGAGAATTTTTTGATTTTGGTATGTGGAAAGAGTTAACTTTTAACTGCATTCATGTTTTCACTAAGGTTCAATGGGTATTCAAGAGAATACATGATTAAGGCCTTTGAATGTTTGGAATGTGACCAACAAGACATATCTTATGATATATGGGGATTAACGATAGTATTAAATCTCTGGTAATCGTTTTCACTATATTATGAGAGTGGACTGTAGTATTATGGATAAGCCTAAATATAAGAATGGATTATGTTGGACATAAGTAAGTATTGATTAAGGATAGATGATTTAAGATATTATTGATGGGATGTTATAGTAATGTAGTTTTAGAAAAAGGACAACCTGTAGGACGGGCGACAGCCCATCACGTCGGACAAGGCTGTGGAAATCGAACCCACAACCAAAGTGCGACTGGCCTTTATCGCCTACCACTGGCCTACAGGAAGTCCCTGTTTAGTAGAAACTAGTTTTATTATATTAAGTAGTATGATATATGAAGTATAAGTCCATTTTAGGAACCATATGTGATTAATCTCACTATAGATCGACTTATGTATATAATTTTTGCTAACCTTTTGTTTGAGACAGATGGAATGACCCGTGATTCTATCACATGATCTGCTAACACTTCACGAATAACAAATTCAACTTCATTTATTTAAGAGATGAAGTGGAAATTGTTCAAGGCATGAACAACAGTGAGATTGTACCAAAATAAAGAAAGTATTTATTCTAATTAAAATTTTCAACTTTAGGGAAATGATCTTGAAAACCAAAAATGTTGTCCTAGTGATCTTATACCTGATGAATCAGATGGTACCTTAGATCTTCACAAATTTATGGATTTGTGATTACTGGATTTTCCATAGCCATGTTCTCTACCACTCTCCATCAGAACATGATGGTCAGATTTCTCTTCCATATCCATATTTTCACCTATGTGGAAACCCAGTGATTAGTTTATTTGGGTAATCGTTACATTTCATACTTTAGTTTTTAAAGCCAAGTTTTGGTATTCCTTTTTACAATGTGGGTTTCTATTAAACAAAACTTTCGAATAGTAATCCATTTATAACCCCCGACGAATTTCGAGGGCGAAATTTATTTTAAGGGGGGTAGAATGTAACAGCCCGAGATTTTATGAAAAATATTCTTTTTAATTTTATTAATGTCTTGTGTTGTACGCTACACCAAAAGGATCTTGCACAACACACATCCTTGACTTGCCTTGCATTAAACGCAATCGCAACCTTCCTCGATAGCGTGTGTAGTACGCAATACTGAGTTTCACGAAACAACGATATGCTATTAAGATATTATTAAAACTAGCCGTTATGAATAGTAATAACCACTTTTTGAAATTTTGTAAATTTTATATTTCAAAATGGAATTCATTTTTGGATTCGTAATATCGAAATTATCTTAGGGTGAAATTTTGGTACTTTTTGGATAACTTTCATATTCTGATGAATAGTGAAAATTACTAAATTTTAATTAAAAACAACTTTTTTAACCAAAATAATTAATAGTGATAAATTATTAATTTGAGTGGTTTTAAAGTATATTTAGAATATATTTTTACAATTTAATACAATGTTGGTCATTAGATGTAATTTCACATTTAAACCAGACATAATCAAGTGTCAATATTTTGATAGATATTGTTTCTTAAAAACACGCTATTTGTTTTAACAGCAGGATTTAATTATAAAATTAATTAATGAAACTTCTATGTTATGAATTTGGTAAAATAGACTTCATTTTTGAATTCGGAATATGAAATATAGCTTAGGATAAAATTTTGGCATTGTTCTGAAAAACATCAATTTTTGATGAATAGTGAAACCACTAAGTGGTAGTTAAAAAACTGAATTTTTCATAAAACTTAATTTTACCTCTTCTGTGAATGGAATTTCAAAAATCCTAGAGACACGGTTGATGTCAGTAAGTAAAATTTGGTTCAATGAGATGAAAATAATTTTTGGTGAATAGTATGTTTTTACTTTTATTTACCACAGTTAAAAGTAAATAGGGTAATTAAGGGTAAGAATGATATTAATATTACCCTAACACGTGTCCTAATTCTATTGGAAAAGTGTATCTCGACCAAAAACAACCTTAAGTGTAATATATTATCATTTAGGCCCACTTGGATTAGATTAGGACATTTATTATTATTTAATTCAAAGAAGAGTTAAAAGAGTTAAAATCAAAGTTTATTTACTAAAACATTTTTAATATAGGGTTATAAATAAGATAAATTCGATTATAAATATTCATTAGAAATCTAAAACGACTTCCTACATAATTATATTTTATTTATAATTTTTAGACTTTAAATAAATTAATTTATTTATGACACAACGATGATGCAGTAATTACCCTTTTAAGGAAATATTAACATAATTAATGTTATAAATGCTCAAATGAATGTAATTTGAGACTTTTTATGAATTACACTAATTTTTTAGGTTACTATGATATATTAGTGTTGATTTAATCAACTTGGTTTGAACATATAATTCTGTTATGACTTTCACAAAAATCATATATCAAATAGTGTCAAAATTGACACAAAATAGTTTTTAAATCAAATATTATATTATTAATTGTTATTTTATTCCTAAAAATCTATGGTTCGGCCAAATGACTTAGATAAGGATATATATATTAATAATAAACAATTTGGGGTTCGTTTGGCATGTTATAGTAAGTGTATTAACCATATAGTGAAAGAAAACAAAAAGACACGGTAAAAGTTAAATTATTTAACTTAGAGTTAAATCTAATTGATAAGGTTAAAATAATACCCTAAACTTGTCTAAATCCTATTGGTTGATAGTATTTCGACCCATCCCCAATTTAGCTTCGAAATAAGACCCTTTGGAACCATTATAAACCGATTTTGACATTAATATAAAATAATATTTTGAGGTATTCCTAAGGTGCCTCTCTCCTCCCTTATAAAAGGGTACCTCCTCCCCCTTCTCCTCACACCAATTTGAGCACTCAAGCTCGGAAAACCTCTGCCAAAATCCCTTCTCCACTTCCCTAGAATAATCCTAGAGGTCCTGGTCTTCTTCAAATACCAATCTTAGTTCCCTAAGTGGAGGATTCAAAGAGGCGTTTCAAAGAAGAGGTAATATCCATTACCGATCTTTTCAATTTTTTTCTTCATCAAC
This sequence comes from Viscum album, assembly GCA_963277665.1. Classification (NCBI taxonomy): domain Eukaryota; kingdom Viridiplantae; phylum Streptophyta; class Magnoliopsida; order Santalales; family Viscaceae; genus Viscum; species Viscum album. Next base: position 1,503,119,124 of record OY728132.1, read on the forward strand.
TTCTTCTTCTTTAGTTGTTTCATGATAAAGTAATAACATCAGTATTACTTACATACTGATATGTTATTATAAAAATGAAACAACTCTAATTAACCTTCTATCCATCATACGGAAAAAGGAAATCACCGCGTGTGCGAACGTACGGAATACCGTCTCCACGCCGTGGTGTAATCTATTTTCTTCCACCACCTTAATTGGATGGGTATAAAGGTTTAATGAGTAACTATATATGATTATTATAAATAGATATTGATACTGAAATAGTATACATACACTTCAACACAATTCCATGACCATGGGAACGATATCATCGCTCGTGCGTACGTACGGAATACCGTCTCCACGACGCGATGAGTTTCATTCTCAATGATTAACCATTCATGAATGATTATAAAATATATATAATAATTACTAATGAAATATATGACCTAATAATGATACTGGAATTATTTATATGTATTTCATCTACTTAATTCCATTCAATTTAATAAGGAAACGAAAACAGCATTCATGCGTACGTACGGACTACCGTCTCTATAAACGGTGTATTTCTTTCCATTTACTGATTTATTATATATGTATATTCTGAATATATATATAAATCATATTTTATATTCTGCAATTAAGTAAATCATGATATAAGTATTAATAATGTCAAGAAAAACATGTCAAAACACCTACGATAAATGAAACGATTTTACCCAAAACGCTACTTTAACACGCATTTACAAAAGAACTGGTAATATAAAGTCATAAGTGGACCATATATGATATAATAACAATGAATATGATTCTGGAATAAGTCAATAACATGATTTAAATCATTATACAGGAGTTTCGGACACTTACAAAGCAAGTCGGACCTAAGGTAAGGGAAATATCACAATCTCATTTTTATCCGAGATTGTTTATTCGTAAGTACTTACTGGGATGTATTTTATCATCCACATCCATGTTTCATCAATATGTAATATTATTTCCATCCACCTAAAATTGTTTAAATCCATTTTTACCCTTCGGTGAGTTTTTAGTAATATGTATGAAAGGAATCTTTTGTCGTTTTTCGTACGAGGTACTTTTTGACTTTTCCGAAAAAAGTACGAAGAATGTTTTTTTAACTTATACGGAAAGAATGGATTTTTAAAACATTATATCCAAGAATATTCCTTTATAATTTTTCATGTTTATTTTTAATCAACTTCTTTTAGTTTATAATTGTTTGACATGTTAAGAAAAGAAAAGTGTTTTTGAAGTAGAAAGGATATTTTCCTAAAGAATGAAGTTCAAGTATTTTATCAAAATTATTTTCCATCTAAGATAATAAAAGGGTTATGTTTTTATCCCTATTATTACATGGATTTGATTATGTTGTAATGGAAATATTTTTATGAATTACTTTATCTTATATGAATTGTTTTTGATGTCATGATGTTTCAAGAATCCCATTTTTGTTACATGTGTTATGAGATGATGTATGATTTATGATTATGTGGCACACATAAGAAAGGATTCATTATAAGATGGGTGGGACCTATATATCCCTCCAATGCATTGGGTAAAGATTTTATATCTCATGAGATAGACATGGCTGGAACGGTAGGTTATACCGGTTCAGTGAAACATGACTGGAATGAGGGTTACTCGATTCAGAAAGGGACTTTGTCCACTAAGATAGTCTTGGAAATGAGTCTTGACTAACAAGAAATGATTCTCTATGATTATGTGTGAATGCCACAAAGTCTCATGTTTTAAGTTATGATTATTGGGATTTCATTTCACTACTATGATTTATCCCATGTTATGAAATTATGCTCTCTTTTGCAGGTTAAGATTTCCAAAAGTTATGTTCTTATGAATATGATGTGATTGATTTTTCTTTTGTATACCCTTACTGAGCATTTGAGCTCACCCTTTTATTTTTTCTTTTCCCCAGGATATAAAGAAAGGTTTTAGGTAAAAAAAAGGGAAGATCTTTATGGGAGAAATTGAATATCTTTCACCACGATTAGAAGATTACGTTCCGAGTTTCCAAAGACACTAAACTATTACGATCCTTGTGTGTGTGTGTTTTTGTTATGTACTAAGTATTCCGCAAAAGTAATGTAAAGTATATGTACACCAGGCTTCAGGTCTCTACACCACATCTCCAATAGGATCATGGATCTCTAAGGGGCAAATGTACCAGGGTTATAGCTTTCTTTTCGTCCCAAATATCATGACCTTCTTCATTAAAGATAATCATAGAAATACAATCTCTCTGATTTTAAACTCAAGGTCTCATCGATGATTATCTTCATGACTCATTTGTCGACCCTAGGATACTTTGATGTGCTTTTGAATTTTTATCACCTTCTCCAACATTTTTTTGACCATTTTAGGTCCAAGAAGCTTATAGTCACAAACCTCAACCCAACATGCTGGTGTTATAACCCATTTACCATAACAGGATTCATATGGTTCTATTTAGATTCTTGAGTGGAAACTTTTGATATACAAGAAATCAGTGAGAGGCAGATGTTGGTCCTACCATCCATTGTATTCCATAGAACATGCTCTAAATATGTTTTCAAATTACTAAATTGTTGTCTTGGATTTTCCATCAGTTTAAGAATGATAGGTCATACTGAAACTTAGTTCAGTTCTTAGAGCATGTTGGAAACTTTTCCAGAAATTCAAGGTGAATCCAAGATCTCTATCGAATACAATAGATAATGGTACTCCAAACATACTCCCCACCTATTTGATATATATATGTGCAAGTGGATCCAATGAGAAGTCATCTCAATTTTTTTAAAGTGATCTATCATTGTATGATGATCCACAATGACCCATATAACTTTGTTTTCTCTATATGACCATGGAAGTATAATGACAAAGTCCATGCTGATGTTCTCCCTATTCGATGTTGGTATGGGTAGTGGTTGCTTTATCCCCTTATAATTTTCTGCTTAACCATTCACTTGTTGACATACGAGGAACTTTTATGTATATTCATCAATCTCATTCTTCATCTTGTCCCACAAAATTTTCATTCAGAGATATTGATACATCTTTGTGATACTTGGCTGAATAGAGAAGGTTGAGCTATGTGCATCATTCAAAATCTCTTTCTTTATCACTGTATCACATGGTACACATAATCGTGACCCAAATCTTAAAAATCCATCCTCATCGATATTTAACTCATAAAATATTTCATTTCAAGTAACTACCACACTTATCTAAATTTCTACATATTTTCTTTTAGCATCCTTAATTTTCTACATGAGGGATGGTTTGGAAACCATTTGAGAAAGGATTGATGATGTTCCTCCCTTAATGTTTCCCATTTCTATCCTCAGAAAATATAAGAAGATTGGATCATTCAAAACTATCATAATTAATAAATATGGTAGATCAGTCCTACTTAGAGAATCCACAACCTTATTTGATTTACCGAGAAGATAGTTGATTGGAGAGTCAAAATACATGATGACATCTTACCATATTTGTTGGCACATATAAATCTCCTTCTATATGAATATATAGTTGAGACTCTTTTGATCATGATACATCTCACACTTATTTGAATAGACATAATGGTACTAGATATTCAATGAAAATATCATAGCTTCCAACTCCAGATCATTCATGGGATAGTTTTTATCATCGATTTTTAGATGTATTTAGGTGTAGGAAATCACGTTATAATATGGAATTATTAAATATACTAATAATTTATTTGAAAAATCACTATACCCAATGAAGAGTTATCCACTTTTTGGGATTTTGAGTACTAGTGTAGGGATAAGACTCTTTTTGAGCTCCCTAAAGTTTACCCCACATTTTTGAGTCCAAAAGAACATCACTCCCTATAGTCCTTGCATTCTCATTGGGTTTTAATATCATGAAAAGTTCTTCAAAATTCATCGGTAATACCGAGCTAGACCAAGGATGCTATGTATCTCCATTGTAGATGTTAGCATGGGTACTCTTAGATTGACTTTATCTTATAAGGTTCTATTGATATTCTTTTTTGGGTGATAACATGGCCAAAGAATGATACTTCCACCATCCAGAACTCATATTTACTATACATTTCATAAATGTTCTCCCATCACCAAGTCATCATCACAGTATTAAAATAATCCTCATGTTCTTCCTTGCTCTTTGAGTATATCAGAATTTCATTGAAAATGACTACCACAAATTTTTCGATGTAATATATACAGACTCTATTAATTAAAACCATGAGTATTTCAAGATAATTATTGAGTCCTAAGTTCATCGCTATGAACTCATAATGTTTATACCCCTTTCAAAAGAAATTTTTTGGAATGTCTTCCTTCCTCACATTTAAATGGTGATATCCCAACCAAAGGTCCTCCATAGAAAAATAACATTCCCCACGAAGCTGATTGAATGATTCATATATCTATGGTAGGGGATACTAGTTATTTATCATGATTTCATTAAGATCATGATAATCAATGTAGAGGCTCAAAAATTATAACAACCCTACTCATTATTTCACACATAAACATATTTTATTACATAAAAACATCACTTGATAAAACAAAGATGATCGATAGGTCCAGGGTATTTGGGGCTAAATAACATTACATAACCACTTAAAACATGGAATACACATCTTTATTGAAAACTCATTTTATTTGACAACACACATTCCTTCATACTTACCATTTCATGGGATAACCTGAGGACATTCATATGAAAATGCTGAGCTATAAAGCCCAATAAGGGAGTAATAAAGTAATAAAATGAATAATATGGTACATGTGTAGAAATAGTCATATCAATGGAGCATAAAATAAACATGAACATAAGGGCATGATATAGCATGATTATCATAACATGGAAATGATGCAACAACACTTAACAAGGTATTATCATGAGCTAAGGATCATTGCACATGGAGCATGAATAAATTTTCATTGCACATGGATTATCATGAGTAAATCCTCATTGAAATTGAAATATCATGATACTAATATTTACCCAATGCATTAGAGTGCTATTACAGCGCACCCTTCATAATCATTTCGTTTCATGCATAAGTGTTCCACTAAGATCATATAACATTGATTCATTAAAAATCATCATTTATTCCAAAATAAAGATATGTGGAACTAATTCATGAAACTATATAATAAATAATTATATGTTCCTAATGGTGAATTCACTGTATAGGGAAATGGGCATGGTATTCACTTCACAATGACTTTGGGTTGGAAAATCGCAGAGTAATTTCAACATTATAACAGCGTGACATAAGAATTCATAAAAAATATTTGTGAGAGATAAAGGGATATCTCATCATATTTACATGAAATGGATAGTAAGTGGTTCATATAGATACATGTCCCAACATATGTAATGGTATTTATATTCTTAATGCAAAATAATTTCTGGAATGTGAATGAGGAGAGATAAATCCCATAAAAAAATTTGACATGGTAATGAGTGTACATGGGATGCATTAATGATTGATAAAAGGGTATCTATTTATTAAAACATTAGGAGGAGAGAGAATAGAGATGTTTTTAAATCATACCCCAAAATATTTAATTGAAAATGAAAAGGTATAAAAACATAAATAAACTTGGACAAAAAATTAGAGAGGAAGAAATCCATTACTTGGAAGTGGGATCCAAATGGCTTGGGAGGGGATTGAGAGAGGCTTAATGGGATCCTGGGAACCTTGAGGTGATTTTAGAGAGAGTAGGGAAGAGATTGTTTGAGCTCAAAACGTACTTTAGTGAAGATGAAATGGGAGCTTGGGTGCATTTATATAGGAAAAGTGAGGGGATTATTTATTATTTAGATTTTGGACCCTACAGATTAAACTAATAAAAACCAAAAACCATACCATGGTTTTGGCCCATGTTTTTTGAAAAAGGGGAGTGAAATTTTTTTTATAAGTAAAATATCCTAAATTAATAATATATTAGTCTTTCTTTTTAAGAGGTGAGTCACACTCTCATGAAAATCATTTTAAAAAGAAAAAATGTCTTATAAGTCTTGGAGGTCTCCACTAAGGCTTTTTAAAATAAATAAAATAAGCCTAAAATAACATTATTTTATTGTTAAAACATATATTTGTAGAATAAATCTTTTATAGTATTTTATTACATCACTATTAGGTCATTATGATTTCATAACCACATTATTTATTTAAACGATATTTAATTTTCACCCAAAAATTCAACTGTCTTAGAAAATTATGAAAAATTCACCATTAGATAATTTTGTTGTACTGATTCAAAATATAAAGTTCATTTTATCTAAATATATTTCTATGTATTTGAATTTATATTGTTGAAATTAAAATAGACATTTATTGAAAATTCAGGTGTTTTGACAAAAATGGCATTCATACCTTTATAAAAATCACAACTGTATTCATAATAATTATATGATAATTTATATTTAATAAAATGTAATTTATTTTTAATATTGTATAAAAATATTAATTAATAAAAAAATACATTAATTCATTTAAATATATTTCTCAATTGATTTTTAATTAATTATATATTTTTGTTTTAAAAACTATTTACAATGTAACAATGATAAAATGATTGTATATTCTCTTCGAAAAAATAATTTACATAATAATAGTGAAATTGTCATGTAACATAACACCTTATAACACCCACATAAGACCTAAGGGTAATGTGTGTGTTGGTGATATACACTTGGGGTGGCTTGGATAACATTGCTCGAGTGATAATCTCTATCAACTTCCACTTCCCCTGTATGTAGTTTTGTTATAGAATAACGTGTTAAATCTCGGATTGGGCTTCATCAAGAGTGAATCACTATGACAACAACTCATTTCATAGATCCGAAAAATGCACTTCGTACAGAGAAATTCTACTGGATGAGGTCATCGCTTCCTTTGTTTGACTAAATTGGGTTTGTTAAAGCTCTATATTTAAAATAATCAGGTTATGATTGTTCAACGGCTATATTAGCAATGGTAAAAATTATTAAGGGTATTTTGACATCCAAAATAAAAAAACAAAATAAGTGCATACATTATATTACCATTTTACATAATAAGACAACTAATTAGATCAATAGTAATTTTCATTGATAAAAGTTTTGTTCATTATAATCTTCCCCCATTAAGAATTTTTTATTTCACAATTTCCTTTTCCCAGACTAAAAATATATAGGTAACTCTACTTCATCACTTCCTCTAATTCCCACATCACATCTTCTAAATTGTGGTTTCACCACAACACCTTAACAAGGGGAATTATCTTATTTCGTATAACTTTTTCTCCACAATATTAGATCTTCACTGGATTCTCTTCATTGGAGAGGTTGTTCTCCAATGGAACCACATCTGGATTGAGTACATGCAATGTGTCAAGTATATACTTCCTCAAGAGTGATACCTGAATTACATCATGTACATGAGATAGATTTGGTGGGAGTTTTAGTCGACAGGACACTGCACCAATTTGATCAAGGATCTAAAAAGGGCTGATGTACCTTGGAAAAAGCATTACATTTTTTCCAAATCTCATAACACTCTACTATAGTGATATGCGGAAGAATACCATGACTTCGACATCAAAATCTATGTCTCATCGGCGATTATCAGCATATATATTTAGTCAAATATGGGCATATTTAATGTGGTTATAGATGGTCTTAACCTTATCCACCATTTCTTCGACCATTTCTGGTCCTAGGATTTTCCTCTCCCCAACTTAATCTCAGCATGATGATGTTATACCCCTCTTCTGATAAAGGGTTTCACAAGGATCCATTTGGAATGCTTGAGGGGAAATTGTTATTGTTAGAGAACTCAACAAGAGGAAGATGTTGATCTCATACTCCTTTAATGTCAATTGAGCATGCTCTCAACATGTCCCAATTTTTTGGATAGTACACTCAGATTGGCTATTAGTTTTAGGATGATAATTCGTAATCAATTTCAGCTCAATATTCAAAGCATGTTAAAGACTCTTGTAAAACATTGAGATGAATCTTTTATCTTGATCCGATAAAAAAGATAGTGGTACTCCATGTAGCCTTACCACTTATCTGATATATATATTTTCTAGTGGATCCAATGAGAAATCTTCTCAAATTGAAATAAAGTTTCTATTCTTTGTATGATGATCCACAACAACCCCTATAATATTGTTTCCTCTGGATGTATTTGGAATTACGATGAAAAAACCCCAGGTGATGTTATCCCATTTTCATTCTAGTATGGGTAATTTTTGTATCATTTCCATATAATTCTTCCTCCCAGCCTTCACTTGATGACATACCAGGAACATTGATGTATACTCAGCAATCTCTTTCTTCATGTTATCCCACCAATTATTCTCTCAAATATCTCGATACATCATTGTGTGTCCCTAATAAAGGGATAAATTTTGACTCTCTACATCATCTAAATGTTCTTTATTTAACTCTAGATTTGATGGAACACATATTCTTGACCTAAATATCACAACTCCTTCTCCACTAACATTGAGATCTAAGGATTTCCCTTTTTTATAGTTTCCACTTTATTCTGAATTCCCACATTATCCTTTAGAGAATCCTTTATCCTTTCCAAAAGATATGGTTGAGAAATAATTTGTGAAAGGATTGATTATGTTCAATTCTTTATGATTCCCATGTCCATATTCATTAAATATAAAAAGATTGGATCCTTTTTAATTCTCATAAATGATAGAATCACTGGGTCCTTTCAACTTAGATCATCTACCACCTTATTCACTTTCCCATGGTGGTAATGGAATGAGCAGTCATAGTATTTTATCATCTCTAACCATATTTGTTGGTACATATTCAAATATTTATTTGTGAATATGTACTTGTGTCTTTTATGGTCCAAATATATTTCTCACTTCTCCCCAAAGAGTTAATGTCTCCAAATTTTCAATGTGAAGATTACTGTAGCATACTCCAGATCATGTGTCAGATAGTTTTTATCAATAACATTCAATTTCCTTGAAACATAGGCAATTAATTTTTTATTTTGCATCAACACACATCCCATGCCCTTCTTTAAAGCATCAGTGAATACCACAAAAGGTTTTCCACTTGTGGGTAGTATGAGCTCGGGCATAGTGATAAGCCTTGTTTTCAACTCCATGAAGCTCTTTTCACATTCATCACTCCAAGAAAACATTTACCCCTTTCGAGTTATATTGGTAAGAGGGTTATACAATCATGATAAATTTCTCACAAATTGGCCATAATATCCAGCTAACCCCTGGAATCTACAGATATTTATAACTGATGTTGGCCTCAGCCATCCCTAAATTGAACCTATCTTAGAGGGATCCACAGATACACATTTCATGAGATGATTTAACCCATGAATGAGACTTCCTTCATCCAAAAATCACACTTGATGAACTTTAATTAGAGCTTCTCCTTTTTCATGGTCTCTAGTACATTCCTTATATGCACCTCATTCCCCACCTTGTTTTTGGAGTATATTAGAATATCATCTATAAAGACTGCCACAAATTTTTCGAGATAATTTCAAAAGAATATATTCATCATATCCATGATGTTTGGGAGATAATTAGTGAGTAAAAAAGGGAATACAATTAATTCACAGTGTATGTACCATGTATGAAATGTAGTATTGGGGATATCCTCCCTCCTCACCTTTACTTGGTAATATCCTGACTGCAAATCCACCATAGAGAAGTATTGTGCATCATGTAACTAATCAAAAAATTCATCAATTCATGAAAGAGGATACTTGTTCTTTATCATGATTTTTTTGAGCTCAAGATAATCAATACAAAGGTGCATTGACCCATCCTTCTTCTTAATGAATAGGACTAGTTCACACTTTGATGAATCACTTGGGCATATAAACCCTTTATCCAGATTCATTAGTAGTTTTTTCTTCATCTCCTCAAGCTCCATAATAGCCATTCTATATGGGTTCTTAGATATTTTCAATTCCCCATCTATAAGATCATTTGAGAATTCAACATCTCTTTTACGAGAAAGATCGGGAAATTCCTCAGGAAACAAATCTATGAATTCCCTCACAATATGCATGTCTTAAAATTTGTTTCATCCTTGGACACAATCATATGATCATGATACGAATTATCATAAGGAAGTAATATCCATGACTGAGATGATGGAGCTAACGATGATTCATCCTCCTCCTTGCGCTTGCATAGAATCAGGGGTTGATTCGCCATATGGAGAGTGATTTCCCTCTGACGGTAATATTTTTGGCTCTATATAAGGAAAGCCAATCCATGAAATGAATTGCATCAAATTTTACTGGAGGGAGTATGAAAAGTATTTCTAGGAAGTTCATACCACAAATTATGACATGATAGGAGTTATAATAATGGGTTTCAATGAGTTCCCCATTTGTTGTACTCACATAAATCTTTACATCCATGATTTTTGGTGGTTTTGGGATTGCTCTACTAAACCATCGCAATATAAAACAATGCGTAGGACTAGAATCATAAAGTAAATTCGCTATTATTGAATGAATAACTATCATACCTATCATGAACTTATTGTCTGGGTTCACTTTGTCGGTAGTGATGGAAAAATATCTCACTTAGTGCCTGGGAGGTTTTTGGTTTCCTCTTAAAACCTTTGGCTTAGGGAACTGGTTTTCAAAGTTCCCTTGTTGTTTTCATTTGAAGCAATGAACAATTCATTGAGGGTCCAACTGAGCGTTCCTATCAATTGTCACAGCTGTGGTTTTTTCTTTTCAGTGGCTAATAGCTAGGTCCCCTTCTCTTCCACAACTAAATAATTTCCTCACCCCCTTCAATAAATTACCAGGGTGATTCTTTCCACACCGTTGTCAAGTGGGGTGCTGAATTTTCATAGCACCATTGGATTTATCCATTGGACCACCATAATTAATGTCCACCATATGCTTCTTATCCCTATGATACTCTTGAGATTATCTGATCTCCATTTCGACTTTGAGGGCACATCAGACAACTTCTTCATAGCTCTCAGAGTCACGGATCACTAGGGCTTTCCGTAGGATTGGTTTTATCCAACTGAAGATGAGGACAACCTTGTATTTGGGGTTAACAACAAAGCCGGAGGCATATCATGAAAGCATTGTAAATATTTCCACATACGATCCGACAGATTGGTCATATTTTTTCTTGAGGGCAAGGAAGTCCCTTTCCATATTAAGTCTGAGGGTGTGAGGAAAATATTTTTCGAAAAACATTTTATGGAAATCCTTCCATTATAATTCCTAAATCTCCTCCTTAGTCTTCATATTTTTTTGTCAAATTCCACCATTGATCTGCTTCACCCTCCATACAATAAGTAGTCATAAGAAGCTTCTATTTTTCATAACATTGGAGAATGGAAGAGAAATTTTCGATGGTGTTGATCCATTGTTCAGAAATTGAGGGATTAGATGATCCATTATAATTTGGAGTCATTTCACTCATTGAGCACTTTATTTAGACATTTTCTTTCTTAGGGGGGTTTAATGTTCCTCTTTACCCATGATTCTATTCAAAAATTGAGTTAACTGAGAGTGTATCATGACAAAGTTAGAAATTATTGCTCCCATCATATTGGGCACTTCATTAGAACAGTCATCATGTTGATCTTCAAATCAGTTTTTAGCCCGAGGCCTCATATTACTAGACATTGGCTGGAATAAAATGAATGTTAAAGGTAACACATTAAGGGTAATCCAATGAAAAAATGGATAACTTTTAAATATTACATATTTCATTAACTTATGAATTTCTAGGCTTCAACATATGTTATCCATGATCTAATTCCCAAATTATATTCTTAGGGGGGATTTTTTTCCTTAATAATGGTTCATACTAAGATCATGAATTTATGAAAGCATGTCCCCCAAGAGGGTTGTAACAAAGAGTGCAGCAAGGCCCTTTTTTGTGCACCAGATCCTGTTCGAGTCTAGATAAAAGCGGTGTTTTGGGTTTTACCCCTAGATACATCTGTGCCAGAGCTGCCACTACCTACTCAAATCTATACAGGGATGTATTTTATAGATAAAACACTTACTAAATACTCAAAAAACATAGGTATGTATTTATTATACTTAGACTTATCCCTAAGGCTTTCACTAGGTCTTTCTAATCCTAATCCCAAAAATATCTAAACATATCCTCTAATACAAATTATAAAAACCCTACTCTTTATTTCACACATAAACATATTTAAATACATAACAAAATCACTTTATATAACATAGAAGATAGATATTTATAGTATTTAGGGTCTTAGGAACATTACATGAAAACATAAAACATGAAATACACATCTTTATTGAAAACTGTTTTTTACAAGAATAGACACATTCCTTCGTACTTAGCATTGAATGGGATTACCAGAGGAAATTCATAAGAAAATGGTGAGCTATAAATCCCATTAAGGGATTAAACAAGGAATAACTTGAAGAATACAGTACATGTTAGGAAATAGTTATATCAATGGAGCATACAAGAAACCTGAACATAAAGGCATGATATAGCATGATTATCATAACATGGAAATGTGGAAACAACACATAACATTGTATTAGAATTATCCAAGCCTCATTGCACATGGAGAACGAGTAAACACTCATTGAAATTGAATTTGCATGAGTAAACCCTCATTTCACTTGAAGTATCATGATACTAATCTTTACCCAATGCATTGGAGTGCTATTAGGGCGCACCTTTTATTCATTTCATTTCATGCATAAGTGTGCCTCAAATAACATACAACATTGATTCATTAAACGTAATCATTTAGTCCACGATAATGGAATGTATAATTCATTCATGAAACATTATAATCAATAAGTAAATGTTCATAAAGTTGAATACCTTTGATAGAGAAATGTACATCGTATTTACTACCCAATGACTTTTGCACGGAAAATCGCGATGCAATTTCAGGAGAATAACATCGTGACATAAGAATACATAAAAAATGTTTGGTGAGAGAGAAAGAGATGTATCATCATATGTACATGAAATGGAACGTAAGGGGGTTATATAGATACATTTCCCAACATATTTAATGGAATCTATATTATTAATGTAATAGAATTTCTTGATTGTAAATGAGCAGAGATAAATCCCTTAAGGAATTTCGGCATGGTAACAGGTGTACATGGGAGACATTAATGAGATAGAAAGGGGTATGTCTTCATTAAAACATAAGGAGGGAAGTTTGTAAGTGGTGATAAATCATACCCCGACATTTGTAATTGAAAATACAAAGGTATAGAAACATAATGAAACTTGGATAAAAAATGAGAGAAGAAGAAATCCCTTACATGGAAGTGTTATCTCAATGGCTTGGGAGGGGCTAGAGATAGGCTTATTGGGAGCTTGGGGATAGTTGGGAGGATTTTTGAGAGAGGATAGTAGGGATTGTTCAATCTTAAAACTCATTGAGTAAAGAAGAATTGGTAGCTTCGGTGGGTTTAAATAAGAAAAGAGAGGGGATTATTTATTATTTATGTTTTGGACCCTACACATTAAATTAATCAAAACCACAAACCATACCATGGTTTATACCATGATTTTTAAAAAAGGGGAGTGGAAGTCAAAAATTTATAACTCCAATGTCCAAAGTTATTAAAATATTAGGCTTTCTTATTTAGAGGTGAGTCACACTCTCCAAAAATCCTTTTGAAAAAAGATAAAATGTTTTATAAGTATTGGCGGGTCCACTAAGGATTTGTAAAATAAATAAAATAAACCTAAAATGACATTAATTTTATGGTAAAACATATATTGGCCTAACATTCCATTTATATTATTTTATTAAATCACTATTTGGTCATTGTGATGTCATAAGAATATTATATATTTAAAAGGTATTTAATTTTTAGTAAAAAAATTTCTTGTCTCAGAAAATTATGAAAAAATCACTGTTATATAATTTCGACATCCTAATACCAAAAATATTATTTATTTTATCTAAATAATTTTCTAAATATTTTAATTTATACTTTTTAAATAAAAATTTACATTTATAAAAAATTCATGGGATTTGACAAAAACAGATTTCAAACATCAATAAAAAGTATAATTATATTCAAAATTATTATACGATGTTTTATATTAAATAAACAATAATTTAGTTATAATATTTTATTTAATTTTTTTAATTCAAAAATACATTAATTCATCATAATATATTTTTTAATTTAATATTAACTATAAATTCTATTATTGTTTAAAAAACAATTTACAAAGTAACAATGATGTAATGAATGTATACTCTCTATATGAAAAAATTTACATAATCATAGTGATATGGTCTTGTTACATAAACACTTATAACATCCGAATAAGACATAAGGGTAAGGTGTGAGATGGTGAAAAACACTTGGGTGGCTCGGATAACATTTCTCTAGTGGTAATCTCTATTAACATCCACTTCTCCGTAGCCAGTTCCGTTCAAGCTTAACGTGTTGAAGCTCGGCTTGGGACTGGTCAAGAGAGAATCACAATGGCACCAAATCCATTATGAGATTTTACAAATGGTATTTATTCAGAGTAATTATACTAAAAAAGTCCATCACTTCCTTTTTCTGAGTAAATTGGATTTTTTAAATCCTTATATTTATACTAATCATGTGATCACTATTCAATGACTATATTAGCAATGATAACAGTTATTAATGGTATTTTGAAATAAAAAAACCATATAAATAAATAATATAATATGTTATATAACTATTTTACATAATAATACATTTAATTCGATCAATATTAATATTTATTGATTAATGCTTTGGCTATTACACTGATCAATCCTTCTTCATAACAATGAGAACTGGTTCACCCCTTGGTAAACCACATGATTGTATAAAACCCTTCTACAAATTCTCCTGTAACTACTTCTTCTGCTCTTCTTGCTAAACAATGTCAATTCTATAAGGTGTCTTTTATATTTTTTGAGATCCTGAAATAAGTTCAATTTTGAAATCAAGATCTCAATTTGAAGGAAGACTAGGAAATGTTTTAGGAAATACATCAGTGTAGTCTCTTACAATAGGCATGTCTTAAAACATGATACTATCATTTCTCTCAATCATTTGATCTAGATGTGATTTCTCATAATACAGTAATATAAACAAATTAGATAATTTTCTAAATGAGATTCTTCTTCCAATTTACACATTTAATGAATAGTAGGATGCTTCCGTATGTGATGAGTGATCTCCCTTTCCTGACTATTGATGTTGTCTTTGTATTCTGATATCCAATCCATGACCAAGAAAACATTAAAATACACCAATGGAAGTATGATGAGAATTTATGGTATGTTCAGT
Source organism: Viscum album (assembly GCA_963277665.1). Taxonomy (NCBI): domain Eukaryota; kingdom Viridiplantae; phylum Streptophyta; class Magnoliopsida; order Santalales; family Viscaceae; genus Viscum; species Viscum album. The sequence continues at coordinate 1,503,134,440 of OY728132.1, forward strand.
CCAAAAACGTTAATTGTGGAGGAGTTATATACTTTATATACAATAAATTTCCCATTTTCAATTCTCAAAGATAACTCAATCTCCATATTTCTAGGTGGTGTTTGAATGACTCTAATAAACTTTCCTGATATGAGAGAATACATAGCACCAGAATCAAATAGTATGTTCACTATTCTTGAAGGAATAACTATTATACCTGTTAATAAATCATTTTTTGGCTACATCTTAGTAGTAGTGGTATCACAAGACCTTCATGGTTTCCTTGGAGGTTTTTGTGAATTTCTTTCAATAACCCTTGGATTAGGAAAATTGTGGGAATAATGACCAAGCTCCTTGAAGTTTTAACAATAAATTACTGGCTCGATGTTGATATGAACCTTCCATCATTATTCATTATTAGTGGGATTCTTCATATCACTTCAGTAGTTCTTGACCAGATGTCTCATTTATCTACATTTGAATCAATTCCTATTTCCCTTAAGACAGATCTCAGGATGCTTCTTCTGAAATTTCTAATATGTGGGATGTTTGATCTACTTTCCATGTTGGGGTTTATTTGGAAAACCAACAACATTAGACTCTGTTTTCTAGTTTTTTTCACTGGGCCCATGTTACCGTTGAGAGTATCTTATCTCCATTTCTTCTTTTTGGGCATAACAGAAAATATCATCATAACTGTCCAAGTCACAAATCATGATGTCTTTTTATAGACTCAGATTTAGTCTTGTAAAGAAGTGATTCACCTTGCTTTTAATGTTCATGAAAAATCTGGAGGCATATCTTGCAGGCCTTTTGAAGTTTTCTTCACATGCCCTGATGGACTAATATTCCATCTACATAAGTATGAGGGACTCTCATTCTAACTTGAGATGGAGGGTTTCAGACAAATATTTTGTGAGAAACATTTTCTTGAATTAATCATAATCACTGGAATAAATTTCCACCTAGTACATTATATTCTTGATCAGTTCCCACCACTGATCAATTGTTCCTTCAAAATGATAGACTTCATGCACAACTTTCACTTTTTTGAGCACTCAATGACATAAAATATCTTTTCAATGGAGTTAATCCACTATTCCTTGAGGAGGGGATCAAAAGATTTACTAAACATGGGATGCCTTTACATCATGAATGATTCAATGAAAAATTTATCATTCCTTTTATTAGGAGTTAATTCCACCTGATTGAAGTAATTATTCCTAACTTGAGCTAGCTAAGCAAGTACTTTCAGGTTGTTTTGAGAACCCATTCCCATCCTATCAAGCTTATCATTAGGGAAATAATCACATTTCTTATCACATTTATTGTTGACATATTTTATTATATTTCCATCCATTTAATATGAAAAAAAAATTACAATTAGAGGTCTTGAATACTTATCTATTATGATTAAAATGTAAACATTAAATATTAAATGATATACTCATAATGTAAAATTTTATCTTAACTCTTTGTTCCCTAGATTTAATTATAGGTTACCTAATAACTATTTCCTCACATTTATTCTTATGTGATTTTTTACCTTAATAATGGTTTATACTATGTTTATTAATTTACAAAAGCATATCCCTTAGGAGTGTCAAACTAGGAGTGTTGAAATTCCCATTATTAAGCACCAGTTCTCCTTCAATTCTAGCTCAAAGAGGTGTTTTTGTGTTTTACCCCATCATACATTTGTGTAATATCCACATAATCTTGTTCGTATCTAGATATGGCTGAATTTTCTTGATAAACCACTTACTCTATATATACCAAAATATAGTTTTTTTCATAAACATAGTCTTATCCTTAATGTTCTTACTAACGTTATCTATTCATAATCTCCAAAAATAACTAGACCTTAGCCTGATATGAATTATAGTTACCCTATTCTTTTACATGTATCATTTAATGATATTATGCGTAATTCAACATCATATCGCAATCCAAGGATCGTAATGTCCAGTGTCATTATAACGACCCATACTTTACATAAAATGTTAGTAATTCAAAATTGAAGTACACTTATTACAACATATAACAAAACCATGAAAGGACCGTATAGGTATAGTGTCTTAAGAAACTGGGAAACATAAACAACTGGTTCATAAAGCGTCTTCACTATCTCCCATTTATTTCATCATATCTATAGTCCCTTTTGGCATATCTTACTTAATAACCTTCTTCCTGACCTAGGGAATGAAAAAATACAAAAGGGTGAGCTCAAATGCTCAGTAAGGGTAAACAGGAGAAATATCAATCACATCATATTCATAAGAACATAACATTTTGGAAATCTTACCCTGTAAAAGAGATCATAATTTCATAACATTAGATAAATCATGGTAGTGAAATGTACTCAAAATAATCATAACTTAAAAAAATTATGCTTTGTTTAATACACACATAATCATAGAGAATCATTTCTTATTATTCAAGACTCATTTCCAAGACTATCTTAGTGGACAAAGTCCATTTCTGAACCGAGTTCATTCCTCATTGCAGTCCTGTTTCACTGAACCGGTTTAACCTGCCATTCCAGCCACGTCTATCTCATGAGATATAAAATCTTTACCCAATACATTGGAGGGATATATAGGTCCCACCCATCTCATAATTATACCATTCTTATGTGTTCCACAAAATCATAAACCATACATCATAGCATAACCAATGTAATAAAAATGGGATTCTTGAACATCGTGACATCATAAAACAATTCATATAAGATAAAGGAATTCATAAAAATAATTCCATAAAAACATAATGAAATCAATTTAAAAATAGGGATAGAAACAGAACCCTTTATTATCTTAGATGGAAAATAATTTTGATAAAACACTTGAACTCCATTCTTGAGGAAAATATCCTTTCTACTTCAAAAACACTTTTCATTTCTTAACATGTCATAAAATTCTGAACTAAAAGAAGTTGATTTAAAATAAAATTGAAAAAATTAAAGGAAGCTTCTTGGAAATAATTTTTTAAAAATCCATTCATGCCATATAAGTTAAAAAAACATTCCTCTCTTACTTTTGTAGGAAAAGTCAAAAAGTACATTGTACGAAAAATGAAAAAATATTCCTTTCATATCTTTTACTAAAAACTCACCGAAGGGTAAAATTGGATTTAAACAATTGTAGGTGGATGGAAATAATATTACATATTGAGGAAACATAGAGGTGGATGATAAAATATGCCCCAGTAAATTTCAAAGTATAATCAATCTCGAATAAAAATGAGATTGTGATATTTCCCTTACCTTAGGTCTGATTTTCTTCGTATGTGTCTGAACCTCCTTTATAATGATTTAAATAATTTCATTGACTTATTACAAAATCACACTCATTGTTATTATATAATATATGGTCATATTCTTAGCTTATTATTAGTAATATTTCATTGCTACTTGTTATTCGGGTGTTTATTACTTTTTGTTCTTAGGCGTGTTTTGTCGAATAAATTCTAATTATTATCTTTAGGTTATAGATACCTCATTTCTAGAATTTTATTAGTGTAATATATATCATATTTATTCACTCAATTCATTTATGTAATCATTATCCAATGAAAATCATGTAGAATGAGTCGCATCACATTGTGGAGACGGTATTCCTTATGTACACACGAGCGAAGATATCGTTCCCATGATCTTGGAATTGTATTGGAGTGTATGTATACTATTTAAGAATAAACATCGCTTTAAAATAATCATATATATTCATTATTTACACCATTATACCCATCCAAGTAAGGTGGTGGTGGAAAATAGATTACACCACGGCGTGGAGACGGTATTCCGTACGTACGCACGAACATTGATTTCATTTTCCGTAGGGTGGATAGATGGTGAAATAGGGTTGTTTCCTACTTATAATAAAATATCAGTATATGAGTGATACTGATATTATTAATTCATAATTAAACAACTAAATAAGAATAAGTTTAAGAAGAAATAAAGTTGAAAGAATCAGTAACGGACATTACCTCTTCTTTGAAGCACCCTTTTGAGACCTCCTTTTAGGGCACTAAAATTGGTCTTTGAAGAATACCAGGACCTCTAGTATGTTTCTAGGGAAGTTTAGAGGAGAAATGATTAGGGTTTGGCCGAGATTGAAGCCTCAAAGTGTTGTGAGGAATAGAGGGAGGAGGTGCCCTTTTATGAGGGAGGAGAGGGGCACCATTGGAAAAACTAAAACTATTATTTTATTATAAAGCCATATTCAGTTTTAAATAGATACAAATTGATTTATTTTGAATATAAGGTGGGTATGGGTCTAAATACTCTCATCCAATAGAATTTGGACAAGTTTAGTTTACTATTTTAACCTTATCATTTTGATTTAACTTTAAGTTAGATAATTTTACTTTTACCATGTCTTTTTGTGTTCTTACACTATAAGGTCAATAAACTTACTATAAAAAGCCAAACGAACCCAAATTTGTTTATTAATAATATATATAACATTATATAAGTCATTTGGCCGAACATTAGTTTTTTAGGAATAAATTAACAATTAATAATATAATATTTGTTTTAAAAACTATTTTATGTCAATTTTGACACTATTTAGTAATATATATTTTTTAAATTCATAACAGAATGATTAGTTAGAAAAAAGTTAATTAAATCAATAATAACATGTCATATTATCCTATAAAATTAGTTAAATTCATAAAAAGTCTCAAATTACATTTATTTGGGTATTTATAACATCAATTATGTCAATATTTCATTAATAAGATAATTACTGCATCATATTTGTGTCATAAATAAATTAAATTATTTAATGTCTAAAAATTACAAATAAAATACCATTATGTAGGAAATCTTTTTATATTTCTAATTAATATTTATAGTTGAATTTATCTTATGTATAACCCTATATTAAAAATTATTTACTTTTTAAACATTGATTTTAACTATTTGAACCCTTCATTAAATAAATTAATAATAAATGTCCTAATCTAATCCACGTGGGCCTAAATGGTCATATTTTATTCCTAGGGTTGTTTTTTGTTGAATTACACTTATCCAACAGAATTATGACATGTTTTAGGGTAATAATAATATCATTTTTACCCTTAATTACCATATTTACTTTTAACCATAGTAAATAAAAGTAAAAAGTTACTATTCACCAAAAATTATTTTCATCTCATTGAACAACATTTTACTTACTGACATCAACCGCGTCTCTCGGATTTTTGAAATTTCACTCACAGAAGCGGTAAAATTATGTTTTATGTAAATTTGCAAATTCTCCTAGGAGGTGGGTAAAAGACGGTGAAAAGTTCAATAAAACATTTATATATCTAAAATTATTATAAAATTACACCAATGAATTACATTGAACATATATAGGTATTATGTATCAATTTTGAACTAAATTAAATTTAAATAAAATAAATAATTTTTTAAATAAAAAGTCTGTTTTTAAATAGTAACCCAGTGTTTTCACTATTCATCAAAAATTGAAAGTTTCCAGAAAAATACCAAAATTTCACCCTAGGGTAATTTCAATATTCCGAATCCAAAAATGAAGTCCATTTTGAAAAATAAAATTTACAAAATTTCAAAAAGTGGTTATTACTATTCTTAACGGCTAGTTTCAATAATATTTTAATAGTATATCGTTGTTTAGTGAAACTCGGTATTGCATACTATGCAAGCTATCAAGGGAGGTCGTGATTGCGTGTAAAGAAATCCAAGCTAGTGTTGTGTGTATTAAAATATTCCTTTGATGATTTATATAAAATAAAAACAAAATATTTCTTATAAAAGTCTTGGGTGTTACATTCTACCCACCTTAAAATGAATTTCTCCGTTGAAATTTGTCACTTGTAACAAACAGATGAGGATACCTCTCCCTCATCATATCCTCAAGCTCCAATGTAGCTTCTTCTAATTTCTGGTTCCTCCATAAAACATTCACCAAGCGAGTGCTCTTGTTCCGTAGGAATTTTTCACTATGATCGAGAATCCCTATCGGATGTTCTTCATAAGAAAGATCTTGTTCCAGCGGTACAACTTCTGAGCTGAGTACATGTGAAGCATCAGGTATGTACTTTCTTAGGAGAGATACATGGAACACATCGTGAACATGAGAGAGATTTGGTGGATGTGCCTATCGTTAAGCTACCTTCCCAACACGATCTAGTATTTCGAAAGGACCGGTATACCTAGGGATCAGCTTTCCCTTCTTTCCAAATCTCATTACTCTCTTCCAAGGAGATAATCGTAAAAACACTTTGTCACCCACTTCAAACTCTATGTCTTTTCTTCAGTTGTCAGCATAACTTTTTTGTCGACCCTGAGCTGCTCTTATGTGTTGTTGAATAGATCGAACCTTTTCTGCCATCTCATCAACAAGATCAGGTCCTAATAGATTTCTTTCCCCAACTTCATCCTAAAAAGTTGGAGTCCTACATTTCTTTCCAAAGAGAGCTTCATAAGGAGCCATCTGAATACTGGAGTGAAAGATATTATTATAAGAAAATTCACCAGAGGTAGGTGTTGATCCCAACCATCTTTGAAATCCATAGAGGAAGCTCTCAATATATCTTCTAGAGTTTTAATTGTCCTCTCAAACTGACCGTCTGTCTAAGGATGATAAGCAGTGCTGAAACTCAACGCTGTATCCAGAGTGTGCTAAAGACTTCTCCAGAACTTTGAGGTAAACCTTGGATCCCGATAAGATATAAAAGAAAGTGGTACTCCATGCAATATCACCACTTCATTTACATATATCATGGCAAGCTGATCAAGAGAAAAATCTTCTCTAATAGCAATGAAGTGTGCCGACTTTGTAAGACGATCAACTATGACCCAGATAGCATTATTGACTTTGGATGTTTTAGGAAGTCCTGTGACAATGTCTATAGTGATGTTTTCCCATTTCCATTCGGGTATGGGTAATGGTTGTAACATACCCTTAGACTTCTGTCTCTCAGCTTTAACTTGCTGACAAACCAACCATCAAGAGACATATTCAACAACAACTCTTTTCATCCCATCCCACCAGAAGTACTCTTTCAGGTCCCTATACATCTTCATGATTCCAGTATGAATAGAGAATGAAGAACTATGATCCTCATCCAGAAGATCCTTCTTTAATTTGGGGATGGGAGGAACACAAACCCGATTCCTGAACTATATTATCCCATCACAATCAAGGTTGAATTCAGGAACATTTCTCACCTTCTTTTGTAACTCTACATCTTCTTTCTGTGCCTCTTTAATCTTAACATGTATAGATTGTTGAAAATTCATTTGAGATAGATACGATTTTCCCCTTTAATTATAATTACATGATCCATCCTTTGTAAATCCATAAATATTGGATCATTTGTGATCCTCATCATGGATAAACTGGCATGGTCTTGTCGACTTAATGCATCTTCCACCTTGTTTGCTTTCCCAGGGTGGTAATGAATTGAGCAGTCGTAATCCTTAATCATCTCCAACCATCTTCTTTAGCGAATATTCACCTCCTTTTGTGTGAAAATATACTTTAAACTTTTATTATCAGTATAAATGTCACACCATTATCCATAAAGATAATTCATCCAAATCTTTAATGCAAATATTACCGCAGCTAACTCCAAATCATGAGTTGGGTAATTTTGCTCATGGATTTTCAACTGTCGTGAGGCATAAGCTATCACCATATCATTTTTCATAAGAACACACCCTAATCCATTCTTGGATTCATCACTGTAGATCACAAACCTTTCTCCACTACAAGGCAGTGTGAGCACAAGTGCACTGGATCACCTTCTTTTAAACTCCCTGAAATTCTCTTCACATTCCTCCGTCCAAACAAACTTAACTCCTTTCCGACTCAACCTGGTGATTGGATTAGATAATCATGAAAAATATTTTACAAAATGTCGATAATATCCAGCCAAACCAAGAAAACTTCGGATCTCAGTTACTGTTGTTGTTATCGACCATCTTTCGATAACCTCTGTTTTTTCTGGATCCACAGATTTCCCCTCTTTTGAGATTATGTGACCCAAAAAAGAAACTTTTTGAAGACAAAATTCACACTTGGTAAATTTGGCATAAAACTTCTCCTTTCTTAGGGTTTTCAATATAAATCCCAAGCAATCTTCATGTTCTTCCTTGCTCTTTGAATATACAAGAATATTGTCTATAAAGACTACCAAAAACTTATCAAGATAGTCTCTAATGACTCTATTCATCAGATCTATGAAGATAGAAGGGGCATTAGTAAGACCAAATGTCATCACTATAAATTCATAGTGTCCATACCTTATACGGAAAGTCGTATTTGGTATATCCTCCCTTTTGACCCTTAATTGATGATACCCTAAATGAAGATCAATCTTGGAAAAGTATTGAGCTCCGCGTAGTTGGTAAAATAATTCATCAATGCGCGGGAGAGGATATTTGTTCATTATAGTGATCTTGTTATGTTCTCGATAATCAATGCAGAGTCTCATTGATCCATCTTTCTTCGTAACAAACAGAACAGGTTCTCCCCAAGGTGATGCACTAGGGTGTATGAACCCCTTATCAAGATTCTCTTGGAGTTTCTTCTTCAATTACTGCAACTCAATTGGGTCCATTATATAAGGTGTCTTTGAAATTGGTAAAGCACCCGGTACGAGTTCTATTGAAAACTCAACTTCACGATTTGGTGGAATACCCAGCAATTCCTCCGGAAAGACATCATCAAACTCCCGTAAAATGGGCATATTCTTAATCGTGAGTTTCTCACCAACCATTTGAGATAAATAACCTTCATTTAGTGGAATGAAGACCCATAAGATGGAAGAAATTTCCACTGGAAGGTTATGTTCATCCTTGCATTGATAGACAATCAAAGATTGATCTGGAATATGAAATGTGACTTCTATTATTTGGAAATTGATATGTGCTCCATATTGAGAAAGCCAATCCATGCCAAGAATCACATCAAATTCCACTATAGGGAGGATCACAAGATTTGTAGGAAGCGCATTCCCACAAACTTCAATCGGAGAAGAATTATAAACTTTTGATGCGACTGTTGTGCCATTAGGGGTTGTCACAGCTAACTCAACATCTAATTGTTGAGGTAATATGGTGATACCCTTAGAAAATTATTCCTAAATAAAGGAGTGGGTGTATCTAGAATCAAATAAAACATTTTCTACTTTAGAGTGGATGGTAAGTGTACCTTTCACCACTTCGTTATCGTACTCTACATTGTTGATAGAAATTACATGTGACTTTCCTTTGTCTTTAGCCTTAAGAGTTTGTTGATGTCGATCATCATCAACAACCCTTGGATTAGGGAATTGCTCAGAATAATTCCCCATTTCCATGAACTTGTAACATTGAAGTGTAGGAGATGCACTATGTGTAGCCTTTTCATTGTTCGTATCACTAGACATCTTCTTCCCATCATTGCGGCATTCAAATGCCTGATGACCTTCCTTTCTACATTTTAAACATTTACTTATCCCTTTAAGAAAACTCCCTGCATGTTTCTTTCCACACATTGAGCATAAGGGAAAACACATATTCTTTTCAGGGTGCTCTTTAGATTTTCCTTTGAATTCCATTTTCCTCTTATTATCAAACCCATATGACTTATGGGTTACTCCAATCACTATCTCAACATTGAGAGCACATCGAACGATTTCTTCGTAGCTATTGAAGTCCCTTATGGATAACTCCCTTCGAAGACTTGGTTTTAAGCCACTACAGAATCAATCGATCTTACTCTCAGGTGGGATAATAATACCAGAAGCGTACCTTGCAAGTCTTGTAAAATTTGCTTCATAGGTACCAATAGATTCATTATCCTTTTGCTTTAGTTCTAGAAACTCCTTCTCCATCTTTGTTCAGAGAATACGAGGGAAGTACTTATTTAAAAATAAGTTCTTGAACTCGTCCCATTCCATGGACTCAATTTCATCTCTTGGCCTCGTATTGTTGATAAGATTCCACCATTGATCAACATAACCTTCCAAACGATACACTGCTAAGATGACTTTATCATGTTCAGAACATTGAAGAACTGAAAATATCTTTTCATTAGTACTGATCCATTGTTCAGCAACTAATGGATCAGTAAACCCACTGAATGAAGGTGGACATTGTCTCCTAAAGGATTCAACAAAATCTTGCTCCTTTTGTTGCACGTTTGGAAGTCCTGCATGATTCATAGCTTGAGAAAGTTGTGTGAGCATGGCTACAAGATTTTTCATTCCAACTCCCATAACGTTTGGTTTCTTAGGGGGACAATCAATGCATTGCTTGTCGCATTCCGCATTAACACGATTCCTTCAGGTTCCAGCCATTTACTAAAACCAAAAATAATAGTGTGAGAAACACTAATTATAATAGGAAAACCACATAATCAAGAATAAAATTTCACACTTAAGGTCGTATCATAGGTTATTCATGGCCATTTCTAAAACACTAATATTATCTTCTATGCTTAGAATTATCCTTAGGGATCTTACTATGGCTTTCAAATCCTAGTTTCTAATGGTTGACTATACCTATCCTCTAATACCAACTATAACGACCCATACTTTACATACAATGTTAGTACTTCAAAATTGAAGTACACTTATTACAACATATAACAAAACCACGAAAGGACCGTATAGGTATAGTGTCTTTAGAAACGGGGAAACATAAACAACTAGTTAATAAGCGTCTACACTGTCTCCCATATATTTCATCATATCTATAGTCCCTTTTGGCATATCTTACTTAATAACCTTCTTCCTGACCTGGGGAAAGAAGAAAAACAAAAGGGTGAGCACAAATTCTTAATAAGGGTAATCAAAAGAAATTTCAATCACATCATATTCATAAGAACATATCATTTTGGAAATCTTACCTTGCAAAAGAGATCATAATTTCATAACATGGGATAAATTGTGGTAATGAAATGTACTCACAATAATCATAACATAAAACATGAATCTTTTTGTAATACACACATAATCATAGAGAATCATTTCTTTTTAGTCTAGACTCATTGCCAATACTATCTTACTGGACAAAGTCCATTTCTGAACCAAGTTCATTCCTCATTTCAGTCCTTTTTCACTGAACCGGTTTAACCTGCCATTGCAGACATGTCTATCTCATGAGATATAAAATCTTTACCTAATGCATTGGAGGGAGATATAGGGACCATTCATCTCATAATGATACCATTCTTATGTGTGCCACAAAATCATAAACCATAGAGCATAGAATAACCCATGTAATAAAAATGGGATTCATAAACATCGTGACATCCTAAAACAATTCACATAAGATGAAGGAATTCATAAAAATAATTCCATCACAACATAATCAAATCAATGTAATCATAGGGATAGAAACATAACCCTTTATTATCTTAGATGGAAAATAATTTTGATAAAACACATGAACTCCATTCCTGAGGAAAATATCCTTTCTACTTCAAAAACACTTTTCATTTCTTAACATTTCATACAATTCTAAACTAAAAGAAGTTGATTAAAAATAAAAATGAAATATTGTAAAATAATCTTCTTGGAAATAATTTTTTAAAAATCCATTCATTCCGTATAAGTTAAAAAAACATTCTTCTCATACTTTTGTCAGAAAAGTCAAAAAGTACCTCGTACGAAAAACGAAAAAAGATTCCTCTCATATAATTTACTAAAAACTCACCGAAGGGTAAAATTGGATTAAAAAAATTGTAGGTGGATGGAAATAATATTACATATTGAGGAAACATGAATGTGGACGATAAAATACACCCCAGTAAATTTCAAAGTATAAACAATCTCGGATAAAAATGAGATTTTGATATTTCCCTTACCTTTGGTCTGATTTGCTTCGTAAGTGTCCGAACCTCCTGTATAATGATTTAAATAATGTAATTGACTTATTCCAGAATCATAAGCATTGTTATGATATCATATATGGTCATATTCTTATCTTATTATTAGTAATATTTCATTGCTACTTGTTATTCGGGTGTTTATTACTTTTTGTTCTTATGCGTGTTTTGTCGAATAAATTGTTATTCTTCTTTTTAGGTTATAGATACCTCATTTAGATAATTGTATTAGTGTAATATATATCATAGTTATTCACTAAACTCATTTATTTAATCATTATGCAATGAAAATCATGTAGAACGAGTCGCATCACATCGTGGAGACTGTATTCTGTACGTACGCACGAGCGATGATATCGTTCTCATGATCATGGAATTGTATTAGAGTGTATGTATACTATTTCATAATCAATATAGCTTTACAATAATAATATATATTCATTCTTTACACCATTATACCCATCCATGTAAGGTGGTGGTGGAAAATAGATTACACCACGGCATGGAGACGGTTTTCCGTACGTACGCACGCGCGGTGATTTCATTTTTCGTAGGATGGATAGATGGTGAAATAGGGTTGTTTCATACTTATAATAATATATCAGTATATTAGTGACACTTATGTTATTAATTCAAAATGAAACAACTAATGAAGAAGAAGTGGAAGAAGAAATAAAGTTGAAAGAATCGGTAACAGACATTACCTCTTCTTTGAAGCGCCTCTTTAGGACCTCCTTTTAGGGCATTAAAATTGGTCTTGGAAAAAGACCAGGACCTCTAGGATGTTTTTAGGGAAGTGGAGAGGATAAGTTTTCAGGGTTTTTCCGAGCTTCAAGGCTCAATGTGGTGTGAGGAAGAGAGGGAGGAGGATCCCTTTTATAAGGGAGGAAAGGGGAACCTTTGGAAAAACTAAAACTATTATTTTATTATAAAGCCATATTCGGTTTTAAAAAGCTCCAAATTGATTTATTTCGAAGCTAAGGTGGGGATGGGTAAAAATCCTCTCATCCAATAGAATTTGGATAAGTTTAGTTTTCTATTTTAACCTTATAATTTAGATTTAACTTTATGTTAGATAATTTTCCTTTTACTGTGTCTTTTTGTGTTCTGACACTATAAGGTTAATAAACATACTATAACAAGAAAAAAGAACCCCAAGTTGTTTATTATTAATATATATAACCTTATCTAAGTAATTTGTCCAAACAATAGATTTTTAGGAATAAAATAACAATTAATAATATAATATTTGTTTTCAAAACTATTTTATGTCAATTTTGACACTATTTAGTAATTGCTTTTTTTGAATATCATAACAGAATGATTAGTTCGAACAATGTTAATTAAATAAATAATAACATGTCATATAAACCTATAAAATTATTGTAATTCATCAAAATTCTCAATGTAAATTTATTTGGGTATTTATAACATCAATTATGTCAATATTTCATTAATAAGATAATTACTGCATCATATTTGTGTCATAAATAAATTATATTATATAATGTCTAAAAATTACAAATAAAATACCATTATGTATGAAATCTTATTATCTTTCTAATTAATATTTATAGTAGAATTTATCTTATGTATTACCCTATATTAAAAATTATCTACTTATTAAACTTTGATTTTAACTATTTTAACCCTTCTTTAAATAAATTAATAATAAATGTCCTAATCTAATCCAAGTGGGACTAAATAGTAATATTTTATTCCTAATGTTGTTTTTGGTCGAATTACACTTATCCAATAGAATTAGGACATGTGTTAGGGTAATAATAATATCATTTTACCCTTAATTACCCTATTTACTTTTAACCGTGGTATATAAAAGTAAAAAGTCACTATTCAAAAAAATTATTTTCATCTCATTGAACCACATTTTACTTACTGAAATCAACCATGTCTCTAGGATTTTTGAAATTCCACTCACAGAAGCGGAAAAATTATGTTTTATGTAAATTTGTAAATTCTCCTAAGAGGTGGGTAAAAGGGGGTGAAAAGTTCAATAAAATTTTATATATCTAAAATTATTATAAAATTACTCCAATGAATTAAATTGAACATATATAGGTATAATGTTTAAATTTATACGTAAAATAAATTTAATTAATATAAATAATTATTTAAATAAAAAGTCGGTTTTTAAATAGTAACCCAGTGTTTTCACTATTCATCAAAAATTGAATGTTTCCAAAAAAATACCCAAATTTCACCCTAGGATAATTTCGATATTCCAAATCCAAAAATGATGTCCATTTTGAAAAATAAAATTTACAAAATTTCAAAAAGTGGTTATTACTATTCGTAATGGCTAGTTTTAATAATATTTTAATAGTATATCGTTGTTTAGTGAAACTCGGTATTGCGTACGACGCAAGCTATCAAGGAAGGTCATGATTGCATGTAAAGCAAGACAAGGTAGTGTTGTGTGTAGTGAAATATTCCTTTGATGATTTATATAAAAAAAATTCATATAAAAGTCTCAGGTGTTACAGTCATGGAAAACTAGGTACACAAAACTGAAAAAATGGGACTAAATAAAACATTTCTTAATTTAATCTTTATAAAGATATCCCAACATTTATTGTGATTATATATATTTTTAGTATAACCTAAGGATAACATGAAAAAGGGATGATCTCAAATCCTAGTATGGGAATAAACATAAGATTACTTCATTAGAATATGGGTTAGAAGGCATGGAATAATGATTAAAAAGGTATAGAACATATGGAATCAAAACATATAAACATCCTATTATATTAACATGGAGCCATTGAAATGTGTTTGCAACGTAAAACATTAATTTAGAATGATCCATGTCTCATTTCACATATAGGATCACATGTCAAGGTTGCACATGGTAACATGAGTCAAGGATACCTGCCAAGACTGCTGCACATAATGTGTCAAGAGATTCAACTTTACCAAATTCATTGGAGATCTATCTGGGTTCACCCATCATAACATGTTCATGAATATTATGGCCCTATATAAAATCAAACATAGTCAATCAAACATAAACATAATGGCTTCCCATGGAATGAATTGGGTATCATAATCATGTCATAAAGCATAAAAATGGGAGTATCATATAAATTTTCATGAAGGAAAATAATTAGATCATTCATTGAAACTCACAAGGTATAATAGTAGTATTTCATGATAAGTGATTTCAACATTAAGTAATAACATGTAAAAATATCACTCAAGAAACATTAGAATTAAAAAAAATAGTGTGGTTAAGGGAAAATATCAACGTTCATTTGAAACATAAAAGATAATAATATTATATATAAACCCAGAATTAAACCAAGTTGGCTTTCATAATAAAAGAATATTGGATTTTTAAAAATAATTCTTGAATAAAAACGAATTATATCGTGCACATGAAAATGGGTAAGAATTTGGTAAGTTCCCATAGAAGGGGTTATCTTTTCAGGATGTATTGAGGACAGTTCCACTTAAAAAAGTATATGCCTAAAATATAATGATTAATAGAAATTGATACATGAGTTTGGAGCTTGAAAAATTAATTTATAATATTTACTTAAAATAAAATATAACTTCAATTTGATAAAAATAATGTTAGAGTGACCTGAAGGAATAATGGACGTTCTGGTATAATCCCTTACCTTAAGTAAGTTGGTGTTATTATATTGATCATAATGTATTGGATAACCAAATTACATTCATAAATTAATTTTTTTAAAAACAATTCTACTTTTAATATTTTGTCACAATCTTATTAAGTTCATCCATGGCCTTTTTGATGGGTTAAGAGGGTCAATTTCATTGTTTGAGGGTGTTTTTTCCTTGGTTTTCATGATTTGTTTACATATATACATGTAAGGATAAAAATGTAAGATTAGAATGGTTGTCAAGAATTTAATTTTCATGTTATTAGTTAAAATCCAGAGGATTACATGGTTATGAAATTCAATTGGTTATTTACAGTGAAGATGAATCAATATATAAAATGAAAATGATAACTGTTTTGGTTAAATAGGGGGTTTTGATCACGAAGAACTCATTTTTCATTCTAAATTTTTATCATGTGTAAAAAATATTACATAAATTTACATAATACATAATACATATATTATAGTCTTGTTCATCTATAAAAATGGTTTCATGACTAGAATTGATGATGGTAAAATAAATTGAAAACTTGTTGTACTTGAATTTGATAAATTAACTCACCCTGGATGGTGTTTTCATTTTTAGTATAAAAGTAGTATAAATGAGAGATGATGATAAATTAATCAATTGTCATAAAAACATTATTTACATGTATTGTTTTATATTTATCATTACATTCGGATGAAATGAGCTGAGTAATGAAAAATAAAGAAAGGAACTTGAAATAAAATAAATGAAATGAAAAGAAGAATTTACCTATTCAATATATCTTAATTGAGAACCTCCTTAGGGGAGAGGATTTTGTCTTTTGAAAAGAAAATGGTTAGATAGATGTTTTAAAGCATCATACAAGGATATTTTAGCAAAACATGGACTAGTCACAAGGCTTGAGAGGAATGAAGAGAAGAGGGGGATGAGGGTGGTTTTTATAGTGTAAGAGAGGAGGGGTTTCCCATTATTTTAATCATTAGTTTAATATTTTTTCTCAATTCTATGAATATTCTTGATTAATGTGACCAAAAATAGTAAATAGAGCATGTTAATTCAAACAATTGTCCATTTAAATCATCCATGACTCAAGCATGATGTAGTAATTCATTTATTTACCATTTATCGAAATTATCATATTTTACTATTCAACGAAAATTCAAGTATTTTTGATAAATATGAAAATTTACCACAACCATTTTTCTAGTTTTAGAAAAAAATGACCTCCATTTTTAAAAATTAATTTTCTAAATAGTAGAAATGTAATTTTTAATTAAAATCATTATTTACTTGAAAAATTTAAATTTTAAAATTATAACTACTTTTCTAGCAGTTTGAAAAATTAAATAAGGTCTCATAAAATTTTATTATAAACATATGTAATACAAATAATAATTTATGAATTCATTCAATGAAACTAAATTTTTTTTTAATTAATTAAATTAATCATAAATTTTTAATTAAATATATAAGACTTACATAAATACCAACACTTTATTAATAATTGTTTTAAAAAAATAATTTATTTATGCTTTGATATAATTATATCATAGTGTCAAATATAAGAAGGATAAATTTTATTTATACTATTATTGGTGAGGTTACTTTTATATTGGCTGGTTTACTATTCATAAGGGTCACATTACTATTAAAAATTTCATATTACTACTTAATCGGTATATTTTCCTTAACCTCTAGAGATACATTTTATTTTACTCATTATTCATTTATAAGGTTTTCATTGTGTTCTATATGCAATATTTTTTGATTATACTATAATAATAAATTATAATAAGTGATTTCAAATGATAAAACATTGGTTCTTTGCAGAGGGGTTCATGCATGGTGTGTGGAGGGAATGAGGTTCATTTCCTTCACATTATAGATATCATATTACTATATTTATGTTAAGAGATATGGTGTGATTTCCTATGTTTCTTTGGGAGTGATGTGATGTGATGGATCATGTTTCCTCAGATGAGATTTGGTGTGATAACCTGGGTTTCTTTGGGTTATTTGTGATGTGACATCCCATGTGTCTTTAGGAATGATGTGACATGACCATGACTGATGCTAGCCCTATAGGCCAGACCATGTGATGGTGGATATATAGGGATGCATCCTCTCCCATATTAAATATGGATGAATATGTTATGTGATGTGATACCTATGGAAATAATGGTATAATATGACACAAAAATATGGGGGTGATAGGGTAAAATTAGTGGGTAAGAAACAACATGGTGACTTTGATTTATTCATGATATTATATCACTATATTGGATGTATTATTGGGACATAAATCCATAGTGATGTTTTGATTGGTATGTTGACCATTTTAGGTGTGTGTTCATTCTGGTGTTTATTCACTTGTACATTCATATTTTCTTGTAACATGTTCACTTTAGTCATTGGGTTTGATCCAACTAAGTATAGTAATTCAATCACCCTAATATATAGACTATTTTCTAATGTTACACCGATGATGTTGTGGACTGATCATGTCATTTCTAGCTTTGTATTTATACCTACTATTGAATTTTTTGCTACATGACATGTCATTTTGTATTTATTTGGAGTCTTTTATTTTATTTGATGTCATTTTTCAATAATTACGGGTTCGTGTTTTATTTACATTTGTATTATACCCTAGTTTTTAAGAAGTTCATTATCTTATCTGCTAATCCTATTAATATATGAGGGTAATACCATCCATGTGTGATATTTTTATACCTTTTGTGCTTCTCTCCATCCTAGGGACCATTGGAGGAAATACTAAAGGGAACATTTCTGTCATCCTTTATTTCTAACCCAGGTGGGATTGCATTGGAAGAAGGGTGTCGTGATAGAGTAGTTAAGAGGTTTGGGTTATGTGATAGAGTTGGGTTTAGAGTTAGGCACTGTGACGATTTCATGGGTCATTAGGGAAACTATGTTAGTTTATCACGGTTATTGAAATAATCCTTATAGGCTTGCTTGTATTCAATATTTTAGGACCCCACTATCTACTGCATGAACTTTGATATTATTTAATAACCATGTGAAGTTGTCATGAATGTAGGGTAATGACCTAGGAGATGTTGAAAAAACATGTTTGATTAGTTTGTTATCTGGTTTGGGTTATTCTTTAAAGGTAAATAAATTAAAATAAACTTTTAAGATAAACATTTTATAAATTCTAAGATAATAGGATTAAGATTGCTCTTGGATTTTCAAAAAAGGTTCCCAGTAGTTGTCCACGATTAGCTTAGGTAGTTTAGTATTATCTAGTTTTTATAGTTGGTCATCAGTGTATTGACCCGATAGTGGAGGATGGGGAATGGTAGAGGTCTTTGTGTGCCTTTCTACGGAGGAGTTTGGGAAAAAAATTTGGGGAACATCTTAAATCTGGAGATGGATAACTGATTGAAGGATCTCAAAATCTATTTGGTTGAAATTTATTCTCATTCTTTGATTTTTAATATGTTCATTGTTATTTAGTTATAGGGAATTTCACATTAGTGGTTGATGTTGTATGCCGGTTACCGAATGATTGAAGATGTGTTATGTATTGACTTTATGAAGGAGTTTCATTCATAGGTCCTTTCATTAATGATACATACTATGATGTGGCATTATATTATCACTCTTTTATAGGGTATCTTGAGTTTTAGGGATCTTGGAAACATAATTAAGGACCTCTTTCACTTTTCACAAAATGTTTTTCCAAATGAGGTGTCCAGAGAAAGGCATTGGGGGTAGGATTTTCACATATTGATCAATTATTTGGCCACCCATTCTTGATTTATACTTACTTAGAGGTGAATAAGAAGGAATATGTCATTAAGAGGATTCTTTCTTTTTCAGTTGAGCATCAAGAGAGTTTCCATTATATAATATCAATGATTATAGATTTAGGTAGTATGTCATGGGCGTTCTAGTAGTCAGGATTCCAACCAGTGGGGTGTTGTCTGTGACATATCTAATTTCATCCTTAAATGGTAGGTATATTTCAAGAATAGAACATGATCCTCAAATTTTTTTGATTATTTTTTATAGGAAACAACAACATTGATGATCTTAATCTGACCTATAAGGTAAGTTAGATTAATATGGGTAATGACCCTTTCCGGTAGCATCATAGTTTCCTTTAGAGTAGTTTCAACGGAAGGGTACATTGTAACCTTTTTAGATGATGAGGGTATATGGTTCGGGAAAGGTTAATCTACACTATAGTCCCAATTCATAGAGACAAAGTTCATATCATGTTAATGAATGTTGATATTATAGAATTTAAGTATCTAGTTGTGGGTAGATTCATGCATTAGAGGTAGTGCCACCAGTAGGGCCATAGGTTGTTTGAGGTATGATGAATTTATTCTCAAACATTTTTTTATTTGATTCATTCTGGATAATTTCATTCAATTCTTTCTACTAAATTGTTCAATGACTTTATACTAGACGATGAGTGATTTTCTGTTCCATTGTTGGTATAAATACTGAATGGAAATTATACTTCCTTGTATGATGTGTGTCGAGGATGTAGAAATTGGTGATGGGTGAGGACCAGTCAGAGGAATATTTATTTATACTACTAATACAATCATATTATGTTATCATTAGTATGTAGTGGATATAATTTTTACACATTACCATCTACTATCTCAATAAGAGTGTTCCATTTTCTAACATGGTGGGCCAATATGTGGCATTCATTGGTGAAAGATTTTATCATATTGGTGGTTGTAAAATGAAACCAATTTCTTATTGGTTAGAAGAGATATCCGTGTAAGATCAAGTAGGGGACAATACTATGCAAATTTAGGATTTCCAATATGATTTTATAGATAAGGATATTAAAATACCCCTATGACATGACCTTGAGGTTAGGATAAAATTAAAATATTGAATGTCTCTAATTTCAATGGATATTTATCAAATGGAACATATAGATCATTGTTATTTTATATTTTTTGGTGGATGATAAGATGTTTTGTGGTTTTATCCATCCCAGAGTAACTCCTTTAGGATATCAGATGTTCTTCGCCAAGAAGGTGGAAGGAAGTCTAAGGTTGGGTGTAGAAAACCAAAGGTTGAATTAGGTAATAGTAAATATATGTTACCCACATATAAGGATAAATTATCTATTTTACCAACTAAGGTGATCTAGTTGGTTTTCAAAATTTGACATGCAATTTTATAAATCACTTGATCGGGGTGAAATGTGAGGATATCACAATGATTTTATTTAGGTCTAGTTCTAGGCACTTTGAGATCATATTCATATTGTTTTGTGTCACTAACACACTAGATATGTTAATGGGACAAATTAACTTAATATTCAAAGACTTCTTGGGATATTTCATCACCATGTCCATTTATTATATCTTTATCTACTCAAATTTAGCAGAGGATCATGTCAAGGATCTCAAAGATTTCTTGCAGGTTCTTCAACACAACCAACTATATAGATATTTTCCAAGATTTTTTTATGTACATGAGATGTGTTGATCCTTGGAAATGTTTAGTATATATATGTTGTGTATATATTTCCATCAAATATTGAGATAATTGTTTCTTTGGCATGACCCAGGAATGTGGAATGAGTTTACAATTTGTCTAGATTGGCCTGCTATTATCAATGTTTTTTGCTGGATTTTACTCGAGATATAGCCCCAATAAAAACATTTACCAATGAAGACCCATTATTTAATGATTTAACAGTGTCAGGAAGAATTTTATAACCTAAATAGAGAGTCTATATAGTTATCCAGCTCTTCGGTTTCATGAGAAGGTTGTGATATTTGAGGTTTTTATTTATGCATCCCATATAATATTTGAATGTGTCCTGATGCATTAGAGGGAAGTGTTATTTTATGGGCCTAGAAAATTACACACACTAGGAAAAAAATATCCCACCCATGAATAGAATGTAGAGATATATTTGTTTTTGATAAGGATGTGGTGGAATTAACTCATCATTGAGCCCTTTGTGGTTTTCACTGACCATAAGAGCATGTAATATGTTTTCTCATTATAGGATTCAAATCTGTTCCAGGGGAGGTGGATTGAGTTTTGTTAGGATTATGATTTTAACGTATCTATAACACCTATAAGGGGTAATGTTGTTACTGGTGCATCAAGTTTTAAGTCCTAAGGATTTGTGGTTTGGGAGTCTGTTAATTTTTTGAAATGGAAGGAGGAGTTGCAAATGATACATCTTGACATGGGGGATAATAATTTCTGTAGTTTTCTTTATCATATGATTAATAATTCACAAATGATATGAAAATTAAGGTAGTAATAGTGAGGATACTTGTAGGAAAAGGTAATGTGTGACCATATTATAAATGGTGGTACAATAGACGAATGACTAGAGGATAGTTAGAACAATGGTTTGTTTTAGGGGGTCTTTTATTCCATTGAAAGTGAGTGAAATATTTATCCATGAGATTTTTAGCTCTCCTTTAGTGGTAAATCATAGTGTAAAAAATAAATATCTTGGTAAGAGAAAAAACATTAGGGTATGGGGATAAAATACTTTGTTCGGTGTTTGTAGCTAGTTGTCTGCTTTTTCAACAAGTGAAGATGGAATATTGTGTTCTTGGAGGTTTGGTGTATCATATCAATCATCTTGAGTGTAAATTGGAAGACATATGATTTTATTTTATCAGTGTGATAACTAAGGATTAAGGGATGTTTGATGAATATTTTAATATATTGGACCAAATTATGTATTCATCTAATTTTATATTCGTTTGTGTGTGAAGGGACATAGATGTCTTGGTGAGGTGGTATGTGGATAATGTTTTTGGGATTCAAGGGGTACTGAGGAACATTATATATTATTGGGATCCTCATATTACCTTATGTTAATGTTGGTCATTTCGACATGATTTTGGATCCCAAATATTCTTTATCATTTCATTCCAATCATTGATAAATGAGAATATAGAGAATACCATCTAGACACTGAAGGATATGTTGAGAAATTATATCCTGGAATTTTGGCAGATCATTGGTAAGAAACAGGATCTGTTAGAGTTTGTATACAAAAATAATATCACTCATCCCTTATAATGAATTTGTTTGTTGTGTTTTAGGGTTTTCAATTTCATTCTCTCTTACGATTGATAGAGGTTAGGGAGTCAGATGTTCTTTGTCCAGATGTGGTGCTGATAATGACTAAGAAGATCTAGTTGATTTGAGAATTGATGATGGATATGAAAAACCATCATAAATCGTATTATGATCATAGGTGAGGGTCCCTGGAGTTAGAGGATGAAATCTATGGGTTCTCTAGAGCCCCTCCTCGATGAGGGAAGCACAGGTTTGGAATGGGTATGATTTCTCTCAATTTCTTTGGACCTTTTTAGGTGTTGGGGTGAGTCGGTGAGGTGGAGTTTCTGTTGGAACTACCACCTTGGAATGATAGGATCCAAAATTTATTTCACCTGTATTATCTTCACTGGTATCTTCACAATGATTCCTACATTATTGACTAATTAAATTTTTAATATCAAGGATGATGTGGTGTTTTTGGAGTGATGAATCTAGATATTGGAACATCAAGTGAAGGGTTTTTAGTGATTAATTATTCCCTTAGTTCATGTTTTTAGAAAGGAATGATGTCTAATAAGAGAGTACATGGGAGGGTGAGATATAAAGTCATGCCCATTATGTGGAGTTATTTTGATCCTATCATTGTTATGTTTTTCATGATGATGTCCTAATTGGATAATTCAGTTTTTGGAGATGTTCTCTCCCTTAATAATGTATATGTGTTGAATTGTAATGCATGTGAAGAGTGGAAAACCTAACCACTAATCATGATTTGTTATACTATGAAACATTTGAGAATCATATTGTATGTATATTTACACCCTAAGAGGATAATATCTTGATATTGGAGATGTAATTCAAGGATTGTTTATGCTTGGGTAGTGTTTGGTTTGGGTTTTAAAAGTTATTATCCTGGTTTGTGTGTAGTTTGATATTTTTTGTAGGTGGTTACATGAAAAAATGTGTCTTGTGGTAAGTTCCATAGGATGTGGGGTTGTTCCAAATAATTTTTGGTGATGTTATTATGTGGGAGAATTCATTTTAGTGTTCTTGGATTGTGGTTGGGGTTGATGTGTAATGAGGTCTCTAAGAGGTATATTATGGGAAATTTGTTTGACCAACACCTTCTTCCTAGTTTTTTTTCTCGAGGATAAAAATAATTTGACAGGTATCTAATGTAATGGTTCATGACTTCCCGACATATACCTTTTTTTTATTTGGGGGTTGGGGTGTTTCATAAGTAGCTTGAGGTGGTTTTGTGAATGTTGGAAGTATAGTATAGCATTTATAGGTGGTTCATTTCACAAAATGGATTGATGATGTGAGATGGGGTTTCATGGTTTATGAAGATCGAGATTCACGGCTCGTGTCTGGGTAAAGGGATCTCTTCAAATGTTGTTCAAGATGTGAAATATGGATTCATGATGTGAATAAATTCATGTCAAGGTACCAAGAAATTTGGATATTGTGTGAGATATAGAAATTTCATGGCATAAATGGTTTTCATGAATTGAATTACATGGAACCCATGTAATTACTGGTCAAAATATGGTATTAATGACAAGAATTAAGCATGTTTCAATCTATTTATATGTTCTATATTGGACAAATATACTATGCCAACCAATTTTATCCCACATAAGGCATAAACCATAGAAATATTTGGAAGACCTTATATCACCTTATCTAATATGTTGATCCATGTGATCAAGAGGCTACATTTTGCAGATCAGTGGGGATATTTTCTCCCTTTATCTCTATGCTTACATTTAATATTTTTTGAAGTATTTTCTATGATGATTTTTTTGTTCAGGATGTGTTTAATAGATTTTTTCATGTCCCTTGGTGTGGTTTAGGTTGATTCCGGGATACCTTGTGTAGTTGTCATTTTTAGGTTTTCTATTCATCACCCTGTGTTTTAAAGAAAAATTGAAAATCATCTTTTAATACGGGGGTCCATGTTCTCTCAATGATTATGTACAATGTGATGGGATTTAATTATTTTTAATTTCATTGAGTCTATATTAGAGGTCAAATTAATAATGATAATGAATTTGATAATATGATATTGGAGGGGATAGGGATAAATCACATAATTTTATAGCTTTGATGTTATTGTTGATGAAGTTATGAACTATTGTTCCCTATTCTAAAAAATATAGATATTGGGAGCATTTTTGTGGTATAGATGATATGTTATGAGACCCTTTATATGTTGTTGTTGGATCACACACTATATTAAAGGCTAAATAAAATAAATTTTATTAATGAAATTGGTTTCCCAGAGAAATCTAGTTTGTATAATAAGACCCATGATAAATAAAGTAGTGAAACTATGAAATACTTTTAGTAAATTTTAGAATAATGGAATTTTTTATATTTTATATGGATTTATGATTTATTTAGTTGAGTTATTCATGTTGTTGTTAAAAAACCATGGTTGTTGTCATGTTTTAGAAATATGTGGGGTTGTGATGTGTGATGTGGTTAGATGACATAATAATCAATGTGGGCTATTATACATTATGGTTGTGATATGTGGTTGCGATGTGTGGTGGTTAATATGGATGGTTATTGTAATGAAGAGACTTAGTTGATGTGGTGTTGTAGAAATGGATGATATGAGATGTTATAGCTATTGGATGGTGTGGTTGTGTTAGTTTTCCAATTATCCATTGAATGATTTGTAATGTTTAAAATAAAACATCATGGGTTGGTAAATGAATATGAATGGGATAGAATTGGTGTGTGGTAATTGTATTAAAAAAACTAAAAATAATTTGAATGGTTTAGTAAATTAGAGTTACTAAGGACTTGTTAAATTCCTAAAATGGTGGAATCTATAATTGAATTTTGGATTTCAATGGCTTTATATGGAGTTTGTGTGGAGTGATATATATATTTGTGGAAGTGGTTATGATATGTGATGTGTAGTGTAGTGGTCAAGATGTTGTTCATGATAGTGCAGTGAATGTGAACCCATTGGGTGGGTATTTTTCATTAACTACATATATACTATCTTTTACATTATTTTCAGTGCTCGAACCCCATATTACCCAGAGTCAGTGCATTATTACATAACATTGGAATGATCACAGGAGATCAAGTCCTGAAAGACTGATCATTATAGTAGCCTTTGAAGTACTAGATACATATATAAGATAAATAATACATTTTGAAATGAAAAGGAAATATTTTTTCTCCTTTGAACACACACATATCCTTAAGCTGATTTCAATAGGTCAGTTATAATATAATTCTTCACATCCTTTGAAAAATTAAACATAATAAAGGGGTCAGCTTAGTTTATCACTAAGGATAAAAATATAGCTAAAACTATCATGAATAAGCATAAATGTTTAATCCATTGTATAAGAATAAAACACAATCCTTTAAAACAATATCTTCATCATAATATAGAAAAGATAAATCAAATAATTCCATTTACTTATTTTCATGGATATTCTACTAGACGAATAATAACATGTAATTTCAATAGCTAATCTCATAGAGATGGAATGCATAATTCTGAATATCATTACCACATAGTCGAGGCCTCGTTCAAAGACTATCAATAAAATATTTTTCAAGGCCCTGTGAAGAGACACTAGTTTCTTTCATGAGACCAACCAATGCATTGAGGATCTATATCGATCCATGCTCGTCACTTATTATGTCCAATGCAATACTCATATGAAAAGGTTGAACCATAAAAAACATTAATATTAAAACAAACTTACATAATATTAATACATTCACCATAAACCATGAATGCTATAAAAATATCACATCCACTATAAAAAATCTCACAAAACCTTTAATACAATATGAAATATTGTATAATAATAATCAACCTCAAAAAATCCTAAAATCCAACAAAGGATTTTGACGTAGATAAAATCAATCCAAAAAATATTATGAGTGAAATATGTATTTATAAATAAAATAATTTAAAAGTAAAATATTCATTTTGAAAATATTCATATAATCTTTTAGGGGAATCTTTAAAGGTTTTATAATGGTGTAAAATTCCCTCACCCACTAGATAGTTAAAAAATATTTTTTCTTTAATTTTGTTGAAAAGGTCATAAAGGACCTTCTTTGAAAAATGACAGAAAGATTCCATTCAAAAACTTTTTATAAATAGTCAAGCAAGGGTATAAATGTCATTAAACCAATGTCTAGGAAATAGTAAAAAAAATTGAAATACATTTTTAGGAAACATGTATGTGTTTGTAATGATGTCCCAGTAGATACATACATATAAACAACCTAATATAATAAAGAGATTGTAATATTAACCCTTAACTTGTAAATTTACTTAGACAAAGGTACATTAATCTCCTATTTAATTGATTAACCATTTTTATTAACGTATACAATAACCACATACAGTAATATGATATCATATATAATCCTTTAATATTGCTTTGTTAATAATATTTCGGTAATATCATTGTTTCATGTTTTAACTAATTCAATTTATTTTATATGTTTTGTTATGTAAGTCATGTGTGTTATGGATAGGATGTATTTGATTTATATCCATAATTAAATTATTTTCTAAAACATTATTTTATAATCATCAAATGAATTCTATTCTTTAATGGTTACGATGGGGAAATAAATCTCATCGTGTCGTGGAGATGGTAAGTCGTACGTACGCAGGAGTGACAATATTATTCTATTGATGGTGAAATAGAAAGAAATTAGATTGTATATTATATATAAATTATAATTATAATGTTATATTTATTATTTACATTAATTATTTTCATTATTATCCCCATCCAACCAATGACATGTTGAATAACAAACCACTCCATGACGTGAAGATGGTAAGCCGTACATTCGCATGTATGGTGACATTGTCATTCAAAGGATGGATAGAAAAATGAATAAGGTTGTATCATATTTATAATAACATCAATGTTTGTAGATGGTACTGGAGTTATTATTTTGGTATGGAAACAACAAATAAAGTGGAAGTGGAAGAAGAAAAGAACATTGAAAGGGTGATGAAATAAATACATCTTCTTCGAGTGTTTACAATCAATTTGAACAAAATGAATCCTTTAGAAAGGTTTTCTGATCAATGAAATTCCTATAAGATGAAGTGAGGGTTTTGGGAGGAAATTTGAGCTGGGTTTGGCTGAGAAAAATTTCTTTTGAGCTATAAATTTACGAGAAGTGGAAATACCCTTTTCTAAGAGAGACGTGGGGTACTTTAGAAAAAGCATGAAATATTATTTTATTATAAATTTATTTTCAGTTTATAATAGATCTAAATGGATTTATTCTGAGTATACGGTCGGTTTTGGACGAAATACTCTCATATAGTATGTTTTAGACAAGTTTAGGTCACCATTTTAACATAATCTTTTAGAATTAAACCATAGTTAAGTAGTTTAACTATTACCATGTGTTCTTGTATTGTTACAATTTATGTTTAATAAACATATTATAAAATTAAAAGAGAACTTAAAGTGGTTAATTTATTAAATATATAATATTATTTATGTCCTTTGGAGAAATATTATATTTTTATGAATATTATATCAATTAATAAAATTGAATTTGTTTTAAAAACTCAATTATGTCAATTTTGACACCATTTAGTATTTGGTTTTTGTGAAAGTCATAACAAATTGATTACTTAAAAAATACATTTAATGAACCCTATCATGTCATATTCACCTATAAAATTCATGTATGGAATCAGAAGATTCAATTTACATTTATTATAATATATATAATATCAATTATTTTAACCTTTCATTAATAAGATATTTACTGCATTATCATTGTATCATAATGAAATTTCATTATTTAATGTCTATACCTTATAATTAAATTACTATTATTTTTTAAATCTTTTTATATTTTCTACTTAATTTTTATGGTTGAATTTATCTTATGTATAACCCTATATTAAAAATGTTTTAGTTATTAATCATTGAAATAAACACTTTTTACTCTTCTTAAAATAAAATACAATAAATGTCCTAATCTAATACAAGTGGATCAAAAGGGTCATATTTTTTATCCTATGGTTTAATTTGGTCGAAAAGAACTTATCCAATAGAATTAGGACATGCAATGCGGTAATTATAATTTCATTTTTACCTTTAATTAACATATTAACTTTTATCCGTGGTAAATAAAATTCAAATGTTACTATTCACAAAAAATTATTTTCATCCTATTGAACAACATTTTACTTACTAATAACAACCATGTTTGTTGAATTTTAGAAATTTAATTCATAGAAGCGATAAAATTATGTTTTTTGCAAATTGGCAAGTGTCCTGAAAAGGTAGGTAAAAGACGTTAAAAAGTTCAATAAAATTTTATATATCTAATATTATTATAAAATAAATTCAATGAATTACATTGGACTAATGTAGTTATTATGTAACAATTTTTTATTTAAAATAAAATAGTTATTTAAATAAAAATATAGTTTAAAACAATAACGAAGTGTTTTTCACTATTCATCAAAAATTGAATGTTTTCATCAGAATACAAAAAATTCACCCTAAGGTAATTTTGATATTTAAAATCCAAAAATGAAGTCCATTTTGAAAGGTAAAATTTATAAAATTTCAAAAGGTGGCTATTAATCTTCATAAATGACTTTTAAATGGCTAGTTTAATTTGTCGTGGTGTGTTAGAACTTGGAGATGTGTATATCGCAAGCTATTGAATTATTTAGAGAGAAGCGTTCCATGGAAGCTTGGGGTGTTACATCCCTCAATTCATAAAATTATTTCTTCCTCGAAATTTATATAATATTAATACATAAAAATATTGGGCTGGTTCTTCATCAAAATTTCATCAGGTTCCAATGATGCCTCTTACATTTTATGGTTTCTCCAAAGGACTTTTACAGGGCGAGTCACGCGGTTTCTCAACACCTGTTCTACGGTATCAAGAATCCTGATAGGCTCTTTATAACAAGACATATTGGATTCCAGTTCTATTTTTGCATAGGTGAGTACGTGAATTGGGGAAATCTTGTATTTTCTCAATAGTGATATGTACAACACATCATGAACTTTGGAGAGACTTTGAGGAATTTCCAAATAGTAAGCTATATCTCCAATTAATTCTAGAATTTTGAATTGTATGATGTACCTGGTGCATAAGTTACCCTTATTACTGAATCGTATAACAGTCTTCCATGGATATACCTTCAAGAAAAGATGTTCGCCCACATGAAATGTCAAATCCTTCCTTAGGTTATCAACATATACCCTTTTCCTACATTGAGCATTATAGATGTAGGTTTGAATAATCTTCACCATTTCCATTATTTCATCAACAGGTTTTTATCCTATGTGTTTTCATTCACTAATATCATCCCAAAATGTTGGGGTGGAAATCTCTTTCCATATAATGATTCATATTCTTTTATCTGAATACTTGAGTCCAAGATATTATTATAATAAAATTATACCACAGGTAAATAATAATCACACATACCTTGACATTCAAGTGAGTAAGATCTCAAAATTTCTTCTATGGTTTGAATAGTCCATTCTGATTGTCCATTAGGTTGAGGGTGGTAGGTCATGCTCAAATAAAGTTTAGTATCCCAGGCATTCTGAAGACATTTCCATACTCTTGATGTAAATTGGGGATCATGATAAAAAATAATCGATAGGGGTACACCTTGAAGTCTTTAAAATTCATTAATCTATAGTCCTCCTAAATGTTCAAGTGGTAAATCTTCTCTTATAGAAAGAAAATGTGTATACTTGGTAAGATGATCAACAATGAACCATATTGCATCATTCCTTCTAGGAGTCTTTCGTATCCCTATTGAAAATGTACATCATAATAGCATACCATTTCCACTCAGGTTTGGGAAGAGGTTTCATGAATCTTATATGATTTTTCCTTTCACCCTTCACCTATTGGAAAACCATACATCTTGACATATAATATGCAATCTCCCACTTCATGTTTTCCCACAAAAAATTATCATCCAAATATTTATACATCTTAGGGATATAAGGGTGTATAGTGATGTTGGAGCTATGAGAAGCATTCAAGAATTTTCTATTTAGATCCAGTATATCATGAACACAAAGTCTCTTCCCAAATTTCAAAATTCCATCTTCATATATAAGGTCAATCAATCTACCATCATTCAAAGCATTAATTTTTTTTTGAAACACCTCATCATGAGTCTGAGAACTTTTTATTCCTTCTATTAGAGATAGTTGGGAAACCAGTTGAAAATGTATCGATGTTTCACCTTCCATGATTATTCCCATACCCATCTTTACTAGATCGATGAACATATGATACCTTTAAACTATCATCTTGTTCAAAACTCCATGATCAAATCTACTCGAAGCATCTTCCACCTTATTTTACTTCCCCAGGTGTTAGAATATAGTGTAATCATAATCCTTGAGTAGTTCAAGCCATCACTTTTGCCTCATGTTGAGTTCTTTTTGTGAGAAAATATACTTCAAAATATTGTGTTCAGTATATATGACACATTTTATCACCATAGATAAAGTGTCTCCATAATTTCAGAACAATGATTATAGCAGCTAACTCAATATCATGAGTGGGGTAATTTTTCATCAATTTTTAGTTGTCGTGATGCATAGGCAATAACACTATCATTCTGTATAAGGACACAACCTTTTCATTTATTTTATGCATCACTTTAAATAACTAACACATTTTCACCTTATTTTAAAGTCAATAAAGGGCATTGAATAATATTCTATTAAATTATTCAAAACATTATTTGCACTATTTTTTCCAAATAAAAAATTAACACCATTATGTGTGGTCTTGTTTAACGGGTTATACAATCGGGAGAAATTCTAGATAAAACACTGATAATAACCTGAAAAACCAATAAAACTAGATACCTCAGTTATACTTGTCGGTGCAGACCATTCTTGGATTGCCCTTGTCTTTGAAGAATCAACATATATTCTATCCTTAGAGACAATTTGGAAAAGAAAATTAATATCTTGGATCCAGAATTCACACTTTTTAGAATTCCCATATGATTAATTTCTTATAAGAGTTTTCAGAATAGTGCACATGTTACTATTAATATCATCATATATTTTAGATAATACCAAGATATTATCAATAAATACTACTAAATATTCATCAAGATACTCCTTGAAAACTCTATTAATTAGATACATGAAAAAATAGGGTGCATTAGTCAGTCTAAAATGCATTACTGTAAACTCAAAATGCCCATACCTCATTCGAAATGTTGTCTTTGGAATGTCGTCCTTCATCACGCACAACTGATGGTATCCAGATCGATGGCCGATATTTGAAAAATATTGAGCTCCATGAAGTTGATCAAATAAATAATCAATTTTAGGTAGGTGATATTTGTTCTTTATTATTATCACATCGATATCCCTGTAGTCATTTCACAACTTCATAGATTAATACTTCTTCTAAACAAAAAGAACAGAGGTTCCCCATGGAGAAAAACTAAAGAAAATAAATCCTTTATTACTCATTTCCTTTAATAGTTTCTTTAGTTCCAATAAATCCAAAATGGACATTCTATAATGGGTATTCAATATGGGCCTTGAACCACGAATTAAGTCAATACAAAACCCAATTTCCCATTTTAGAGGATGTATAGGTAAATCCTCTAAAAACACATCAACATATTCTTGAACAATAGGTACATCATATATTTTTACATTCCTTTAATCACCCATATTTATTTTACTACCTTCTTCTTCAATAATTTAATTTTTTAGAGCTATAGGGTGGATCTAAATGAGAATGAGATAGTGATGTTTCTGCTCTGAACATAAGGGATTCCTTATCATCATCAAAAATTCAAACAACCTTTTTCTTATAATAAATTTTCTCATCATGGTCCAAAAGACAATCCATACTGAGGATTATATCAAATTCAATCAAAGTTACTTCCATAACATCAGATGATAAATCTTGTTTATATGCCATAATTGTACTGATTCACAAAAAATTATTTCAATGATACTTCCCTTATGAGTTTTGACTGAAAAATACCTTAATAAGAAAAATTTTAAATATTCAATTTTCTAGGAAAAATATGAAGATATGAAAGAATTTGAGGATCCATAATCAAATAAAGAATTTGCTACTTCTGATTAAATTATTAAATTGCATGCCACCAACTCATTCAAAACATCAGCCTCTACAGTTGTGGTTACATAAGCATAGCCTTGCTCCATTGGCCTTTTCTATGGTAAATTTATTTGACGCTTCAGAAATTCATTTTCATAATGCCCCATTTATTTAAAATTTTAGAATTGAATATTGAAATCTTCATTCTTCCCCTTGCAATCACGGGTTAGGTGGTATTTTTCTCCACACATATAACAAACACACATCCCCTTTAAGCATGTACTAGGATGTTTCTTCACACAACTACTACAACATGGATATTTAAATTTTCCAATCTTCCTATTTTTATTTTTCTAGTTTGTTCATCAGATCTCATCTTCTCTTGCTTCACTTTAGATTCATAAGATTTAGCTAATTCCTCTTTTGTTTTGATAGCACATGAGACTATATCTTTGTAAGATGAGAATAAAAATGAAAATAATTCCCAATGGATAAATAGTTTTAACCTATAAAATAATCTATCAATCTTACTTCTTGGGATACTTATATAATATGTAGCATGACTTGCTAACCTTGAAAAGTTATCCTCATACTTTTTGACATTATAATCCTCTTTTTTCATCAGACTCAGAAATTGCCTTTACATATCCACTCAATGTTCATGGGGAATGTTTTTTTCTAACAAAAAGCCCTTAAAACACCCTCCATTACATACATGATACTTATTAATCGTCTTTTGTGTTTTAAATTAATGACCACCATTGATCTGCATCTCCCGCGAGGGGATAAACTGCCACAACAACTTTAGCCTTTTTGCTACTCCCCAAAGCATGAAATATTTTTTCTATGGAACATATCCATTTATCTACTAAAAATGGATTTCTATTCCCATTTAATATTGGTGGATGTTTATTCGTGAAGATGATAAACATTTATCATCCGAGTTATGGATCATGGATCTCCATACGGTTAAGGTTATTATTCATAAACTGAGTGAGTTTCCCTAGTATGGTTATAAGTTGTTCAGTAGCAGTTACATCACCAGCTCGACTATAATTACATTGATTAGGAGGGAAATCCCTACATGAAATATGTGGGTTGATATAGTTTACATTAATTCAACTAGGAACCATTTCTAAACAATGTAATACACTATATTAGTTTATAAATCACAATGCATAATTCCAAACGTGTAAAATATATAACATAAATTGAGCTGTTTATGAATATAATCCACAATCATAAAAAAAATTCATTTGGAAATTATTTACTCATAAATTCTTCATAATTTTATGTATAGAAAATTTGAATTATCTTAAGCATATCCCCTAGGAGTTTCAATCCACGTGCACAATAAGGCTTGGTGTCATGTACCTGGATATCCTAGGTAAAGCCCAAAACGCCTTGTCATAGATTTCACTCCTAGGTACATATATCCCAGAACCACATCCACTTTTAGTATCCAGAGAGGGATGTATTTCTTTGGAAACCACATAATATCTACATTACCAACATTTTTTAATGTTCTTCTATACTAATACTCAAATTTTATCTTAGGATAATGTTAACTAATAAGAGTTTTTCGAAATCTAGTTTCCTTGGTTTGTAATAAATTTTCTCTAATATCAACTATAATGCCCCGACGCTAGATTACCCAGAGTCAGTGTATTATTACATAACTTTGGCATGATCACAATAGATCATATCTCGAAATACCAATTAGTTTAGTATCCTTGGTAGTACTAGATACATTCAAAAGTTTTAAATTACATTATTAAATTAAAATAAAACATTTTGTCTTGTTTGAACAAACTCATATCCCTTAGCCTATCCCTACAGGTCAGTCATAAGATACTTCTTATCATCCTGAGAAAAATTAACCTTATGAAATGGGTGAGCTTAGATGCTTAGTAAGGATAACAATATAGGAGAAACTATCATAAATAAGAATAAACATTTAATCGAATGTATAAGATTAAAATAGAAGCCTTTTAAATATAAACTTCAACATAATATGGTAAAGATAAATCAAATAATTACATTTACATATTCACATGTATTTCCTCATATACAAATAATCACTTATAATATCAATATCTAATCACATAATGATTGAATGCCTTATGTCGGTCGTCATAACCACATAGTCAAGGCCCTTCTACCAAGGATATAAATTAAAACAATTTCAGGAACATGTTCAAAGACACTAGTTTACCTCATGAAACCTACCGAAGCACCAGGGTCCTATAGAAGGCCCCCCATCACTTACTACATCCAATACATTCCTCATATGAAAAGTTTGAAACATAACATAAACATTCATATTAAAAATAGCATAAGAAATGTTAATAATTCAACCATAAACCACAAATGGTATAAAAATATAATATCAATAGTCGAAAATATCAAAAAACCCTCAATATAACATATAAGATTGTATCATAATAAATCAACTTCAAACATGCATAAAATCCAACAAAGGATGTTGACATAGATGAATGAAATCCAAAAACTATTTGAGTGAAATATATCATTCTACAAGAAATAATTTAAAAGAGATGATAAAATATATATTTAAAATATTCTTATAAGCTTGTAAGGGAAGCTTCATAGGTGTAATATAATTGGAAAATAGTTACACCCTCTATATAAAAGAAAACATTATTTCCTTAATTTTGTCGGAAAGGTCATAAAAGACCTTGTTTGGAAAATAAAAGAATGATTCCTTTAATAACATTATATAAAAACTCAAACAAGGGACTAAATGACATTATCCCATAGTATAAGAAATAGTAAAAATGTTTTGAAATACATTTTTATGAAACATAGATGTGGATGATATGAAAGTCAGAGTAGCTACTTATGTATAAACAACCTTGGATAATAAAGAGGTCATAAAATTAACCCTTACCTTGTAATTTTCCTTAGTCAAGGGTATGCTAAACCCATGTATAATTTTAAAATAATTGTTATTAACTTATATAAAAACCACATTAATAAATATGATATCATATTTGATCCTCTAATATTTCTTTTTTAATAATATTTCTGTAGTATCATTTTTTTGAGTCTTAACTGATTCGTTTTCCTTTATATGTTTTGTCACGTAAGTCATGTTTTTTATGGATATGATGTATTTGATTCTTATACAGAATGATATTAAGTTCATAGAAATTATTTTTTAATCATAAAATAAAAATTATTCTTGAATGGTTATAATGGGGAACAAAATCGCATCTCTTCGTCGAGACAGTAATCTGTACGTACGCACGAGCGACAATATCATTCTATTGATGGTGAAATAATATGTAATTTCATGGAATATTATATATAAAAAATTATTAACATGTTATATTTATTATTTACATAATTTATAATCATTATTATACCCGTCTAAAAAATGAAGTGTTGAATAACAAACTACACCACCACATGGGGACAATAAGCTGTATGTACGCATGTATGGTGACTTTGTCATTCATAGGACGGATTGAATAACTTATATGGTTGTACCATATTTATAATAACATCAATGTATGAAAAAGGAACTGGATTTATTATTTTGGTATGAAAAAAACAAAGAAAGTGGAAGTGGAATAAGAAAAGAACATTGAAAGAGGCGATGAAATAATTACCTCTTCTTTGGGTGTTTCCATTTGATTTGAACAAAAGGGCTCCTTAGGTTGGATTTTTGATCAATGTATGGCCTAAATAATTAAGTTAGGGTAGTTGGTAGGATATTTTAGTATGTTTTTGGATGAGCCAAATGGCTTTGTAAGTGTGAATTTAAGATAAGGATATATACCATTTTATAAGAAAGGTGAGGGGAACTTTTGGAAAAGCTTGAATTATAATTTTATTATAAAATTATTTCCGATTTATAATATGTCCAAATGGATTTATTTTGATTTTATGGTGGGAATGGGTCTATATCCTCTCAACAAGTAGGTTTTGATATGTTTACGTCACCATATTAACCTTATCTTTTAGATTTAACCCTTTGTAAAATTGTTTAA
The DNA here is from genome assembly GCA_963277665.1 of Viscum album. NCBI lineage: Eukaryota > Viridiplantae > Streptophyta > Magnoliopsida > Santalales > Viscaceae > Viscum > Viscum album. The sequence goes on from OY728132.1 coordinate 1,503,171,089, forward strand.
GTCTTACCTTGTCTTCATGTATTCGTACACTACATGGTTAATTAACATACTATAAAATTCCAAGAGAACATAAAGTGGTTCATTAATGACATATCTAAAATTATATAAAACTTTTTTGAGAATCATACACTTTTAGGAATATTATATCATTTAATAAAATATAATTTGTTTTAAAAACTCATTTTTGTCAATTTTGACAATATTCAGTATTTGGTATTTGTGAAAGTCAAAAAACACTATTACATAGAATAAAATAAATTGAATCAACCCTAAAATGTCATATTCACCTATGAAATTCATGGATGGCATCAGAATTTTCAATTTCATTTATTTTAATATTTATAATATCAATTATTTTAATCTTTTATTAATAAGGTATTGAATGCAACATCATTGTGTCATACAATTTTCTAATTATTTAATGTGTAAAAATTAAAAATAAAATACCATGATTTATTAAATATTTTTATCTTTATAAGGAGTATTTATAGTCGAATTTATGTTCTATATAACATATTTTAAAAATGTTTTATTTGTTAAACATTGAATTTAACACTTATAACTCTTCTTTAAATAAAATATAATAAAATTTTCAATCGAATAAAATTGGACAAAAATGAACATATTTTAGTCCTAAGGTAGATTTTGGTGTAAAAATTTGATCCAATAGAATTATAAAATGTGTTGGGGTAATTATAAAATCATTTTTATCATTAATTACCCAATTTACTTGTAACCGTGGTAAATAAAATTCAAAATATACTATTCACCAAAAATAATTTTCATCTAATTGAACCAAATTTTACATACTGATTGAAATAATGTCTATTAGATTTTTTAAATTCAACACACAGAAGCGATAAAATTACATTTTAATAAAATTTGCAACTCTGCCTAGAAGGTGGGTAAAAGAAGGTAAAAAGTTCCATAAAATTTTATATATATAATATTATTATAAAATGACATAAATGACTTACATTGGAATCATATATGAATTATATATCTATTTTTTCTTTGAAATAAATTTAAATTAAAAATAATTATTTAAATAAAAATTTTGTTTTAAACAATAACGTCGTGTTTTTCACTATTCATAAAATAATTGGATGTTTTCTGAAAAATACCAAAAATTCATCCTATGCTAATTTTGATATTATAAATCCAAAAATGATGTCCATTTCGAAAAATAATATTTATAAAATTGTAACAATTTGCTATTACTATTCAGAACTACCTTTAAACGGCTAGTTTTATTGGTCATGGCGTGCTAGAACTCGGAGATGCGTACATCACAAGCTATTGCATTATTCAAAAAGAATCATATTGTAGAAGTTTGGGGTGTTAAATTATTTCATTATATTCCCCCACCCAAATTTGGCAACCTTATAAATTTATAAATCTTTTGGTTTTCATGGGTTTTCCCCAACATCCATGATGGTGGTGGTATAAATGGCTAGATACCCCACTTACCTGCTTTATATTAATAAGTAGGGATGATACAAGTTGGTTTGATAGATTACCCATATGTGATGTGATATCATAAGTATGTGATATATGGTAGGGTTAATGAATGCATAGAGGAGGGAATGAGGTTTATTTCCTTCATGTTAGTGATACTATAAAACTCTGGTTATGCGATGATATGTGCGGCGATGGACTAGGTGTATTTGGGAAAGATGTGATGTTATGACCCATGGATCTTCATGAAAGATTTGGTGTGATAGACCAAGTGTATTTAAGAATTTTTTGTTGTGAAGAACCATGTGCCTTAAGGTGAGATGTGATATGATGATGACTAATGCTAACATCATATGATAAACCTTGCAATGGTGGGGAAGGTAGGGAAGCATCCCAACCCACAACATATATAGATAGATATGTTAGGTTTTTCGATACAAATAGAATGTATGGCAGAACATGATGCCTAATGTTGGGGAGTAAGAGTGGGAAATTAGTGGGAAGCATCATTGGGGTGCATTTGTTATACTAATTATAATATATTACTATACTGGATGCATGATTTATATAGAAATATATGGTGATGTAGGGAATGATTAGTTAACAAGTTTAGGTGGTGGTTAATAATATTGTATGTTCAATAGTGAATTAGTTTACCCTTTTCACCTTTTCACCGAAGACATTTGTTATGATCCCACAGAGTATACTTGTATTCTCACCCTATAAATATAAACGATATTTTTAAGTTTCTTTGATGACATTGGGGATGGATCTCGACATTGTTATCATTGCAGCTCTTATTGAGTCTCTTCTATAATAAATATCCTATGGTATATATTTGGATAAATTTATGGCATCTATTTTCATATTTTAAAATTATGGGATGGTTTCCGGTTTACATTTATACTATATGATGGAGTTTCTCAGTGGGTTTTAATATTATATCTTGATACTATTATTGTATAAGTGTATTTCCTTCCATGTGTGATATTTGAATACCCTTAGCACTTGTCACTAACATGGGGCCTATTTTATTATATACTCATGATTCACTATCTATATTCATTTAAATATGGCTCATGTGGGGAGCCTTTGGAGAGAGGGGTCATGAAGTCACATATCCTTAAATTAACTATACGAGAACACATTCAAAAAATTACATTAGTAAGACTCATCCTCAAAAACAAAGTAATGAAAACATAAGAAATGTGTGATCTTAGACTCTTTGTAATGTGCGAATAAACATTTCTTCAAGGATGAGTTTATTAGAATAAGTAACTACTAGGTCAGCAGAGAAATATGATAATATCAAGAGGGATAACCATAAAAAATAAATATTCATCGAGTCATATAAAATAAGAACTAAAATACAAAAATTATCAACTTGAAAATATAATAGTTATAACTTGGTTTATAAATATATTGTAAAAACCTTGTATCAAAATATTATAATGAATAACATCCCATAACTATGGAATAAACATTATCATATGCAATCATTATTTTCATGAGCCACATCATGAGTGTAGAATTTAATAATGCATAACATCTTCTAAATAAGGAACATATATTAGTAATGGAGACATTACTTTCATAATCTACAAGAATTGTTCCTACACTGATGAGTGGATAATGTTTAATCATAAATATTGTTTCTCATGATGAATTTTTTTTAAACAATTCATTGAAAGGATATAACAGACCAACCTATCTTAGGTGTGTAATGCAACCACCCACCCTTGGTTTATAAAGGTACCATTCAACCTTGGTTTATATTGGATCCACACATCCTTGGATTATAATGAAAAAACCCATAACAAATCTATATATATATATATATGTGATTGTTAAAAATGATTTATTAATTATGTCATAAATAACCCCTAAAAATAAAATTGGTTTAAAAAAACCAAATTGAAATAATTCAATTTTTATATAAAACCCATTGAAATAAAATTCGATTCATAAAACTAAAAAAATTATATAATAACATATTGAAATAAATTGTTTGATTCCAAAAACATGATCACAAAAAATATACGAATAATAAATAATAATATTATATGAAACATGAAATATTCATCTTTTGGTTCTAGTTCATATTGAAGACAACTATAGAAAAATCATTAAAATAATTTTTTTAAATAATTTTTTATTCATTATTGTAAAAGTCATAGTTTTTGGTCTCTTTTCAAAAAGATTCAATTATAATTAAGAAAAATTAAAAGAAAACAATTATTAAAAATTGATATGGTTCAAAAACTCCTTTCCTAGAAAATAAATTGAGAAGAACATTTATAATTATAATTAATGTTAAAATAAGGAATTGGAGAACTCAAAGAATGAGGTTTTAGTTACTAAGACCCTTACCATTACCGCTGATTTTATTGGAATATCCTTAGAATATTGTATCATAATGATAAAAATAATGATTACCTATTTCATAACATTATTCAAATTTATAACAATAATATTTATTTTTATTATAGAATAGTAAAACCAAGAACCAAAAATCGGGACTAAAGAGGTTCATATCAAGGGGTATAGTAATGAATTCATAGGGAATCATCAATTAAAAAATATCACTATCCTGAGGAAATTATCATTTACTAGAGAAAATAGAAACAATGTCAGAATATAGAGCCTAAGGGGCTAGAGATTCGGATACATTTTTCCCCTCCCACCTTGTGTGAGTGATTCTCATCCCTTAATTAATTAAATTCTTTCACCTACAACCCTGATAAATGATTGACCATGGAGAATAGATATAACCATGAAATGAGTTAAAAATAAAAATTGAGTCAATTTCATGATGATAAGTCATGATATTCTTCTAATTGAACCACTCCAAATCGACAACCATCACCTTAACATTTTCCTGAACCGAATCACTAGATCCAAAGGATGTCGTGAAACTGATAAACATAAATAACTTTTTATTAGACACAAGGCCTTCACCCCATGTCACACCCTAAATGAATAAGTCATTTGTGCTAAGTTTTAGGACTGAATCATGAGGAATATAAAAAATTAAATGACTAGGGGTTGATATGGGGACACTCCATTCATACTATGAAAATACAATGATTGAAGAGAGGTGGAGGTTTCCAAATTCTTCACCTGTGGAATTATTTTGGCCACTAATCACCTAATTCTACAAATAATATCTATTTGGGATTAATAAATTCCCTTGAGTCGGGAATTTTCCCTTGAGGACCAGGTACAAAAATAGCGAACATAAAAAAATGACTCCTCTAGATGTCTTCTCACTACTGCTATGCACAACACCTTAAAACAGGAGAGTAATGGAATTTTCGTCAATGAAATCCTACAAATTCACACTGGTGAAGCTACCCAAACTAATACATATCCATTTAGACCACTAATCGAAAAAAAATCTAAACATTTTCCTTACAATATGTAATGCAATAATGAAATCTGGAATCAAGATAGATATCAGAACATTGGATGATAACATCAATGGGAAGGGCATTGTTCTTGATTTCTTATACAAGGAAGTTTAATTTTATGGGATATTTTTTCACCAAAACATCTTACACAATCCATCTCATTCAATCTATGAGTGAAACATCCTTTGATACTCTGTCAAAAATAGGACTTCAAAGGAGAAACTAGTAAATATATTCATATCAGTGTCTTCTAAAGGTTCAATAGTGTAAAAAACATATCACTCAGTGTTTGGAACCACAGTGATTAACACAGGGTAATTGAGGGATTTTATAAAGGAGATACTTGAGTATGGACTTCCAAAGAATCTGAATTTTGTTCCACTATAGATATGAAACAAAAAGGAAATATCACCCTATTCGATGATCCATCTCTCCTTATTCTCCATTACAAAAATGAAATATCCTACCAACCGCTAGATACTTAAAATAAAACCCTTTATAGAGTCTAAGAAACCATGTAATTATTTGTAGTAATATACCCCAACAGGGTCATACCCTCTATTCTATCCCAAGAATGTTTTCCATGAATCCCATGCATAGTCTCGGTAACACTTCTAACTCCCACAACTCCATCCTATACCGTACTTTCCAATCTTCCCCAGGAGGTCAAGTGGTGTTTCCCTCTATTTGGGAATCCCATAAAAACGTGCATAATATCCTTCCAAGGTCTAAAATGATAGATTATGGTACCCTTCAAGTAGATAGAATATGAATAAGGGAAGAAGAATTAACACTATTGATCAATTTTATCATTCCACTGAAGGACAAGTATTGAGACAACTAATTCGTGATGCGACTGATAAGATTATTACAATCCTTTTCTATGTGATCCTTTGAACCTATGCATAGAAAAGAGAGTATGGTACATGGTTGGTATTTTGGGTATGAACAGAAGAAGTCTTCCATCAGAGTGTCTTGGTGTCCCCATTTCGTCGGTTAAGGACACCGAGAAATCCTGAAGAACCCAAAATTCATCCACATAATATAAATTGATAACAATGAGGAACTAAAACGTTAAAAAAATGCATCGTTATTGGGAATAGAAAATTACATGCAAGAGATAACTTTGAGAATTAATGGTTAGTCAACCTGATCTTATTCATTGTCCATATCGAGCTTCATAACAATGTTTAACACAATAACCTTATGATTTAAATCACTCAATATTTCCTAAGAAATGCCAATAGTTCCATGAATGGTTATTCCACTGATTAATGTTAGATGGCCCTCAGAGATCCAACTAGGATGATGTGATGATATTAATTTATTGATAATAGTAGCCAAAATCTTTTACATATAAATACAAAGGTTGATGGGTCTATAGTGATTCAAGGAGGATGGATCCTTCCAATTATGAATGATCATAAGGGAGGTTGTACATGGCACACCTGGAATGATTCCGCAACAAAAAATCCTACACAACACTTATAATATGATTATTAACTAGGTCCCAGTTTGAAATATAGAACGATCCTAGGAAACTCTCTAGTCTGGGAGCACTATTATGGATGATGGAAAGGGAAGATTCATGAATTTTACATTAATCATGAATTAATTCCATCATCCTACTATCTTAATCCAACAAAACACATGGAATGTGTTCTAATATATCTGAGTAACCCTATGTATAAGCCTCATACATGCAAGATATTGTCTTGAAAAGAAGAGTTTTGAAATGAGATTATTCGAGGCCTCCTACCTCATTGTGGTTGTACAGGAAATACCAATATTCTAGGATGATTTTTGTCTTGATTATTATACATCTCAATATAATACAATAATTAAGAAAATATCTATTATTCCCCCCAATGAAGACATTTTATTTTGGATTGATCACATGTTATGACTTCCTCTTATTGGAGATGCACAACCAGGTCATTTTTCTTAGAAAGTAGTGATCAAAATAGAACTTCATGATATTTAGTCTTGAGATACAATTAAATCTATTTAATATATGCATTTAGAGTTTCCAAATCAATAGTTGATAGAGGATAATTCTATTTTTAGTTCTAAAGAACATTATTGAGGTGCCTCAACCTATTATGAAGACTAGTCCATAGGTTTCCATGGACTAGTTTATACCACGACTCAACAACTGTATGGTGAAATCCAAGGGCCAAAATCCATCTCAACGAAAATATGAAACACCCCGATTTTTTTGTAGTTGGGAGATATCCACCAAGATTTAGGAATGGTCCCAAAATTCCCACGAATGTTGGGTCACTTTAGAATCATGAAATGAATACATGACATTAATATTATCCATGCAGTGGTCAAGCATGAACCATGATCGAGCATCACCTTTCAGGTTATTACACCACATGAAGAAATCTATAGTAAATCAAAAATCTGAAAATCCATTTTTATAAAAGAAAATAGAGAACTTATAAATATCATTATTTTTAAAATTCCCTCCTTACATCCTTTTAGAATGATACAAAACAATATTAAAATCTCTCATTATCCATGGAAATTCAAGGGATCAAATGACTGAATATCAAACCAAAGGAACCCCCTAGAAATTCAATCAAATGTGGCATAGAAAAAAACACTAAAAGATTACATCTTCCCATATTCACTTCAACAGTGATAAACTGATCAGACAAGAACACCAACTAAATAGAAACTATAGAACTCAAGAAAATCCTAATAGGTTTATTTTTTAAGTCATCATACTATTAATTGAGAACATTGATTCTCTGAGAAAACTCTATAATTTATGAGGTTATTTCATGGTTTTGAGAACTTTTAAAAATAAAATATTTCAATGATTAATTTCTTGGTAATGAAAATTAGTATTAACCCGGGCACTATGGCCCAGGGAGTTCCACATGAGAAGAAAGATCATTCATTAATGGAAGGGGAGGGGTTGTTCATTCCCACTAAGGATTACCCTATCATATCCTTTCATATAATACATAGTAACCTTCATGGGTTCCAAGGTAAATGAAAAAAAATTGGGTGAGAACAAATGCTTTAGAAGGGTTAAGTATAACAGAAGCTATAATGAATCAATAAGCACAAAAAACATTAAAAGGTATGTAATTGAATAATATTCAAATTAATCAATAAATTTCACATAATATGCATGGAATAATTAATGATCATATAATTAGATATAAATAATCACATGAACATAAAAAAAATTATGATTTGTATTCAAACGAATTGAATTATCACATGAAATATTAGTAAATAAATTCTTAATGATGAAATGCATAAGGACATATGACTAAAAATTCATGATATATTCTTAAGATAGATATATTAAGATCAATCCCCAATGAAGTTAATTTCAAGATATATATTCATGATAGATTAAATCTATAAGAAAAAACCTTTCTAATTTTGATAACATTATTTTCCTATGAGACTTTTCAATGCATCAAGGGAAAGTATAATGTTCAGGCTCCACCTGTCACATAATACACCCATTTTATTCTTCATATTTAAAGGGAAAACATAAAAAAATAAAAAATACATATTTAAAACTTATAATTGGAAATTTTCATACATTACCCAATCAATAAACCTAACCATAAACCATCCAGAGTATTATGTTGAATGGTATCAAAATAGAATAACCAAAGTCAAACTGATCAAAATCTATTAAAATAAATAATAACGATGATATAAATGCAACATATCACAAGTATACCATATGTAAAATAACGTTTTTTATTTCATATTGTAATAAAAATATCATAAACACTTCATTTAATTTTTTTTGGGATGAAAATATCGTTTTCATTTTGAAATTCATTCTAAAAATTATCTTTATTAAAAACAACTTTTAAAAAATCTGTAAAAAAATCAACATGAAAATATAAAGGTATATTCAATAAAATTATGGTGAATATAGAGGGTAATATCATAAATTATTTATAATTTTAAAATAATATTCATTTTCCACTATAAAAATGATTAGAATGTGTCGTGTCTAGAAAATGACATCAAGATTACATTCATATTTTAAGTAAAATCCAAAATGGAATTGTTTTGAAAAAGGCATAACATTTATTTGAAAAAAAATTAATAGAGTAATAATGGGTAAAATATAATTTAATGCATCACATTGAAAATTTTGAAAACATTATTGAGATTATTTTTTGAAAAATTGGTTTTTGAATTAAACATATCTGTTACCTAAGAGAGAAATGAAGTCAGAACTTCATAAAAAGACTTATTAATTAATTTATGTCACAATGAGTGAAAAAATTTGAATTATTAATTTAAAATATCATGAATAAAAATTGGATATAAAAAATAAATGGCTTTATTATACAATAATCAAATAATTTCTTTCAATAGAAGTGCAAGTAGAAACAATATCGATCAGAATGAGATTGTGAAATAAACCATTACAATGATTATAACGTTGATGTCAGAATTAATCAATGAATTAATTACGTGATTAAAATTTAAATCCACATTATAAAATAATAAATAAAATATATGTTAATAATAATCCATAATACACATAATCATAGAAATTTGTAATCAATGATTTAGAATATTAACCCAATGAAAAAAATAAGTTATGAAATCTCTTACCCCACACTTCCTTTCCATTTTAAATTCATTAAAATCTTATATAGTGGTTTTAAACATTTTATTAAACTATTAAAGAACCAAATTAATATTTAAAGTTTTATATATTTTACTTTTATAACATTTTATCACGTATTCATTAATGATCGCCAATTATTTTCCATATTTCAAGTTTTAATTGCCTGGTCTTCTCATGTGTGTTTCACCATGAATGATCTAGTTATTGTTCATAATATATATTTATATAATGTAATTAATAAGAATAATGACATATTTATCATATTTATGTCTCAATTATACTTTAAAAACAAATCATGAGTTATGGTTATGGAAAATGTAGTATGTTATGATCATGGAGATGATAGGTCGTACGTTCACATGAGTAACATTTCCATTTTTCAATGATCATTATGGAAAGAAGGTATGTAATATTTTATAATTCCATAATGATAATAATATCATATATATCATATTATACACTTGTTCTTATCATCCATGTGTTGCGATGGTGAATATATATTCACATCACTTTGTGAAGGCGGTAGTCCACCCATGCATGAATGTTGCTATCATCTTTAAGTGATTGAAAAGGATAGAAAGAAAATGAAAAATATTATATTTATATAATGATTAATAGGACTTGAATATATTATTTTTTATATTTAAATTACATATAATAATTAAATTTAACTTTATTACAATCGATGTAAAGCATTAGTGAAAGGTGAATCACATCGTTTCGCAAGGCTATTGTTCCCCATACACATGAGAGATATTATTTTAACCCCTACTGGGTAGAAATTAATATATATATATATGTGTGTGTGTGTGTGAATGTATGTATGATAAAAATAATACCTAGGTATAAATATGTTATAAATATTTTATAAACATTTTAGATCTATTATCAGGCTCAATTGTGAAAGGTTGTAATAGAAGAACAAATTACATCAGTTCGTGAGGAAGTTCTTTGTCGTATACACAAACAATGATTTCATAACCCATTTGATGTATGTGGAGGTGGTTATAGGTCATGAACTTATTATAAAAACATAAAAACCTATGTAATATATTGTGGTGTTTATATCATGATGGATTAATAATAATTGAAGATTGTGGAGAAAGAATAAAGTAAAGATGATCATTTAAGAACATTGCCTCTTATTCAGCTGTACTTTTTATGTTTTCACTAATGACTTCGTATGACGAATTTATTCCATAATTAAGTTGTATAGGATTTTTTTATGTATTTTTTATGTATTTTAGGTAAGTATTGGTAGATCCAAAATCGTTTTAATGTTTTAAGAAGAGTAGATAGTGGGTGGTCATTATATGTTGTGGAGAGAAAATAGTAGGTCTTTGTAAAAATAATTGAGTGATATCACATTTTTCATATGTCATAAGGATCCAAACTAGACCATTATAAAAAATTAGAGGTTTAACAGTATAAATGCATGATGAAAAAATATTTCATACAATGTTTTTATTTTTACCCTAATATTTTTCTTTTAACCCCTGGTAAACCCATTTTTCCTGAATTATGGTGATTAATTTTTACCACATTCACTATTCATTTTGGCCAAAAATTAATTTTAAGTAATTATAAATTATAAATTATGATAATTCTAGATGAGAAATATATTTTTCTCATTTATTTAAAATTATTGGAAAAATTTTATTTAAAATTAAGCCGATAAACGTGATGATAAACCGAGGGTTTAAGGTGAAAATGTTCAAAAATTTACAAGTATTTTATATCCAAATTCAACATAAAAATGAATAAAATGACCAAAATAGGATTAATTTTATATAAATTATCTAATCAAACATTAAAATAAATTAAAATATTAATTTTAAATTATAAATTATTTAAATGAAATGAGAATTTTCAATTAAAGTTCAGTATATTCACTATTCAGACTAAATTTAAAATTTAAAAAAACCCAGAAATTCACCATAAGAAAATTATTATATTCAAATTTTAAAAAAAAAGTTTATTTTTTAAAATAAATTTTATAAAATTGGTAAAAAATAATTTAAAATTATGTTGGAAAAGCATGATTATATAACCTTTTAGAAAAAATATTGTTTATCAATAAACAATTATTTTTAATTTAAATGATTCTTATTTTAATTGTAATCAATTTATAATATTAAAGTTTACAATTTAGTTATTAATAATCACATGCACCAATATAATTTCTCATTAATAATTATTACATTAAAAAATTAATATTCTAAAAATATTTCACATTTCATTCAAACTGTGTGTTGCATGTAATACAAGCTAAACTAAGTGTTGTGTGTAACATAATCCAAACTCAATGTTGCATGTAAAAAATTCTATAATCAATGTTTCCTGAAAAAAATTAATTTAAGAGATTTAATTAATTTTAAAATAAGTATATCATTATGTCTCTATGTGTTATATATTCTTCTAATATTTTTATTGAGTGTCACATATGCTATCAAATAAAATGTTCATTTTTTAAAATCCCAGGGTGTTACATTTTTTCAACCTTAAATAATTTTCATCATCTAAATTTAATCTTGATCACTGTAATCCAAGGTAGATATTTCGAAATACCATTTTAGGAAAACCAACATCTTAAAGGGTCAATAAAAATTATCTTAATAAGATAGAATATACAGTACCAAGGTTCCTATTCAATAACACATAACAAGGTTTCCATGTAGAAAAACATAGGTTGGAAAAAAATATGGACTTGGAATAAAAGTATAAAAAATTATAGAGAGTGATTAAGGTCATTTATCAAAATAAAGCAAATAGAAAGTGGAATGGTAAGGTTCTCAAATCATAAATCTTTGATGATTTAAAAGACCATATTATTCCTCCATTATGAATACAATAGGATAAAATTTTTGTTTCAAGATCATATACTTAATATAGATGAAGTTCCGAAGAGGAGTTTCACCATAAAGAAAGAGTTTCAATAAGTGGTGATTTTTTATATTTTTTTTTATTTTGAAATTAACCAATGTTGGTTAATTAGGATTTGATCCACTCATATTATAACTCAACCTATCGTGAATTCAGTAAAAAAAATAGAATAGGAATATAATATTTTTACAATGTTTAGAATTAAAATGAGCCTACTTCTGGCGGTGATTTTGTAGACTCCCCAATCACATATTCCCGAATATAATCATAAGTGGTTTCAACATACATTTATTCACTATCATAGTCTCATAATATGATTTCCAAAGTCCCACTAGATAAATAGTTTCACACTGCCATTTACAATATTATCACACAACAATATAAGACAGACCACTTATGAATGTTCAATAGTTGTACAACCACTGAAAATGAAACATACTTCAACGATTTAAGATATATAAAAAATTATATGCTCCAAATTTGAACAATTCCATTGAAAAAATTATTCCTAAAAATATTTCTTGACTAATCAATTATATAATGCTCAAATATTATCACAAATTATCATTATGTGAATGAAAAATTATGTCATAGGTTATATTAATTTTAAGGAACTGTATGCACAAAAGTCAAATTCTACATGAATTGATGTTTTGTTTCTTACACACTACCACATACTATTTGAAAATAAATAATATTTGTTCATGATAAATATATCAACACTATGAGTGACAAATATTTTTTAGAAAAATATCATCATTGAACTTCGGTACTACTCCACAATTCTCTATGTTTCTAAACATATTTCTCATATATGTGAAACATGCTTCATTATAGACTCATCATAATGTTAATAAGGAAATATTAACCTATTATATTGTACATTTATCACACAATAGTAATTTTAACATCTATAGTTGTTTACCGTGATTTATTAGTGTCCTCAAATATATATCAATACACATTATCAGCGAACCACTATCCATAAAACTCTTCCTCTCCATATTGTATCATCACAAATTTATAACATAAAATTTTATCCACAATTCAGGCACAATATGAATATATCCTCATCCACTTTTATCAAATAAACCATCTCCTGAATAGTATCATTCTTGTATACTGGATCGTTGTTCGCAAATTATATCATCCATGAACCATTTTATCTGTGAATCAGGGCCATGTACTGCATGGAAGTTCGTGAACCATTATTTTTAAAAAACCAATCTTCATATCTAAAAAATCACAAAAAACATGTATATAAACTCATCCACCATGGCATATATAGTAACTCTCAAACCACCACATTCAAGAATAAATATTTGCAAAGGAATTTCAACACAACCCGTATCACCTACAAACTGCATTTTGTTTGGGAACTATCTTATTAATTTTATTTAGCATTAAGAATTCCCAAAAGGCCCAAATCCACCAAAACCTTCTACCACACACTGTATAAATAGATTTCTCATTTATTTCTTCACCATGAACTCAACCTACAAAGGATCTGTATCTCAAATAATTTCATGCTTTTCAATAATCACTATTAATTGATTTTAAAAACCTAGAGAGTTAAATAAGATACCCATAGAGGTAGAGTTCATAGGTTCATGGTTATGTAAATCATAATATGTAGGCAGGTCAAATGTAAATGAAAATATCATAGGATGAATAAGATTTCTCCCATGTGATCGGGTGGTCCTTGTTGGAATAGGACAATCAAATTGAGCATCCTCTATTCATTCCATATTTCTTAAGGGATAGATGAACAATACCTATGTATTTTAATCCCACCTCGAATCCATAATATGAAGGGGTTTTCAAATATAATTTAGTTTGATTATTCGGATAGTGAGAAATCCCCCTACGCTAGCTGTCATGTCACCCGATGTTGTGGCACCACCTATACTTTTTATTCAGAAAACCTCACACATCCCATGTCTTTCTACTACTGTGCATGATCTGCGGGACCTATACATGAGATTAATCCAATTTAGGTGATGTATTATTTTTTATAACAACCAATACAAAATAATTTATTTCTAACAACAACTAAATTCAAAACCAGAAAAACAATTCAAGCCACTATCAATTCCCAATTCCACTTCCTTAAAAACCTCTAAAATTGGTGTTAAAAATTGGACCACAATAACTAATTTCTTTGATATTAATGTTCATCACAATCTATTATCACAATTTTAATTCGAAGAACAATCCAATAATGGCATATAATAAAATTTAAAGAATAATAGTCCAAGTGTGAAATCCAATTCAATTATATCAATACCTGTATATTCAATAATAATAACCACTTTATTGATAAAAAGTTTCTAGGCATCACCGCATAAAAAATAACAATTCTCCAGGCATGACCACCCCATATAAATATTGACATAGTGTGATAAAAAATGCAACACTACTGTTATAAAATCTCCCGCTTTATACTTTTTTGACATTATACCATGACATATATCCTTATAAAAGTCAATATGCGTGTTGCTTTACTTTCCCTAATAATAATAAAATAGAAAGGGTTTCTATGGTAAATATAACTCAAAGGTTTTCTTAAAAACCTCAAATATCATTCTCTTATTAGAATGGTATCACATGATTTTTGGTAGTGAGGATTTAGTTATTAAACCCTAAGACTATGTTGGATAACCTTGGGTAGAAAAAAAATAGATATATTATAAAGGGTTTCTTAGTAGTCATATAAATATTCAGGTATGTGAAATCAAACATAGAATGTATTAGATGAAATACATGTCCTACACACACTTGAAAAACATATTATAATGTTTATAATGATAACAATAATTGCATAGTTTCTCATTATATTGAAGAATAAAGTACTCCCTTAAGATAAGTACAATTCGGAATGATATAAGACTATCATTGGCTTACTGATACATCCTAAATGCTCCCCCTCAAGAGATCTATACACATTCATCATTATGTAATTAATTGAAATCCATAATAAGCATCACTTCTATTTAAATTACATACCTTTTTAGCGAAATTCACATTAAATAATAAGTAATAAAAAGGTACCACTGGATAGAATTAATGTAAGGAGATAGGACAGGACATGAATTTTCAACCTCAAATCAACAAAAAAATCCTTTTTCATTTCTTCGGAAAAAATATCTACAACCTAATATTTTTTATAAATGTATTCAAGATTGATATCACCAACTAATACCTTTTCTTTGTTAACATCATACCTAATATTAATATTACTGTATATTTAATGTGGTAATATATTTTTAGATTATCTAATATGACTTTGATTATTAAATGAATTTCATAGTGGTCTCAAAATATAAATTTAAAAATATTGTACCTATAATTTCATTTAGATAATTTTTTCACATGCATGTTTTTATATAACATATTTTGCGTCATTTTTTCTTCAGTTTTTTTAATTATTCGTCTTTTTATACTAACTATAAATGCATTCTCCTAAAAAAATCCCACTTGATGTTGATATCATGATAGTAAATCCTCCTACCCAATCTGTATATGTATACCCTAACAACATCAAATATGCATTGTGTATGTATAAAATCTCATTGTTCACTTTTCGTTGCATATATATCACAAATATTTTAGCTTACAATATGTGAGACTCTTCTGGATCACCCTGAAATTTGGCACATAGATTCATTGCATAAGTTATATATGGCCCTTATTTATTGAGATAAAGCATACTAACAATTATTCTTTCGAATTCCTTATGATTAAAAATAGTTATAGTTTCATCCTTTAATAATTTAGTTCCAAATTAAATGGGTGTTAAAACCTATATTTTACATTTCATCCAACCATTTTCACAAACTCCATGACATAATTTTCTTATGGTAGAAATATGGAATTTGGTTTCTTCTCAACCTGAAACCTCATAAAATATTTCATCTAACCTAGCATGGACATCTCAACATTTAGTTTCATTTTATCATAAAATTATTCACATAACCATTCATTGTCACAATGAAATATGATTTCATCCCATCTATGAGAAATCTGAGAGTACGTTTATACATCTCTCACACATAAAGGTTCCTATCAACTTTTCCTTTAGAAAATATAAAATCCCTTAGACAACAATCTAATTTGGAATACAAGGCTCTAGGAGTCTATTTATAACCATAAAAATCATTTCTCAATATATATACCTTTTTTCCATCATTTTCTAAAAAAACCAACATTTTGTTCAATATAGACTTATTCATAAATATTACCTTTAGAAAGGTATACATTACATCCATTTGAAAAAAATTAATGTTTGTGCGCTGTAACTTCCAAAAACAATATAATGGCTTCCAGAATTTCCACTAGTGAAAAAATTTATTCAAATTCCATTACATCCATTTTATATTATCCATTACACAATATCCTATCTTTTTCTCTTGATACTTCACCATTCATATTTATATTATTTTTGAAATCCCCCTTAGTACCAATAACATCATTACTTTAAGTCATTGATACATGATTTCATGTGGAGTTATTCTTAATATGATCAAGCACTTCATGCATAGCTTGTATCAATTATTCATTATCAATTGATTCTACCACTGTATGAGGTTCAACTTTCTAAAAATGTAGTTTGATTCTTGATTCTCAGTATTATTCTTTTTTTAACATCTCAATATTGGTTTCTAATGATATTTTTTATCTCAACATGTTTCACTAATATTATGTACCATATTCTCTATGTTTTCTTAGATTATTTTTCATCAATAGTTTTTTCAGAAAAAATAGCATCATTATTTGATTATTTATCAATAAATTAATAATTATTCTAGTCCATTCTCATATAATTTTCTAACAAATATTCTAAATCTACCTCAACTGTGATATCTGATTTGATATTATTTTCAATAACTCTAAATCATTATAGTCGACTGAACTGTTCATCATTCTAGTCCAACATCTATAGCTGTTACATTAATTAGTGAAACCATTCACACTTCTTCCTTTCCTTTTAATTCAAAAGTTTCCAATATTTATGTTCTTGATCTTTAGAATTCATGGGCTTATAAAAAATCCAAAGAATATAATAGTTGGATTTTTTAACCATAATTCATATGTTTTATTTGTGTTTCTGGTCTCAATAGATATCAAATATATATATGTATGTAAGTAGACACTAGTTCTCACAAAAAAAACACTTCTTTGTGTTTTTTCAGCTAAAATTGTTCTTCCCATACCAACTATGCATCTATTATTTCATTTACCTACCCCATTTTTCAATGGAGCATATGGCATGTTGTACTTATTCTTTAATCCCTGATTAGAATGATAACATTAAAATGAACTACAAGTAAAATCCTTTTTATTATCTAATATGAGCTTCTTTATATAGAGACACTTTTATTTATTATATTTACTTCAAAATGTTTTGATCATTTTTGTTGTGTCTATCATATGCTTGATAAACATGACAATAGTCATTCTAGTGTAATAATAAATTAATGTTATAAAATAAATAACAACTCTTATAGAATTTCTTATTGGGAAACATATATTAGTATGGATAAGTTTAAGGGGACTAAATGATATAATATTCACCCATTTTTGTAAACATTAAGTGAATTTTCATCTTGAAAATGTTCCAGAGTTTTCATCCCTTTCACTTTTCATCTTGGGAAGATATCTCACAATATCATTATTCAAGATTTTACTAATAATAATTTTACCAAGATGGAAAAGTCTTCTATTTCATAGTTTATTTTCATCCATATAACTCAAATAACTAGATTTGATAAAATCACTAATTTGAAATATATTAGTATTTGTCCGTTTTTCATAGAGTGATAATTATTCCTTTCATTATGATTTTGATGATACATGTGTCTTTATTGAATAATACCTTATGTCTATCATCATTATATTGGCATAAAATATATAATTTATTCTTGAACCCATCAACAAATAATACGATATTGGACTTCGTATTATTCTCTTCAAACATTTCCCTTCCAACTCCCATGGTTTTCAATGAAAAATCATTTCCAAATTTCACTAATCCTACATCATGATTCCCAATGCATCTTAGAATTTTTGTATCACCAATAATGTGTGATGAACATCCACTATCAAGAATCCATGACTTGGTTTATTTACTGCCTTTCAATGAAACACTAGTAAAACATGGATTTTCTTCATTAAATTTCGAAAATTATTTTCCTTTCTAAATTTTGGTAGTTCGTTAAAGGAAAATACACATGAAATTTTCTATAATATGACCTTGATGATAGCATCTTCCAAATTATTCATCTAAATAGTCAATTTTTATTTGAGTTTATAGGCTGGATGGATTCTAGATAACTTCAAGATTACTTTTAAAATTTTCCCTCATAATGTTATAATGAATTCCCCTTGGATGATGTATCATATATGGTATGAAAATGGTATACCAGCATATATATGATGTATTCCCAATCAATCTATAACACTAAAAATGTCCTCTAAATTTGAGCGTTCCAACTGATAATATCCTTCCATTGAAGATTGTTGTTCTTGTCATTATAAAAAATAAGATTGCCTCTCTTCATGAGGAAAACATATTTTTAGAGAATCTAAATATTAATTTTCACATGTACTCATGTTCCATACTTTTCCATTATTTCTTTTTGGTCCTGCACTATTATAGATAATAGATTTATTTTGAGTTTCATAGAGTGATAAATTATACTACTTCTTTGAACCCATCTTTTCACATATTTTTTATGATTCTATATTGATCTCAAAATCCTTGCTAAAATATTATCTGATTTTTGTCATGCTATTATTTGATTCATGATATTTATATTTATTATTTGACAGTTCTTCGTCTTTGAGATATTTTTATTATACATGGTACTTGACAACCTTCTCCATTTCAATTAATTTTAGTTTGAGTATTTTTATGTCTTAAATGTAAATAATCTCGGTCTCTACACACTCTTCATTTTCCTAAATTAAATTTTCTTGTTTCCCTTCAATAAAAACATTTTATCCTTCATGATCTTTGTATTTTTTCAACACCAGCTTATAATTCATTTATCAATATGTTCTATATCTCTATATGTTTATTATCATTATCTTCACTTTCTAAATTATCAAACACCTTTTCAACATGATCTGTCAAGTTAGCTTCATATTCTTATTTGGAAACTTGTAGTGGTGTTATATTCAACTTCCTTTCTCACTAAAAATCTTCATTGAATTTTTTCTACTTAAACCAAATCATTTTGTGCATATTGATCTCTTCTCCCCATCTATTTATGTAACACCCCCAAATGATAAAGGATTAAATGACTAAATGAAATCAATCATGTCAACAAGGAGAAACATTCTTTTCGGGAGCCTGTCAGATAAGAACTCCATAGTTAAGCATCCTTGGCCTGGAGTAGTGACCAGGATGGGTGACCTACTAGAAAGTTTCCCAGGGTGTGTGCGATTGAGGAAAAGTCACACCAGAAAGGACATGTGTTGGCCTATGGGGATAATCATTAGTCATATGACTCGTTCGGGCACATGGGTGGGACCTAGGGTGGGGCCCACGTGTCTGCGGGACAACTGGTGGGTGGGGACCAGTTTGGGGCCCAGTTATTACATTTGGTATGAGAGGAAGAACCCAGCCTCAAGTGCAGTGCACTGCCTGGGTTGAGATGTAGGGCCCACAACGATCAAAAAGGTGCACCTTCCTTTTCGGGAGCCTGTTTGATTAGAACTCCACTGTTAAGCATTCTTGGCCTGGAGTAATGATCAGGATGGGTGACCTACTGGGATGTTTCCCAAGGTGTGTGCGAGTAAGGACGTTGAGATATAGGGCCCACAACGAGGACGTTGTGCTCTAAAGGGGGGGTGATTGTAACACCCCCAAATGATAAAGGGTTAAATTAATAAATGATATAACTAATGTCAACAAGGTGCACCTTCCTTTTTGGGAGCCTGTCTGATTAGAACTCCATAGTTAAGCGTGATTGGCCTGGAGTAGAGATCAGGATGGGTGTCCTACTAGGAAGTTTCCCAAGGTGTGTGCGAGTGAGGACAAAGCACATTTTAAAGGACATGTGTTGACTTGTGGGGACAATCATTAGTCATATGACCCGTTCGGGCATGTGGGTTGGACCTAGGATGAGATGTAGGGACCACAACAAGGCCCTTGTGCTCTTAGGGGGGGGGGTGATTTTAACACCCCCAAATGATAAAGGGTTAAATGAATAAATGATATGAATCATGTCAACAAGGTGCACCTTCTTTTTCGGGAGCCTGTCTGATTAGAACTCCATAGTTAAGAGTGCATGGCCTGGAGTGGTGATCAGGATGGGTGACCTACTGGGAAATTTCTCATGGTGTGTGCGAGTAAGGACAAAGCACATTTGAAAGGACATGTGTTGGCTTGTGGGGACAATCATTAGTCATATGACCCGTTCGGGCACGTGGGTTGGACCTGTGTTGAGATGTAGGGCCCACAACAAGGACGTTGTGCTCTGAAGGGGGGGGGGTGATTTTAACACCCCCAAATGATAAAGGGTAAAATGAAAAAATGATATGAATCATGTCAACAAGGTACACCTTCCTTTTTCAGAGCTTGTTTGATTAGAACTTCATAGTTAAGCGTCTTTGGCCTGGAGTAGTGATCAGGATGGGTGACCTACTGAAAAGTTTCCCAGAGTGTGTGCGAGTGAGGACAAAGTACACTAGAAAGGACATGTGTTGGCCTGTGGGGACAATCATTAGTCAAATGAGTCGTTCGGGCACGTGGGTGGAACCTAGGGTGGGACCCACGTGTCTGATTAGAACTCCATAGTTAAGCGTGCTTGGCCTGGAGTAGTGATCAGGATGGGTGACCTACTGGGAAGTTTCCCAGAGTGTGTGCGAGTGATGAAAAAGCACATTAGAAAGGATATGTGTTGGCATTTGGGGACAATCATTAGTCATATGAGACGTTCGGGCACGTAGGTGGAACCTATGGTGAGGCCCACGTGTCTACATGGCAACTGGTGGGCGGGGCCCAATTGTTACACTTTATCTGTGGGTTTTCATCTCCTGTCTCAAATTACACAGACAACTTTTTAGAAAAAATTATAGAAAAATGTCCATTGTCATTAATGATGTAGCTCCTTTGTGGTTATTTACTTTACCCCTATACATTACCTTCTTTGAAAGTTTTCATACTAGGGAAATAATTCTGTTGAATATTCATCATCATTTTCACTATCATATTCACATGATTTTGGATTTACATCATCTTTGATTTTTATCTTTCTCATGTATTTTAAAGTTATCTCATATTTGATATTATTTTTAAATAATGTTTCCTTTGTCATTTCATATGAAATTATTATTTATTATTAACAATCATGAGTAATATCATATCTATATTTGAAATATTATACATTTGGATCAAACCTGTCAAGAAAATTTCTCTTTTATTTTCTAACAATAGTTTAACCTTCCATCTTTTCACCAAAACCACAGATATTACTCAATCATTCGTTGAATATTGTGAAATAGTCATCAATATTATATTCTTCAGAAATCCTTATATCTTAAAAAAACATTCTCCAGTAGTTTAATTTGTCCTCCATGTCTTTCACATTTCCATCATAATTTCATTCCAATTTATTCTAAATTGATTTTCATTTTTTTGAGTCCCATAAATTTTGTGGGTCATTTTAAGGAATGATTCAAAAGATGGAATATTGTTCTTTATCATAAACATCCATTTTCTATTCTCATAAATAGTCATAGTGGATTCAACAATAATAGTTGGTAACCCAATAATAAATCATATTTAACTATAAGGCCAAGTGATAGAAGATATGGCAATGTCATATTCATCCAACTATGATAGTTCTTACCATAGAAAGTAGGATCACCACTATTATTAACAGAATTCATATTATCCATCTCAAATACTTAGTGGAAGTGGAGAGATGATACCTGGAAATCTAATACCAATTTATGATCCAAGGTGGAGTTTCACCTCTAAGAGGGGTGGGGGTGAATTAATGGGTAATTTTAAAAAAAACATTCTTTTGAAATTAACCTTTGTTGATATGTTGGTATTAGATATAGTCTTTTATAACTCATGATTTCTCAAATACAATAAAAATAAATATCATAAGAACACTATTTTCCACGGATCATCCTCAAAATGATCATACTCCTTGATGTGATTTTTCATACTTCCCAATACCATATTCTGCACTATTATCTCACGCATTTACAACGTACATTTCTTTACAAGTGTAGAGTCCCACTATGATTTATAGAGTCACACTAGAACCACAGTTTCATAATTCATTGTATGCCGCACAAGAAATACCACACTTAAATGTTTATCAGTTCTGTGACAACTAATGAAGGTTTTTTTCAATATTTCAGGATAAATAAAATATTATATGCATGAAATATGATGAAAAACATTGAAAATATTATCCTTTATATATTATTTCTCTAGAATTTACAATTATATGCTACTTTTATTGTATGAAAATTTATCTTTATGTGTATGAAATAGTAATGGAATTACATATATTTCTTTTTGTGAACTAATTTCACCAAAGTGAACTACTTCATGGTTGGATGTTTTCAATTAGATCAACTTCAACGTACTCTTTGAAAATATATTTTATTGCTTTATGAGAAATATCTCAACACAATAAAAGAATATTTATTTTTATAAAATTATATGTTTTTAACTTTGGTGCTACTTCACACTACTCTAAGATTCTCATAATATTTATCACATTTTTGAATCTAACATCGTTAAAGACTCAACCTGGTATTTATATGAAAATGTCCCATAGTTATTTTGTGCAGTTATTGCATGATAGTATTGTGAACATATGTATCATTTTAATGTGGATCTTTTAATTCCACAAAGATGTAAGGTTATACCTCATCTACAAACCACTATCCGCAAAACTCTTCCTCTCTACCTAGTATCTTTACATATTTCGTACATATCATTCCATATGTAAGTCATGAACATTATGAATATATCCTCCTCACATTCCATCAAATACCTCATCTCCATTATAGTAGCATTACCACAAACGACAAGGACTTCCACATAGTATCTCATATTTTAACCATTTCAACCGAAAATAATCACCAAGTACCTTATTTCACTTCACGAACCATTTCATCCATGAAATAAACATCATCTATGAACCATCACAAAAATAAAACATGTACACAAATTTATCCACCATGGAATGAATAATAACTGATGAACCACCTCATCCAATAGTAACATTTCACGAAGATACTTCACCATAAACCATCTCATCTGAAAACTGCTTGTCATTTTCAAATGATCCCATTAATTTTATGCACCCCAAACCATTCCCGCATTGTTAAACTCTAAAAAACACTTTTCTGGGATTTTTTTTGATCAATTTTCCAATTATTAATTACAAATCACTCATAACACATAGAATAAACATTAAAAAAATGTTATGCTTCATAGAAGTATTCCATAAATAATTTTCATGAGTTTTTATACTCTTTTTGATTTTTTAAATGACCAAGGAAATTTTTTTAAAAAAAGTACACCTGAAAGGCAGCATCTGCGATGCCCCCTTTACCCTAAAACAATAATTTTTTTCAATTTTAATTATGTTTTTTACATATGTAAAAATGTATTGTTATAATGATCGTGTGGTTATATATATATATATATATAACTTAATGTTTCCACATAAATTATCTTTTATTCAAGTATGTGACATTGATAACCTAGAAAATACAAACTATAAGACATATATGAAAGAAAAATTAAACATTGATTAAACATATAAATAGTAGTCCTAAATAAAAAAATTTCTTAAATAATGTTGGTGAAAATTTATTTATAAGATTTCTAATCCACCTAGTTGAAACTTAAAAATGCTTCAAGTACGAGAAATTGCTAGCCTATATAATATAAACTGAATGATAGATAATAATTAATGTTTGAAAATTGATTAAACATATAACAATTAGTCCAAAATAAAAATAATTTCCTAAAATTTTATTGTGAAAAATTATTTATAAGCTTTCTAATCCACCTACTGAAAACATAAAAATGTTTCAAGTACATGACTTTGCTAGCCTATATAATATATACTTAAATACTGATATGAATGAAAATTTATGAATTTCTTAAAAATATAACTATTAGTCCTAAATAAAAAAATTTCTTAAAAAATGTTGGTGAAAAATTATTTATATGCTTTCTAATCCACCAACATGAAACTTAAAAATGTTTCAAGTACGTGACTTTGCAAGCCTATATAATATAAACTTTAAGACTAATATGAATAAAATTTTAAAAATTTCTTGAACATATAACTAGTAGTCCAAAATAAAAATAATTTCCTACAAAATGATGGTGAAAATTAATTTATATGCTTTCTAATCCACATACTTGAATCATAAAAATGTTTCAAGTATGTGAATTTGTTGGCCTATATAATATAAACTGTAAGACCGATATGACTAAAATTCTAAAAATTGTTAAAACATATAACTAGTAGTCCAAAATTAAATTAATTTCTTAAAAAATATTGGTGAAAAATTATTTATAAGATTTCTAATCCACCAAATTGAAACTTAAAAATGCTTCAAGAACATGACTTGGTTGTCCTATATAATATAAACTATAATACTGAATTTTTTATTTTCATTTATATGGGTCTTATATTAATATTTTATAGGCTTTCAAAGTCATGTAGGTTTCTTAGGATCCTTCCCGACGTTCATTATTTTAACTCTCACTTCTTAGTTACATTTCTTACATTCCTTTCTTTACAATTCATTTATTTTAATTATGAAACTATTTATTTTAAATAACTATATAGATGATTAGGATATATTTTAAAGTTTATTATATTATTTTGATATTGTAGATTTTTTAATCATTTAAAATTATTTACTTGAAATTTACAAATTATTTCTATGTTTCAAGTAGTCGACTTTGAAAGCAGCCAAATATAAATTATGCCAAAAATATAAATGAAAACTGAAATACTAGATAAACATGTAAGAATAGGTAATAGTAATAATTTTATTTTGATTTTATTAGACACAAAACATGTAATCCAACATTTACAGTCACTGCCTATGTTTGTGGTAAGGAGATTGTGTATGATATGGTGGTCTGTGAATATGACGTCTGCGTCTAGTGCGCAGTGGAGTCTGATGCCCTGGAGATGGCTGATCCTTTGGAACAAAAAGGTCGACTATTGTATCCTTCATTTGTGAGTTGGTGGGAGGAGCTGTCAACAACATCTCGTACTTCCCTCCAGATCCTTCACCCACTAGGGTGGTAGAAGGACATGCCTCCATCGCAGTGGGGAACCAGGCCTGTGATGGAGCTATAACCTAAGATGATGATGGATATGGAACCCAACGCTGTGATGGATCCCAAGGATGTGATGGATCGAGAACCCAAGAAAGAAAGAACTGCAGATATCATGTAGGAAAGATGGATCCCATGCCATCAAAGGCACAACCTGAATCAGCTGATCCTAGACTACTAGAGTGCCGACCACTTCCTGTGGAATAGGTGTGGCCTCACGTGTAGCACCATGCTGTCTACGTCGCTATGGTCATGGCTCCTCATCACCAGCAGAAGCTGCATGATGTTCCTTTGGAGAAGGAACCTCCACACACTGGGCTGGATGAGTGAAGATTCTCCCAGAAAGAACAAGAAAATATGCATTCGCCTCCAGCGTTGTAGCATGGAAGGCTACCCAGCTAAAGACCCCCTCATCCTCTTCATCACTCATGTGATCAAGCTTTTATATGTGACTTCCCTATATAGAGATTCAAATTGAATTTGAAAATAGTTCAATAAACAAACTAATGGAAATTTATTGACATTTCATAATCGGTATCTCTATGTCGGGTTCATTAAGATACAATATAGGCTTCAGTCTATACCATAGTTAATACTCAACCTTCTCCAAAAGAGAGAATAAATTAGTTGGAACACCCTAAATGTGAAACACTACATGTCTATGATAGCATTCAATAATGCTGGAATGTACTTGGGACAAGTCATCATCCTGCCTCCCTATCAGCTTCATCCCATGAAGCCAGTCTGTCTGTCTCGATGGCATTGGAATTCATTGAGTATGAAAAAACTAGCACATGACTTGGTCAGGCTGCTGCCACTCAATAATATGGAAGTGAATGAGGGGCACTATAGCCATAGCATCCTCAATCCCATCAGTTCATAATGCTGACAACTGGTCCGTAATACTATAGTATGGAAGCCATTAAATATTAAATGACAAGTGATTTTGTCAAAAAAGCACCTATCTAAAAACCAAAATTGGTGTTACTATAAAATTTATTAGAAAATGATATATTGTATATACATACCCGATCAGGTAAGAGACATTCAATCTATATCCAATATATGCCCAAATGCTGTCTCGGAACAACATCAAAATTGTGTCGCTGACACCACCTATAAAATACATCATCGATAGTGACAAATAATGAGGAACTATAGTCAATAACTCATAGTAGAATCAGAAAACATTAGAAATGACTTATCATACTAGAGTCCATGTGGAGAGTCATACATCAACTTCATCTCAACTGGTGGACCACCAAGATCAGGGTGGAATGCTGGGATGCGGTCCCATTCCCACATCTGAATAAGGATGACACATCCACTGAGACATGTGTGGTCCTTGTGGGATAGCCTGCATAATTCCTTGTACGTGTATGCCACGAACAGAGATCCATAGCTATATGTCCTAACCCGATTTATTTCCCCTAATAGGGGTAGATACATCATGTACACGTGTGTCCCGAGTGATCAGTACACATGGTCCCACCAATGAACTGTAATATATATGCATATTTATAACACATGACAGTCTGTTCATCATCATCATCCTATAAATGTGTAATATGTGGCTCCAACCATGGCATAGATATAGATGCTCCATGTGTATCCCTACGGTCAGCCAAAATATCAATGCATAATAAGCGTTGAGCAAGGTCTGGCCAAGCTGCACGAGTGAGTCCAATAACGGGTATCCTATGGATTGGAAGACTGAGAAGCACTGACACATACTTGAGGGTTATGGTCATATCTCCCTCAGGTAGGTGGAATGTTTGTGTCTCTAGCCTCCACCTCTCAAAGAGGGTAGTAAGTAGGTAATGGACTTCAAATTTTAAATCTGATTGGGCAAGGCCATAGAATCCAGCGCAAGGCAAGTATGGTTTATTGGCATGTGGAGGCTCCATGTGATGAAAATGGTGTGCTCGATGCACCATGATCAGTCGATCTGCACAACCCTCTAACACAACCTGCTAAATAGGGGTAGGTTTTTGAGTGCGTAATATGGTATCATCCATCTGCAAATAAACAAATGAAATGAGTCATAAGTGTCAAATTTAAATATAACGTTATGGTTAGCATAATATTTTTAATTGTAGAATGGATTCCATGACATGTTTTTTTACATTGTGTTATGAAGTTATTTTTAACAAATGAAATATAATTCAAAATTTATTTTGGTTTTCAATGAAATAAATATAACAAGAGGAAATAAATGAAAAAAATAGATAGAAAAAATTATATTGTGAAATTTTTTTAATAAAAATATCTATATTAGAATTTTATTAATTGATAAATGCTTTAAGGTAATATATCTAATTTTTTAGATTTTTTTTGATTTTAGGGTATAAGTTTATGATTTTTGAGTTGGGGTTTAGGTTTGAGGGTTTAGGGTTTCGAATTTTGATATTAATGTTTAGGAATGATGTTTCTGGGTTAAGTTTTATGATTTTGGGTTCTGGGGTTTAGAAAACTTAGAAAAAAAGAAGAGATAATAACATTTAATATACAATATAGGTTAAGTGTTATGATTTTGTATTTATGAAATAAATTCTATTATATAATATTTAATTTAACTAATAAGGATAAATTTATTTTCTGAAAGCATGCCGGTTTTTAGGAAATAAATTCTATTAATTAAATTATTGGGTCTTGAATTTGGTTTTACATATTTTTGAGGATCATTATGAATAACTAATTATGGATCACATTACAATAAACCATGTCAATTACTAAATATGTTTTAAGAATTTATCCAATTATATATATTGAATAACTTTTTCTAATCATTATTATACTAATTTTTCGTTATTTAAAAGCTTATTAAAATATCAGACATATTGTTATAAAAAAATATGGTAAAGGGAAAAAGTTTTTGGGTTGGGTTTAGGTTTGAGGGTTTGGGGTTTTGAATTTTGATTTTAAGGTTTAGGTAGCTTGTTTATAGGTTATTTATTTTTCTATTGGGTTTTGTGGTGTAAAAACTGAGAAAAAAAAAAGAAGAGATAATAACATTTAATTTACAATATGAGAATGTCAAAATGAAGAAAATACATCATTATGGATGAGACTGTGAACTTGACCCAACAACGTTAGTGTGTCATTTTTTGGTATGATCATCTTTATGACATATCGTGCATCTCAAACTATTCCCTTGTTCTTGAGGATAGTCCATCTCATTACGCATCCTAATGGCCTTCGGTCTCTCATGAGGACACAACCGATTTATGTCAGCTATCAAAATCAACTGGCCTTCAGTCATTTGGAAATAATGATACTCCCCATTTGGTGTCCATGGTGCAACACAACAATTATAAATGGTATCCATCTGATAAACTAGATCAAAATATTATTCCCATGATATGTTCACAGAGGCACATGATATGATGGTGTGTGTGCATGGAAACAGTAAGGCCTGAAAGATTCTTCATTGACATTGCTTTGTTTCTAGTAATACCACTATTTTTTTCACCAATTCGATTTTTATGGGGTCTGAATGCTATTGAACTTCAAATAGGGAGTCTTCTAATAAAAAATAGAAGACATGATAACCAGAAGCATCTTCAATATTCTTTTCAATCTCTCATTGAAAGTGTCGTCCATACCTTAGCCCCTGCTATGTTTTATCTGATGCTAGTTTTTTTCAATCAAAAATGTACTTCACACATCGATATAATGTATCTTGAACTAGGTCCGTTATAGATAGCTTGTGAATCCCTTTGAAGACACCATTGATTCACTCAAAAATGTTTGTCGTCAAGTGTATGTACCTCTTCCCCCTGTCATATGCCAATGTCCATTTATCTTTTTGGAATTCACATCATATAATCATAAACTTCATCATTATCCTAGAAGATTTGTTGAAAACTTTCTTCAAACCACCATTCGTCTGACTCATATGCTATATAGAATATATGATATTTCACATAATTTGATTTTATCTTTATGTTTAAATTGTAAAAAATAACAAATACAATGAGTACTAATCCTCGTGTTCCTTCTTCATCAGTTCGTTGTGGACTTTTTTTATACACATTGCTAGAAATGTATCTAATGTAGATCCAATGATGTGAATTTGTGTATCTCTATGTATTAGGATCCGCACTGATTGCCTCATTAATTTCCTGATGGCAATCATATACCAAACAAACTCCCTAAATTTTGATGAAATGGTTGTAGATACATGCCAGAAACATACTTCATGATTCATAGTTTTCTTTCTCTACAATGGAAATGGAATGTGGAAGAGGTGAACAATTTCCATCTTGGGTTCCCACAATCAACAATACGCCCATGTATTTTCTGAATAGAAATTTTCCATCAATCTGAATAAACTATTTGCTGAAATGAAATACAGAGATACATGGAAGGAATGCCCAGAACAACCAATGAAATTGAACACGAGATGGATCAAGTAGGTTATCATGATACACATGTTCATTTTTATCCAGATAGAAGACAACTTGGTTATTATTCCTTAGTGAGGATTGCAATTGCGGGAACACCTGATATGAGTTATCCCAATCACCATAGACCTTCACAATTTCATTTTGTTTCGCCATCCATGCCCTATTATAGGAAATCTTATAACTGAATTTCTTTTGAGTCCTCTCTAGAAAAAAATCTATTATAACATCTTAACTTGTCATAATTATCTAAAGAATAATATATGACACAAATTCTGCATCCAATGAGGTATAATCTTGTGTGTGGTTTGGATGAACGCAAGTATAAGCTACCTCAATCCTCAAGATTCTCCAACCTCCAAATTTAATTTTTGGAATTTCCCTCAAGGAAAATCTACAATCATCTCTATACTTCTCACACATTATGAAATATTTACTATCGCATGATTCAAGAACTATTTAGCTATAGTTCATCTGAATGTGATATGTATTTAGCATGATTTTTAAAGCATATTTACTTGGAAAATTCCATCCAATATATAAGGTTTTGTCCAGCTCACTAATCCTATCTGGTACAACTCTAGGGAACTAAGTTATGATGTGATAATTTTATTGTTAAATTCAGGCACACATGTCATTTCTTCTGACCAAGATGAAAGGATTGGTGGATGATTCATTGTAGGTTGAGGTTGATGTACAACTAATGCTTTTCTCAAAACCTCCTTACTAACTTTAGTAAATCCCTCCTCATTAGCACTGTAGTCACCATCTGATCCATCATTACGAAATTCCTCATTGGAAGTTGTATTGACATGTATTTCTGGGAGGTCATCTAGGTTTCCATCTTCTGCTGCATCATTTGCAACAGACTCAATTTCATTAGGTGGATTGTCTTTAACCACTCTTGTAATTCTACATCTTCGTACAAATGGGCATTGTTGTTGTACAATTGCAACTTCAACGTATAACTCCATCATGGTACCATCTGACCATTGAGAAAATAAATTAATTCCTTGGATCCACTACGCATCAACAACCAATGGACTAACCAGATTCCACAGTTTTGCCAGGAATTTCAAATGTCTATAGCCAATAGGATTGATCTCTTGATCTGGTCCCCAATTTAAGTAACCGTGAATTCTCTCTTAAAGTTCACTTATGGTTAAACAATCAGATTTACTGACCACCGTTATTGGTTGTGTACTATAATAATCTCTTTTCTCATTTTTAATAACCTCCCCATAGCAACACACACCGGCAAACATGACTCTTTACGTCAAAAATGTCTCTATCCTCAAAATTATGAATGCGTAACAAATATTATCAATGATGGTTGCCTATATAATATTCATTTGAATGTAATTTTAGGAAGCCTTTCTATATCATAAAATATGCTAGTAATGTTTCATTATATAAAATTTTATTAGAATGTAAGTCACAGAACATTTTGGAAACTGAGGTAAAAAGAAAAGGGAACATGAAATTAGACTATTTATCATTGATAAAATGACAGTTCTGATCATATATAGTGAAATGAAGAAGAACAAACACCTTAAGTAACACATTAATGCTTTATAAAATACAATAAAATCATTGAAATTTTTCTGTATAATGTGATTTGGATGAGATGAGTCCCACTTCAGATGAGGTAAAATCTATCTTATTTTTTATTGACAACTTAATAACATCTTTGAAAGATATGTTATTCACTTTTGAACATTAAAAATCTTTCGAACATCTAATGACATATCTTAGATGTAATTAGAAGGCCAAAAATTTTTGAAAGTTCAAATTTTAAGTACATATCATTTGAAAATGTTATTAAGCTACCATTACAAATAAGATGAATTTTACCTCATATATGAAGTGAGTCCCATCTAATCCAAACAAAATTCAATTGAAAAATGTTGAAAAATTTACTATATGTTACAAAGCATTCATGTTTTCTTTAATGTGTTTTCTTTTCTTCATTTTACATTATATGATCATAAGTATCATTATCTAATCATTATATGGATTCATGTTTTAATCCTATGTTATTTATTAATTACTCTATAATTAATCATTGATAATAATAACTATTATTTTTAAACTATATAATCTTTACAATACTAACATTTTAAAACATTTTCTTATTCATTTAATTTTATATAATCATAATTTTCATTTTATCAACAGGTTTTCATAGTACATATTTTAACTAATCAATCATTCTTTAATCACTATTTAATCATTATTAAGTTATTACTTAATTATTTATTATTTAATCCTTAATCATTTTATATTAATTAGAAAATTATAATTAACTAATCATATGTATTAATTTTTAATCCTAGGTTATCATTAATTAATATATAATCAATAATTACTAATAATAAGTATTAATTTTAAACTATTTATAACTATGTAAAATACTTAATACATAACGTCTTTAATTCCTAATAATAACTTTCATTTGTTAATGCTTTTTTCCTTATTGCATTCTGTAACATCTTAATTATCATTTTAACATTGATAAATATACTAATTTGATTTTTCTTTTCTTAGATATTTTAGATGTTTATAAAGAAAATATGAATCATCTTAAGAATATCACTCGGGATTGTCAAACCAGGAGTGTAGTAAGGCCTTTTGTCATGCAACAGCTCCCAATTGAGTCTAGCTCAAAGCGGTGTTTTTGGGTTTTACCCCTAGGTACATCTGTGGCAGAACCACATCTTCTTGTTTGCATCCAGAAAGGGATTTTAAATCTTAGATTACCACATAATCATTAAGTTTCCAATATTTCACAATACATAATACAAAGTTAATGATATTTTAATTTAAACATAATCTATACTTAATGTATACTACTAATAAAAATTATTTCAAACTATATATAACTAATTACACAACCTAATAAACAAAATATTAAGAACTACCTAAACTATATAAAAATGAAAATTTGAAATTAAAATGAATTCAATTAAATATATAAAAACATTAAATTAAATAAGTAAAAACAACTTTAAATGATTCTTCACAAAAACCTGGACATAAAATAATTTTTTTGGGAGAGACAGATGGGATTTAGGAGATATGAAGGGAGACATTGAGTGAGGAGAAGGGGAGATGCCCTTTTATAGGGAGCTGAGGCAAAGGCGACACCCCCTAACCCCCACCGCCTTTTCCATGACATAGATCCGGGCTGAAGGAAGCGTAAGGGAGAAAATTTCACATCTCTGATGTAGCATTTGCGCATCAACAAAAAGGCGGCATCAGTCATGCCTTCTTTGTAGTGTATTTTTTATGAAAATTTAAACTATAACTTTTTTTCAGAAAATGTATAAAAAAACTCAGGATTTTAAAACTCTTGAAAATTAAAGGAGATCCCAAGTGGAAGTAGAGTTCATGTATTCTTGGTTATAAAAACCATTATACATGGGGTCTCGTCCATGGTGGAAAATCACATGGGGGAAAAGGATTTATCTAGTCATAGCAAATGGTCCTTATATGAATGGGGTGATCAGACTCAGCAACCACTGTTCTATCGATATATTTAAGAGATTGAAGAACAATAACAACATACTATCATCACAGATTGGAAATTCAATACAAATGGATAGTCGTATTTCATTCAATCTGATCTTTACACAGATAAAAAATCCGGAAACCCAACCTCCATGTCTCCCCACATGATGGTCCCATATCCACTATTCTGTGGGAAACCTCACCCATCACATGCGCACCTATTGGTGTACGTGCTCCGTAGACCCTATACACAACCCTTCTCCCTTGGAGAAAATATACAGCCCCACCTTCCATGTTTAATGCATTAAACTGGGTTTCCAATAGGGGTTTCCTCATGGGTCCCCCTAAATCCATTTCATATCTAGCCCATGATGTGTCTTGTTGGTGTTGGATTATTTTTTAATAAAGGTCACACCTAAATACTTAATATCTATGAAAAAATAAATTAAAGGAAATATTAAATAAAAACTCAAGCCCCTATCGATTGACAACTCCAATTCCAGGAAATCTTATACCTATAGTGTAAACAATGTTTCCTCACTAACACATTTCTTAAACATTGAATATCAACACAATCAATCAATAAAATATTAATATGGAGAATAACTATATAATCATGACAACCAGTTCCATATAATGAATAATTCTGAAATCCTGAAATATAATGACATTTTATGAATCCATATAAATTCTCTAGAAACCACCACTTCATCCATAAAAATTCTATAGGCATAACCACATCATCCATAATAATTATCGAGGAATCATTACTATATACACATATTAACACACTGTGATAAAAAATTATATAATGAGGATAAATAGTTGAGTAATTATTTTACAATCTAATAATATTTAGAAATATACTAACTTGATACATTTATCATTTATAGGAACAATTTGA
The DNA here is from genome assembly GCA_963277665.1 of Viscum album. Lineage (NCBI taxonomy): Eukaryota > Viridiplantae > Streptophyta > Magnoliopsida > Santalales > Viscaceae > Viscum > Viscum album. The sequence continues at coordinate 1,503,205,635 of OY728132.1, forward strand.
CCATTTTGATGTGATTTCATAAATTTTCAATTCATCCTATACTCTTTGAAATGAATATCCAAAAATGATTTTTTATGTATAAAGAAAAAAAATTAATTTTAACTAATCATAACACCCATAATAGAATGATAATTCATTCAATAGATATCTAATTATAATTATGATAAAATAGTTACCACAAGTTATTCTCTATGAATAAGTTTCCTTGTGATGAAGTAATACATTAATCTCTAATAAACCGTCAAAAGTTAATCTCAAAAAATTTCATAAATGGATACCATTAAGACCATTCTAAAAGATTAAGATCCAAAATATTAGAGAGTAGGTCACTGAATTTCTAAAAAGAGCATAACATTAATCTCTCAAACAATATGATTTATCTTATAATTGTAGCATACATAACATGTAAATATGTTCATCATGTGTTCTTTTAAAACTGATAATAACCTAAATTACCATAATTCATCCTAACAAACATGAATTATTCATTATTTCTTAAAAAAAGAATATATTACTAGATATATTCCTTAAATCAAAAAATGTTGTCAACTCCATCAATGATATCATAAACAACTTTTTTAATGAATCATTAATTAGTTCAAAGTTAGTCAGGTATATAAATTTTTTTTATCCATATTAATCATTTATTCACCCCAACATAATTTCCTAAACAAATGAAACATATTAAAAGTTATCATTCCAATATTCATCTGTTTTTTCCATAAAGTTCAAATTGCCACTAAATCATTTTTATTGGTCACTAGTACTATTTAACAAACACATTCAAATCTTTAATGAAAAATTACTATAGTATAATCCTTATAAATTTAACAATTAATATAACCCTGAAAATAATGAGGAGATACTAAAATGGAATAAATACTAAATAAAAACATAGTAACATTATTAATTATTATTTTCCTATGGTAATATCATAATATTGTATCTGATCCATTAGCTTTTTAGGTATATTCCTTTGATGATTGAGGAAAGGATATTTGTAGTGTCACATCTCCTTGTAGTTAAAAAATTTTATATGGGAAACTTTTTTTCATTCCATTATAATACAAATCATGTTGTACTTTTTCCCCAAAAATATAGAAAACTCTAATTCCTTTTAATAAAGTATCAAGGTGTTTTATTCTATAATTATAACATGTGTAAAAATCACTCTTTCTGTTATTTCCTTTATCTGTATTTTTCCCTACCACTATATTCTTATAATTATTCCCTTTTAAGACATAATAAATATATAATTATTTATTTATATTATTATCACATGATAATATGTTCTTATACCATGAGAATTTTTTGCTGACTGGTTCCCATAAAAATATTTGATTAAGACCATCAACGAAATGATCATTCATACTCTTTGGATTTTGTGCGTTGATTCAGTTCACATTAATTCAACTTGTTTCCATTTATAACTGATGTAAAACACATTATTAGATCATATAATTATGAAACATTATATATAATTAAAAAACTAGTTAAATATTTAAAGTAAATTGAAAAATTTATGCATAGAAAATCTCATAAACATAAATTGGGATTGTTTTGGGATATATCTATTTTCAAATACATTAAAATGGGTTGAAAATAAAATGTAAATTATTATATGAATATACCCTAGGAGAGTCACACTAAGTGCACAATATGACATGTTTTCACGAACCATGTGATGATACGCTAAATCAAAATGTTCCATTTTCAGGGTTATTACCCCTTTATACATCTGCTACAGAACCACATCCCCTTGTAGTATCTTGGCATTGCTGTATTCAAATAAAAACCACATTATATTTACCATACAAACACTTTTAAAATGTTCTTATATACATAACCTTGATGTATATTGTAGAATTATGATCCCAAATATAAATATTTATTAAATATAGTTCTAAGGGTTTCTAATAAAATTCCTATAATACTGACTGTAGAAACATAGTCCCTAGATGCCCAGAGCATGCGTCTTCTTTATTATATTGTTTTATGATATAAGTATTCATAACCTTAAGGACCAATTTTTTTACTAGTATCGGTAATCTACATACATAATTGATTCATTCATTAAATTTTATGATTTCTTTTAGAATAACATTTTATCCTCTAGAATATCCTTTCATATCAATCGTTGTTGACATCATTGGATTCCTAGGTAAATTAAACAAAATAAGGCTGAGGTCAATTGATTATTAAGGATTAAATACAATATATTATATCATGAATAAATTATCATAAACAAAACCTAATCATTTTTAACAAAAACAAATTTCATTCTACCAATAACTTGATAATAATTTGGAAAAAATAAATGATGGTAATGTATTTCCATAACATAATAACATGATCTTGAAAACATAACCATGGATATTCCAATAGATCAAGTAATAACAATGACTATTAATAACTAAATTAACAATGATAGAATGAATAATTATTGTTATATTAACTATCAACATCTATGATCCAGAATTTCATTGTCAATATCTAACCACAATATTGTTTCTATAATGATATATCCTCAAAATATTTTATATCTGTTGGTAGAAATCTTCCTAATTTTTTAAACTGATTTCTGTCATTGGAGATATTGATCCATAAAGGGGCTATATAAATTCTCATCTCCACCTATGACATACTAAGTCAATATTATTTTTCATAAGAAGGAATGTAACATAAAAATCATAAACATTCATATTGAAAAACTATCATACAAAATACTAATACATTAACCAATTAATAAAAATAACTATAAACAATCCAATGTAATATGAAAAATGGTATCAAAATTGCACATCCACAGTCAAATTGATCATAATCCATCAAAATAATGAATAAGGATGGTATCAAAAAAAATATCCCTATTGGATCATAATTATAATGAGGAGTTTCTTTCATTAATGAATAGAGATACCATAAAAATTACATAAAAAGTATTCTTGAAAGAAATATACTTTTTGTCAGGAAAAAACATTTTGAATTTTTTTTGAAAATATCTATTTAAAAAATTTCCTTAAAATGATCCTCACAAACATAGAAGAGAAATTTCAAAGAAATTTCGGTAATGATATTTTTTAATTATATACAAGCCATAACAGTTCTAAATATATTTCTTTTGTACTGTAATGTTGTGAATAATGTTCCTATTTGGGAAAAGGACAAGAAAATTCCTTTCATAATTTTAGTAAAATACCAATGGGAATTTTTAATAATACAACATAAAATTCCATTTAGATAATTTTTATATGATTAAAATGGGTGACAATTCCATTAAAATCAATTTTAAAAGGTTACAACATTTTTCAAAAAAAATTATAAAACATTTTTTTGAAAGAAAATAGATTCTTGGCCAAAGAGAGAAATGAAGTCATATTTTCATAAAAACAGCTTCAAAATTAATTTATGCCATAATTAGTGAAAAATTAGACAATTACATGAAAATATCAGGAATAAACAGAGGAGACTAAAAATAAATAGTTTTATTATAAAATGATCGAATAATTTCCTAAAATATAAATAAATGTATAAATAATCTCGATTAGAATGAAATTTTGAAATAAAACATTACAATGATCATAACATTTTTTAGTGAATTGATAAATGAATCATTTATTTATAATTTAATCACATGTCATTATACACGTAATCTAAGAATGAAATAATCGATCAAATACAGGATTAACTAAATGAACATTAAATATGTTATTAAATTATTAGGTAACAATGTTAATATTTTTAATATCAAATATTACCCTTTTATAACATCTTATTACCCGTTAATTAATAAGAATTCATTATTTTCGTTATTGCGGGTGATAATTTCCTTGTTTTGTCATGCGTGATCCATCATTTAAGATCTGGTTCATTTACATAATATAATTTTCTCTCAAATCAATAATAATAATGTATAAATATTTAGATTATTTAGGTGTAAATTATAATTTTAAAAACAATCATTGAATTTGGTTTTGAAAATTGATGTAAATTATGATAATAGAGATGGTATATCATATATACGCATGAGTAATGTTTCGTTTTTCACCTATCGTTATAGAAATAAGTTGGGTAATAAATATGTGTTCATAATGATAATAAATTCATATATAAAATATTATATACTTTCATATAACATACATGTGGTTTGTGGACTAAAAGATATTCACATCACATTGTGACGGTGGTAGTCCACACATACGGGAATAATATTATCATATTTAAAAAAATGAAAATTAAAGAAATTAAATGATATATATTATCTGTAAATATGGGAAATATATAATTAATATTATAATTGTTCCATGTGTGTCACATATTATAATTTACTATAACCTTATTACATTCCATATAAATAATTATTGGAGTACTAATAACATCATTTCATGAGACGGTAGTCCTCCGTACACACGAGCTTCATTAACATATCCTCTATGGGATGGAATATATATATATATACTTATATAATTGATATAATTAATCTATAGGTAAACATATATTATAAATATCATATATATACTTTATATCTACCATTATACTCAACTGTAAATGGTTTTAATGGGAGAACAATTAATATCAGTCCGCGAGGAGGTAGTCCACCATACTCACGAACGATGACTTTTATAACCCATTTGATGGAACTGAATAAAGTTTTTGTCCATTCCATTAATATAAAAAATTTAAATTATATTTAATATCCTAGTATTTTTCTATAATAATGGTTTATAAATAATTTATGGACTTAGAGATAGAAATAAAATAAATATTCTCACTAAAGAACATTATATCTGTTTCATGTATCCTTTAAAAGATTTCACTAATTCCTTCTAGGATAGATTTATGCCCAAAATAATTCTTTGTGAATGTATGGAAGGAATTTGGGAATTTATTTGGGTAGATAATTTCCAAAACAAAGAGGTATGAATGCGTGGATAATATATTAGAGGTGTGGCATTTTATAAATGGGGGAGAGGACACACATCAAATTTTTTAATACAATTAAGTGATACCATGGTATAAATATATCACAATGGTCAAAACGAAAATTTATCTTACTTTATTTGATTAATGGTCTAAATATTGGAAGAAAAAAGTTTCTAGCCAACTTTATAGGACATTTTTACCCTTATCTTTTTAGTTTAACTGCATTGTAAAAACATTTTTTACATAACTACAACAATTATATTTTATTGTATTCATTATTCATTTTGATAAAAAAATAATTTGACCTTATTATAAATTTTAAATTTTTATGATTCAAAATAAGTATTAAGGTGAACATGTTATAAATTTTACATTTTTTTATATATAAATTCATTGAATAAATGATTCTAATGAAATAAATTGGATTAATCTATATTAAATTTAAATAATTTTACTTTATATCCAACTAGATAAGTAATTTAACATTATAAATTTTTTAAACAAAAAGGAAACTCTCAATTAAAATTAAGTATTCATCATAATTCCTTAAAAAATCATCATCTCATAAAATTTCAAAAATTCACCCTAAGATAATTTAGATATTATTAATTAATAAATTTATTTTATTTTGTAACATTAATTTTATAAAAAATGTAAATTTTAATTTTAAATTATGTTCTCAAAGTGTGATTAGACTATCTCTTAAGGGAAAAATTTTTTTGATAACATTTATTTATATTTTAAATAATTATTAGTTTATTTATAATAAATAGATGACCATATAATTTATAATTTATATTTTAATATTAATAGTCGAAAATTTAATGGATATGTTATAACTATTATATTACATAATAATATTTTAATAATATTTCACATCTATTTTAAACATGGTGTAGCATGTAACACAAGCTAAATTGAGTTTTGTCTACAACACAAGATAATCTCAGTGTTTCTTGTAACGAAAGATAAAAAACTATTTTTTAACAAATTATATAGAACATATTGAATTTATATAAAAATTAATATTTCAAAAATTCTTGGGTTGTTATATTTTCAACTATTATTGGTGTTGTGTATTCCATACTCTATCGAATACATTGTTATTATTTTAAAATTTTGGGATATTACATTCTCCCCACAAAAAATAACATTCATCCTTTTAATTTATCATTATCTCAGTAATGAAATTATGATATTTTGATATACCATTTTAAAAAATATGACCTTATAACTGGTAAAAAAACACTCTCTTAAAAACCAAGAAAATGAAGTATGGAGGTCATGTGGAATAACATATTACTTAGTTTCTATATAAGAGAACATAAGCATAAAATGAATACATTGAAATTGAATAAAAATTTAAATAACTAAATTTATTGATTGGTTTCATTGATCACAATAAAATTACTGATCAATGGAATGTTAAAGGCCTCAAACCATAAATTATTTATGATTTGAAAGACCATACGATTCAATGGTTATGGCCGAAATAAGAAAACATTTTTTTTCAATATCATTTTCCTAATGTTGATCAATTATTTTACTATTTAAGATTATAGGTAAATATTCATATTGATACATTTATAATTTATAATCAAAATTTCATCCATTGGTTTTGCTTCAATGAATTTCCAATTATTCCCTCACTCTAGGAAATGAATATCCAAAAAATTAATTTTTTGTTCCTGATACACTAAAATTCACTTTTAAAAAATCATAAAATCCATAATGAAAAGAATATTAATTAGTTCGGTGTCTAATTATTATTATGAAAAATTTCAAGCTCAAGTTATTTGATATACATAATTTTTCATATGGTGAATTAATATATAAATATTTAATACCTCATCCAAAGTTCAACAAGAACCATTTCATACATGGTTGACTTTTTGACCCTTATATAAGATTAAAATCAAATACTTTAGAAATAATGTCACTAAATTTCAAAAATGAACATATCATTAATCTCTTAAACGACATGAAGTAGCTCTAAATCGGCTCATACCAAACATGTATATACCTTCATAAAATATTCTATTTAAATATGACAGTAACCTGAATTTTCATAAATCATTATTTAAAACATTCATGTATCCTTATTCCTTAAATATCACATAGAGTATTAGATATATACATTAAATAATAAAATGTTGAAAACTCCATCGGTGATAGAATAAAATAAAATTTCAATGAGTCTACAATTTGTTCCAATGCACTAAGTACTATCAAATTTACTTTATCCTTATCAATTATCAATCTACCCTGACAGTAGTATCCCAACAAAAAAACAAATTAAAAGTTATATTTCATTAAATTAAGTGTTTTCTAAGAAATTATAATTACAACTGAATCATTTTCATGGTCATAAGTACCATAAAACACAATCATTCAAATCCTTAAGAAATAATTACTACCGTAAACTTCATATTTGTTCCATAATTCTTATAACCATAAACATACTGATAAAATAAAAAAAATTATATATTTATTGATAAGAAACATAATAACATTAACCATTCATATTATTCTATGGTAATATCATAATAATACCCATGATCTATTATCTTTTTTTTATGTATATTACTTTTCCACTTGAGATGTGGATTTTTGTAGTGTCCCATCTCTTTGCAGTTGAATAATTACACATTGGAAAAATTTCTATTTCCATTAAAATGACATGCATGGTTTCATTTATCTTCAAACATGTAGAAAACTCTCATTCCCATTAAGCATGTACCAGGGTGTTTCTTTCTATAATTATCACATGTTAAAGAATTATTCTTTCACTTATTTCTTTTTCCATCTATTTCTTTGTTTTTCTTTTATTCTCAAGATTTCATTAAAAGGAATGATACTTAAATAATTATCTATCTATATTTTTGTCACATTATACTATTTCATTGTATGAATGAATATTTTGGAGGACAGTTCCCATCAAAATTTTATCTTAAGACCATAAAAAACAATCATTCTTACTATTTGGATTACGTGCATTAATTCAGTTCTCATTGATTTTATTAGGATTGATTTCTAATTGATGAAATACACAAGATTATATCATATAATAAATAATCATAATGGATATATAACGGTCATTTATTTTCTTACATATATATTATATATTTTTAGATGAATATTCATTACATTACATAAAAAATGAATACTGAAATCGTATAGTTTAAGTGTCTATAGAAACATAGAATCATAAAAAAAATAGTTCATAAAATATCTATATATTCTCTTGTTTATACCATCATAACAAAAACACTTTCTAAAATATCATAATTAATTCCTTCATCATATCCTAGGGAAATTGAACATATGAAATTTAGAGCACATATTCTTAATAAATGTAAAAAGGGGAGATAAAAATGATTTCAAAAGCATTATATGTGTGTAAGGGTATAAAATAGGAATAAATTATTTGAAAATTATATCCTTTATATTAAATATTCTAATCATGAAATATTGAATAATTCTTTTTATTCAATAATACATTAATCATAAGGAAACAAATAAACATGATACATGGGTTCAAAATATTGGAATAAGATATGGTATTTTTTTGAGAAAGCATAAGAATATAAAATGATTTAAATATTATTCAAGGATTACTACCAACACCAAAATAGTTTATAAATTCCATTAATGAACTGATTAAACTCCTCAATCCATTCCTGTATTATTGAACCAATTTTACCTCTTGTTCTAGTGATAGTGACCCTCACTTTTCATACATTAACATTACATAACTTTTTCTGAATACTTACCACATTACTAAAAGAGACACCCAAAGACCATATTAGTCTATTAACTTGGAAACATGGAAAAATTAACATTGGTAAGTAAGTGAGATGCATTATCTCTTACTATTTTATTCTTGACTAAAACCATTCATGAAAAATCATACATAATACATATCTTCATTACCTAGGGAAATAAACATAAAAAAGGGTTGAACTTAGATGCTCATTAAGGGTATAAAAGGAAAACATGTAACTATAAGCATGAGCATAACGTAATTGGAATGTTATCCAAACATTGGGAGATCATGCCCTACATATCATAAGATCATAAACATGATTCATGTAATACATCTTGGATGTTCATAAGACTTAAATCATATATAAATAAGGATCAAAATCCATGAAATCATAGTATCTTAATAAAATATGGAATTATGGAAGATAAATAATCATATAATATGATTTCTATTTTAGTCAAGGATTTTCAACCGATGCCATTTTTGTAAAATAAGTACTATACTGAACCGGGTTCACACACTCTTCTAGCCCTGTATTACTTAACGGAGATCACTCCTCATTCCAACCCTATAATACTGAATGGATTTTGGTTCTCATTCTTGTCCTAAAATAATGGACATAGTACATTTCCCATTCCATGAAAGTCTGTATCCTGAGATATAAATCATTACCCAATATACTTTAGTAAGATATAGGTTCCACCAATCTCATAATGAAATCATACATATATGTGGAATTAATTTGTATGCAATCATATCATAACCAATGAAATAAAACTGTTGTCATAAACCTTCAAAAAAATCATAAAATGTTGACAAGTATAGGTTTTATACTCATTTCATCATTAATAACCCGTGGAAGGAAATGTGTTTTAGAACTCATGGAAGTCAAAGATGTTTTACAAGCATCATTCCATAATAACAAAATCCATTCAAGAAATAATATGAATGGAACCTTTGGATAATTTATCAAACGTACTTGAGTAGCATCAAAAGATTTAATCTTTGATGTAAAATAACATGGAAATCAATTTTAAAAAAAAATTGTCAGGGAAAATATCATTTCTTTTTTGAAGAAGGATATTTAAAATATAAATATAATTCAAAACCTTTTTCTTGAAAATAAACATGAATTATTATAAAGAAATCCATGAAATCCATTGTTAAAATTTTTCACAGAAAACATATAAATATATTGTTGGAACCAAAATTTGGGAAGTGGAAGAGAAAACACAAAGCTTTTGGGGCGGCCTCATGGAGCTTGTTTGCGGAGCCTTCCAGCACAGCGGCTGACAAAAACTCCACCACTATGAAGCCGTCGCGGAGTAAGAATGTGGGAGGATCTGTGAACATACACCCACTCTATGAAGAAGCCACATAGTAAGGAGGTGTGAGGCTCTACGTAAAAATTTTACATTTGCAAAGCCGCTGCGGATGAAGGAGGAAGGAGGCTCTGTGAACCGATTTGATGTTTTCGAAGCCACCGCAGAGCAAGGAGGTGGGAGGCTCTGTGGTTACAAAAAATGTCCACGTATCTTTTTGACGAGTGATGTTATTTTTGTGGAACCTCTTTCCTACAAATAACGTACTCCCCTTGATCTCAAAGGATGGATCCTTTAACCATTCTCCTTCTTAGCTCCCAAATCATGAAGCACTTTCTACTCTGTAAAAAATGAACTCCTCAATGTATTTTAGCACTATGAAGTGCCTTTCCCTTTTCTTAAGTCTAACCCATATTTATAGAGGGATGCCCTTTGGGGATCCCGAAGGCCTCCACAAAGGAAGGGGAACCCCAAGGGGACTAAGGTCTTCGTGGGGCAATTATCCTTCACGAAATACCATCTATGAACATGTAACCCACATTATAAGGTAAGTTCATTGTACTCTACGAAGAACACTACTTCACAGTGATGCCCTTCGCATGTATCCCTTGATTCAAAAAGCTCTGCTCCGAAAAATCCTTTACACTTCACGAAGCACCTTTCATATTCACATATGCTTTATGCCTATGATAGGACACTTCACTTCACTAAGCATGCCTCTTCATGAATCCCCACCAATACATGGAGAACCAGAGCATCACATGGCCTCCTCTTATGAACCCCTCTACACAGCATGGGCTTTTCCTGTGCGTCCATAAAGCTTTGAACAAAGTGATTTCAATGTCCCTTGGGTGGTGCTTCATGTTGCACTTCTTCACCTCATGCTTCTTCTCATAGGCACGCTATCAACTATTGCTTCTTTGAATTTATAGGTTAATGTGGACCCCTCATTGGATCACTCCCTGAAACCCGCTAACTACGTCATTGCTGACATCGTTCCTTTTTCACGGGTTGGTATGTATTAGTAGTGTATGTCCTAGGGGAGTGGAGTGAATCCTCATCTTCCTCAGCACATGACGTTAAACTATGACCTTTCCCCATGCATCACATAGAATGATATCCTTTTTGCTAGAGTTGTGCCTATCCACAAGGAAGGGAATCTATCTTGGTGTAAGCCCATATCCTTTCTTGCGGGAGGTAGCATTCTTGCTCCCCCTTATTTCTTCTATGCCAATGATCCGAGAGGGGGGGATGGGAACCAGAACCGTCCTCTTTTCCATGCCAAAACCATCCCTCATTGGGTTGTGTCACCACCTGGGCCACCATCCTAGAGTAAGTCCCAATCTACATCTCCGTAGGCTGTTAAACACGTGTAAGCCCATGTTTCCTCTTTGGGTTGCTAGCCACGTGTAATCCCCAATCCACTTCCCATGGACGCACCTTTCACGATGTGTTCATAAGGTGTCTAGGGCCTGTTGTTTCTCACACTGAGCATGAATCATGTGGTCTTATAGTAATCATTGAACATGGAATCCTTCTCGGGCCACCGTAGAGCATCATCCCCAGTCCCAATCATTTTGAACTACAAGGACTTTGATCCTTGCCAAGGCAAGGTACATAGGAATCCTCCCATAGGTTCAAGCGCATCATAAATTGGTCCAGACCCTCTTCATGTTGGTTCACCAACATTTCGAGCTATCAATACTTTGATCCTTTCCAAGGAAAGGTATGTAGGAAGCCTCCCATAGGTTCAAGCCCATCATCCATTGGCCTCTACCACCTTCATGTCAGTTCACCGACATTCCAAACTATGAGGACTTTGATTCATTCCAAGGAAAGGTACGTAGGAAGCCTCCAATAAGTTCAATCCCATCATCCATTGGTCTAGACACCCTTCACATTAGTTCAAAAAGATTCTAAACTATGAGGACATTGATCCTTTCCATGGAAAGGTATGTAGCCAGCCTCCTAGAATTTCAAGCCCATCATCCATTAGTCCCAAACCCATCACGTCAGTTCACCAACATTTAAAACTATAAATACATTGATACCTGCAATGGAAAGGTACATATGAAGCCTCCCATAGGTTCAATCCCATAATCCATTGGTCTCGACCCCCTTCATGTCAGTTCACCAAAGCCCCCCATTTTGAACTAGGCTGACTTTGGTCCTTTCCATGGATAGGTTCTCAACATGCCTCCCAAAGGTCAATTCCAACACCCATTGGTCCTGAACACTCCATGTTTGTCCACCCTGCTCTAGCATGACGTCAAAATGCAAGCCCCATTTTCACCTTGCAGGATACTAAACTATATTCCATTTGAACTACATGATATTTTATCCTTATCCCCTAGGAAGGGTACGTAGGATGCCTTACTGAGGCTTAAACCCACCCAACGGTAAGCCGTTCTAACCCCATCAATGGTATGTCATTGCCCCCCACCCAGCGATAAGTCGTTGTGACCTCATCAGTAGTAAGTCATTGCACCCACCCAATAGTTAGTCATTGTGACCCCATCAGCGGTAATCCATTGCACCCATCCAGTAATCAGTTTTTTCCCCAATCGATGAAAAGACATCGTAGTCGCCTCTATTGGTACCCGCATCTCTGGTCTGTCCTAGTGGCTTCATACCAACATGGACTGCTACCCGCACATAATCCCCGATATATCATCGGGTCTCTATCCTCTGCACAATCCTTGATTCTACGCCCCCACCTTGAACTATTTGGAATTTGATTCCCTACCACGGGGATACGTATGAGGCATCATTGAGACTAAATCCCAACATCATCACCTTATTCACAATGATTCCATATCTTTCTCTATCCACTTCTCTAGATTATCCATATACATCATGATTCTTACCTGGGCTGCTATATCCCAGTGGGATCACATCACCTACTCTTTTTCTACTCCTATCCATGTCTTGGTAACTAACTACACGTCATCCCCAACATTAATGTTCCCTCCAGGGATAGTGCCCATCTGATCCACTTCCATCAGTGTTCTGATCAGTCTAAACCATCTCTGGTTGACGTTAAAGTCATGGCATACCCCGTGTTAAACATGGGAACCCGAGGAAAACTTTAGAGGCATGCCCATGGCATTTAATTCCCCACACTCGAAATGGGATTCCTTGGGCTTCCTCACCGTCGAGAAGCACTATCATAAGGGGAAGAGACCCAGACGTGCCAGTGTTCTAGAATCCGAAAAACACCAGTGATTTCCAACGTGAGGACTCCCCTGACCAAAGGGTTATACGCTTACATGAACCCTTGGAATGTCTTGACAGAATTAGTGCAAATAATCGGTGTCCACAAATACATGGCATTGGTAAGAGTTTCAAGAAAAATGTATTAATCTATGAGGGAGACCCGGACTAGGCAACAAGATCAGAGGATAAATCCACATAAGGAGGAACCAACATCCCATCATCCTATTTCAATCAAGGAGAAAACTTCCCTGAATAAGCAGCAGATACTGCCCGCATTTGGAATGTGGGAATGCGGGGCAAAAAAGTTGCACGTCCACCCCAATAGAATCATGTGTTCACCCCAAAGTGATTTTCTTCTCCTCAATTCGGAGATTAGTATCATTCGAGACATAAGTATACTCGCGTGTCACTGAATCCAGTTATCTGGTGCTTGGTACCACAAAGAAAATAGTGGGCATAGCGTGAAACTAACACGAATTTGTGGCACTGGAACATCGAACAACCCGGTCTTCGACGTTTTTTGCATGGATCCATTCTACCAGCCATGGAAGAAAAAATGGTGTTGGGGCACTGGAAGTTGATTTTCTAGTTTCAGCACTAATGGTTTAATCTCCCTACCTTTTAGGACCCAACCTGGCATGTTATGAAACCAATCAACACCCATCCACTAATAGAGGGCCATGGGCAATGCCAATGTGATAGTCTTGTGCTGCTCCATAGCTTCTGTGACAGTCTCCGCGTCCACAACTGTTGGGCGCCCATGCCACATCTCCCAGTCTGAGTTCATTTAGCGAGGGTGATAAACAACTTTTTCCACTGATATGAGAAGGAAGGGATTATTCCAACTTGGGATATGTCCCTCTAGGAGTAAGAGGCATTTCCGCCTCATCACCACTATCACCCCCAAGGGCCTCATAAGGAGCCACTACTCTCCACTCCGATGCATAACTGTTTTGGGAGCCTCTCCCTAGAATTCTTCTATTACTCTCTCCTCTACGCTGATGAGGTGAGGGACATCCTTGTCGGCCTGGCTGGGATCCAATTCTAGGGGCTCCCAAGGAGGTCACCCACAATGTTGTGTCAACATCACCACCCGGTCCCATTGGTTGAAGAGTAGGTATGTTATGTGCCGGCACCACCGGCCCCGGTCCGGCTAACCCGAAGCCAGCGTCGGGAAAAATCCAAGGAGGAATCCGAACAAGGGGTGACATATTTGAAAACTAATGTGGATCGTTCCACCACAGACATATATCATTAGTTCCCTGTCTATTTTGAGCAGAGGCATGAAGACATCCGACCCAGATCTCGGACCCAACAGCCCCACGAGTAGACTCCGTCAACTCTCCTAGTTTCATGTGCAAGTAGTTTCCACCATCGGCTGACCTGCAACAATGACGTCTAGTACGAAGGTCCACCCCATACATCCACCATTGAGAACGTGGGTCCTCCCCACTATCATGAATGGCGTGGAGGTCTTCCCCAAACCACCTTTAATAGAAAAGAGGGTCCTCCCCAGGGATGTGTCACATAGTCCGAAATCCTTTCTGGCGCTCATGACATCAGGTATGGAGTCATTCCTCTATCCATTGGCTGTTGATGGGGAGTTTTTACACATCTGGTCGATCTCTAGCATGTGGTCACTCCCCATGTCCTTACAGCTGCTGGTGAGGGTCCTCCTTGCCCCTAAAATCGGATAAGTGAAGGTCATCCTTGCTTCATCAGCACCCATCATGGAGGTCTTTCCTATGTTTGGCTTGGCCAGTACGAGGATCCTCCTCACACTAACACCGCCAACGGTAATAATCATGGAGGCCATACCCATGCTCCCACCAGCTCCAGTGAAGTTCATGCCCGCTCCAACGCTTCCCACGTAGATCCTCTTCACGCGTCAGCCAGTGGACACATAGGTCCTCCCCATGTTCCCTTTAAAATCTCCTCAGGTGCTCCATACACCTAGTCTCACTCAGGCAGAAGCCCTCTCTATCCCAAAACTTCTTCAACTAAAGGCCCTCCTCATGCCAGAAATCTACCATGTCCCAAAGAGCCATCTCGTCGCAGGAGGGTGGGTCATTTTCACCACCAAAAGGATACCAGTAACGGTTAGATAGAGATTCAACATGTTAGCTTCTCAAATTATGAGGTATAATACGACTCAGCGATGGAACCCTCTCCCCGATCCTTTATGTCAAAGACCGGGGCAAGAACGAGGCGCATTATCCTCATAATTATGGAATGCGAGGACCACCGGATCCCTACCTCCCTCCAAATATGCATCCAAGAGGATGAAGATTTGATGTCTCCCTAGGGTATGGCCATGAAATTTACACCATTATCACTAGGAGAATTCTCTACCTCAACCATAGATCATAGAGAGTTATTCAGGGGACCATTGGCGGATGAGCAGCAGCATGGTCCATCGCCAACATCTGTTATCCCTTTTCTGGAAACCATGGCCTCCAGCCTGTTTTACTGTGATGTGGTGGCCATGTCACTCCACTCTTAGGTGGATAGCCCAAGATGTGAAGGCTTGTCAGCCCACTCGCCATATTCTCTATCAGCCAGCCTACCATCCCAGCGGTCTACCTCAGTACCGCTACCGATTCCCTAGCCGCACCTAGTTGACGAGTGGGGAAACAAAGGGCCGGACCCCAAGTCTGGGATGAGAAGCTTGTGGGTCATTTTCGTAGCGAACCATTTCTATGTGATTTTTGACCAGTTGTAGCACCAAATTTCAATGTGCTTGAAGCACACCCTTAGGAGGAGGTGGGATGGTTTCACCATACCCTCTAGGCGAATCACTTTTTCCTTCATCATCAATGATTAGCTTACCCCAAGAGTCAGGTGAAGTTCATAGGCATTGCTCAAAAATAATGTTCGGTTGATTTTTCTGCACTCCCCATGGCCCACCGCCCTGAGTCACGAGGACGCTATAGGACCCTCCAACAACGATGTGTTCAGAGCTTCAAAGTGTTGTGCATGATTCTCCGGGAGTCTTCCCCCATGTGTAGATTAGTGGATTGGGGCAGTTTGCTACCCTCCACTTTAGTTTTATCTGATGCTAGCCCAACTTGACGGGAGAATTCAAGGATATGTCATCAGGTAGGGTTACAGTTAACATGGCTGACTTACCAAGGTTAGAGAATGATCTACAGATTCTTGGAGAAGTCCTACCCCACTGAGGGGGTATCACACCTACTGGATCTGTTGGGAAGGATCACCCACCAACAAAGGAATTGACTGGGTCATCCTATACCTACCGAGTCATTAAACCTCATCTGGAATCTAAATAATGGTAAAGAGCACCTCAGAACCTCCAAACCCTCTTGCTCGAATGGATTAGTATAGAAGACAGAGGAAGATCAAGAAGAATTTATGTTGCATCAACAGATCTCGGAGCACAAGAAGATGGTCGATGACCTCCTTTCCGAACGGGTTGCAAAGCGGTGACTAGTTTATAGTAATCCAAGACCGGGGCAGTAGGGGAAGGCACAACTTCACCCCAATGAGTTACCTCAAGGTGACCCTAACCATCCTGCCCACACATATAGGGTAGAGATCAGAACATATTGTAATAGGGAGTAGTATGTTACACCAAATCCACCCAAGTGGTTTAATAATACTTGGGATCCATCCTGGGTTCCCTCAGCTGCTCCTCAAGCCGTCCCACCAACCACTCTAAGTGCTGTTGTGATTTATTATCATGTTAAAGAACCTACCTACATATTGGAGGTCAGGGATCCCCATCAAGACATGAACCCCCACCCAAATGATCCCATGGTTGTGCTCCTTTCTCATATCGATGCACTAGGAGGATGAAGCCTAGTCCAAGGATACTGGATAACTAGATGGGGGCATCTCTGAATCTTGAACCTGGGAACATTAATGATCACAAAACTGTGAGTGAAACAAAAGAAAACAAAAATAATTCTGCTAAACCTATAGGAATCTCTTGGGCTGATATAGCAGAAAGCGGTATTGAGTCTTTAGAAAAGTCTCGACATGAGTTTGATGATCCAGAACACAATGATATTAATGATGATAATACCAAATATCATATTCTTACTACTCAGATGAAGTTATGTTTAGGGAAGCACACTGAGATTGATTTTTCTCATCAACTAAGCACTGCTCCTATCGAAGCTCATGTGGATTTTTTTAATCAAACATCCCTCACTGAAACATCCACTGATGGGGTGTTTGGGATTTCATCTCAAGAAAAAAACCTTGATTGTAATCATGATGATGGAATGAAACAGATTACAGCACAATGTAAGCCTCATTTTGAGGCTGAAACCCAATCGAAGCAAGTTCCTGCCCCGGTTTCTCCAGTTACCAACATGAACCTAATCCTTTAGAGTTCTGTTGCTACTGCTACAGCTTCTGGTAATTTTGGTACTTCTTCCACTCCCTTGGAGAGGCAGTGATCTATGGGTGGGGATTTGGCCAGGCCTGAAAACAAGTGAGTATCTGTCATGGGGAACCCTCTCTTTTTTGCCTCCCTCGGCTATGCAGGTGGAAGAAAAACCAAGGAAGGATGATTAACTAAAAGGTGATGATGATAGTTCATGGAAACAGGATCGAACAAGAATCCAAAAGAAATCAGAAAGAAAAGAGGAATGTAAGAAGGAGGAGGAGCAAACTGAAAGTTCATATGAATATTTGGAAACTTTGCAACAACAAGCTAAAGATATTGAACAACTCTACACTAGAGGAAGGAGAGGCCAGGGGCGCATCAATATAGAGGCATGGAATGAGATGAGAGAACAGGAACGACGAATTGGAAATAAGTTGAGGAAAAATATTGGCCCACCAAGAGGGGGAATTTTATATCATTGTTGTACTTTGGTCATCCTTCCAGACATTTCTTTTTATAATAATTAGGGGCTCTTCCTCCATCATTCAAAAAAAACCAACATAATAGAGGTTAGGGATCCCCATCAAGACATGAACCCCCACCCAAATGATCCCATGGTTGCGCTCCTTTCTCGCATCAATGCATTGTAAATGCGACATGTGGCAATGCTTCCTAATGTCAAGCCATATCCGGCTTCGGTGGATGATATGTCTGCACCCCCAGGTTTTGGAAATTCCACCTTTTCCCCCATTAATGGGATGGGTGACCCACTGTATCACCTTCCCCACTTCATTTCAAGGTGTGGACCCATGTTGGGAACTCAAGCATAGAAAGAGGCCCCCAAACATTGTTGTTTTGTATAGACATTGGAATAAAATGAGTTATTCTGGTATAACCATCTACCCATCAAGTCAGTAGCTGGCTCGAATGTTCTTATTAGGAAATTTATCTACTAGATTAGTTCCACCACAAGGATGATGAGTATTGTGGACCTCTTAAAGGGAAATCAGTGTCTTGATGAATGCGTTGCAGACTTTCTCGCTCAGTGGAAAGGGCTCATATACTCTCTTGACATGCAACTGGCTTAGGGGGAATTGTTGACGATGTGTGTGAGGAATGTAAAGACCGAACTGGTCCCCTCTCTGATCCACCAGAATTACCCCAGGGGATTTCGAGACTACTTTGATAAGGCCCATAGCCTAGAAGAAGCCTTGTAACATGCCATCTAGGCACGTTTTCTGCCTCCTGCAATTCTTGTGAGAACGGCCATAAGTTCTGAGCCCAATGCGGTGGCCCAATTAGAGGATCCCAAACAATTGGATTTATTGTCAGTGGGTCCATCCCTGCAGCCTCGTAGAGGCCTGCAACAGCAAGCATAGCCTCCGGCCCAGAAGTGTATGCCTCAGGATTGGCAGGCACCACCGCATAACGTGCCTCCACAACCCAGGCGAGATAATCAAGCTCTACGTACTCGATAGGCTCCTCCATCCCTTGTCAGGGTCAGGCTCCCAAGTCCCCCTACATGGACAGGAGAAACCAGACCTACTCATTCAACTTGGATCAGGATATGGACTATTTCATTAGTGACATGGAACATGGTATTATATGCATTCATGAATACAAGAGGTCAGAAGAGGCAGATCTAACTGATCTCCCCAATTACCACACATATCATCGAATCCTAGGGCACACCGAAAAATAGTGACATGTGTTTAAATACTAACTTCAAGACTAGGTCAACAACAACATAGTTAGGTTGGGACCAACTTTGGCATAGGTGGCATGAGTATTAGTGAATCCTAATAGCGGCAGTGAAAATGAAGGTGAGTGGCACTAGGTTTCCAACTACGGGTCCCATAAGTATGATGATAGGATGGATCATAAGATAGTCACCTATTCCCATGGTATTATCTGTGCATGCCAGAATGGGCACGAGCCTGTAGAAGCTGATGCATCAACTGCTACTACTTCTGCATCATCAGCTTATCCATCCTCTTCCCAGAAGATCAAACATTGACTACATAAGGGAAAAAAGTCCCCCGACCATGTCGTCGTCATCCCATACATTCAGAGACTTCATGCCCCCAATAATGGTGATTCCCCCCAGAATTCGTCCAGTAGTGGATGATACTTTAGGAGACAGTAAAGGGTTTTCCTCAGTTAAAACCATAGAGCTGGTAAACCCCAACATGAATGATGACGATGAGGAGAACTAGACAGATACATTAAATGTTCCTAGCAGTTGTCAACATCAATGGAGTAGTGACAATATAAGTCCTATAAGTACTATAGTTAGCATTTCTTTCCATGGTGTGCATGATACCAAAACCAAGAAGCAATCCTAGTGAAAATATCATCACGCACATGCTTCTCATCTAGTGTCATTAGGCCCGCCCTCGCCACTATTTATGCTACTAGGTAATTCATAGTTGCCCCGACCACACCGTGATCATCCACACCCCATTATGGACCGATTTAATTCATTTTTACCTCATCTGGTTGTCACTTGGAAGGCATCGGCTAGTGAGAAGTAGAACAATCCCATCACCAGTGAACCACCCATCTAGACATTAGGGCCCACCATGCCTCCTGTCACAGAGTGACCTCTTGTAAGTAGAAGCTCACGCCTGGAACAGAATATTTATTTCCTCAAGAATCTTTCCAGAATTCTGGCAAGGATCTCAATCCTTGAGGATCTTTTCCTGTCATTAGATATGTTTGAAGCCCTCATCATGGCTTTAATAATCCCCCTCTAGATTGAGACATAGGTATCAGCTGAATAGGCTTTTCATACTGAGGCTTCCAAGCACGCTGTGTGCTGGGCCATTGTCTTATTCTCTAGATAAGATGAAGACTCCCCCAAACAGGGTCACATTCCCTCAATGTATATTACATGCCACTTCAATGGCATAGAGATTCATCACTATCTTGTCGACACGGGTTCTGGGATCAACATAATCCCAACCTAGACACTTCAAAAGATAAGGCTATCTATGGATGATCTGAGTCCTTTAGAAAAAAAAATCTAGTTTATGATAGGACATAACAGAAACTTGTTAGAAATATCCACTTGATGACCCAGTTCGGGGGACTAGTAGCCAACATCATGTTCACAGTTGTTTCGCAAAACACTGCTTACAACGCATTTGTGGGTAGGTCGTGGCTTCACCTGCATGCGGCCGTCCCTTCATCATATCAAAAGTTCCTTAAATAATCCCTTAACGGTCGAGTAGGAATACTACAAGGTGATGCGTCTCCCTTTGCCTCTTGTGAAGCCTACTATCTGGATGATGACTATTACAAACAAAAATACAAATAGATCCAGGATAGCAAATTTGATCCCGTTATGGATGGGACTAACCCATGGATAGATCTAAATGATACCTACGTCTTCCAGATTCATCAGTTAGAGGATACGACCACCGATATGGGGCAATTCGTCATTGTTTCTATAATTAAGGGGAGAACATTCCCAAGTCTAGGATATTCCAGAATATCATGTTGTATTCTTATAGCAATCATCCCCTCGTGATCCCAGAGCTCCCTATCCCCATAATGTATTAGGATATATGCCCCATGGTTACAGAAATAATACATACTTTCTTATTCTGTTGAGCTGGAATAAAATGGTTCAAGACATCGCATCACCATTGCTTTGAAATCATCATGTATGGACCCTTGGGAAAATGACCAGATGGGATCGGATCGACAACATTTGTTTTCATGGATTCAGCAGTACAGTAGTCCCTTGATGTAGCCTATACCGCCACTCAGGCTGGCACCATTCTCCCATCAGGATCAGTTGACTCAGAGGTAGAGAAAACTCCTCTCACTAAGGATCCATCCTCTATAAATGAAGAAGAGTATTTGGAGAATTCTCCCCCCACCGTTGAAGAAGGTGTATCTAAGAAAATTGATGAATTGGGGCAGGTGAATCTCAGTGGAAAGATAGATCTGAAACCCACATTGATTAGTGATACTATGGCTCTTTGGGAGAATCAATAGTATGTGGACTTCCTGAAGTAGCATAGTGATGTATTTTCCTGGATTTATGATGGGATGCCACGGCTGGATCCTCTGGTAGCTGTCCACCGCCTCTGTGTCCTTGAAAATCAACATCGGTTTAAGCATTCTCCCAGAATGATGCACCCTTCCCATGATGCCATGGTCAAGGCCAAAGTTGATAATCTCATTAGGGATAATTTCGTTAAGGACGTCTAGTACCCTAGATGGTTGTCCAACATTCTTGAAGTCAGGAAGAATAATGGAAAGATCAGAATGTACATCGACTTTGAGGATCTCAACCTTCATTGTCCAAAGGATGACTTTCCCCTTCCAGTGATAAATTTTTTGATCGATTATACATCTGGGTTCCAGGCCCTCTCCATCATGGATTGGTATTCATGTTATAACTAGATATGAATGTTCCTCGAGGATGAGGAGTCTACAGCCTTCAGGGCACCATAAGGTACATTCTTTTACCAAGTAATTCCTTTTGGTTTAAAAAATGTAGGAGCCACCTATCAGTGTGCCAGGTATTTCATATTTAAGTTGATCTTTGGGACATTGGTTGAATGTTATGTGGACGACATGGTGGTCAAATATCTACAGCGCTAAGACCATCATATGGTCTTTGAGAATGTGTTTGGATTCCTCTATTCTCATCACCAAAATATGAACCCATTAATGTGTTCCTTCGGGGTCACCTCCAGAAAGTTTCTCATGTTCATTGTCAAATACATGGGCATCAAGATCGACCTGGAGAAGATCAAGGCCGTTAACCAGATGTGTCCCCCGAGAAACATTCAGGAGCTTCGAGAGTTCCAAGGCCACTTAGTCTACATACGCTGATTCATTGTGAATTAGGCCGGTAAGTCTAAGCCTGTTTCTCATCTCATGAAGAAAGGAACTTTTTATCAATGGGATGAGAAATGTCAGACCGATTTCAAGGAAATCAAGCAGTATTTGCTCCAGAATCTGGTCTTAATGCCACCTATCTTTGTAAATCCACATGTCCTTTATGTGATCGCCCTAGAACGATCCCTCGGAACCCTTATCTCACCATAGAACAATGAGTGAACATAGAATATATGATACTATCTCAGTCGCATGCTCCTCGATACAGAGACAAGATACTCCCCTATCAAGAAGAGCTTCCTAGAAACAGTATTCACAGTACAATTTTTTTGAAATTACCTACAACACTATGAGGTATAGCTGGTGTCACGAGTGGATCCACTGATGTACATCCTGAACTGTCTGTTGTTAACAGACCATCTAGCTCAGTGGGCAGTAATCCTTCAGTAGTTCGACATCAGGTTTGTCCCTCAAAAGGCTAGTAACGGACAAGTGTTGGTATATTTCTTTTCCGCCCATCCAGCTCATGTGGACCAGTCTCTGGACCATGATTTTCTTGGGGTGGAAATTCTCTTAGTAGACAGAGCCATCCCATGTTAGAAAATTCACTTTGATGGTGCTTCACAGATCCCTACTAGTAGAAGGCTCAATGAACCCCAACTTAACTGAGTAGGCCATGGTATTGTCTTCATCACACCAACACAAGCTATTTTTCTATATTCATTCTTGCTGTCAGAAGGCTACACCAACAATGATTCTGAGTACTATGCTCCCATCACTAGACTCAATTTGGCCCCCTAGATTGATATTCCCCACATGCATGTGAAATGGGACCCTAAACTAGTCATCAAAAATATTAACAGTGACTATGACATCTGGAATCTAGAGCTTGTATCACTGTTAAAACATACCTGCTAGTTGATATCCCAGTTCCCATATCATCCATAGTTTACCCATGTCCATTGGTCACAGAACGGTAGAGGAGATGCCTTGGATAGCCTAGCTTCATCACTTGTAGAGCCTCAATGAAAATGATTCGAGTATTCATGTGGCACACTAGCGATTCATCACACCCACCACTCTAGGTGACAATGGTATCCCACAGGTAATCTACCTTACCATCATCCCCTCCACGTCAGAATCCCCAGGTCCCCCTATCTCAGTGTTAGAGGTGACACCCGACAAGAGGACACCCTTGGTTGAGTATCTTCAGCATGGTAATCTTTTGGTAGATTAGGCTCCGCGTGAGAAAATTTGATGCCACACATTACTGTTTACCCTTCACAGTGGTCCTGGTCTTGATAAGATTATCTATAAGCATGAGTTTGATGGGGTTCTCCTTTATTTCATTCATGGAGTCGAGATTTCAATGGTCATGCAAAAGGTTCATGCCGGTTTCTATGGGTCCCATCAGAGCGGGCCAAAACTATCTCACCAGATCTGTAGGCTAGGATATTATTGACCCTCAATAATTAGTGACTACATCATGTTTCCAAGAGGTTCCATGCCTGCCAAATTTATGCCAACTTTTTTCACCGACCACCAGAGCCTATCCACACTACCATTTAATCATAGCCCTTTTCATTATGGGGAATCGATGTCATAGGACCATATCCACTAGCAATATCTTGCTAGTACTGGTTCATCCTGATTGCTACGGATTTGTTTCTCAAGTGAGAAAAAGCGGTTCCTATCAAGGAGGTCAAGGACCTTTCTCTCATTGAATTTTTGAGCACCAACATCATCTACCAATTTGGAGTTCCTCACATCCTCCTCACTGAAAACGGAACCAACTTCTAGGTGGCAGAATTGAAGAAATTTTACACCATGTACAATATTCATTCCAACCATAGATCTCGCTACCATGCACAATAAAAAGGGCAGATCAAGGCATTCATCAAAACTCTTTATAACATTTGTAGAAAATGGTTGATTAGAACAAGAAGAGTTAGCTGGACAAGCTCCTTAACACACTCTGGGATTATGGAATGAGGACTTTTAATTCCACATAGGTGACCCCATATTCCCCTGTGTATTGAACAGAGGCCATCCTACACATAGAGATTCGGTTTCCTTCATTACACATAGTTATTTATGATTAGAAAGCTCTACATAGGGTATATGAAATCCATCTTGATGAATTGGAATCACTTTATGAGAACAATCTTATCACCCTACACAATTTGGAAAGATATCAAAACTAGATACTAAGATCTTTCAATAAGTAAGTTTTCCGCAACTATTTCTTGGAAGGTGACATAGTGTTGGCCTTGAGAACACCAATGATACTTGGATGAAAATCAATCAAATTTGATCCCTAATGGGAAGATCCTTATATAATTCACAAGGTTTATCCCAATGGTTCATAATTCCTAGTTACCACAGTTGGTGAGCAGATAAATCCTCCCACTAATTCCAAGTTCCTCAGGCAATACTTTGCATGAGAAAGGAGGGTCCTACATAACCTTAAACGGTTATGTCTCGCATGACATTAAATACTATGTTGTCCCGCAAGATGTTAAACAACATTTGGTCCCACATGACCTTAAACTGTATCATCCCGCACGATGTTAAACTATAGACGGTCCTACATAAATTTAAAATGTTTGGTCTTATATGACCTTAAACTGTTATGTCAAGCATGAAATTAAACTATTTCTTTCCTTCAAGACATTAAACAACATTCCAAGAACTATGTATGGCTTGATTTCCATCCTCATGGGATATGTATGAATGCCCATATGCCTGGTCTTAGATTCCAACACCGAAATCTTATTCTCAACTATTACCCATGGGAGTAGTTCTCTTGGAGGACCCTACATGGTGTAGTGTAGGATTATTTGGACCCACTTCTTTTGGAATTATGTTGACCTCACCATGTGATCACTCTGCATTCTTCTATTGTCCCACATCTTTACCATACAATACTGAAATTCATGGCCTTCCAGAACTACGTAAGGCATGATTCCCCTTGTTATGGGATATGTAGGACCACCCAGATGTTTAGAATGTGGGCCCAGTCCATCTCTCAGAAACATCCTCACCTTACTGTCCCTTGGCCCGAGTTCTTCCAGGAGAGCGGTATGCGGTGTGGTATGGGCATACTTCATCATTCACATCAGGTTTGTAGTAGCCACACCACTTACCTCTTCCTCATGAGAGATCATTATTCTCTTATTATATACTCGTCCTTTTGAGTTGGCTACTCTTAAGTTTTTCCCCTCAACCCTCTCCAATGATTCACCAATGTACCCAGGAGTACTCGGGTTCAGAACCTCTAGTGTCATATTCTACCTCGATAGGGTATCGTTCATTTTTTAGGATTTTGTCCCCTTCATTTGGGTTTCCATTATCTTTAACATCTGAAGGGACACTCAAATGGCCTGGATGGTCAGACCAAGGGCTCTCCTACTATTTTGGGCCAACATCCTTGAGGGTTTCAAACAATAAATTGATACAAGTCCTACATTGCAAAAAATGGTCAGTGGTTGATGCTCTTTTGTTGTTCCCATTTTAGGTCAAATGATATAGATATTGTGTTTCGAACATGATCAATAGTTATCATCCATCGTTATGCCAACCCCATCAAACCCGAAATTTCAGTTTCATGATTCAAATCCTTATCCACTTCATCATGCCTATGTAGAACTTTGACACTCTTGGTACTATTACTCAGTGCGCATTCACACTTTAGGAGGAAAAAGACACAGTAAGGCGTCATTTGGGGATTCACACTGAATTTCCACTTTACATGAATTCCATGTGGTTCAAAGATCTCTTCCTCCCTTTTTTCCTACACCAAGTTTGATTCAAAAGGGATTAGGGATCAGATCGAGGTCTACACTTACTTGGAAGAGTTTCACTTCTCTAAGGCCCGATCTCTAAGACCTTAAACTAAGATCTCCTTATACATTCTATCTCTAGAACTATGTATGGCTTGATACCCATCCTCATGGGATATGTAGGAATGACCAGACATCTCGTCTTAGGAACCATCTTGAGTACCACTAATATTTCTCTTCTATTCAGCCTTTTTTGCCCTGACTCTTATAGGATTGTGTGGTGTGGTGTGTGTTGGATTATGTCCTCACTCGCATTGGGTTTTCAATAGGTGCACCACATACTCCCTTTTAAAGAGATAGTCCCTCCTACCTCCTGTCCTGCTTGATATTAAACTGTATGTTGCCCTGCTTGACATTAAACTATATATGGTCCAATATGACCTTAAACTATTACATCATTCATGATTTTAAACTAATCTTTCACAAATATGTTTGGCTTGATTCCCACCATCATGGGATACATAGGGACACCTTGACATTTCATCTATAGGTACATCCTCATATCTTATCACCTTGGTCGGCCCCTTGGCTTAAGTTATCTTCCTTGGAATCGCACGTGGTGTGATGTGGACCTCGTCCTCATTGATGTCATGTATGATTTATCATGTCATGCACATTACCCCTATGGTCCCACATGACATTAGACAATTTTGTACTTATTGAATGATGTTAAATTGCATGGTTGGTCCTATCACATGACCCTAAACTGTGATATTATCATCCTAGCTGTACGATAAAAAATAGAATTGCATAGTGGTGTTCTCACTCAAGGGGAAATCATGTCGGTTATTGGTCATCAACCATACCATTTTTCTATTTCGGCATATGACTTGCTTCTTGTAGAGATACCAAGATTCACTTTCCTAGGTTTACCGCTTCACAAAAACACACACATCTATCCTAAAAGAAAACAAGATTTATCAAATGCTACCACTTTCCTTGCATAGACTAGATCTGCACGAACTGATCACCCCTGGAACCAATAACATACCATGACACTCTCAGAAATATGTAAGGCTTTATTCCCATTCTTATCTGGTATGTTCGAATGCCCATGCGCTTTGCCTCAGGCCATGCCTGACATTCATTTTCTGTACCTCAACCTAAAACCTCCTCAAGGAACAAATGGAGATATGGACTTTAGCTCCCCGTTCACCTCGGGATTTATACTTATCACACAACATGTCTCCCTCATTCCTTACCATCTCTGGTCCGAGCTCTAAGACTTTAAACTAATATTTATCTACGTCTTATCTACAAGGCATAAAGACAATATGTTCAGAACAACATATGGATTGATTCCCATCCTCATGAGATATTTAGGGATGCCCTAACATTCCGTCAACAGGTCCAGCCCCATGAATCATAAATCATACCCTCCTCTTTTTCATCCCCTTGGCCTAAACTCAATTGGGGAACCATGTAACTATGGCCCTACCATGAACAAGTCTAGGATTCCCCATAATAATTATGGGATGCAACAGATCCCTGTCCAGAGAGTATTTCCCCTATTAGTGTTGGTATCTAACTATACCATGCTTAGAACTACATTTGGATCAATTTATATCCTCATTGGATACATTGAGACACTCATAAATTTCACCTCGGGCCATCCCCATGGTCAGTTACCCTTCTGGCCCCTCGGCCCAGACCACGGTCCCAACATTATGACCATTAAAACTATGTGAACTATCCTTACCGTAAGACATTAAATTATGTTTCTATCATCTTTATTGGCATGATGTAAAACCACGAAGCACCCTTGGAACTCACTAGAGAGTTCTTGTTTGAAATTATGTTTCATCCCTGATCAGACCGATGCGCCAACCTAATGTATTTCCACCATGGTGGCATAATTTCAAGAGTGTTGGATTCCAGTCGAACTACCCATCACTCCTACCTTCATGCTTTGAGTGCCCTTTATTCAGACCCTAATCCTCTTTAATGTCTCATGAAACTCCCCCTAATAGTATGGATACTCACCCTATGGCTTTCCTACTATCCCAGGGCTACGTTCTGAGAGACTAAGGATGACATTTCGAGTCACACACTGTGTTTCGAACAAGGTCTGCCGTCACCCCTCATTTGTTATCCCCATCTCAGTATAATGCAGTGATGATACTATGTTTTGAACATTTTCCATAGTTATCATTAATTTCCATGCCATGCCCACAATGTTATGGATTTTGGGTATTTTTAAACTCACCATCCATTCCCTTCTATTTGGATTGATGCTAACACACCTGGTGTTACTGCACTAGTGCACTAGAGAACATTAGGAAAAAGGAAATTCAACTATTCTGAGACATTTCGTCTCTAGTCAGGCCTCTCCCCTTCTTCCTAGAAATCTAGATTGGCCATTTAAACCTTGGATTCACAATGCTTTGTTTGCACTCTTATATTCATATGAAATAACAATGTGGTCAACCCTTGTTTCTCACATCGGGCCCGAACCACGTGAGATTTGGGATTGATCGTTGGATATACCACGGATGTAACGAGAATGTAGTATACCAAAAATGAATTAAAGAACTCATGCTTGATTCCATAATAAATAATCAAAGCCTGAAGGTATGTCCAATAATTAAATGAATCACAACACCCAAGGATCGACCCATTCCATGGATGGGTTGACCCTATCAAAACAACATCGTAGCTCTGCCACCCTGATGCTTGTGGCATTCAGAATTTGATGTCACGTGTTGAGTTCCTGAACATCCTCGGTAGCAATGGGGCATAGTTCATCAGCTAGAATTTCGTACCGCTCCTCGTTGGTTCGGATGACAGTCATCTCTTTAGAGGATTTCTTCATACACTATTCAGCCTCTGCCAACATGTCCTCCAGACATGATATGATATCTGATTGCGCGGTAAGGAAAGAAGGATGGTCATCTGCCCAAACCTGCAACTGTTGAATCTCACTTTCATCCACCGGGAGCCTCTTCATGTTTACCAATTTTCTCTTCTTCCAAACCACACCAGGGCCATATCCATATTACATAATCTTATCCACCATGAGATCTCAAACATGCATGCGAGGACGTTGTGCATCCACTCTTCCAACACACTATTCACACAGCTGGGACCAATGCCTCCTCATCTAGTCTATCCATTTTGCATGAGGGGTTTCATCAATGAAGCACTTAATCATATTCCATGACCGGTTATGGTTGATTTTTCTATATTCCTCATCGAAGGTCAACTTGTCCCGATCTAATGGGTCAGTAGGCTCAAATGCAGGAAACGACCCCAAAAACTCATCAGTAGGGTCATTTCCGGTGTCTAGTCATGTATGGAAAGACATGTGTTGTCTGATCGATCATCATCATTAGATCAAACCTCAATGATCTCAGGATATCTCCTGATAACAGTCCCACCAGTGATCAGGAGCATTGTAGCATGGTTAGTATGGATATCTTCCTGCACGGCCACCAGCGTTCCCCTGGGAAAGGAGCTGCTGAGAGTACCAACCATCCTTGGGAATGTAGCCCATGCCATTTAAAGAATTATTCATACCAAAAAGTGAACAGATGGAAGTAAACCTGATCAATGGGTGCGAGTCATGAATTCTATAAAATAGACTTATAGAGATCAAATTTCCAATCTCACTCATGGGTAGTTTCTGTTGAGTCCCCGAGGAGTGGCCCTTAGTATATTTCTGGGAAGTCTGGAATCTCTGGAAGAACAACCTTGGGTGTCCCAGCCCCGCTGGATGTGGTGATCTCCATAGTAGTGGGCGTAGATCCTAAAGTCCCCGCAACAACATCTACTATAGGGGGAACGAGTTATACATATGAGCCCCTCCTATATAGTTCAAATATCAGTTTAAAAGTTCTATATAATGTGGATAAAGACTCCGGGGAAGTAATTTAAGATTTTACTTCAAGGACCTCTGCAAATTCTTCCAACTCTGGTTCTGAATCACCAACCTCACCCTCTTCTAGAGGGCTCTCTCTGCTAGCCTCCTCCCCCAGGATGACTCATCTAATTCTTCTAGAAGAGGAAAGTTCTCCATCAATTACAGAGCTGACAAATTCCTAGACGACATTAAATCTAACAACACATTTTCCATGTCTGTCATTGGATTGAAGGCACCCTAGGAGTGCACGAAGTCCTCCAATTCGGCTAGGTATTGATCCACCTCCACCTGGGATAATACAAAACTAGCCCTAATAGGGCCAATCCCTTGAAAATCTATCCCAATATAGTTCAGGTTTTGTCACATCTCAAACAGGTTTAGGAATTGACAGTTCACATCCCAGATGTCCCAAGCTTCTGAAAAGATAGCATTATCTTGCAGGTCTATGTGATGTACCCGCTTCTCCAGATCACAAGTAGGTATCCCATGGAATGCACTAGGTCGCCTCCCCTCAGAATTAATTTTCTCCTCTAGGACCATTGGGTCCACTTCCACCACTAGATCTGCTACTGACTCCATTTTGACCGGTGCAGACTTTGACTCTACTATAGACCCTCCACCACATGATATCTTCACTACCTTCCGACCCCAGCCTCATGTTTGCGGAGGAACCCCATCGCTAGATTTAACGGTTGGCCACTTAAGCATCTCACTAGGGTAGGCCTCCTCCCATATCATGGCATACTATTTCACCATCCCAAATATGGATGTGTGTGTAAGTAGCTCATTCCACATCCTCCCATTTCTCATGTGAACATGACCACATATTCCACATCACACATGGGTGATACTCTTGGAAAAAACCCATGTAGACCCATAGGGTCAACCACAGCATACACTGAAAATTCTTTGCTAGGCAGTGAGGGGATTATAGATCACAGATGGACTCGCAGTCAAACTGTGCCACCATGACTCAACCCCAACAGGAAAGGACGTAGGACCATTTATCTTGTGTTCCCCATCCGTCATCAGTGAATACACTTATTGGAAAAAAGAACGGGTGAACCTTTCCACCTTCTAGACCCTGTTCAGTGCCACCTGCAAGGTCCTCATAGTCGGAAAGCTCCCTGCTACATTCAGAATGGCTAGGAAAAAGTTCAATCCAGGTGGAATGGGCCCCATATCCTCTATGGCTTCTTCACCTCGCTGATATGCCACAATATTTTGTATAGATTAGAGAGCATTGGGATCCCAAGGTTGACATGTCCCCATATCGCCAACATGGATGCCATACTAAATGTGCTTGGTATCATGCCCATGTATGTGTATCTCACTTGAAGGATCCAACTGCAGATGTGCACCGCAATAAATGCAGCCGACCTGACTACCAGTTATTGCTCGGTACTAACACATAATCCATAGGTTTTCCATTGGTTGTCCTCCAAAAGCTGCTAGTATGAGTGCTCCTTGCCTCATTGAGCCCCCTTCGGGAAAGTCTGAGGCCTCACAGTGAACTACCTATTATCTGGGATGTTCAAGAACATCTTGAACCACCTTTTTAAATTGAAATCCCTATCGACATCTTATCGTCTCCCAGCAACAAATCCACTAATTCCATCACCAGTGTTTTCATCTACTCCGGATCTTCCCACAAACTCATAACATAGAGGATCTCGTCATACATTACCCCCAGTATCGGGACACATGAAATCTGGAACAGATCCCATAGGCTGATGCTGACTTCTCCATGGTGAAAATCGAAGGTATTGGTCCTCAAAAACCACCTACTCAGCAACTCCGACATCAGCTGCTTTGGCTGATAGATGTGGAATTTGGGAGTCCCAAGCCACCTCCTACAAGACTACATGCCTCACATATACCCCAGATTCTTTGCACGAGGCAACCACCTTGTAGGCCTTGTCCTAGTCATCTGTGAAGTTACCGCCTGGGCACAGATCTCACTCATTGGTCCACCCCTTCTCCAGGTTCACTACGGATGCCATCAGAATAATATGGTGCATTGGGGGAGACATCTCGAGATGCAATTCCATCCCATCAACATTTTTCACATGATTGTACAGGAATTCAGTATTGACGGGCATAAAGTCCTCCTAGGTATGGCCGCCAGATGCCCTGATCCATTGGCACTGGAACAGTGTGCTCTTGAACCAGTAAGTCGTCTTGCCCCTGCTCTCTTCAAGGATGAAGATGTCATCCCTCAAGACAAACCCGTTCAGAGGTAGCCTCATGCATAGAGGATAGTTCTTATGGATTTTCGAAATATGTTACACCAGAAAATTATGGTTATAATGGCTTTGAACTTATTCCCCTATACCCGAGCTATCCGTCATTTCCTCCCTCCGGACCATATCTTCAAGGACCCCCTGGTAGCTTCCTAGTGAGCCATTCAGTTTTTTGTAAATACATAATTTTTTGGTTCTGGTTCACGAAGCACATTCGCAAAGCCCATTCACGGAGCTCAGTCCCAGAAAATAAATCATGGAGCCCTGCCCTGACCTTCAGGCGCAAGTCATAGAGTGAACCATTGCGGAGTTGAAGAATCGTTGTGTGATACGAAGTAGAAAGCTTGATTTGTAGAGAGTCATCATGGAGAACATAGAGCTTTGAGAATCGAGAGAACTAAGGTCAAAATTCCTTGGTATGAAATGAAAGGAGAGAGGTTATACTCCCCTATTTATAGGTGCTGTCCCTTTTCAATTTGCGGTGTGCCCAACCACAGAGAGATTTACGACGCTCTAAGCCCGCACTTCACATCTCCCCCATGCGAGCCTCCTTCACGATCCTTCGTTGCAAGAATTCTTTGCAATTGAACAAGGAGTTTTGGCGAATGAACATAAAAAATTGACCCTCACTTTTCCCTCAGCTCAATTTCTAAGGGGGTCATTTGTTATCACCAAAATTTGGGAAGAGGAAGAGAAAACACAAACCCTTTGGAGCGATCTCATGAAGCTTGTTCGTAGAGCCCCAAAACACCGTGGTCGGTGCAAAGCCCCCCCTCTATGAAGTCGCTGTGGAGTAAGGAGGCGGGAGGCTCCAGAAACCAATTTGACATTTGAAAAGATACCAAGGAGGAAGGAGGTTGGAGGCTCTACAAACCGATTTGATGATTGAAAAGCCACAGTGGAGCAAGGAGGCAGGAGGCTCAACAGTTATGACCAAGTTCCCCATAGCTATGTGGTGAGAAATCTGCACTAAAAAGCGCCTCTTGCATATAAATACCAGAATCCCCTTGATCCCAAATGTTGGATCCTCCTACCATTCGCCTTCTTAGCTCTCAAATCACGAAGCAGTTTCTTCACTGTGAAAAATGAGCTCTTCAAGGTATTTCAGCATTGAGAAGTGCATTTCCCTTTGCTTAAATCCAACACCTATTTAAATAGGTTCACCCTTCAAGGAGCCCACGAGCCTCCACAATGTAATAGGATCCCCAAGGGGACTCGGGTCTTTGAGGATCACTTATGCATCACGAATTACCCTCCATACACATGTAACCCACATGCTAAGGCAGTGTCACTGTGTTTTGCGAAGCCCACTGGTTCATAATGTTGCGCATTGCATGCCACCATTTCTTTGTAAAGAACTACTCCGCAAAATCAATTAAATTTCACGAAGAACCTTACATATGCATCTATGCCTTATGCCTAGGCTTGGACACTTCACTTAGTGAAGCATTCCTCTTTGAGATTCCCCTCAACTACACGGATCACCAGAGCTTCACGAGGCCTCTTCCTATAAACGCCTTTTCTCTGCAACTCCTTTTCTCGTGCGAACCTCTAGGTTTGGATGAAGTGATTTCAAAGTCCCTTGGGTGGTGCTTATTGTCTCGTTGCTTCTCCTCATGCATCTTCACATAGGAATTATAATGACTGTTGATCCTTCTCAAAGTCGTGCTAAAGTCGATCCCTCATTGGATCACTCCGTGACACCCCCTTACAACGTCATTGCTTATGCCTTCACTTCCTCAATGGTAGGAAGGTATCAGTCATGTGTATCCTAGGGGTGTTGAGTGAACCCGCCTCATCCGATTTGCAAGACGTTAAATTTCAAGCACCTTCGTCCCCAGCACATGATGTTAAACTATAC